>JAOTOM010004922.1:0-594763 GCA_034440615.1 Ashinkailepas kermadecensis | reverse complement strand
CCAGATTTAGTGGACGATCCTTCCCCATTATGGAACACAGCAGCACGGATGAAAATCCCATAGATATATGACGCGGTGGCCGTCACCTCCTCCTACCAATAAGTTTTTGCAACTTTGGTTATGCCTCTTCAGCCTATTATTATTCATGTTGTTGTTTAAATGAATCAAGCACATCTCCGTTACACGGATATATATGGATCGCACGGATATATGCGCATAATTTTGGCAAATATAATATGGGTGCAAGATTATATATATATATATATATATAAATATATGCACGTATTTGTGTATCTTCCACACACCTGGATTTTGAGGTGCCTTGAGGTGGAAATATGAGCAGAAAGCAGTAGTGCTAGGAGACTATTTCAATGGTATAGCTTCATCTCATTTGGGGTGATTGTTATTGGTGTATCTAAAACGTAGATTTAATAAGGAAAGCATTGATTAATATTTCGTATAGTCATCAATTTAGCACATGCTCGTACGTGATATTTTGGGATGGCAAATAGAACATGAAACTGCTTTACATGTTTTTTTTTCTAGAAAGTTTACTGAATGTTATAAGCATCTGATATCTACATTGCACCATGTCAGCGATGCGTTACTTTTGGTCAAGGAACACTGGGAACGTTTTGCTCGCCGTTATTATATTGAGTGGACATATGCACATGCCGCCCGAAATGACTCCATAGCTACCTATCGTATCGATGTCTTCAAATCTGGCGGTTTTTAGAGTAGCTTCACATTCATTTCATTGGATTGGGCATGGAGAATAGACCAGAGCACAAAGGGGTGACATTCATGAAGTGTCTTTCCAAGATCGTGCTTGCTCTTCTTGTCCCGAGAGTACTCGATGCCCGGTGCACTCAGTTTTCAGCCAGTTAGGAAGCCATGTCTTGCGTCGCTGTTGCTTGCATCCAACACCGACCATGGGTCTCGATGTGTATGCTTTTGAGGGACCCTTGTCCTCCCCCGTGTTGGTTTCCCCCAATGCTGTCGAGCATTAACACGGGACCCTAGGGGGTTCCCCAATCCATCATTGAGCCAGCTCATTTCCCTCATGTGTTGTGCGCCATCAATAATTTTCAGAAACCATCGGCCCTGGTCGCGACGCTGCTGCGCTGGCGTTGCCAGGCGGTTCTTCAGCAGCCCGGTGCACTGTCTCGCGTCGATAATCAATGTTGCGTCGTTCGATTGCCTACCATGATGCCTGCTTCAATGAGCATCACACTCGAGAATGCTGTCTTGGTGAGCGAGTCCTCTGGCAGTCGAGGGTTATCAGCTCTCAGATTCGGAAGCTCTTCATTTCTCGTCGTAGGTAAGTTCGAGCTGTGCCACGAGCGGCCAAGCAATCAGCCACTCCTCCTTCTTGGAAGTCCAGAACACCCGGACTGTGACTGTCCACAGTGGTCATGTTCTTTGACTACTTGTTGATGTTCTTCCACCACTTTGGCCATGTTCTAATGACGTCATAAATTCATTCGTAGGCCTTGTTGTTAACGTTTCAAATGATTGTTTGTTGTTATGAAACACAATCGGACCAATGTATGCAGCGTTCGCTTTTTATTTCCTCGATTGCCCACATAACCGGGGACATATATGAGGGCAGCCCGTGTGCCAACGCTTCTAGACCCTATCGAACTTAGCCTGCACCAGCGATAACACATTCGAGGGGCCTTCGAGGACGACAGTATGTCTAGTGCCACTAGTGAGCCAAGCCAATCTGCTCAGATATAAAAATTTCACGCTGTGCGTATATGTATGGGACTATAGCATAAGAATAAACACAGCAATTTCGCAGGCTCACACGATTCCATATTCCAGAGAACAAAGGTTCGAGGACGTGATGTGATTCCCTGCCTTTCTCCCTGCCGCTGGAGCATAAAAACAGGATAAAACTGTCACTACTGCTGGCGAGAACAACATATCACAGGCTAGTATAGACGCAAACTGTACGATTGTTTGCTGGGAGAGAGAGAGAGAGAGAGAGAGAGAGAGAGAGAGAGAGAGGGAGAGAGGAAGAGAGGAAGAGAGGAAGAGAGGAAGAGAGGAAGAGAGGAAGAGAGGAAGAGAGGAAGAGAGGAAGAGAGGAAGAGAGGAAGAGAGCAAGAGAGCAAGAGAGCAAGAGAGCAAGAGAGCAAGAGAGCAAGAGAGCAAGAGAGCAAGAGAGCAAGAGAGCAAGAGAGCAAGAGAGCAAGAGAGCAAGAGAGCAAGAGAGCAAGAGAGCAAGAGAGCAAGAGAGCAAGAGAGCAAGAGAGCAAGAGAGCAAGAGAGCAAGAGAGCAAGAGAGCAAGAGAGCAAGAGAGCAAGAGAGCAAGAGAGCAAGAGAGCAAGAGAGCAAGAGAGCAAGAGAGCAAGAGAGCAAGAGAGCAAGAGAGCAAGAGAGCAAGAGAGCAAGAGAGCAAGAGAGCAAGAGAGCAAGAGAGCAAGAGAGCAAGAGAGCAAGAGAGCAAGAGAGCAAGAGAGCAAGAGAGCAAGAGAGCAAGAGAGCAAGAGAGCAAGAGAGCAAGAGAGCAAGAGAGCAAGAGAGCAAGAGAGCAAGAGAGCAAGAGAGCAAGAGAGCAAGAGAGCAAGAGAGCAAGAGAGCAAGAGAGCAAGAGAGCAAGAGAGCAAGAGAGCAAGAGAGCAAGAGAGCAAGAGAGCAAGAGAGCAAGAGAGCAAGAGAGCAAGAGAGCAAGAGAGCAAGAGAGCAAGAGAGCAAGAGAGCAAGAGAGCAAGAGAGCAAGAGAGCAAGAGAGCAAGAGAGCAAGAGAGCAAGAGAGCAAGAGAGCAAGAGAGCAAGAGAGCAAGAGAGCAAGAGAGCAAGAGAGCAAGAGAGCAAGAGAGCAAGAGAGCAAGAGAGCAAGAGAGCAAGAGAGCAAGAGAGAGCAAGAGAGCAAGAGAGCAAGAGAGACAAGAAGAGAGCAAGAGAGCAAGAGAGCAAGAGAGCAAGAGAGCAAGAGAGAGAGCAAGAGAGCAAGAGAGCAAGAGAGCAAGAGAGCAAGAGAGCAAGAGAGCAAGAGAGCAAGAGAGCAAGAGAGCAAGAGAGCAAGAGAGCAAGAGAGCAAGAGAGCAAGAGAGCAAGAGAGCAAGAGAGCAAGAGAGCAAGAGAGCAAGAGAGCAAGAGAGCAAGAGAGCAAGAGAGCAAGAGAGCAAGAGAGCAAGAGAGCAAGAGAGCAAGAGAGCAAGAGAGCAAGAGAGCAAGAGAGCAAGAGAGCAAGAGAGCAAGAGAGCAAGAGAGCAAGAGAGCAAGAGAGCAAGAGAGCAAGAGAGCAAGAGAGCAAGAGAGCAAGAGAGCAAGAGAGCAAGAGAGCAAGAGAGCAAGAGAGCAAGAGAGCAAGAGAGCAAGATAGCAAGATAGCAAGATAGCAAGATAGCAAGATAGCAAGAGAGCAAGAGAGCAAGAGAGCAAGAGAGCAAGAGAGCAAGAGAGCAAGAGAGCAAGAGAGCAAGAGAGCAAGAGAGCAAGAGAGCAAGAGAGCAAGAGAGCAAGAGAGCAAGAGAGCAAGGGAGCAAAAGAGAGGGAGAGAGAGAGTCTTCGTAGAAATGCGGCCCTTCGAAGAAATGGCGCTCCTCCAGACAAGTGCCCCCATGACAATTCCTGGATCTCCCCCTGTAAACACGTTAATTGTGTGTCTTTGTTTTAGCATCGCTCTGAATAAATGCTAGCAAACCACATTTCTGAGACTTTTTCTTCAAACAGCCACCACATAATGTCATTTATTGAATGTGCAGAAGGTCGAACATTCGCCTCAAACAGTGCCTTTTGCATCGCAACGCTTTTGGTTTTCATCTTCTCATTTCGCTCTTAAGGATCCCGTATGATAATGAAAACATAATGCAGCAACGAATGTCTAGCACTAGAGAAGAACTTGCCAATAAGTGTTCATTAATCGTGAACGAGAGGTCTGTGTTTTGCGTATTCTCAGCTATCGATGAACATAACCATCCTCTCAGAATATTCGGTACACCGTAACCCAATGGATTTCATATGGTAATCAGAGCACCACACTTAACAAAGGTGCAATCTCGGAGAACGGAACGTTCGCGCCGATTCAAATGCACGGCCAAAATTAATGGATAATCCAATTTGCATCCACAAACTTGATGCGCTTTGAACATGCCGATCGTTTCAGCCCATCGCTTGGGGGGTACGTTCTCTTCACTTCATGGTTCGCCTGAGTAAAGTAGGCTCATTTTACCCACTTCCAAACACTCGGCCCACTTATAGCACTAGCCATCCCGCTGGTAGCAATTCAGCGTCAATCATGACAGAGTGGTAAAGTGATTGGAAAAGTGCATTAAAAGCTGCACGAAGCGTTCACCTCACGTCGCTCGATTTACCAGTGTAAGCACCCTTTATATATGACCTAAGTTGCATTGCCACATGTGTGTTTGCATTTCACTGTTACGTTTTTGGTGTATCTTCCACCATGCCTATTATTTTCTGCTATTATTATCTGGCCATACCACTATGCCTATTATTTTCACGTAGGATTCACATACATTGATTAATCAGAATATTCGTGACCCACACTTAATACGTAAGTCACAGATCACACACGGGAAGCTCAGCTGCATGTTCAACCCACCGCCAACGGTCGCCGCGGGCCAGCCCCGCCGCAACGATGGGCTGCTCCGAGTGCTGCCAACGTGCTGTCGACTGCCGCAGCCATAATTCCATTGTCCTCCGCCCCCAACCCAATAGGTTACACGGAGCGCCATTGAGTTCCGATTTCTTTTGTTTGAATTCGTCGCCGTCGGCCTGATGAAAGAGCCGTCGCTGCGCGGCCGGGAGCGGTCAGGTGTGGTGACGCGGCCGGGAGCGGTCAGGTGTGGTGACGCGGCCGGGAGCGGTCAGGTGTGGTGACGCGGCCGGGAGCGGTCAGGTGTGGTGACGCGGCCGGGAGCGGTCAGGTGTGGTGACGCGGCCGGGAGCGGTCAGGTGTGATGACGCGGCCGGGAGCGGTCAGGTGTGGTGACGCGGCCGGGAGCGGTCAGGTGTGGTGACGCGGCCGGGAGCGGTCAGGTGTGGTGACGCGGCCGGGAGCGGTCAGGTGTGGTGACGCGGCCGGGAGCGGTCAGGTGTGGTGACGCGGCCGGGAGCGGTCAGGTGTGGTGACGCGGCCGGGAGCGGTCAGGTGTGGTGACGCGGCCGGGAGCGGTCAGGTGTGGTGACGCGGCCGGGAGCGGTCAGGTGTGAGTGACGCGGCCGGGAGCGGTCAGGTGTGGTGACGCGGCCGGGAGCGGTCAGGTGTGGTGACGCGGCCCGAGCGGTCAGGTGTGGTGACGCGGCCGGGAGCGGTCAGGTGTGGTGACGCGGCCGGGAGCGGTCAGGTGTGGTGACGCGGCCGGGAGCGGTCAGGTGTGGTGACGCGGCCGGGAGCGGTCAGGTGTGGTGACGCGGCCGGGAGCGTCAGGTGTGTGAGCGGCCGGAGCGCAGGTGGTACGCGGCCGGGAGCGGTCAGGTGTGGTGACGCGGCCGGGAGCGGTCAGGTGTGGTGACGCGGCCGGGAGCGGTCAGGGGCGGGGACGCGGTCAGGTGCGGTCAGGTGTGGTGACGCGGCCGGGAGCGGTCAGGTGTGGTGACGCGGCCGGGAGCGGTCAGGTGTGGTGACGCGGCCGGGAGCGGTCAGGTGTGGTGACGCGGCCGGCCGGGAGCGGTCAGGTGTGGTGACGCGGCCGGGAGCGGTCAGGTGTGGTGACGCGGCCGGGAGCGGTCAGGTGCGCGGCCGGGAGCGGTCAGGTGTGGTGACGCGGCCGGGAGCGGTCAGGTGTGGTGACGCGGCCGGGAGCGGTCAGGTGTGGTGACGCGGCCGGGAGCGGTCAGGTGTGGTGACGCGGCCGGGAGCGGTCAGGTGTGGTGAGGCAGTGGTGACGCGGGAGCGGTCAGGTGTGGTGACGCGCGAGCGGTCAGGTGTGGTGACGCGGCCGGGAGCGGTCAGGTGTGGTGACGCGGCCGGGAGCGGGGAGCGGTCAGGTGTGACGCGGCCGGGAGCGGTCAGGTGTGGTGACGGGCGGGGGGGGTCAGGTGGTGACGCGGCCGGGAGCGGTCAGGTGTGGTGACGCGGCCGGGAGCGGTCAGGTGTGGTGACGCGGCCGGGAGCGGTCAGGTGTGGTGACGCGGCCGGGAGCGGTCAGGTGTGGTGACGCGGCCGGCCGGGAGCGGTCAGGTGTGGTGACGCGGCCGGGAGCGGTCAGGGTGGTGAGCGGAGTCAGGTGTGGTGACGCGGCCGGGAGCGGTCAGGTGTGGTGACGCGGCCGGGAGCGGTCAGGTGTGGTGACGCGGCCGGGAGCGGTCAGGTGTGGTGACGCGGCCGGGAGCGGTCAGGTGTGGTGACGCGGCCGGGAGCGGTCAGGTGTGGTGACGCGGCCGGGAGCGGTCAGCGGTCAGGTGTGGTGACGCGGCCGGGAGCGGTCAGGTGTGGTGACGCGGCCGGGAGCGGTCAGGTGTGGTGACGCGGCCGGGAGCGGTCAGGTGTGGTGACGCGGCCGGGAGCGGTCAGGTGTGGTGACGCGGCCGGGAGCGGTCAGGTGTGGTGACGCGGCCGGGAGCGGTCAGGTGTGGTGACGCGGCCGGGAGGGTCAGGTGTGGTGACGCGGCCGGGAGCGGTCAGGTGTGGTGACGCGGCCGGGAGCGGTCAGGTGTGGTGACGCGGCCGGGAGCGGTCAGGTGTGGTGACGCGGCCGGGAGCGGTCAGGTGTGGTGACGCGGCCGGGAGCGGTCAGGTGTGGTGACGCGGCCGGGAGCGGTCAGGTGTGGTGACGCGGCCGGGAGCAGGCGGTGACGCGGCCGGGAGCGGTCAGGTGTGGTGACGCGGCCGGGGGGGAGCGGTCAGGTGTGGGTGACGCGGCCGGGAGCGGTCAGGTGTGGTGACGCGGCCGGGAGCGGTCAGGTGTGGTGACGCGGCCGGGAGCGGTCAGGTGTGGTGACGCGGCCGGGAGCGGTCAGGTGAGGTGGGCCGGAGCGGTCAGGTGTGGTGACGCGGCCGGGAGCGGTCAGGTGTGGGTGACGCGGCCGGGAGCGGTCAGGGTGAGGCGGCGCGGCCGGGAGCGGTCAGGTGTGGTGACGCGGCCGGGAGCGGTCAGGTGTGGTGACGCGGCCGGCCGGGAGCGGTCAGGTGTGGTGACGCGGCCGGGAGCGGTCAGGTGTGGTGACGCGGCCGGGAGCGGTCAGGTGTGGTGACGCGGCCGGGAGCGGTCAGGTGTGGTGACGCGGCCGGGAGCGGTCAGGTGTGGTGACGCGGCCGGGAGCGGTCAGGTGTGGTGACGCGGCCGGGAGCGGTCAGGTGGTGACGCGGCCGGGAGCGGTCAGGTGTGGTGACGCGGCCGGGAGCGGTCAGGTGGTGGTGACGCGGCCGGGAGCGGTCAGGTGTGGTGACGCGGCCGGGAGCGGTCAGGTGTGGTGACGCGGCCGGGAGCGGTCAGGTGTGGTGACGCGGCCGGCCGGGAGCGGTCAGGCGACGGCCGCGGAGCGGTCAGGTGTGGTGACGCGGCCGGGAGCGGTCAGGTGTGGTGACGCGGCCGGGAGCGGTCAGGTGTGGTGACGCGGAGCCAAGCGCCACTTACTGGCGAGTCTAGGGGGCGGGGCACGGGGGTCATCCCCCCCCCAGGGAGATTTTCCGAAGCTTTTGCACTAAAGTGACATTTTCGTTCAAAAGTAAAACGTTTTATGAGGAAAATGTGGTCCTAAACGGTCCCACCAAATGCCAGGCGTTGAAACCCGAAGAGGTTTGATTTAGAAATCCGAGATAAAATTTGAAATCCCGCCACCAAAACCGGTCGAAAACAAGTGTCCTCGATCAGCCAGCGGCGTCACTGCCACCGAGTCATCCCGACCGGACACTGACAGCCTCCCATCAGTCCTGAATCTGAACATGGAGGCCGATTCAATGTGCAGATCAGTGCCTGACCAATGACCTGGATCAGAGCCACCCAGCATACGTCGTCAGAGCACACGTTAAACCCATACTGCAAACATTCGGTTGTGCTACATTATGCGTGAAGGATATGCTGACGGATACCAACAGAGGTCAGTAATGGCTTTTCAGACTGTTGATCTAGCAGCTCCTCAGGCTGCTGATCTGATAGCTCCTCAAACTGTTGATCTGATAGCTCCTCAGACTGTTGATCTGATAACTCCTCAGACTGTTGATCTGAAAACTCCTCAGACTGTTAATCTGATAGCTCTTCAGACTGTTAACAGGATCGCTCCTCAGATATTGTAGTCATTCGATCCGTTAATCTAGTAGCTCCTCATGCTCCCCCTAGCACCTCATCACATATCCCCTCAGGCTGTTGATCTAGCAACCCAGGCTCTTGATCTGCTGGCTCCTCAGTCTATTGATTTGGAATCATCTTGAGCTGCTTATCTGGTAGCTCCTCAAGCGATCAATCTGACAACCCCTTTGGGTATTGATCTGGTAGCCTCTCACGCCGTCGCAACGGCGTTATAACTCGGGGAAAAAAACTGGGCAGAAATGAATTTCTCGACTATTTTTTATGCCATATTTGTGGCGCCATTGCATCAGCAAATGCTTGAAGCACACCAGGTTACAGTTTTCACTAAAATTTTCACAAGATTTGACATAGTAACAAGTCCATGAACATGGACAACATTACGTGCGAGGAAAAAAAAACGATGCACATGTACACAAATGTTGTCGGAGTTTGACGACCGATAAAATTAATATGCACTCCAAAAACCTGGGCAAGAGAGATATGAAATGATAGCTGAGAACATTCTCAATGTGTTAAGCACTTCAAAAAGGCATAGCACGATTCGCAATTTGCTATTTTGTATCAAACAATAAGTCATTTTAATAGACGTTCAACTTTTTAGTACCTCCAAGTTCGAATAAGGTTTTAAGATAACGCACAGCAGCGCACAACCAGAGTCCAATCCCAATGAAATCAGGGATCCTTTGACTATATGTACCGTAAGTTTCAGCTGCACCTAGCTGCTCTAACACCGGTAGTGATCAATTGTATCCCGGCAGGCCTCGGTGCGGTGCGGTGGCCAGCCCGGGCGGCACGAGGAAGCCCGAGCCGAACGCCGCGACGCGCCGGCTGGCAGGGTGTTCTGACCAGGTAACATGATCCAGCGGTCGCTATGCCAAAAACTTCCCTAACTGACGAGGCGACTGAGTCTAGATAGGTCACGAACAGCGTTTCCCATGGCAGGGAAGTGGTCCTTGCCTGTAAGGATCGGGTCAATGTGATTGGATTTTGCGTACAGTGAGCATGGAGGTGCGCGTCAGCAGAGAGGAATTAGCGGACTTGTTAACCAGTGCAAAGGCGTTTGGGAGCGAAAACTATTATGTTCATGTGTCTAATTATAGCTTGCAGTCGGTTATGGAGAAAATTCCTCAGGGCAATCTCCAGAGTGAGTTCTCGATTGTGGCCATGAAAAAGGCGACCGACTTGATCGCCAAGAACTTAAAGGAAAGTCGGTTAAATGTAAGCGAGCCCAGGATAAATTCAGAAGTCAGTTTGCGAGTTATCTTTCGGGAGACGAAGTGTTCTCCGAGTCCCTGAAGCGTGATGACTACGTTGTGAGTGGTGATGAAGCCAAGACCCGCTTCGATGACGAGGTCATGGAGGGACCGCTAGGGCGACTAGTAGAATCTACGATCAGGTCAGCGCGTCGGGCGTCCTCAAGAGTTGCTCAGCAGCACAGTTATCTGCAGCTCGTTGTGGAGGCTGTCAGGCAAAGTGCTCGTGCTGAGGGCATGGAGGACGTGGCTTTCGTGCTGCGACAGGTGGGGAATCGCCGAATCGGTCCAGCAAGATTCGCCGGGCTCTCAGAAGCTCTAAAGTGAGCCATCCCGAGATAGTTTCAGGAGACTGGGCGCTGGCAATGTGTGTGTCAGCTGGCTTGTCTGTGCATGGCTACCGTATGGTCCGCCGAGTGACGAATGATGCAACGAAGACAGACATCCTGCCCGCCTATGGAAAGGTGCATGAGGCCAAGGGAGAGTGCTATCCGGCTTCCAGCAGCATGCAATTTACCGAGATGTTAGCTGAGGTGACTGCTGGCTCTCCTGGATCACACGACGCAGCGGCTGGTGGCATGTCTGCCGTCTGTCGCCCGTACCGACTCAGCTTCAGCTACTCACCAGACGTCGACGTCATCCAGCACCTACACTTCGGAGGTGCTTCACGTCAAATGGGGATTGGACGGGGACACAGAGCAATCTGTATGCAAATAGATGGGAGACGGCGATAAAGCTGCTGAACAAAATATGTTCTGTGCCACTGTGGTGCCTTTGCAACTGACGGTCGGTGGCACTTGCGCCTGGACCAACCCAGCGCCGTCTTCAACACGCTTCTGCCGGCCGTTGCGGATCCAGTACAAGCGCGAGACAGCAGAGGCCTCCCGGAAAGAACGAGCCAGTGTTGAATCCGAGATACGCCTACTGAGGCCGACTTATGTCACCCAACAGACGGCACCAGTCTCAGAGTGGCGTACAATCTTCAACTCACCATGATTGACGGCAAGATGTCGAACGCTCTGACCAACACCGGCAGCAACATGACATGCACCATTTGTCGGTGCACACCTCATCAGATGAATGACCTGTCTGCTGCCGCGGCTCGACCTGCCCGCGAGGGTACTTGCCAGCTCGGTCTCTCAACTATGCATGCCTGGATTCGATGCTTTGGATGCCTTCTCCACGTATCTTACCGTCTGGAGGTCAAAGTGTTGGCGGTGTCTGGCGAAGCAAACAAGATATGTGTGAAAGAAAGGGAGAAGGAATTACAGCGGCAGTTCCGGGAGAGACTGGGTCTTGTCGTGGATCAGCCACGTGCGAGTGATTCGGGTACGTCTAACGACGGGAACACGGCTCGACGTACCTTCACTCTTCAGAGACTCAGATTCTATCTGTGTGTCATATATTATGGATATGCTTTGGCATAATTTAAGCCACTTAGGACAAGGAGATCTTGGATCTATTCTGCGTAGCAATTATTACATCATTTACAGTGAAGAATGCTCGCATAGCGAACGCTAACTAATAATTATCCGATATATGAGCGCCCATTGACTTCGCTTATGACGTCATTATGATGTCATCATGCATGGCCGGACGTCGATCTTTTAAAACAAAGTACACTAGGTACTTATGTAGGTGTGTGTACGATTTCAGCTGTTTGTCTCAATTGGTTCCCGAGATATTTCGCGGAAGCCAATTGAGGGGAGAGGAATGCTCCCTTCCCTCTAGGAGGTATGACCTCTGACATTCCTGGGTTAAATAATCTTTAAGGAAATACAGATCTCCATATATTCTAAAATTGAAGCTCTTTCGATTGGGACCAAAATCGCACCTGTAACTAGCACACTTTTTCCGCAATGATTTATGGCCAGTTTTTCCCTTGGTATATCACACTGTGCGTCGATCTGATCGCACCCCACGCGGTTGGTCTTTTGGCTCCTCGGGCTGTTCATGACCGGGTAGCCGCTTTATGCTGGTAGCCGCTTTAAGCTGTCTATCTGGTAGCTTCTCGGGCGATTTATGTGGTAACCCCCTAGCTGTTGGTCTAGTTGCTCCTCAGGCCGCTGATCAAGTAGCGTCCCAGCTGATCTTGGTGACCCATAGAAGTACGCTGTAGTACAATATAGGTAATGCAGTACCAAGTATCGAATGTATGTCGCATTTAATCCCACCATTCATTTCACCCGATGCCGGGTCAAGTGATCAATGTCAGACAGGTGGGATCACTCGCTCCACTCAGATGCCAGACTAAGTCGCACACTCTACCGTCAAGTCGGGTCAGGCCTCCGCATTAGCTGCTCGAGATTTTGGCAACCTCTTCGAAGTCTTTGATTGGTGATAGCTGCCGAGCATGGCATTATCGGTTGTTCGGTTGTCGACCGATATACTCGTATTTTTCGGCGTGATGGACGCCTCATATATGCTTATACACCAACAAATATGTCATGCATTCCGGTGGAGCACATATACAGGGGCGGATCCAAAGGCCTTGTTTGTGGGATCCCCTCCGAAATAATTATTCATTTGCTATTGTACACCTTTGTCCCGTACGAAAATATTTTGAGCGCGACGCTATCTGAGACCAGCACATAGGAGAGATGTGGAAACATGATATTGTTCAGTGAAAGTTAACATTTTCACAGGATCGTTGTTCATCACATTGATCAGAACAGCACGGTTCAAAGCTCAGAGGACGACAAGCGAACGTACTTGTGAAGAGCGATGGATCCAAAGGCTGGGGGACGGGCCTGCGACTCTGTTACCCCCTCACGGAAGCGCGTCGTAGGCAAATGGTTTATTTGTACGATGTTCGCCGATTTTGAACACTTGTGTGTATGTGTGTGTGCGTGGGTGGGGGGGGGGGGCATTGGCTGAAAGTCATCCTCATTCCAGTATGTGAATTTTTCTGGAGATCAATCCATCTTCTTTTCTTGGTCGATCCAAGACTCCGCTGCTCCACCATTCGTCTAATAAGTCAGCTGGCTCCGCCTTTGCTTGCAAAGTATTTCCTGGATATACTCCGTCCGAAGGCAGGCTTGAGAACTTGAGAGTCTACATACAAAGAATGTCGCAGAACTTGCGCAAACTACAGTTTGACAAACTCAGCAGGGTACAGGTCCATGAAATGCGTCTCTGCTGGTGGAACGCCTATCTGGCCAACTTCCGGCTTCCGCATTAGCCGCTCGAGATTTTGGCAAACTCTTTGAAGACGAGCCGCGAAGTTTTCCCATAACGATGCTTCTTTCAAAACTGTCCGCTAAATTGGCGCCCCAGGCTTGAGTGCTTGCACGACCAGCCCGGTCGACGGAAGCTGGTGATGGGTAGGCGGTACCACCTCCCGTGGACGGACACTTCCTGAATCATGTACACCGGTGACACATGTCGGATATTTACAACCTAACATTCGGTGGTCACCGACCAGATGAATCGGCAGCGAATTCGTCACCAGTAGGCAGCAGTCATTAGTTCCTTATGCCCTCGTTTATCGGAGGCGGAGGCGCTTGTACTCGTTTCCGTACTCGTTGTACATTGCTCTCGTTTATGGACGAATACATATTATATTATACAATTCATAGAATATATTACACGAATATGCCAGGCCGAGAAAACCGGCACAGATTGGCGATCGGGCGTTCGTCGGCGCTTTTGGCGACCACACGGTCTTCCACTGCCGAAGCGTGACGTGGTGGACGTGACGTGGTGGACGTGGTGGACGTGGTGGACGTGACGTGGTGGACGTGACGTGGTGGACGAGAAGCGCCGTCCAGTGCCGATGGCGAACATGGCATTCGTCCAGTAGCCAGAAGCATTTGCGATAACAAGTGAATTGTTACGAAGATGATACCATGCCATTCTTAATGCTGGTTGCTGCACTTAATAAATTTGAAGGTACCACATTATGGTGTATCGTGAACAGCGATTTCGTTCGCCTTTAAATTCTCGTTATATTCTTTCCTGGTCGCGGGGCGAGGCGGTAGGACAAAGTTTTTTGACTCCTGGAAATGTATTTCGCCTTTATCGTGCGTGCGACAGTGCGCGGTTGCTGGGACAATGCGACGTGAAACAGCGAGTCCGTGCACCAATAAGGTACGAACCTCCTTTTGTTGCGAATCTCTGCTGCTGAGGCGATCCCATCTCTGCCGCCAAGCTGGCCGAGCTTCTGCTGTGATGTGATCAACGGCTCGACCGTGAAACGGCTCCGAGTTCTGCCAATTTCTGCGGCACTGCTATTGACGTGAAGCTGGCAGTCTCACTGGTTCCTGCACGGCAGCCACGGGCAGGTCAAACGAAATGGACATCAGCAGCAGATCAACAGGAAATAAATTGATTTTTCCTGTATTCAGTATTTGCTGCATTCTGCTTTAAAAATGTGATCCGATTTACTTTTGCAACGCCACAGGACTACCACCAGTATCGATCGCTTTCGCCGGGATTCCCCACGGTGATCAGCATTCGATAACAACTGTGAACTTCCCATTTATTTTGCTCAAATTCAGATGTATTTAGCCACAATCCACTTCATAGCTTTTCATTTGGCACATCAAGTTATAAAAAAGTGCGAGTAGACATAGATATTGGTGTAAATACACAAAAGCTCCGTCATGAACACGACAATTATCTCCAATGACAAACTATACCACGAAACGTAAAATACGCGTGATTGCACAACAATAAAAAGCAGCTACATAATACGTACTAAGATGGGTCGGGAATTTAAAATCGAACTTAAAACTTTGCGCGATCCAGGAACAGGTTCATCAATTTTCATGCGGTGGGGTACTCGTCTGAAGGGGTGTCATTTCGTCGGGGGAGGACCACTCTTCGGCTGCAAGATATATTAGCGAGGGGGGGGTGAGTGGTGCCCTAGAACTTACCGTAGTGACACTCTTTCTTCTCAGAGAGGTGCTTTTGACTGAAAAAGTCATTGAGCAGGGAAATGGGGTGGGGTGGAGAGAAAGAGAGTGCACTTCAAATTCAAATAGTGGCGTCTTTGGCTGAAAACTTGGTCGAACGTTGGGTGTGAGGGGAGGGTGTGAACTTAAACTTCTAATAGGGACGCCTTCGGATCAAAACTCCGCTTTGCGGGGAGGGTGTACTGGATTCTCCTCGGCGGGGCGCGCTCTTCCTGTCGGAGGGCCACCACCTTTCAATTGGGGCGGACACATTCCTACAATTTCCCTCCGCCCTAGATTTGCCAGTGACGAGGTCAGGTCGGTACAAAATTCGCTAACAGTACACAAGTGTCTCGACAGCACAATCCCCGTCCCCCGGCCTCAGTACACACGCGAACACCGTGAGGTTGGCTGAGCGTCTCCTGCTGTGGTGGCGACGCTGATTGGCTGCCTGCCACATGACGTCACTAATGTAATGCAGTTTGGCATAGTCGCTTTGGGTGTCACCTGTACAGTGCAGGCGGTGCCATGCGGCGCTACCTGTTTCGCATTCAGTCGTGCGAAGGTTCTGATGACATTGCAAATGTAGTGGAACTTATTTTAGTACTCACAAAACAGACACAGGTATAGATCTGCACTTCTAAACACGACAAATATGATCATTGTTGCACGAGCCGTTGCCGGGCATTTAATAACAGATGATGGCCGCGATGGTAGACATTGGATGGATGGATAGACATTGGATGGATGGATAGACATTGGATGGGCAGATAGACATTGGATGGGTAGATAGACATTGGATGGGTAGGTAGACATTGGATGGGTAGATAGACATTGGATGGGTAGGTAGACATTGGATGGGTAGATAGACATTGGATGGGTAGGTAGACATTGGATGGGTAGATAGACATTGGATGGGTAGATAGACATTGGATGGATGGATGATGTACATCGCGGGATTCCGAGCCTTATCTGGCTAGTTGCCAGTTGACCCTCCCAGCCGGGGGATGTGTGAGCGCGTGAAGCAACTAGAACCCTGCCCTGTCAAGACAGGGGACACTGGTGCAGGCTGACGCTCTAACCAACTGAGCTGTCATACACGGCTATCAGGCTTGCATACGGTAACACTGGAATGTGAAATATATTGTTTACGTCATGCAATCATCTGGACAACATTCGATACCACCACCTCACTCGTTGTAAGTGAGGAATCGTGAACCAGTGATAGGCATTCCCGGGAGGCAGCAGTGGCGGAACGCGTCCAAAATGATGGGGAAAGGGCAATGGGTTTTTCATGCCATGTTTTCCCGTCAACACCCACAGGTTCCATGCTAAACCTCAGCAACATTCGGAGTGGGGAGTGCCCCACCCCAAACAAAGAGAAGTATGGACAATTCCATCCCTGGGAAGCAGAAGCCAGCCACATTTCTCGAAAGTCCATGAAGGAAGTCAAAACTATGCTCCCAAGACGTCCGAAGTTTACGCTGTGGCTTCTACTGCAATCATGGAGTGTGATAATTCTGTGGAGATGCCGTTCTTGGTCCCAAGGCGTTGGAAGTTAGCGTCAGTAGCCTGCGTACCGAGCGTGCACGCTCCGGCGGCATATTGTAGTCAGTGGACACATTATGCGCCAACTTGAACTGTGTCACAACAGACGGCGTGTTCGGAGGTCCTTTCACCCAACCACGCACACATCTACATTCAGCAGGCAAATCAATAGCAGCGTCGTCACCTACTGTTGGCAATTTAACCCAAGCTCTGCGTGTGGTCGCGGGGAGATTCTGTGTCTGGCGCCACTCACGTGTCATTTCCGAACGGTTTGCGCTGGAGTTCTCGGACGTTGGGACTTCTCCTTGCCACTCTCTGCATGCATCCTGTCAGGTTAAGTGCGCGGTGGTTTTACCAGGGGCGGCTCCAGGCAGGGGTGGGAGGGGCTTACGCAGGCACGTTTCATCACGCTTACCGTTTCTGTCAAGCGTATCACACAGGTGTCCTGGGCTATGCTGTACGCAAAAGTAATATATGATCGGTGGCTGATGATTCAGTTCTGAGACAAACCAAGCTTGGCTAGTGTTTCAGAAAATTAGTGGTGTCCAGGGAGTTAAAATCCACTTTTAACAGTTACGTACTTGGAAATAAACGTTGTTTATAGTGCACATGGGATAAAAACAAAAACATTTTGGTCCTATAGTGCACTTAGGATCAAAATTAAGGGGGGGGGGCTAGTCTGGGGTGAACGAATGCATATAAATAAAACAACATGGTATATGGTATGGCGGATGAATGCTGTGGTGGGGAAATGAAATATCCCAAGAGTGAAATTGGTAATGAACCCAAATGTGATAACATGTGGTGATCCGAATTTTAT
Source organism: Ashinkailepas kermadecensis (assembly GCA_034440615.1). Lineage (NCBI taxonomy): Eukaryota > Metazoa > Arthropoda > Thecostraca > Neolepadidae > Ashinkailepas > Ashinkailepas kermadecensis. Next base: position 578,024 of record JAOTOM010004922.1, on the reverse strand, counting down.
ATCTATGAGCCGCAAATGTGCGATGACTGTGATAACTACAAACGAAGAAACCCGGTGAAATACTCAAAGCATACGACTCCATCATAAGATACAGAGTCGTGATAACACCACTTAACATGCTTTCTGATTGAGAGACAATCCATGTTGTATTTTTAGCACAATTCCATCCGGTTATCTATGTGAGTGCACAGCCGGACTGACGAGCTGGCAAAAACAAAAGCTCAATGACGTCGTATTTGCTGATGATGAACGGCTGGCGTCTCTACGCCGCAGCTTCCGTCATCAGTGACGCCACGAGAACGACCGCGGCGTAGTTTTGTTGCCACAAACCGACGCCGGACACGGCCAACCGACGCTTACAACAAACACATGGGCTCGCCCAGCCGGGGTTAATCCACGCTAATCAACGCTTACAACAAACACATGGACTCGCCCAGCCGGGGTTAATCCACGCTAATCAACGCTTACAACATACACATGGACTCGTCCAGTCGGGGTTAATCCACGCCAATCAACGCTGACAACACACACATGGACTCGCCCAGACGGGGTTAATCCACGCCAATCAACTCTGACAGCAGACCCATGGTCCAGTCTAGGCTAATACACACCAGCCGAGAGCACAACTCCTCCGTCGATGGTTTCCAACACTAGACAGCGTTCATTTCGTTGCAATTATACGGCACCCGACGGTGTCGGTTCTGAACGAGTGCCGAGCGGCAAGGGGCTCCCATTAGCTGCGGGTCAGGGGACAGAGCAGGCCAGACAGTTGATCGACCGGCTACTTAGCTTCCGGCGATAAACAAACCTTAATTGCTCCATCACTGGCATTTGTTCGTGCCAGATACAGCGTTGCTATTTCGCTGGCGGACGACTCGCCACTTTTCATGTTTAATTGTGGAAATTTGAGCCAACAGGATAAACAAAAAGAAACCGGATGAACTGGCAGTCACGCTGCATCGATTTCATTACCGAAGAGCGCTCCACTAATCTGGGGAAAGATCTGCGTCATAATTTAATTTCGCGCTGGAAAAACAAGCTCAGAAACGAAACCCAGAAGGAAATATCGCGGTACTTAAGCGCCACGGCGTCAAGTCACCAGTTGTCTACTTATCTAAACATATAAACAGCCTTACGTCAGGTCGACACGTTGGTACAACGCCCGACTGACACAGTCAGGAAGTGATTTGCATTTGGCTACTGAACAAGCCATCCATATTTAAACCAAGTCGCCAAGGGACACATAATTTAAGACAGTTGTATTTCCCGCAGTTGTGTATTGCCAATGTTCTACACTAACATAACCGCATCATACAATTGTTCGCCATGAAAAAACGTCCACTTTAAGTACTGGCTAAGTACACACGGCGGATTATAGCTCGCCTGTGCGCAAGGGTCGAGGAACCTGGGCACTCAGGCCGGTGCCGGATGGCAGGGTGACGTGGTGGGGTGTTCAGCTGACGTGGTGGGGTGTTTCGGGTGTTCAGCTGACCTTAAGGATCGTCTTCGCACTGGCGTTGTCGCTACTTGAGAGCCCAGGGGTGTTGATGCATGAAATCTGTTGGAAGAGAGGAAGATCCCCGGCATAATAACACCCGAAATTAAAAAGATCCTCGAATTTAGGTCCACAGTATTTCATGTATGTATTACTATTGCTAGCCATTCTTCACACAAGCACAAACATGCATTGCAACCAAACACATACGCACTTTTCTCCCACGCCTAGCGGCACTTGTCCATTTGAACCGCAATGCATCCAAGGGTTGCGAGAGTGGGCTTTGCAGTGACGGGAAACAGTGCGGCTGCCTGAAAGCGCTCCCTTTGTTCTACTCCGCTCTTCAAAGCAATGCATAGCCTCTGCAGATGACAAAGCAGCAGGAGACAAGATTCCACATGTCGCGGTGCCGATTCGACTTTCATCGTGGCGTCCTCGGCGCAGGTGTCGAACGGGTCCAGTTTTCTGACTCCCTAGCGGATTGACGACACCGATGCTAATTTGTCGCCATGAAGTCACCATGCTATTCCGCATGGTGTTCCGCCGTTCAAATATTGTGCTATTCCGCTCGTTCCGCCGTTGAAATATTTCAGCGTCGGTGATAGCGGTATCGGCGTAATGGTACGCAGCTTGCGGCATTATTCTGCACGTGTGTCATGTTCTACGCCGAAGCTAGCCCAATCAGCGAGCCGACAATACCGGCTAATCGTGGCTCTGCCCAGTGAGCGAACGACAGCACAATGGCGCCACTGGCGCAAATGGATCGCCCCATGCTTTGCATACCCGCGGGGAATGCCACCGGCCTGGTCTTCCATTGCATGCGGTGGGGTTGTGGGTCGTACTGTGAGGATGTGCACTGTGAGGCTGTGAGGCTGAGTGTTGATACCATACGTGCCTCCTTTTCGTTCGATTTGGCGCAGCGAGTTTATACCAGTAACCTGGCAAAAGTCCGCATGAAAAACATAAGTAGTAATTATGTAAGGAAAAGTTCGAACGATAGATGTTTGTGATGGAAAAAGTACGTCTGGTACGAAAATCGAAAAGGAAAGCATACGCAGGGAAAAAAGTCCGGCTGGTAAAATATTCGCAATGGAAAAATTACGTTAGGACAAAAGTTTGTAAGTTCAAAAGTACGCCAGGGCCGAGATTCGAAAAGACAAAAAGTTCATAAGAGAGTGGATATAGCACACTGAAAGAATGATGTTGACTACCATCACTGGGAAAACAACTTGATGTAGGCGGCCTGGCCAATGCGGGGTTCACTGGGATGGGCCAACGAGGTCAGAAGTGGGAAGGACGTCGCCAGGATGCAACCAGAGGCTACTGGTCAAGTGAGTGACCGCGATATAATTTCGCGCACGACGTTTCCATTATGATCTTTGTCCTCGAGAACATTCGTCCTTACGAATTTTTGTCCCACCAACCTTGGATAATTTTGTCCCTACAAGATGTTGCCCAGACGTCGCTTTTTACACACGAATATTTTACCCGGTGAACTTTTCCCATATGTACTTTCAGTTTTACGAAATTTGCACCCGATGTACTTTTTCCATTATGCACACTATGAATGTTTCTATTTATATTCCAAGAGGACATCAGAAGCATTTATTGAGTACTTTTATCTATGTACATTTCCATGAGAACTTTTGCAACTTTACGTGATAATATCCTGCTTTTATCACCATCTCTACCCCTATATTCATTGTTCTGTCCCTGTGCCTCTTCTGTTCCTGACCCCATCTGTTTCTCTGGTTGCTGCCCCTGGATGCAGACATCCTGCAGAAAGTTTCCGCTAGTCTTATTCTAGTGACGCCCTTGACCAGGGTCGTTTGAAGCCTCCCATGGTTGGTTGGTTGGTTATTGGTTTTACGACACGTCGACCGTTGAGTCATATAGCGTCGCCAATCTCTCACCCCGATTGGTCGCGGGCGAAGAGTAGCGACAGGTGAGATTCGAACCCACAATCTTTCGATTGCGAGACGAGCATCTTACCCCTAGACCACTCGTCCCTCCCATGGTTGCATCCTGGTGACGCTCTTGGCGTTCGAATCCTTCCATGGTTGTGTCCTGGTGACGCCCTCGGCACTCCTTACCTCGCTGGCCCGCTCCGATGAACCCCGCACTGGCCAGGCGGCCTGCCCGAGTTTTTTTATATTATTATCCCAGTGACGTAATCAACAAGATGGAATTATTTCAGCGTGCTACGCATACTCGGGCTGGTGTGACTTACCCCCGTGTGGTGAGACAGAGGCCTAACGTTTCAAACTTCTCCTGGTTGCATCCCAATGACGTCCTTGACCAGACGCGTTTAAAACATCGACCATTTAGCATGTTCTGGTGAGACCTTTCGCCGGAAGCATCCCTGCTTTCCTCCTGGTGGAATCCTTGGCTGGAAGCGACTGAAGCCTTGCCTGGTTTCCTCCTCTTAGTACCGTCCTTGGCCAGTAACATTTGAAACCTCACCTGGTTGCATCTGAGTAAGTAGAACGGGGCAAAGCGCCCCCATTTTCACCAAAAATGTGACTCCTTCGGACGAACAGCTCTAATAAGGTCAACTGAGGTACCAATCGCAAGCTGAATATATTTTCTAGCATTTAATAATAATACGTTTCCGTATTCCAGTTGTGCTAAGAGTAGAAAATGTGAACATGTACAAAGATCCGGAAAGGGGTGCTTTTCCCCAGTGCGGGTCAAAGCACCACTTGCCTGGGGCAAAGCGCCCCTCCCTTACGAAAGATAATCCCTGGCACGCCCCAGTGCGTCCATTTCGCTTTGCATTACATACGATATTAAACTTAAGCCGTTGATCAATCACGGCTTTTAAAAAAATGTTCATATTCTGTTTCAATTCAACTCCATTAAGATGAATTGTTCATGACTCTGTAGAGCGTCTGAATAAAAATGGTGTCGATATAATGCGGTTCAGTAAAACGTACAATTTCTAGGAACTTGATGCAGCACTTGTTCCATGGTCATTGCTTGCTGTTTGTGGCTTTAGTCATTTTTTTGCTAGCGAAGTACTGATTTATTTGTAGACGTTTATCCCATTATAAATCAGTGCGAAACTTGTGTAACACGTGCACTCACGGCTTCTAAAACCAGGTCATTAGTACAACCGGCCTGTTGGTACAAGACAGTGAGAACGGTACCTTAGCAGAAAACAAAATGAAAATCAGCCATTAGATTGGCGCAACGTGAACTCACACACAAAAAAACAGACGCGGCGTAACTTGCTCCAGCGTTACTCGATCTTCCGGCTTTGCTTTACTCCCGGCAGAAGTCGCATATGTACCACCTCTGCCCTTTGTTTATATCAGTGCAGGATTCAAACGCCCATTTTAAACACCATGTGCACTGGATCCAGGACTCGCATAACAGATAGCATTCCGCAGATTAAGCACTTGATGCCCTCGTCTTTACTTAGGTTCTTCGTCTCATTACCCCTACTCTTCCCCCGTTCCGTGCCTTCCTTTGACTTGCTGCCCTTGTTACGGCTCAGCACCTTGCTTTTCTTTCTCTGCGGCATTCCTTTTGTATGGAGAAGAGGTCACGACAGCGTACTTCTCGTTACGTAATGTTCTTTTTCGCTTTGGTGCCTTTGGCAGCGGAGATAATGCCTGAATCTGTTGGATTTCACTCGGGCCGGCTACAGGCTCGTCTTGCTTTTGGGAGCCGTGAGGTTCTTCGGCTGCCAACGCCTGTGCTGGTAGAACCTCCGGCTCTGCATCCACATCTGCTGTCCTGTCCACCGGACACTGGCTCACGCGGGCATTCACCGTGTCCGATGGCGGTTCCGGCTCGCACTCCTCTGTCATGGCCGCGCCCATGAAGTCGTCTTCCGAGAACACCTCCGGGTTGAGCGGCCACAGTCCACTAGCACTAAAGCCCTTGAGTGCCCTTTCTGGGGCCTCCACGCGTTTGAAGGCCGCTCCGAAAATGGCACACATCTCGTAAAATGACACTCGCTTACCGGGGTTGGAGATCAACAAATTGTATATTCCAATGTTTTACGCTGCTTCCAAGGGCTTCAAGAAGCTGACATCCAGTGGATGCAGCCTTTGTGTGGTGTGCGGTGGGAACGTCAGCAGCTCAATACCATGTTTTCTGGCAAAGCAGATTGCCTCCAGGGTCTTATGGCTGTGGTGGCCGCCCAGAAGAATCTGCTGTGGATTTGCGATGCTGCTGTGAGTCGACTTCTAGAAGTGTTGCAACCAGTCCACAAACAACTTCGATTCCATCCAGCCGCTGTCACTTACGGCCCCCACAGAACCAGCTGGCATACCTCTCATCAGAGCACTTGGCAGCTTCTTCCTTGGCCACACCATCATGGGAGGTATGTTCTGCCCTGCGACACTCATGGCACACACGACAGTGACCAGCTGACCTCTTTCGGCGCTGGTCACTTTTCCCACAGCTGTTTTCCCCTCTCGTAGTTAATATCTTGCTGCACGCTTACACTGTCGTAATGCCACTTTCATCCACGTTCCAAATTTTATGAGCTGCATAGTCCTTCCGAACAACTACGTCTGTGTACAGCTTGAAGTACCCATCAACTTTCTTTGTTGAAGGCAGTAGTCCTACTTACGCTGGTAGCTGCTGGTGTCCGCACACTTATGTCCCTATGACTGGACAGGAAACCAGCTAACCAATCCCTACCCGCCAGGCCATCTTTAAATGGGTGGGGGATATCCTGCTTCTCCGCCAGTTCAAAGGCCAAACGACTGACTTCGAGCTGTGTGAGGCCATACAAACAACCCTCCATATCTAGAATATGGCTGTTAAGGTCAAGCTCGATTTCCGGCGGGAACACAGTTCGTAGCGGCCAAGCGTGACACGACCCGGCGTGCTCACTTTTCCATCGCGATGACGCCGAAGAGTCCGTTTTGTAATGCCATATTTCTTCGATGAGGATGCCAGTGATGCTCCCTCGCGCATGACAGCAAGAGCGTCTCCCAGACTGGAATTAGAGAGGCTGCATATCCCTGTTGTCTTCGTTCATAGTTCCTCATCATCTAAAACAGAGTTGCCACACCTAATTGTGGTGGAAAGTTGGACTCCACCTGCTGTGTCTTGCTAGCTAGCCACCCGACCTGAAAATTGTATGCTTCATGTTTCATCACCTGAACTAGGTAAAATAATGTAGGTACTCCTCGTCAGTGCACACTTATGCATGTATTTGTTAAAATTAGTCTTAAGTGCACATAAAAGGTTTAAAAATTGTGAACGGTAGCAGCACGAATGTGTACCTTCTCTTGCTAAATTTTGCGGTTTCGGGATTGGGAGCAGCTTTGAACACATCCAAGCGGGCTAAAGTTTCCCAATGACATCAAAACATCACCATAGTTGTTGGCATACACATCCTGTTGCGCCAGTAGCATTGATACAACATCCACACTCAGCATCAGCCGATGCCGAGGTGTCCAAATTTTGCATCTCTTAGCTCCAATGTCAAACCTACTTGCTTAACTATCAGTGTCAACGGGGCCAAGCGCCCCCTCCGGGCGGATTTCCCCGTCTTCAAGAGGGCGCATTACCCCATGCGCATATCAACGCAAACAAATGTCCCGACCCAGAGTTGCGTCATTTCTGCCGCGTTTTGCTTCTTGCTCAATGCAGACAAATCCTGTCCCTAATTTATTGACTGTCCTATTTCAGTAATGCCGCCAATATGTACCGCGGAAATACGAACCTTGTTTGGATTGAACACAACTTAATTAAGTACAAAACAACTATTTTCCTTGAGGCGCACTCTCCCACCAGCGCAGGCGTCCAAGGAAGTGACCAACTCATAACAGCAGAAGATACATTAATATGGCTATTGCGTTTCTTGTCAAGAACTTTACAAAATGAAGATAATGGGTAGGGGGCGCATTACCTCGCCGGGACGCTTTGCCCGCTCTAACCTAATTCCCCTGGCCGGGGGTGCTTGAAATTTGCTGTGGTTCCTGTAGTGGTCGGATGGAAGATGGATGGAAGAAGTCGATGGAAGACTTCCCTGGTTGCATTCTGGTGACGCCCTTGACAGGTAGCCTCTTTTGTTGCAGCATAGTGGCGACTTTCAACGTTGAAACCTACGGTTGCATTTTAGTAACGCCATTAGCCAGAGGCGCTTGAAGCGTCCACCGGCTTCCTTCTGGTGACGAGACCAGCAGCGTTTGAAACGCCACCTGGTGCTTGTATCTTAGTGATGCTCCAGGTGATCGAAACATCCCCTGGTTGCCTCGTGGCGACACCCCTGGCCAGTAACCTCCCTGGTGATTCCCCATCCCGTTGATGCCCTCGCCAAGGAGCCTTTGCAGCCTCCCTGGTTGCCTTCTGCTGACAACCCTGGCAGGAGGCGCTTGAAACCTTCCCTGGTTTCATGCCAGCGACGCCCTTGGCCGGACGCGTTTGAAAACTCCGTCTCCCATAGTTGCATCGTGGTGACGCCCTTGGCACCTCTGACCTTGTCGGCCTAACCCGAAGATTCCTGCATCAGCCAGGCAGCCCGCATTAAGTCTTTATACCAGTGACGCTATCAGCATGATGTGCTCTTTCAGCGTGCTACGTGCGCCTGGCTGTTATGACTTGCCGTCGTATGGCGAAACGGAGATGAGGAACTCTAGCTCGACGGCTATCCGAACTTGTACCAGTCGAACATTTTCCAATGCGAACATTTGGCATACGTGCTTTTGACTGTACGAACTTTTGCCCGTACAAACCATTTCCCGGACGTAATTGATAACCAACGTACTTTTACGTACGGATTTTTGCGCTCGTACTTTACACCCGACGAACATTTGCTTGCGTGTCTTTCCATACGAACTTATGCGGCACGAATTTTCGCTCCGCAATCATTTATTCCAGTACCTGCCCCAAACAATGAAAAATTGACAAGTCGACTCCACATTTGAGCAGAAATACACCGGGTCGCCTATGGCACCCCAACCAGTCCGACCTCATTCCCGCACGCTCGTCGCCAAACAATCGCACGCCAGCACCGCACTCAGCACCACCAGCGTGCAAAACACGGACAATCTCCACAACTGACAACCGCGGCCGTGTCCCTACGATTGGTAGTACTCGCTCAAGGTTTGGTCCTTGGTCCGCCACACTTCCTTCGCCTCCACGTTGATCAGCCAGCCCGGCTCCAGGCCGAAGAAGATCTGGCGCGGGTCCTTGCGCATCGTCAGCGCGCCCTCCTGCCGCCAGAGATGCAGTTAACTCACGTGTGACGCACGCGGTGTGTACACACAGCCCTGGCAAGATACTCTGTACACTCACATGCTTGCGCATCGTCAGCGCGCCCTCCTGCCGCCAGAGATGCAGTTAACTCACGTGTGACGCACGCGGTGTGTACACACAGCCCTGGCAAGATACTCTGTACACACTCACATGACTTCATGCGGTGTACACCATCGGCTCTGGCAGGGGACGAGTGGTCTAGGGGTAAGATGCTCGTCTCACAATCGAAAGATTGTGGGTTCGAGTCTCACCTGTCGCTACTCTTCGCCCACGACCAATCGGCGTGAGAGATTGGCGACGCTATATGACTGAACGGTCGACGTGTCGTAAAAACCAATAACCAACCATCGGCTCTGGCAGGATACCCAGTACACTCACATGACTCCATGCGGTGCACACCACGGGTTTCGACAGGATACGCAGTACGCACTCACATGACGCCATGTTGCGACGCACGACAGACGAGTCTACCTCTGCTAGTCCGGAGGTAACACGTGAGTCACACTGTCGCTACATGAGAGGGAGACCAACAAGGCTTGGTGACTACCAGCTGTCTCTTTGTTATGGAACAGGCAGCTTTTAGCGCAAAAACTTGTTTCGTACAGGAGGGTCGTGCAGTTGTCTGACAGTGTTCGTGGCGTAAGGAATTCGGCAGATACACTTTGTAGGAGGCGTTTCGTCGAGCAGAAGAAATGTGTGGACGCTATTTTATAGCAGACGTGTCGCGAAGAGTGAATCCTGAAGCTTTGAAGTACAAGTGACGTCTAGTAGTGGCGCATACCCAACATCTTGGGACCGAAGCCTGAACCTCGCCAAACGGCTATGACTTGGCCCGATTGGATCCCAGTAAAAATACCCATGAAGTCCTACAAAAGATTGGCATTTTATGGAAGCCGATCGGGTGTCCTACACAAGACCGGTCGGAAGTCACGAATATATCCCAAATACCAGTCAAAAGCCCATCGGCCTTGAACGGGCTTTCTGAACGGACCTCCAGTCTTAACATTTACTATCTCCAGTAGTGTCGCGAATGCGTTGTGTCGTACCAGTTGTGTCGGTACTAGCGCTTGCAGCAGCAGGCATGTGGTGCTACCAACTCCACGCCACAAAAACTGCCGTCAGCAAATTCGAATTTCTGCCAATGCGAAAAACTGGCCGACGCATCCACCAGCGCGACTAACAGAACAGCCGTTGTAAAACACCGACAGCGGTTCGTGCGGCAGCACTGCAGTGCAGCAGAAGCCCGGCGGACAGCTTCCCGCGCAGCTGCAGCACCGCGACACGCGACGGAGAAGTCACGTGACAGCGGCGAGAGGTGGAGCTGGACACGTCCCCAGCCGTGGGCAGCTAAACACCACGCCACGGACATTGCATGCAAGCAATCGACGTCACACCTATTCGTCTGCTATTTGCCGGTGTCGACGTCAACACGTGGGTAATGGCGGCGGGGCGTCAGAGATGTGAGCGGCGAAAGAGCGAGTGGTTGGCCGCCAGGGGCCGACGGTGGCCCTGAAAACCGTCGCCGAACACAGCAGAGCCAGGCAAGAACAGCGGAACCGGAAGAGACGCACGGAATAATTCGAGTTGAGGCTCAATGCACACGTCATCACTCATCAGTGACTTGGGCAGCCAGCTTCACCAGGCATGGCTGAGCAATTTTCAGTTGGGATTTGTCGGCGTTTGTTGCGCCGGAATGTTGCCAGGTGGCGGGATGCATTGCCACGGGCTTTGTTTATTGTCCACAATCTCCAACAGCATATTGAGCCCTTTACAGAAATAATCAACTAAAAAACGTAAACAGAACAGGTGAACAGTTTTCAGTTCAAACAGGTAAACGGCTGTTAAAACTGCATCGATGCCCGATGGCCACGCGACTCAGATGTGAGCGTGTGACGCAGCACAATATCTAACCACCTGCGTCTTAAATGCATTCAGCGGGTTGGTGAATATGTCCGCAGGTGGTCTCATCGCTAGGAATGTGTTCGTTTCTCTTAATAATCTGCTAAATAAGCCACACCTAATGGGTTCCACACGTGCATACGGTACATGAAATAAAACAGGTTGCCTATTTCTCCTGACTGGGACACAATCCAAAGTTCTGCAATAACACTGATGAACCCGTCCTACCACATGAACGGCTGATAAATGAGTTGATATAAGCTTTGAACAGCTGATAAGATAAGATAATTAACCACATGCTTGAAATATTGCAGGGTAGTTGTAGAGAACCGCAGCGCACGCAGAAGACCTTTAGGCAGTCAGCGTAAGTGTGCTTTTTGTTTGTTGCGCAATTATTATTCGCATTGTTCACAGAACCAACCATAAATTGTATGCAACTAAAAAGTGTCATTTTAAACAACGCCTCTCCGGTCATAAAATACCACTCGATTTATCCACGAATGCGTGAATTACTACATGAAAAAAACATCATAACAAACGCATCAGATTAAGTACGGTACAGGCATGCAACAAAAGTGTTGGAAGCACGGGAGGTCAGAGGGCCAGCTGTCGACCTCCAATTTTGGATCGATTTTATACTTCACTCATACACGCATTGCATACGCAGGAAAACGACCTCAAAATGATTTCTCCCCTCCCCTCCCCTTCACCCTCTCAAGAAGTTCATCAGCTCTATCTTCCAGCATCACTTCAGACGACTGACATCTTGCCTAGAATATCTGCGCGCGTCAGCATAGTCTGCGCATACATTTTATGAGTAGTCACAACACACTACTATACGTGATTCCCAGTCACTTCCGAAAGCATCACAGGGTCGACCACATGTTTCCTGTACGACGTAAGCCGAACTATTTGTGACATCGGTGGCTGTTCGAAGTCCAGGTCAAAGGTAGCAACAACATCCGCAATGATGTTCGACGGCAAACTGTGAAGCCTGCCAGTCAAACACCACACGACGATTCGCCATTTAATCACATCATGCACGCGCCGTTGTGTTTGCACTCGACATCAAAGGCCTCGTCGAGCTGCGAGCCTTGTCCATCAGAGCAGCGCGCGGCCCACTCCCCGGCTCGTCGAAGTGGAGCGTGCCGGCGCGTTGATTCGCGTCGCACACCACACAGCGGATCCATTGCATCACATCAGCTCAGCTCAGCTCAGCTCAGCACAAGCCCCACCAGCCGCGCGCCTCGCATTCAGAGCTCGTCGGAAATAGCTGAAGGAGAAGTTCGCTTCTGGGAGGCCAGCAGCGATCCTCAGCACGCGCACACGCCTGGAGAGCCGGCGGCAGAGGCCTCTTGATCCGTATCGGGTGTGGCGACATCGAGTCGACTTTGACCTCGGGCGTGGTGATACCGAGTCGATTTTGACCTCTTTACAATGTTGCTAATTTTGGTACCCGAATGTGGGTCACGATGTCCATGGACTCTAGGGTGTCTCTAAAATATCAATTCCCCCCTGTTACTTTTGCAAGTTAACCAGGGCTGTGTAATCGACTAAAGAAACACATCCCGAAGAAATCAGATTTTTATCCTCACTACAGCCGAGGCGCCGCAAGGTTTTGTAAATCAAGAAAAGTGATAAAATTGCCAATGACGAGGCTGAGTCTGATTTTAAAATAAACAATGAATGCCTATAAAAAAATGTTAATTTGGTTAATTATTGACCCTGTGCTCCCTTTCTTTACAGGAGTGAGCAGCATGGAGAAGATGAGGGGGCGGCCTAAAGGAAAGGGGCGCACACAGGCAGCTATCCTGATGGCAGACCAGGACTCCCCTGTGACAGGCAGGCGCCGCCCGGCTGCACCTCCCTCTACCTGGACCCCGAGGGATAACCAGACAGCTGGTGTCACTCCCAGGGTGAAGGACCCCACGGCTACCTCCAGCAGGCCTTCCTTCTACCTGGTGGGTAAATGCCCGACGAGCCTCGGCAACTCCGACTGAGCTCCGACAACCCCACCCGTCACGCTTTGGCGTCGTCTATTTGTTCGGCACCATCTGGCCGCCCAGCACGGGCCGTCCGAGGGCACCCCTCCCGCGTTCAACAGTGGAGCTGCCCTGTCCATGGTATGTCAGCCTGTCCACAGGCTGCAGCTGCCCTGTCCATGGAGTGTCAGCCTGTCCACAGGTTGAAGCTGCCCTGTCCATGGTGTGTCAGCCTGCAGCTGCCCTGTCCATGGAGTGTCAGCCTGTCCACAGGCTGCAGCTGCCCTGTCTACGGAGTGTCAGCCTGTCCACAGGCTACAGCTGCCCTGTCCGTGGTGTCAGCCTGTCCACAGGCTGCAGCTGCCCTGTCCGTAGTGTGTCAGCCTGTCCACAGGCTGCAGCTGCCCTGTCCGTGGTGTGTCAGCCTGTCCACAGGCTGCAGCTGCCCTGTCTGGTGTGTCAGCCTGTCCACAGGCTGCAGCTGCCCTGTCCGTGGTGTGTCAGCCTGTCCACAGGCTGCAGCTGCCCTGTCTGTGGTGTCAGCCTGCCCACAGGCTGCAGCTGCCCTGTCCATGGTGTCAGCATGTCCACAGGCTGCAGCTGCCCTGTCCGTGGTGTGTCAGGCTGTCCACAGGCTGCAGCTGCCCTGTCCATGGTGTGTCAGCCTGTCCACAGGCTGCAGCTGCCCTGTCCGTGGTGTGTCAGGCTGTCCACAGGCTGCAGCTGCCCTGTCCGTGGTGTGTCAGCCTGTCCACAGGCTGCAGCTGCCCTGTCCATGGTGTGTCAGCCTGTCCACAGGCTGCAGCTGCCCTGTCTACGGAGTGTCAGCCTGTCCACAGGCTGCAGCTGCCCTGTCCATGGTGTCAGCATGTCCACAGGCTGCAGCTGCCCTGTCCGTGGTGTGTCAGGCTGTCCACAGGCTGCAGCTGCCCTGTCCGTGGTGTCAGCCTGTCCACAGGCTGCAGCTGCCCTGTCCATGGTGTGTCAGGCTGTCCACAGGCTGCAGCTGCCCTGTCCATGGTGTGTCAGCCTGTCCACAGGCTGCAGCTGCCCTGTCCATGGTGTGTCAGCCTGTCCACAGGCTGCAGCTGCCCTGTCCGTGGTGTGTCAGGCTGTCCACAGGCTGCAGCTGCCCTGTCCGTGGTGTGTCAGCCTGTCCACAGGCTGCAGATGCCCTGTCCGTGGTGTGTCAGCCTGTCCACAGACTGCAGCTGCCCTGTCCATGGTATGTCAGCCTGTCCACAGGCTGCAGCTGCCCTGTCCATGGTGTCAGCATGTCCACAGGCTGCAGCTGCCCTGTCCGTGGTGTGTCAGGCTGTCCACAGGCTGCAGCTGCCCTGTCCATGGTGTGTCAGCCTGTCCACAGGCTGCAGCTGCCCTGTCTACGGAGTGTCAGCCTGTCCACAGGCTGCAGCTGTGACGTCACCAAGGCCGGCTGCGGCAGGAGGAAATAATCGCCGCCGGCGGCATCTTGGGCGCTTCCGTTGCGACAGTACGGTAATTCGATGGCGTCGCAGTATTGACGGGAGGCCGAGGACGGAGGTCCCGCACGCGGCCCTGCACTCGCGGGCCGGCGCCCACCAGTGTGACGGTCACTCGGGCGCCACCGTGGCCAACCGGCGCTGATGCTCTCCAACAGCTTTTCTTCTTTTTCTTCGCCGCCATGACTTCTCTTTCGCTTGTCGGTTTGCTTGTCATGACCTCACACAAAGGCCCATTTTGCACTTAACCAAAAGAGGATTCTTCTTCAGATTACTGGATCATCATTGAGGAATTAAGAACACGACGTGCACCTCTTTTAACATATATACAAATCATGCAATCCGTAATAACAGAAGCTTCCTTACAATGCTCCCCATTTCACACGGCATCGTTACTTTCCCACACCAAACGGACACGCCGGAGCCGAAACGTAAGCAGCTGACGAGATTCGAACCCGCGACCTGCGGGACAGCGCTATGAGATGGCTGGTTTCATGGACAACCCGTCACCCACAGGACCACCGGCTGCTTAACCTGCCGGAGACTGTGACGATAGGTTGACCACGTCTAACGTGCAGAGGCCACTCGACGAGAGAATCCTCCCGTGGGTGCTGCAGTGCGGTGAGACCTTGAGTGGCATCTGTCGGCGGCAATGGAAGTTGGGAGGGTGTGTGTACAATATCAACTGCAACTGCAATTCCTTTGCATGCTTCCGGCTATCAGTCCTCCAAATTGTCAGCGAAAAGGTCAGCTTGAAGCCTTATCGTTACATACTTATAGTTGCACTTCCAGCTCTTTACAAACCGTTAATTATTAACTAAACTAGCGCGTCAGTAGAGGACTGCGTGTTGCAGACTTCTTGCAAAGTGGCGTGAAGCTATGCGGATATTTTTAAGCGTTTGTGGAAACTTCTAAATCGACATTGTAGCTTTTCCATTTGGTGCCATAGCGTGCCATCCTGGTGGTGGTTGTGGACTGGTGCTTTGGAGCGCGCCGACTACCAGGGTCATTTTGTGCCATAACACGATTGTCATTGCTTTCAGCCACTACTACATAGCCCCAGCCATCTCTCCATACTATGCCATTTATCGGCCATGTGCATGAAGGTCTGGTGCGCATCGGCGGTCTGTCCGCCTGTCCGCCAGTCCGCCAGTCCGCCAGCCAGCCAGCCAGTCCGCCAGTCCGCCAGCCAGCCAGTCCGCCAGCCAGCCAGCCAGCCAGTCCGCCAGCCAGCCAGCCAGTCCGCCAGCCCGCCAGCCAGCCAGCCAGCCAGCCAGCCAGCCAGCCAGTCCGCCAGCCAGCCAGCCAGTTCGCCAGGCAGCCAGTCCGCCAGCCAGCCAGCCAGCCAGTCCGCCAGCCAGCCAGCCAGCCCGCCAGCCCGCCAGCCCGCCAGCCAGCCAGTCCGCCAGCCAGCCAGTCCGCCAGCCAGCCAGCCAGTCCGCCAGCCAGCCAGTCCGCCAGCCAGCCAGCCAGCCAGCCAGTCCGCCAGCCAGCCAGCCAGCCAGCCAGTCCGCCAGCCAGTCCGCCAGCCAGCCAGCCAGCCAGCCAGTCCGCCAGCCAGCCAGCCAGCCAGCCAGTCCGCCAGCCAGCCAGCCAGCCAGCCAGCCAGCCAGCCAGCCAGCCAGCCAGTCAGCCAGTCCGCCAGCCAGCCAGCCAGCCAGCCAGTCCGCCAGCCAGCCAGCCAGCCAGTCAGCCAGTCAGCCAGTCCGCCAGCCAGCCAGCCAGCCAGCCAGTCCTGGGCGCTGTATGACCAACGCAGTCGATGCGCCCTTAAGCCCAAATAACCAACCAGCCAGTCCGCCAGCCAGCCAGTCCACCAGCCAGTCCGCCAGCCAGCCAGTCCACCAGCCAGCCAGCCAGCCAGTCAGCCAGTCCGTCAGCCAGCCAGCCAGCCAGCCAGTCCGCCAGCCAGCCAGCCAGCCAGCCAGCCAGTCAGCCAGTCCGCCAGCCAGCCAGCCAGCCAGCCAGTCCGCCAGCCAGCCAGTCCGCCAGCCAGCCAGCCAGCCAGTCCGCCAGCCAGCCAGCCAGTCCGCCAGCCAGCCCGCCAGCCAGTCCGCCAGCCAGCCAGCCAGCCAGCCAGCCAGCCAGCCCGCCAGCCAGCCAGCCAGCCAGCCAGCCAGTCCGCCAGTCCGCCAGCCAGCCAGCCAGTCCGCCAGCCAGCCAGTCAGTCCGCCAGCCAGCCATCCCGCCAGTCCGCCAGCCAGCCAGCCAGCCCGCCAGCCAGTCCGCCAGCCAGCCAGCCAGCCAGTCCGCCAGCCAGCCAGCCAGCCAGCCAGTCCGCCAGCCAGCCAGTCCGCCAGCCAGCCAGCCAGCCAGCCAGTCCGCCAGCCAGCCAGCCAGTCCGCCAGCCAGCCAGCCAGCCAGTCCGCCAGCCAGCCAGCCAGCCCGCCAGCCAGCCAGCCAGCCAGCCAGCCAGACAGCCAGCCAGCCAGACAGCCAGTCCGCCCGCCAGCCAGCCCGCCAGCCAGCCAGTCCGCCAGCCAGCCCGCCAGCCAGCCAGTCCGCCAGCCAGCCAGCCAGCCAGTCCGCCAGCCAGCCAGCCAGCCAGCCAGCCAGCCAGCCAGCCAGCCAGCCAGCCAGCCAGCCAGCCAGCCAGCCAGCCAGCCAGCCAGCCAGCCAGCCAGCCAGCCAGCCAGCCAGCCAGCCAGCCAGCCAGCCAGCCAGCCAGCCAGCCAGCCAGCCAGCCAGCCAGCCAGCCAGCCAGCCAGCCAGCCAGCCAGGCTGGCCGCCGTCCGTCCGTCCGTCCGTCCGTCCGTCCGTCCGTCCTCAACGAATCTGTATCGACGACAGCGCATGGCCGACCGTACCAGACCCCGGTGCTCCCGGCGGACTGCGTGGAGGATACGGCCGGACCAATGGCCGGACCAACGCCAACCGGCTGGCCCTGGCCGACCGCACCAGACCCAGGTGCTCCCGGCCGCTGCATGGACACGGGGAGTGCGGCTGGACCAGTGACTGGTCAGGGGCGGCCACCGCAATGGCGGCCGGCGGCGACCACCGATGTCACGTAACACGCGGTCGGCGAGCCTCAGCTCAGTCGACTCGCTACGGTGACACGGCAGACTGCCGAGCCGAATGTTACGAGTGCGAGCTACCGACACGCAGGAGAATACCGGACGGAACGCTACAAGTACGCAGCCACCGGCACGCAGGAGAATGCCGCACTGAATGCTACGAGCACGCCACCACCGATACGCGGGGAATGCCGCACGGCATATCACGAATACGCAGACGCCGAGACGCGGGAGGATGCCGGCCGAAGCACCGAGACGCGGGAGAATGTCGGACATCATATTACGAAGGTACGCGGCCACTGAGGAGTGGGCGAATGCCAAACAGCACACTTCGAGCGCACGGCGAGTCCAACAAAGCTGTCCCGACGCGGACAACGTTGCCAACACGCAGCAGCCCGACACGGGCGACAGCCAGACACGGCATCGCTGTTCACACGGCTGATTTTCACCGGTAGTCCGCAGAGCGGAACGTTGGCAGTACGCGGTTGGCTTTAACGAGAGCGTTGGCTGACAACGTCGCGGGCAGGCGGCTAATACGACGCAGCGAAATGGCGCACATAAGTCGCGAGTAAACATCTGCTGGCTCGCATAAAGTTGTGTGACTGAGCGTCACAAGAAGGGGGCTGCCGGGTGGCCGGCCGTCGTCGTGTCCTGTTCGCTATTTGGGTTTGTGGCACTTCGACCAGTCTCCATTCGCGGCTATAACTTGTATTATAGTATTTCTCTGTCAGCTGGAAACTATTGCCTTGATGTGTGCGTATTCCGAAATCTTATCGCCGACAGGCAACGGAACAAGTTTTCGTTAGTTATTATTCTACAACAATATTCCACTTAATTAATAATAATTAGTTCCAACAGTTAAATAGTAACAATTGCTTCACCACTTGGCTACAGGATGACACGAACATAAATGTGGAATGGTCTTAGCCAATTAAAACCACATGTTGCTTATGACTATGTTCAGCTGGGTGGTTTGAACCAGAGGTTGAACAATACAAATAAAAACGCAGTGGAATAAAACGACAAACCTGGACGGATCCCACAAACACTTTGTCCAACAGAGTCCGTACACGGCAGCTTCTGCCGGCAGCGGTATTGTATCACCGTCACGGTAAGTGCGAGGACTATAATCCAAAGCCCGGTGCATCCTCCCCATCAAGTTCCGGCTGGCTCGACGCCGACGCCGACGCCGGCAATTGCAATCCACGCGATGAAGCTTCCAGAGCCGAGCAAGAAGAAAAACCGGCTGCGTAATTCCACGACGCACTTGACTGCTAAGCCACATTGCTTCGCCAACCAGGAACGTCGAGTTCGGAAAATTATTGGGGGCGTGGGAGGGGCACAATGCATGAAGGCAACGGGCGGGTTCAAATGGATTGGCGGGGAGGAGGAAATCTCCACAGGGTCCCACGTTAAAAGTTGAAATCATTGGGCGGAGAAGAGGGGGTGCGGGGGGGGAGCGAAGCCAACGTCGACGAGGCATTTGCCCCCTCAAAATTATATAAAACAGCACCCATATCGCCAACCTCTCACGCCGATTGGTTGCAGCCGGACGCAGCAATCCCGCCAGTTGTGAGATTCGAACCCACGACCTTACGCTCCTTCCGACGCGCGTTCTGCCAGTCGCCCGAGGGCATGCGGCCGCCGTCCGACTGTGAGTGTCGCGGCGCGCGCCGGCGGCTCCCAGCCCACCAGTCGGGCGGCGCTGACCGGTGCCGCGCGGACGGCGGCTGTTCGCCCCGGACCGTCCGGCCGTGTCAGCAGCGATTGGGCTGCCCGGTGCCGATCATCGGCACAATGAGGCGGCCCATTGATTAGGCAGCGGCGGATCCAGAAGCCTGGCTCGGGGGAGGCCAATACGAAGATTATCCGAGTTCGGAAAACTCATCAGATTTGAACATCTAACATTCGTCGGGTCTGCTAAAGGTAATATTTATCACAAAATTATCTTAGAACTCGAGAAAATGTCGTTCTAGTGCAAAATATCGGCCTGTTGGGGTTGCCCCGTTTCCCACAACTGAATCCGCCACCGTGATGAAGCGCTACACTGGCGGAACTCACCGATGTACGTTTGATTGAGTGATTATTTAAGCTCAGGGGCGCATCAACTGCTGGTGGGCATGGGCATATAGCGCCATGTGTTCCTTCCACAACATCACACTTGACCGCACGTATCCACTTTTGAACGGGATACGTTGCGTCGAACTGAGCAGCCGATATGTGCCGATATATCTGCCTGTCTGAACGATCTACGGACTGTCACCAAGAAAACAAAACATCACAGTATGAACTTCCGTAGAAGTTGAAGCCGAAGCAACGTCTTCGATCCTCCCGGAAGTTGGGAGTGTGACGACAGCACATGCCAACCTGTGACGGGTGCGCATCGCATCGGGGACAGAGCGACCTCGCCTCCCGTGTGCAGCGCCGATCACTCAGAACGGCCGTATTGATTCGTCCGTCTTGCCGGCACGGAAGTCGCCGCCGGCGCCTGGAGCGCTCACAGGCCGCGCGAACGTGCGGGCTAAACGGCATCGAGGCGACGTGGTTACCACGTGCCGCCTCCGACAGAAGGCGAATGACTCAATCAGTACGCATCAGGCAGTCGGAATCGCGTTATGTTGCAGGCCGGGATTAACCTTAGATTACAATTATGTGAAATCTTCAGACACGACCCTGGCTTACCAGATAACCGATTATAATTATGGTCGTTGGATTCAGGGAGAAGCTGTGGCCACGTCTAAAAACGAATGACGGTGATGATGATGATGATAGTGATGATGGTTATGATGATAATGATGATAATGATGATGATGATGATGAAGATGATGATAGTGGTGGTGATGACTTGATGCTCAGGGACGCATTGAGAACGAGGATATTTTGCGCCTACCACCAAGCTTACAAGGGTTTCGAAGTGATGCTTCTATAGTTAGGTATTGGTCAAAGTTAGATAATATTTATGAAGGATGGCGATACATCACATCAAAGTTTGCTTGCTGAAGAAATACAAAGATGCTACCATCTGAGGAATTGGAGGTAACACAAATCCAAATCGCTTACATAACATATCAGACATATATCACAAGCTGACAGATACGGCCAAACAAGGAAAGCAATCACGACGTGATGAAATATAACGAAAAAAGAAAGCACACTGGTACAAATGTACAGCGTGGCCGGGCAGCAACAGTCGCTGCATGGCTTCCCTCGGGCTCTTCTCTGTGAGTGTCGGCAGACACTGGGACAGTGAAGGGGGATAGGAGGGGGGGGGGGGCGGGGGTCAAGTGACACCCCGCGGTACCACGCCGGAAGAGGCGCTGCCCACGCAATCCGTAAGGTGCCTGTGTCTCATTAAGACGTGATGTACTACTCAGGAGTGGTACGATTAAACCGTAATGCAGCGGTCAGGAGTGGTACGATTAAGACGTAATGCACCAGTCAGGAGTGGTACAATTAAGACGCAGCGTACCACTCCGGGGAGGTACGATCTAGACGCAATGCACCCGTCAGGAGTGGTACGTTATGTCTTAGTCCCGGAGCCTCGCATTGGTAACTCAACGGTCCATCGTCACCACGGAGTTGACAATGCGCCTGGATACTCGTCTGGAGACGTCACAGCTCATCATCTGAGGACGACACAGCTCATCATCTGAAGACGACACAGCTCATCATCCGAGGACGACACAGCTTATCATCTGAGGACGACACCGCTCATCATCTGAGGACGACACAGCTCATCATCTGAGGACGACACAGCTCATCATCTAAGGACGACACAGCTCATTATCATAGACGACACATCTCATATGAAGACGACACAGCTCATCATCTGAAGACGACACAGATCATCTTCTGAAGACCACACAGCTCATCCTCTGAAGACGACACAGCTCATCATCCGAGGACGACACAGCTTATCATCTGAGGACGACACCGCTCATCATCTGAGGACGACACAGCTCATCATCTAAGGACGACACAGCTCATTATCATAGACGACACAGATCATCTTCTGAAGACGACACAGCTCATCCTCTGAAGACGACACAGCTCATCATCCGAGGACGACACAGCTCATCATCTGAGGACGACACAGCTCATCATCTGAAGATGACACAGCTCATCCTCTGAAGACGACACAGCTCATCATCTGAAGTTGACACAGTTCAGCATCTGAAGACGACACAGCTCACTCTCTGAAGACGACACAGCTTATCCTCTGAAGACGACACAGTTCATCATCTGAAGACGACACAGCTCATCATCTGAGGACGACACAGCTCATCATCTGAAGACGACACAGCTCATCATCTGAAGACAACACAGCTCATCCTCTGAAGACGACACAGCTCATCCTCTGCAGACAACACAGCTCATCATCTGAGGTTGACACAGCTCAGCATCTGAAGACGACACAGCTCACTCTCTGAAGACGACACAGCTTATCCTCTGAAGACGACACAGCTCACTCTTGTTTGTTATTTGGGCTTGGTTATTTGGGTTTAGAGGCGCATCGACTGCGTTGGTCATACAGCGTTATTTGGGCTTAAGGGCGCGCCGACTACGAGGTCATTTAGCGCCCAACACAGCTCACTCTCTGAAGACGACACAGCTTATCACCTGAAGACGACACAGCTCATCTGAAGACGACACCGCTCATCATCTGAAGACGACACAGCTCATCATCTGAGGACGACACAGCTTATCATCTGGAGACAACACAGCTCACTCTGAAGACGACACAGCTCATCATCTGAAGACAACACAGCTCATCCTCTGAAGACGACACAGCACATCATCATAGACGACACATCTCATCCGAAGACGACACAGCTCATCATCTGAAGACGACACAACTTATCCTCGTTGTTGTTGTTGTTATTGGGGTTTAGGGGCGCATCAACTGCCTAGGTTATACAGCGCCCACACAACTTATCCTCTTGAAGATGACACAGCTCATCCTCTGAAGACGACACAGCTTATTCTTGGAAGACGACGTAGCTCACCCATACACTGATAGAGACATGGCTGATCTTCACTTCGTCAATGTGAGCACTGGAGCACAACACACATCCAGCCCACCAATTTCATTGAGCAAGGCGAGTCGGGGTGGGATTGCGGACAAACACCGACTCCAGGACAAATTCGGAGTCACTTCCCGGACTTCGGTTGGTTATTGGTTTTACGACACGTCGACCGTTGAATCATGTAGCGTCGCCAATCTCTCACGCCGATTGGTCGCGGGCGAAGAGTAGCGACAGGTGAGACTCGAACCCACAACCTTTCGATTGTGAGACGAGCATCTTACCCCTAGACCACTCGTCCCCACTTCCCGGACTTCAACGCTCCCGGGGTCTTCAGGAGAAACGCCGTGGTCGTTGGATTCGCCAGTGCGAGCAAAACCCCGCTGGATTAAACTCATTCCATCACATAATGCTTCAGACCTGCCACCGATGACAAACGACCGAGACTTTCAGAACATGACGGCCCGAACTGGACGCTCATGTAGCCAGCAGTTGTACAGCTCTTTGGCGGCGCCGTCGCTTCACGACACCGCGAAGAAAGATACCCAGAGCGGCGGACTTCCGGCCGGTGACCGGCAATGATCAATGCAAAGGCTCCACCAACTCGGTACCATGTCAGTGTCATCTGAGGAAAGGCTGGACATGGCTCAGGCGTCGAGTGAACTGTACCGCCACAATGTGAGTGTTCTCGCTACGATTCACACATCGCACGCCAACAATTGAAGCGTCACGCGCAACATTGGGAGTCCGGGAGTCGGGACCACGGCAGGAGACCGCAACCAGAGCAACTTCACCAGTCTTCGCGAAACTTCTACGAAGAATACCCCTGTGAAGAAGCAGTGCAGAAACAAGCAAACGTGCACTGGCTAACAACGAAAAGGACATACTTGACCCGTCAAATTTCAGTCTTGACCAGTCCAATTTACTTGACCAGTCCAATTCCGGTCTTGACCAGTTGTGCCTACCGCAGTCCAAACGGCCTCCATTACAATTGTGAATAATAAATTGGGGTGATGGTGATCCGTTCCTTAAGTTTCAGGCAGTATAGATGGTACCTTCAGATGCCGGCTACGTGTATAGCCAGTGACTGCCAGTGGCCTGTCGGCTGTGTCTAGTGCGTGACTGTCCGTGACCTGTCGGTGACCGTGACCTGTCAGCTGCATGTATAGCCGGTGACTGCCCGTGACCTGTCGGTGACAGTGACCTGCCGGCTGTCTAGTCGGTGACTGATCGTGACCTGTCGGTGACCGTGACCTGTCAGCTGCATGTATAGCCGGTGACTGCCCGTGACCTGTCGGTGACAGTGACCTGTCGGCTGGTCTAGTCGGTGACTGATCGTGACCTGTCGGCTGTGTCTAGTGAGTGACTGCCCGTGACCTGTCGGTGACCGTGACCTGCCGGCTGCGTGTCTAGTCGGTGACTGCCCGTGACCTGTCGGTGATCGTGACCTGTCGGCTGTGTCTAGCCGGTGACTGCCCGTGACCTGCCGGCTGACCTCGACGGTGGGCAGCTCGTAGCCGTACTTCTGAGCCAGCACCAGCCGGTCCTGCGCCACCAGCCGTGGGTCTGCCAGGTAGCCGCGCGCCTTGTGGTCCGTGTAGTAGCCGATGGCGTCCTGCGGTGGCAGCGCGCGTCGAGGGATCGGTACACCTGCACACGGGCCAACGGTGGGTCATTGGCTGACAAGCGGATACGTGTTTGCCCTGTTAACTGTGACTGACGTGAAAAAGGGAACAGAAGAACAAAAGACCAAAACAATCAAACAGGAAGCTGAGATGGGGCGACGAGGGGTTGGTACACACGGACGAGGCCACGGGCTAACAGTGGGTCAGTAGCTGATCTGGGGCAACATAAGGGTCGACACACCTGTCGACTGATGGGTCAGCAGATGATCTGGGGAAACCAGGGGGAGGGTACACCCGCTCACAGGTCAACGGTGGGTCAGCAGCTGACCTAGAAAAACCAGGGGGTGGGTACACCTGCTCACATGTCAACGGTGGAGGATCAATGGTGGAGGGTTAATGGTGGAAGCTCAATGACGGAACACCGGCGGGTCGGGTTCGCGGGCTGACCTGGCGCAACAGGAGATCGCACATTGTGCAGGGTATCTCACAGAAACGTACGGACGGGCTCCGCGGCGGACACACACCAGAGCTAGCTGACAGCATGACCACGTCGCACCGCCATCACCAGCGTCGCTCATAGCGGCCCGTCCCAACTCGGCTCCGGGAGAGCCAGTAATGAAACGAGGCGCCCGCACAGAACGAGCCGAAGTGCCTTGCGGGTCGGTCGGGCCTGTATGTGGTGAAGCCAAAGGAGGCCACGCCCGACCTCAACACAGCGGCTGGCGCCGCAAACCCGCGCCGCTCGCCTGCACCAAACAGCCTTGGAGAGACGCGGCCACGCGGCCGGCCAGGGTCGGCGCAAGGGTCAGCGCCGGGGAGACGAGAGCATAGCGGTCAGCGCCGGGGAGACGAGAGCATAGCGGTCAGCGGCGGCTGACGGTGTTGTTTTTTTCGGCCGTTAGCCGGCCGTGCGGCAGGCAGTGTTGCTCGTGGACTGGCACCGACCGCAGTGGCAAATCGTGCCGGTGTTGTCATGTGCTTTGACTGAGATTTGGGATTGTCGAAACTTGGTCGATTTCACGTCAACAGCAGACGTGCAACGACCGCACTCCTTCATGCGGAATCCATCATGCTCCCATGGGCAGCACTGGAAGTGCGGGCCACGTTGCTGATCGTCCTTTGTCCCTGCGCCCTTTGCTGATAGACTTTATTTGTAGCCGGGGGGACGAGTAGTCTAGGGGTAAGTTGGCCGTCTCACAATCGAAAGATGGTGGGTTCGGGTCTCACCTGTCGCTACTCTTCGCCCGCGACCAATCGGCGTGAGGGATTGCCGACGCTACATGACTCAACGGTTGACGTGTCGTAAAACCAACAACCACCTATTTGTAGCCGAAGCGGTCTAACTTTCTCGACACTTGGCTTTAACACAATGTGGTCGATTTCACTCCAATCAACAGCTCTCGAAAAACCTTTACGTTTTCCAAAAGGGTGAACAGCACAGAAACTGGACATGCTGTGTGGCAGGCCGGACCGACAGGTCTCCGTAGGCTAAAAGTGACGTCACACAGCTGTGGAAGCCATACGTAGCACACGTGGCTAAGTGTGCCTCGGGGCATAGTCACTGCTATTGGCTATGTGACCACTGACCAGGCGGATGATTGTCAGTCGGTTATTAAGGTTTTTGGGCGCACCAACTGCATAGTGATACAGCGCCCATTACGAACCAATTTAAACTGTATCTGTTCTATCCTGGTATGCAGAGCGCGCGCTCGTACGGCGGGGTAGGCAGAGATATAGATTGCACGGACGTTTACCTTCAAAAGAAGGTAGAAAGGTAGAATGGTTGACCAGAATTAATCGTGACCGATTTGTCCCCCAGAACGTCACGTGTCCCAGAACGTCACGTAGCGAGATCAAGAGATCGGCTGCCAGCGTCCAAAGTGATGCCTGTGCTCGTTGGCAAGCTGAGAGCATGAGGTTAAGATATGACGCACTGAGAGGTGCCCATGGCACCAAGGGCACGAGAGTTCATCGCTACCACAAATAATGCAACTGTGCATTGCGTATGTGTGCCTAATACGGGAGGGTCTACAATGCCCACTTTTTTGGCCCGATGGACGATCTCAGCAATTACGAAGCGAATGGGGATGAAAGGTGCAGTAATCGATGTCTTATAATTAATGTAGTGTTTTTTTACCTACAACCGTAATTAATATTTTCCTTCAAATGTCTTTAAATTAGCCCAAATGGCGTTGAAATACTGTAATCACAACAATAGGAAATGCCCGATGGACGATCTCAGTAACTACTGCACCGATTTTCGTGAGGAGGAGGAGAGAGGAGAGAGAGAAGCTTGAAAAGACCCTTACGATCTCGATCGAAAAGGTGATCAAGCGCAGAAGTTGCCCGCCGCCCCAGTTCCATTTCCCTTCCCGCCCGCCGCAATTGAATATTGCCACAATATTCAATTGCCGCGTGGCCTTGCCCATCCCAGCTCTCTCGTAGGTGTCCTTATTAGGGCATCTACGGGAAGCTCCGCCCCTTCAGCCACTAGTCGGTTGTCAGCCGGATTAGCCGGCCGACGCCACTAGTCGGTTCTCGTCGGACTAGCCGTCGCAGCTCCCCTCCCACTCCCCCTCGGCCTAGCGGTGCTCTCGGGCACCATCGGGAAACCGAGTTGTACCGGCGGGCAGCCTCGATTGTTTGTTTCCCATCCCTCCCCATAGGTTAGAATCGGTCATAGGTAACTTTCTGTTTTAATGGATCGGGCTAACGTTCTCTGAGCGTGACTGCCCCCGCCTCTGACCGATTTTCCCAGCCCTTCAAAACTCTGTGTCTTTCTTCCCCTTCTACACGCCAGCTTTCTTCACATCTTTCCTTGCAGCATCCCCTCAGGGTGCCTTTCTTGCTTGCACCCCTTCCGGGCGCCCTTATCCACACATACACTCCACCCTCTCCACTCTCGTGTAAGTGCACCCGCCCTTCCCCGGTATGCCCGGGAACACCCAGCCCCCTCGGAGGACGGAGGACGCCGCCCCCGGCCTGGAGCCCGCCTGCCCCCGCGACCCCCCGGAGGGTGAGTCATTCGTGTTGGTGACGAGGAAGGAGGGATCGTGGGCCCGAACCTCCCCGTTTGCGGTAGCACGGGAGCTGGACGGGTGGACAGGCGGAGTTTCCTCGGCGAAGGTCCTCCGCTCTGGTGCCCTGCTGGTGCGGGTTAGGGAAGCCTCACAGGCACGTGCCCTCATGAGCCTAAACCGGTTCCTCGGCAAGGACATCACGGTTGAGCTCGCGGACAGGCTCAACCTGGTTTATACCACGGCTTACGCCCCGGAGCTGGTGGATCTGTCCGAGGAGGAGCTCCTGGACGAGCTGAAGTCGCAGGGAGTGTGCGACGTGACCCGTCTCGGTCGTCGCCCTCGTGCGGGCCCAGTCCTGAAACTGGGCTTCCGCACGCAAGTCCCGCCCACCCACGTCATGGCGGGCTACTTGCGCATCCCTCTCCGCCCCTGGACCCCACCACCGGCCCGATGTGCCTTTTGCCAAAGGTACGGGCACCTGGCAAAGGCGTGTCGCTCCAGGGAGCCTGTATGTGGGCGATGTGCCGAGGGGCACACGACAGATATGTGCGCGTCCGAGGTCCCACGTTGCGCGGCCTGCCTGGGCCCCCACCCGGCCACATCCCCACGCTGCCCTGCGTGGCTCGACGCCAAAGAGCGTCAGCAGCGGCGACTCACCTCACAGGGCTCCTCGCCGCCTCCACCACCGATGGTGTGGGCCCGGCCCCACTTGGCCCCAATGTGGCCGACTCCGGCTGAAGCGGGCTCCCGCCCCAGGTCCGGAGGGTCGGGTCGGTCAGACTGCGACCCGCTTCCCTCCTCTCCTTCCCCGGCCTCTCGCCCTGCCCCCTTAGCGGGTCCCTCCGTCCCCCGGTCCCCGCACCGCACACAGGACGTCACCCAGCCGGCCATGCGCCCTGCCCCTGCCGCGGGCCCAGCCAAGGCCGACAACGCCCACCACTGTCGGGCCGCGCAGCAGACCGCGGCGACCCCAGTCACCGGTCGCTCTAGCGCTCAGCCCCTCCACCGCCAACAGGCTGCTCCGACCAAGGCTCGGGCATCTTCCACACCGCCCCCTCAGGGCCGTCGCCTCCCCACTCTGTCCCCGGAATCGAGTGTTCGCTCCCGTTCCCCGAGCCCGGACCGCACTGGGGATCCAGAGCCCCTCTCCACATCACCAGGGTCGTCCGCCTCCTACGAGACGGATGACCCCATCACGCCCTCACCGCCACACACACGCCTCCGAGGGCGTGATCATCACCACACAACACAACACTAATGCAGACACCCACCACTGAATTCTTGCTCCAATGGAATACGAGGTCCCTCATATCCCATTGGGCAGAATTCAAGGAATATATCATCAGAAATAAACCATTGATTGCCGCCGTTCAGGAGACTAGATGGCGCGACAATGACCCCTATAATTTTAACATCTTTGGTTATTCCCTCTATACCGAAAATAGAAATTATACATCCCGCGGCGGCGGGGTTGCCTTATATATCTCCGATACCCTCCTTCGTCGTCAGATCAACATTGTTAATAACCTAAATTTTATTGCTGTTTCTGTCCAAATTGCACAACTAGAGCTTACTATACTCTCTCTCTATCTCCCACCTTCTCCTACACTATCCTTATCTTCTGTGACCGACCTATTCGGTCTCCTCCCTCACCCCTGTCTGGTGCTGGGAGATTTTAATGCCCACCACCAGGCATGGGGCTGTCACACCACATCACCTCGCGGACACCACATCGAAACACTCCTCAACACCCACAACATGGTCTTTTTAAATGACCAAACACCCACACACAACACCGACATTGCCCCGTTCCGTCCATCTGCCATCGACCTATCTTTGGCCTCGGCCTCCATCTCACCCCTCTTTTCTTGGCATGTACAACCCGACCCCCTCTTTAGCGATCACTTCCCTATTCATATTATGCTTGAACGCTCAGCCCAGGCTAGAGATTATTCATTTATCCCCCGCTGGAATGTTCGCAAGGCGAAATGGCCATCTTTCTCCCAGGAAATTGACACCGTCTTCCCTCCTCATTCACACCCCCAATATCAGCTTTTCTGGACACCATATTACTCGCGGCAGAAAATCATGTCCCCCACACTCGTCGCTCCCCGGCCGTCATCACGTGCCGTGGTGGAACGACGAGTGTCAACGGGCCGTCGCTCTGCGGCGGCGGGCTGAGCGAAAATTTCGCAAAAATCTCACCACCCAAAACATGTTAGAAGCCCGCGAGGCTAAAAAACGTTGTCAGCAGATTATCCTTAGCGCCAAAAAACGCAGCTGGCAACTCTATTCAAACTCATTCAACCGTTTTACCCCCATCGGCCAAATTTGGACCAAAATTCGCTCTTTCTCAAATGGCAGATCCCCACACCGCGGATTCCCACAACTGACAATTAATCAACGCAGCATCACAGAACCCTCGGACGTCGCGGAACACTTTGCCACCTATTATGCAGACATCTCCTCAAATACGCAATACTCGCAACAAACCACCGACTTCCTACAAACCACTCTCGCCACCTGCAATTTTACCTCGGACAACACGGAACCATATAATGCCCCCTTTACTCTCTATGAACTAAATTTATCCCTATCCAAAGTAACAAACACCGCGGCTGGCCCTGACCAATTGGCATACCCCTTCTTCCAAAATTTATCCGACTCCGGAAAAGACAACCTCCTTTCGGCACTCAACCAACTATGGACTGACGGCACCTTCCCCCTCTCCTGGTCTACTAGCACTATCATTCCTATCGCTAAACCTCGCAAACCTCGCGACCTTCCCTCTAGCTATCGACCTATCTCCCTCACTAGTTGTGCCTCTAAACTTTTTGAGCGCATGGTCAATGGACGAATCAAAGTTCACCTCGAAAACAACGAAATTCTCACACCCTTTCAAAGCGGCTTTCGACCCAGACACAGCAACACTGACAACCTCATTCTATTAGTTGACTCGATTCAGCGCGGTTTCATGAAAAAACATGAAACCGTGGCACTCTTTCACGATTTAAAATCCGCATTCAATAAAGTACACAGTTCGGCACTCCGAATCAAATTACATCGTATTGGCATCAGAGGCAGAATGGCAAAATTTATCACCAACTTTCTCGCTAATAGAACATTCACCGTCCGCTGCGGCAATATCCATTCTCGGTCCCAAAAATTAGATCAAGGTGTCCCACAAGGCAGCGTGCTATCCCCCATCCTCTTTCTTATCATGATTAACGATGCGCTCGCTGACCTCCATCACATAGACCCCTGTCTAAAATACTCCATTTACGCCGATGATTTGGCCATATGGTGCACGCACCCATCGGCAGACAATGCAAATTATATAATGCAGCGCGCCATGAATCAAATTGATTCCTGGTGCTCCCTCTGGGGACTGCAAATCTCCCCCACCAAATCCGTCACAATGCTTTTCTCCCGGCTCAACACGTACATTCCACCTCTTACACCACTCCGTTACCGCGACCAAATTATCCCTCACCAAACCACCTTCACCTATCTTGGCATCGTACTAGACAACAGTCTTTGTTTCGGCCCCCATATTGCTTATCTAAAACAACGTTGCGCAAAACGTCTAAATCTCCTGCGCTGCATCTCCGGTCGCGACTGGGGTGCAGACAGGGCCACACTCAACACAATGTATATTACTCTGATTCGCTCAATCCTGGAATACAATGCGTTTATCTTCGATAATATATCCCCTTCACACATCACAACACTTGAACGCATACAGAATAACGCAATTCGCCTCATCACCGGAGCACACCGCACCACGCCCATCACTAGTCTCCGGGCTGAGGCCCACCTCCCCAGCTTACAACACCGCAGAATACTTCAACTAGTCAGATACCACTTTCGCACCACAACACAGCACAACCACCCTGCCACCCTCGCACTCTCTAATCCTCCCGTTCGACGTACATATAATAGGAACAAATACAATATTGCCATGCATTTAGACCATGTCCTCACATTCGCACTCAAATTCCCCAACGTAATCCCCGACAAATTGCCTCCTCTAATCCCGTTTTGGCACATGAAACACCCCAAACTTGAGTATCTCTTTCGGGAAAACAAAAACCTGCTCACCCCCATCGAAGTCCAAATTAGATTTTTTGAATATCAAGAGGCCCACCCACAACACACCTTCTTCTACACGGACGGCTCACGTACCAGCAATGGTACGGGAGCCGCCTGGTGCGGTGGGCCCGACACTGGTCAAACCAAATTAACACTTCACCATTCGGTTTACACAGCAGAACTAGTCGCCATACTCACTTGCCTACAACACATCATTGCGCAACGCATTACTACCCCTACTACAATATGCACTGACTCACGATCCTCCGTGGACGCCCTCGCCTCAATACACAACACCACACACCCCACGCTCCACGCCATCCGACACCTTTACAATGCCAACCACGCACACCTTCCACTCACACTGCTCTGGATCCCTGGACATAGGGGCATCCCGGGAAATGAACGGGTTGATGGTCTCGCCCGCGCGGCGATCGACCTCCCCCGATAACAACGGAGCCCCAGTACCTCCCGGAGATCTTTTATCCCTCACAAATAATCTGTTCAAAAAGTATATTCAGGCCTGCTGGTCACACAACACCACACACCTACACACCATCAAGCCCACACTTTCCAGCTGGCCCTCCTCCAACCAGCACACCCGTATGAACGAGGTCGTACTCGCCAGACTTCGCCTGGGACACACCAATTTGACACACAATTATATTTTTCATAGACTTCACCGCCTTCCACTTTGTAACACATGTCACGTACGCCTTACTGTCACTCATATCTTACTTGACTGTCCAGCATATGCTCTTCACCGTCGCTATATCATGCAATATGTCGCCAAGATCCACTCACAACTTTCGCTTCAAGCTCTCCTCGGGAATGACCACCCGGAACTACTTGATTTACTCTTTCGCTTCCTCCAGGACACCAAACTCTCCGAACTGATATAAAGCCTCCGTCGGATTTTCCGTTTCCAAGCTAGCCTGATAAAAGTTATATGACACGCGCCACACTCCGTACTGGCTGTATGACTCCGCTCCACATCTCTCCCTCTCCGTCGTCGCAAAACACATACATATAGGTTATCTCACACTAGGTAGACAGGATCCGATCCAATTTGGCTAATACGGACGGACTTCCTTTTAAATTGCGCTTGGTTTTTTACCCTCGGGTTTTCCAAGTAGCCTGGTTTTCCCCTTTTTAGGGGTTTCCAGGCTTTAACTTAAAACATACACTTACACCCACAAGGTCGGGCCCGACGCCCACGACTCGCCCTGGGCGTCGGGCCTCCGCTTCGCTTTTCAGGTCGCAGGTGGGCAGTGGAGCCTCTCCGGAGGTTACGATGCTGCCCACCCTCCAAATGTCCTTCCATTGTCATGAGTGTCTGTATGTATGTATATGTACCTGTATGACATGCGTGTATCGTCTCTACGCCATATTTCTTGTTTGACGGCGTCTCTCCTTTCTTGACTAGTTGATATAACGGGATGTCACATAAGCCGGATTAACGTAACTCCTTCTTTAACGTAGCAATCTCTAGCAGATGGCACTTTGCCTCAGCTAAAGATTTAGGGGGAAAAAAAGAAAAAAAGAGAAGATTTTCGTGAACATGGCTCTAAAATAAACTTCGACATCGATTTGGGGCCAGTTGAGTCATTGCCAACCGATATAAATATGTAGAAAGCCACGAAATGATGGATTGAAATTCGAGATTTGCCCGATGGACGATCTACGAAAGTAATTTACAGAATTGCGCCAGACACACTGATCAATGTTTTTTTCACCGTATTAGATCAGTTGAGACAGCTAAGAGAAAAAATAACATGAAATGTAGAAATTCATCATATCACAATTCAATTAGACATGGGTTCAAGGTAGAGATGGGTCAACACAACAATTCCATCACCCATCTCTAATTGCATTGCGATGTAACCCATCTCTAATTGAATTGTGATGTGATGAATTTCTACATTTCATATGCAAATTTTTCTCTTAACTGCCTCAACTGATCTAATACGGTGAAAACACATTGGTCAGTGTGTGTTTGGCGCAATTCTGTAAATTACTTTCGTAGATCGTCCATCGGGCAAATGTCGAATTTCAATCCCTCATTTCGAGGCTTTCTACATATTTATATTGGTTGGCAATGACTCAACTGGCCCCAATCGATATCGAAGTTTATTTTAGTGCCATTTTCACGAAAGCGGTGCAGTAGTTACTGAGATCGTCCATCAGGCCTTTTCTATTGTTGTGATCACAGCGTTTCAACGCCATTTGGGGGAAATTTAAAGACATTTGAAGGAAAATATTAATTACGGTTGTAGGTCAAAACCACTACATTAATTAAAATACTTCGATTACTGCCCCTTTCATCCCCATTCGCTTCGTAATTGCTGGTATCGTCCATCGGGAAAAAAGTGGGCATTATAGACCCTCCCCCACCTAATACACGGTTTGGATCAGTCCTGGGAAATAGCAATCAGCTGCTGGGGTGTCGTTTAGCTACATATATGACGCATGTGACGATTGTGATCGATATCAGTTTTTATCTGTGCACGCGCCAAGTTCATCAATAACAATGCAGGATTGTTGTGGCAATGGAAATAATAGCTTTCGTGAAGCGCAACTCTATACAACACAGTTGTATATATATTCACATATCGAATCCTTCCCACGGGAGCTTGGCTGGCGTGGCAGCACGTGCGCCCTATATCATTTTCAACTGGTGAATTTGCCTGAAGCAAACTCGCCGATTGATCGATGGATTTCGAAGGCGCTTTGGCGAAAGCTATTTAGCTATTGTCGCAAACAATCTGCACTGTAATTGGTTTAATTGGTGCGCGCACAGATAAAAAACTGACATCGATCCCAATCGTCACACGCGTCATATTTGTAGCTAAACGACACCCCAGCAGCTGGCGCTATTGTCCAACCTGACTCGATAGGCCTTGGGTTTGGATATCTAACGGGCAGATAAAGGAAATCCACCGTGCTGGGTGCATGCAATTCTGGGAAGTCTCTGAAATTGCCGGAAGAGACCCAAACAACCTTGGCAATCAACGCATTCCAACACGGAGACAAAACTCGTGATCACCGCGTCTGCCTCATCCAACATCGGACTGATCTCCCCACAGCAGCACACCACTTATTTCCGTCGGCGGCTCGGTCCTGCATTGCGATCGAACTTCGCGCCGACGGTCGGGACCGCAGCACTGCGGCCCGGCGGCCTCGTGTGGAAAACTCTGAACCGAGTTGACAACGGCCCACCGAAAAAGTGCCAGCGTGCGTTGCGGTGGTGGCCTGAGCCGGCGGCGCTGCCGGCGGCCGTCACCAGTTAGCGCACACCCGCGCCAATCCGGGCTGGCGCCAAACGATCGCCGGAAATGGCGCGGAAATGACGACCGGCTCAATACACAGCCGAGCTCGCCGCATCGTCCGGGCACCACGCCGCGCCGAAAACAATGCGGTCTCGGGCGGAAGTCGCACAGTGTGAAGTGCAAGACAAATGGAGACCGCGCGGCGGGAAAGCTGCTTCGCTGGCAAGCGCGATGAACACAACATAAATATCTGTTGTGTTCGTGGATGTAGAAATCGACCAACGTGATCCCTTAACAAGATGTTAGCACCAACACAAGTCGCCAAATGGAGGCAGTGAACGGGCAATAGCTAGCGATGAAAACGGAATGGATGAAAACGGATGAAAACGGTTCAATGTGGCTTCGCATTAATCACCAATGTGGCTTCACATCAGACACCAATGTGGCTTCATATTAATCACTAATGTGACTTCATACTAATCAATAATGTGGTTTCATATTAATCACCAATGTGGCTTCATATTAGTCACCAACGTGGCTTCATATTAATCACCAATGTGGGTTCATTGGTGATTAATATGAATAATCACCAATGTGGCTTCATATTAGTCACCAATGTGGCTTCATATTAATCACCAATGTGGCCTAACATTTATTAGTCATGGGAGAATCGCCGTTCGTGTTCTTTCGGCACACGCCTTCAAACAATTACGAAGAGCTAAAGTAAGCCCAAACGCGATACTCTGAGCAGATTCCCCTACTAAAAACATTGCTAAAACACGTCCACCTTGTTCCGTTTCGACAGCGAAGCCTGCAGATTCCTTCAGGTCTCCCAGCCGGCGGTGGGCGCTGGTGGTCGAAGCGCCCTTAAGCCCACATAACTAACTAACAAACCTGCCGACGGTGGGCGCTGGTGGTCGAAGCGCCCTTTAGCCCACAAAACTAACTAACAAACCTGCCGACGGTGGGCGCTGG
The DNA here is from genome assembly GCA_034440615.1 of Ashinkailepas kermadecensis. NCBI lineage: Eukaryota > Metazoa > Arthropoda > Thecostraca > Neolepadidae > Ashinkailepas > Ashinkailepas kermadecensis. Next base: position 542,924 of record JAOTOM010004922.1, on the reverse strand, counting down.
TGGTCGAAGCGCCCTTAAGCCCACATAACTAACTAACTAACTAACTAACCTGCCGACGGTGGGCGCTGGTGGTCGAAGCGCCCTTAAGCCCACATAACTAACTAACTAACCTGCCGACGGTGGGCGCTGGTGGTCGAAGCGCCCTTAAGCCCACATAACTAACTAACCTGCCGACGGTGGGCGCTGGTGGTCGAAGCGCCCTTAAGCCCGCATAACTAACTAACTAACCTGCCGACGGTGGGCGTTGGTGGTCGAAGCGCCCTTAAGCCCACATAACTAACTAACTAACCTGCGGACGGTGGGCGCTGGTGGTCGAAGCGCCCTTAAGCCCACATAACTAACTAACTAACCTGCCGACGGTGGGCGCTGGTGGTCGAAGCGCCCTTAAGCCCACATAACTAACTAACTAGCCTGCCGATCGCGCTAACCGGCCGGACGACAATCGACCACGGTGTGAGACACATGGCAAGCTGTAAGGGCGCCGGATATGCCGCCACAAAACATCGCCTCTGATCAGTGGCTGCGTTCGCTTCAGGGGAGATATTGAGAAGGAAGTGGGGAAATACAAATGAAAGTACATTGTACAGCTATGTTCAGGTGAAGAACTCAGGACTTGAAACAATGCAACAATGACGGTTATCAGGGTTGGGCAAGGGTGACGGCCAGACTAGGTCGGGTTATTCAGGTGAGTTTTTTTTTATCGTATGCACACGGCTTGAGAGACTTGCTCGGGCCTCACCCTTGCCGTAGTCAAAAGACAACAATGCAATATAGTTGCTTGGATATCGTCCTGGCACCCGTGTACATGTATGAGAACACTGGAAAAGGGGAAGCACATGATGTGGTGCACCAGGCCGAAAGAAATTGGTAGGAAACGACATCCGTTTGGAAATCCCCAGGCAACACATATCCAAGCTAACCACGTACAGCGAACAATAAAGCAGTAAAACAGTACAACACAAAACGCGATACACCTTACGTCCAGCAGAACAAGCCTCGAAGCAGACAGTACGAGCTCTATTGCGATTAGAATGGCACAGACATAGACAACACTGTATACATTTAGCTATAAAACTAGATAAAAGCTGCCGCCCCGGTAGCTCAGTTGGTTAGAGCGCTGGCCTGCACTGGTCTCCCCTGTCCTGGCAACGCAGGGTTCGAGTCGCTTCGCGCTCTCGTATTTAGCCCCCGGCTGGGAGGGTCAGTTGGCAGCTGGCCCGATGAGGCCGGGGACGAGCTACCGGGCGGCCGTGTCGGTGCATTGACGGCACGTTAAACTTTCGGTCTAAATTCTGCCGTTGAACTGGAATTCATCGATCGAGTGCTGGAGCCAGGGTTCACGCAACAAGCCCTGCTTAGCAATAGAACCCTGGTTCATAAAGCCACCCCAGCAAGAATTCGGATTAAGTTTATTTCATTTAAAAAATAATAATAATGCTGACGAGGTGCGTCCCGAGAAAGGAACCACACTGAATTATGATAACTGTGCTTGTAATCAAGATTATGTCATCTATATTTATTATTTCCAATGCTGATCAGTATTTTAATTGGCAGATACTTTTATCAGCTCCAGCTACATAGTACACGATCAGCGAGTTCGGCAGTGGAAGTAATTTACAATGCTTGTGTGCGGTCTCTGACCGAAAGTAATTTCGACAACAGGGGATTAGTTAGTTAGTTATTTGGGTTCAGGGCGCTTCGACCAGACTTGATCATTCTCGCCCAGAACTTTTATTCTAGTGATTCTCTGTTGGTGAGAGCTATTACCTGGATGTGCACGTGGTTTGAAATATAATCGCTGACAAGCAACGGAACACGTTTCCAGAATGTACAAGGTTTGACAGCGGGGAATAGAACACCGCGCGTCGCCGTAACCATGGCAATGGCTTGCCACAGGTACCGGGCAGATGCTCAATGAGTATCTGCCCTGAGCTCAATGAGTAGGCTGGCAAGAGAACTGAAGGTGGTTTCAGGTGGCATTGCTATTAACCTACACACACACACACACCGACATAACGTACAACTAATATAAACCTCCGACCTCTCCGAGCTAACTCCATGTTCAGCGTTAGTTTCGCATGCGATACCGACGAGGCGACCTGCATTCGGCCTCCGGCAGCACGTCCGGAAGGTCGCATCCCGCATGGCTTAGCCAGCCACCGTTCGGAATTTCGTTCGACGGCACGTGCCGGTGCCGTCAGCCACGCGCAATTCCATCCGGCGTCAATTCCGCGCACGCTTCGCGCGTCAATTTCGCGCCGCGCGCCGCCGGAACACCAACACGAAGAAGCGGGCGGTGGCGGCGGCCGCCGCCCGATACGATCCAGCCGTGGTGCGGCCTCCGGCTGCGCTCGTTGGCGGCTTTTTCTTTTGCTCGTCCGCACATCTAGCACGAGCGATCGGGTGTCGCGCGATGTCGTCTCGGCCGCCCCGCGGGGCCTGCTGGCCGGCCGCGCCGCCCGAAGCGTCGGAAAGTGATTACGCGTCGCGGGGTGTCGGTTTTCTCGCGTCCCGGCGGGCCCGCTCGCTCACTCCCGTGCCTCCGGCCACAAGAGGTCACGCTCCGATCCGGAGGTAGCGAGCCGCCGGCCGCCTCACCGGCCAGCGGCGAGAGCCGGCAAGTCGGGGGCCGGGCGCCAGCGACCTGGCCGAGGAACGTACTGCAAACGTTGTGCGGCCGCACACGACACGAGAACACGTTCGGGTCGTGTCGCACAAGTAGCCGGGTCGAAGCCACATAACTCGTGTCTGTCACCGGCGGTGCGGCTTCCATCGATCGTTATCGGACAACGTGGGAATTCGCCCGCAGCGGCGGTGGAATATTGCCGCAAGGAGTTGGTGCTTATGACACGTGGAGGTGAACAAATTAAGGCGAAGGGATTATGCAGACATGTCGATGGGTGATTGGTGCGCTGAGAAACACGCATCCGGGTGGTGATGGTGTATCGATGCGATGTAGACATGCATCTGGGTGGGGATGGCGTATCGATGCAATGGGGACACATGCATCCGGGTGGGGATGGTGTATCGATGCAATGGGGACACACGCATCCGGGTGGTGATGGTGTATCGATGCAATGGGGACAAATGCATCTGGGTGGGGATGGTATATCGATGCGATGGAGACACATGCATCCGGGTGGTGATGGTGTATCGATGCAATGGGGACACATGCACCCGGGTAGTGATGGTGTATCGATGCAATGGAAACACATGCATACGGGTGGGGATGGTGTATCGATGGGTACACATGCATCCGGGTGGTGATGGTATATCGATGCAATGGGGACACATGCACCCGGGTGGGGATGGTGTATCGATGCGATGGAGACACATGCATCCGGGTGGTGATGGTGTATCGATGCAATGGGGACACATGCACCCGGGTAGTGATGGTGTATCGATGCAATGGAAACACATGCATACGGGTGGGGATGGTGTATCGATGCAATGGGGACACATGCATCTGGGCGGGGATGGTATATCGATGCGATGGAGACACATGCACCCCGGGTGGGGATGGTGTATCGATGCGATGGAGACACATGCACCCGGGTGGGGATGGTATATCGATGCGATGGAGACAAATGCACCTGGGTGGGGATGGTGTATCGACGCAAGCACAGGCACAATCACACACACACACACACGCACACGCATTGCCATCGACTTCACAGGCAACCGCGTTAGCACGATCATCGCAGCTCGCCACGACTGCCGCATTATCGCTGTACACAATCCACAACTAAAACATGTTGTTGTTTCAAATACGATCTCGTAGACAAAGACATCACATCTAGCAGGCACATCGAAAAGTTTACGATAGCTCGATATTTCTCATCACACGTTTTTAGCATCTTGAAATGGCAAGGAACCGAACGTGAGACGCGCTTTGCCAGCCACTTGGCCGTCTGTTTTCAGCCGCACCACACCGCCATCGCTAAGCTTGCGATAAAGCACCGTGGCGACTGCCGCGTCTTCAATTTCATTGCTTGAAGGCCCTTCTGCTGCTGATAAATGGTCTATTACTGCTAGTTTTGTATTGCGGCTTCAGCTTCCAGAGCCCAGACAGAGGCTTTCTGAACTGCAATGTGTCATGCTGATGTCGAGAAGATATTACCGATTGTGAAGAGATATCATGTGGGTGGATGTGCCTTCTTAGGGGAGTACCTACCGAACGTTCGGCGATAGTACATCACGGAATGTGGCATGTCTGAACGCCTGTATTGCTGAAAGCAACGCACAATAGATAGAATGTCTTATATTGGACATCTTACATATTTCTCCTTACATGACATTCTACCGACATCAATCACAAATCCAAACCGCCAGAAGTCGCATGCCAGATGCAAGACACGCCTACTTCCAGACTCCGCACATCAGTCATGTGCCGCCCTTCTAGACTCCGCACATCGGTCATTTCTCGCCCTGCATCACGTCGCTGTTAGACACACCACGTGACACGTAGACGACAGACACATCACGTGACATGTCGCCGTCAGACACACCACGGGACATGTCGCCGTCAGACACACCACGGGACATGTCGCCGTCAGGCACATCACGTGACATGTCGCCGTCAGAAGACACACCACGTGACATGTCGCCGTCAGACACACCACGGGACATGTCGCCGTCAGACACACCACGTGACATGTCGCAGTCAGAAGACACACCACGTAACATGTCGCCGTCAGACACACCACGGGACATGTCGCAGCCATCAGACACACCACGTGACATGTCGCCGTCAGGCACACCACGTGACATGTCGCCGTCAGACACACCACGTGACATGTCGCCGTCAGACACACCACGGGACATGTCGCAGTCAGAAGACACACCACGTGACATGTCGCAGTCAGAAGACACATCACGTGACATGTCGCCGTCAGACACACCACGTGACATGTCGCCGTCAGACACACCACGGGACATGTCGCAGTCAGAAGACACACCACGTGACATGTCGCCGTCAGACATACCACGTGACATGTCGCCGTCAGACACACCGGCTGACACGTGACATGTCGCCGTCAGGCACACCGGCTGACACGTGACATGTCGCCGTCAGACACACCGGCTGACACGTGACATGTCGCCGTCAGACACACCGGCTGCCACGTGACACGACACGTGACATGTCGCCGTCAGACACACCGGCTGCCACGTGACACGACACGTGACATGTCGCCGTCAGACACACCGGCTGCCACGTGACACGTGACACATGACACGTGACATGTGTCAGGCGCAGCTGCAGCGGCACGTGACCCGACCGGCGTCCGGTCCGGCGGGACAGAGGCCGAACAGCGGCGCCACTCGGTGCAACAGGTGCCGCCGTTCCGGCGACAGCCGCCCTCATTAACCGGGCTTAATTAGATGGTACGACGGCGGCACGTCGACGCGATCCGCCCGCGACGGTGGAGGGGGAGGGGGGGGGGAGGGGGAGGGGGAGGGGGAGGTGGTCACGGCTTCCTGAGGCGCCGGGCTGGTCCAGACGAAGTGGGGCCACGTGCTGGGCACGACCTGGGTCTTGGCTAGCGCCACGCGTGCAGAACGACCTGAGTACTGCGTCGGTCACGACCTCACGACCTAGGTCAGGCGCAAAAATGTGTTGTGTGCGCGGGCCATGACCTGGGTCAGGTATGGGTCGTGGGTGGGGCGTGACCCGAGCCAGAAGTCCTCTCGGAAAGAAATCTTCATCGGGCACATACAAGCGCAGTGCAATGCTGGGCTTCTGCAATGTAGCTACGAGCATACCGAGTTACGCACATAAATAGCATTGCCCAGACAGTAGTCGGTGGCTCAATATCAGCAGAAATATCGGCCGCCACGAACTTGGTACGTGGCGGCTGACCACCAGGTCTCATATGACCTCAGCAATATGGCATAAGAGCCCAGCAATACGTCATAAGAGCCCAGCATTACGTCATGGCGCCGCGCCTCGATCGCCAATCACACCTGGTAGGCGCATCCGTATCAGCAAGAGCCTCGACGCCCGCGCTATCCAGTTGTACATCTGAGCTTCCTGCGCAGCTGTTAGCCGCGGCACAGAGGTGCGGTCCGCACCGGTCCGCACCGGTCAGCACCGGTCCGCACAAGGGCACCCGCTCCAGGCGACCGCCGCATCCTCCCGGCCTGGAGAGCCGTCAGGGGCGGCCTGCCCCCCGGCACACCGCGCAGGAGTGGCGCGCTGAACGCCCGCGGGCACACGGCGGGTCATGCGTGGGTGGGGGTAACGCGAGTGGAGAGACACAGGAAGGAAGGTGGCTGAGCACACTGACGCTCGAGCGTAATCAAGAATCACAAATGACGATGGAAATCGCCAAACAAGTGAGTGCGATTGCAGAATATGGAATGCAGACGAGAAATAAGGTGGTCACAAAAGCCATATGGACGAAGTTAGTTAGTTAGCTAGTCAATGATCGACAAATAAACACATTGGGTGTGTGTATTATTGTTGAATGTTTGTGTCGAACCATCATGACCATTCATTCAGGCGATGCATAACTCCACGTCGGAAAGCACATCGACGATAGTTTCAGTCGTGCTTTGCATATTTAAACATTCCATCGGACATATTGACATCTCATTTCACTTGGCGATGTTGTTTTAAGTTGTTTTCCATTTCGCGATATCCATCAGCCTGAATGTGATTTCAACGTGCTGAAAAGCTGTTTTTATTCGAAGTTGGCCAACACGTAGTTTATGTTGTGCAGTGACAGTTCAAAAGCGACAGTTCTAAAGCGACAGTTCTAAGCGACAGTTCTAAATGACATCGGCCAGAGTCCAATGATCGTGTATTGAAACGCACGTCCACAATAGACAGCATCACCGTAGGATTTCCGTTGGTTATTGGTTTTACGACACGTCGACCGTTGAGTCATATAGCGTCGCCAATCTCTCACGCCGATTGGTCGCGGGCGAAGAGTAGCGACAGGTGAGATTCGAACCCACAATCTTTCGATTGCGAGACGAGCATCTTACCCCTAGACCACTCGTCCCCGCCGTGCGATTTCCAAGAACCGAGCGTCATTAACGACTCCAAACTGATGCGATCACTGTCACGGACGGAAAGGTGCCAATCAATATAAGCCAACGATATTTCGTACGCGTAATTACGAGCAGTCCCAGAGTAACTATCAGACGAGGATCATAGCCGGCAAGACACATCGTCAGGCAGACTACAGACGAGGTTTGGTCAGCTGTATGTTCTCAGACATTGGAGGGCTTTGCAAGGCTTCTCGGTGGGTTAAATTCCTCCCGCGACATTTCGCACCAACTGCAATAGCGGCAATAATTCACACGATGGATTGGACTTGAAAGTGGTCTCCGACATTGGCGCGGTACACGCGACAAGCAGGCTTAACAATAAATCACACTTATTTCATCGTATCTCAAACCAGAGCAATTTGCAGTGAAATGTCACACCACATGTTCATATTCATCACCGCAAGTAATCTAAAGTATAAAGATGTCGGTGGTAAAAACACCCCTTCTCGCATCATAGCATATAACGGTGACCAGAGGAAAGCAAGCTGACTGGAGGAGCCACTTAAATGCGACATATCACTCGCAGACAATGGACACTCACAGACAGACACCTGTTGGCGCATATTCAGTAGTGCATGGTCGCTTCGCCGTGACGTCATGAGTCTGTCAGAAGAGCTACGGCCGAGCCGATCACGTTGTTTTCATGTCATTTTTTCCTGCTAGCTCAAATGGCACCCACAGCCTTCGATCTGGTGCCTAACCCAGTTATGCGATAACAAAGACGATCCCGCTTGCTCCCCATAACACAGACGATCCGGTCGATGGAAAAGGCAGACCCGGAAGACAACCAACCCACAGCAAATTGTACGGACGAACTAGAGTCAACGGATCGAAATGGTTGTACACCATCGAAGCGTTCCGGCCGACACGACAGGAGACGCAGGGTCAGATGATCGGGTCAGAGACGCAGTGAAGTTCACCCACGGTCATTGGCAGACCGTCAGGGTCTGGCAGGGTCCACCCACGGAGAAGGGTCCACCATGGGACGGTCACTGGCGGGCCGTCAGGGTCTGGCAGGGTCCACCCACGGCGAAGGGTCCGGCATGGGACGGTCACTGGCGGACCGTCAGGGTCTGGCAGGGTCCACCCACGGTGGCAGGGTCCGGCATGGGACGGTCACCGGCGGGCCGTCAGGGTCTGGCAGGGTCCACCCACGGGACGGTCAGAATTCCGACAGGTCGATTCAGGACCGCTCGAGGTTTTGGGAGCGCCAGCTTCGGCCCAGTTAGGTCGAGGGGCGGCCAGAACCTCAATAGGATCCGCCCGGGATGGCCAGGGGCTCGGCGGGGTCGGTCATGTAGAGGGTCGGTCAGGATATTATAATGGTCTGTCCAAGGTTAAGGGTCCGTTAAGATATTTGCACGGTTAGTGCAGGGCCGGTCAACTGGGAGGTTGGTCAGAGTCTTGGCAGGATCAGCCCAGGGTTGGCCAGGCTCTCGGTGAGGCGGTCAGGTGGACAGTAAGGACCTCGGCACGGTCCACTTATGGTTCGTCTGGGTCTCGGCATGGGTGGTCGGGGTCTCGAAAGGGTCCGCTCAGGGTCCGCCATGGTTCAGGCTGGGTCAGCAGCAGCGTCCGTTAAGGTCCCGGCAGGGTCAGCCAGTTTGTCATGGTCTTGGTAGGGTCCGCTCAGAGCCCGTAAGGGTTTCGGCAGGGTGCGCCCAGGGCTTGTCAGGGTCTCGGAAGGGTTCATTCAGGGCCTGTCAGGGTCTCGAAAGGGTTAATTCAGGGCCCGCCTGGGTGTCGGAAGTGTTAATTCAGGGCCACCGAGGGCCCGTCATGATCTCGGCAGGGTACGCCCAGAGCCTGTCAAGGTCTCGGAAGGGTTAATTCAGGGCCCGCCTGGGTGTCGGAAGTGTTCATTCAGGGCCATCCAGGGCCTGTCATAATTTCGGCAGGGTACGCCCAGGGCCTGTCAGGGTGTCGATAGTCAGCCCTGGGCCCATCAGGGCGTCAGTACGGTCCATCAGGGCATCGGTGGGTCAGCACAGGGTCGCCGGCAGCACGTCCGTCGGTCCGACGACCCCCCCCCCACCCCCGGTCTGGCGGCAATTAGTCGCAGAATGCGTCGATGCGCTCACAGCGAGCCGCCACCTCATTCTAATGCATGAGGCCGAATTAGGGCCAGATTGGCGGCCACACGGCAGCCCCCCCCTCCTTCTCCTCCCTCCCGCCGGCTTTTGGCAGGACGACCGACCGCCGACGGCACAGAGGAAGCCGAGGGCAGACGCCGGTTTGGCCAACGCGGCGCTGTGGTAAAGGACGAACAGGAAGCTTCGCTGGGCGCACAGGTCGATGCAATATGTGGACCTACTCGACAGAGAGATAATGCGTTGGTCTCAGTTTGCCAGTTTGTGTTCGGCCTGTCGTTTTCTTACGTCATTGAACGGCAGATAGATGAGCAGGGAAGTGTCACAAGGTCCAATACGGTTCATGCCATAACTGATAATTAGCACCTGATAGATAATACAGTAATGATAACTGCTGACTTGTCAAGTGCACACGAAACCGTAACTTTGTATTCTACTCCATGCCTCCAGGATACCAAAAGCTATTTTGAGCCGGGGGCTCGGTATAATTTTTTGAAGAATACGGTTTTTGAAGCAAAACCTGAAAGAATTATGAATTTCTGAACAAGACATATTGTAATTTGCGTATAAACTACGATACCAGTGTATATATAAATGATTCTCATTTCACGGTGCGATTCTCTGATTAGTTTGATTTCAAATTTCGATGTATTAATGTGTAAAGCTGTTAGTGGAAAATAATGTGCGATAGAAGAAAATAAGATAGGATAATTATGCTCAGCTCGGTATCCAAATTAGGTTACTTCGGTACGGACACTGAAACGCCCATTCCACGGCTTGAAATCACAATCCATGATAGGTGTGGGTTGCAACCACCTGATATGCAGCCAAACACTAAATATCGCGCATAGTTAGCGTTTCATAACCTTGCCTACGAACGGGACCAAGTCCGAGTGAGTCTACTCTACTACATAGTCTACTCTACTCTACTCTAGTGAGTGAGCGTATACACGAAGCAAAAAGCTTCAAAAAGCGAACCGACGATGCACGGCCCAGCCGACATGTATTTCTAACCTTGACCTATTTTACATTGCTTCAGCCCCAGTTTTGCCACTCATCACTAGATCTGTCCTTAAATTGTACGCATTCCCTACTTCAATAGCAATATTTCCTTACTCTGAGTTTTCACAACCTTGCATATGTTTTTCTTTCGCAGCGGCACTTCCACGCTGCGTCACCACAGGTGGAGCGGCGTTGCGTCCGCGCCACCTATAGTGACCGCGACCGACCGCACAACAATCCTCCTCCGCCAACAACGGTATGATTACTACGCCGCGTCTACAACACGGGAGCCACGTAATACACCTGCTGTCCTCTTGGGCGGGAGACGGGCTCCCGTCCTCGTAAGCCTCATTGGGCTTGTCTGAGCCCCATTGGGCTTATCTAAGTCCCATTGGGCTTGTCTAAGCTCAAAGGTTTGATTGATTATTTGGGCTTAGGGGCGCATCAACTGCTATTGGTTATGTAGCGCCCGTCTAAGTTCAAAGGCTCATATCCGTTCATGGCAGAGGATTTAACATCAAAACATCTTAATAACCCGAAAGTAAAATTTCGTCAAATTTTAGTCTTCCTCATTCGCTGGAAATGTCTTAGAACGACTAAGGCGTGCGGCAAGATCAAAGATCAAGATCAAGCAAGATCAAAGAGTAGATTCCATGCCATTCTTTTGAACTTATTTATCTCAACATCATAACTACGTCCAAGGGATTGCAAATAACATAACAACGCTGAGAGATAAACGGAGAACGCATGATGACCAAGCAGTACTGGAAATACACGAATAGTTGCTTCCTTGACCCGATCTCCACCTGACCGCCAGCAAAATTAAACAGACCATGGACATAGTGAAGCGTATATGCCACCTGGTCAATAACATTATCAGCACGTGTTTGAACCTATCCTAAACAACTTGTCTTGTTCGCGTTCAGCTACTGCAAATTAACTTCGACCCTGACTTGGTGGGGCAGCCCAAGACTGCGACGGTAGAGCGGCAATAGTCAGCGACACTCAAAACATGGTCGTTCTTTGTCCATGCAACGTTCACCTTTTCCCAAAGGCGCCCAGTTGCCCCGACAGTTTCCCCGGTTGGTTGGATATTTGGGTTTGGGACGCATCGACTGCGTTGGTCACACGGCGCCCATATCAATGTTAGATGGACAGCTTAAGAGCAGTGGTGCCGACAGTAATACACGAACCTTCAGAATATAGGCGGATCATTCCGAGCTTCTAGTGTTGTATGTCAGTGAGGTGTGTAAATCGCTCTGAAGTCGACATCCGAGAGAAAGCGAAAAAGATGTGTCGCCACAGCAGTGGCATGCGCCGCAACTTCGACCCCCCCTACCCCACCCCCACCCCACCCACAATGACGGCAATCATTGCTGGCCGACGGTTCGTTAGGCAGCAGCGTAACGAAGTCAATCGCGTGGATGGCCGAGAAAATGCGGGCGCTGGGAAAAGCGGCTGCAGCGCGGTGACTACAGCAGTACACCCACACCGACTGTAGCAGCACACCCACACCGACTGTAGCAGCACACCCACACCGACTGTAGCAGTACACCCACACCGACTGTAGCAGCACACCCACACCGACTGTAGCAGCACACCCACACCGACTGTAGCAGCACACCCACACCGACTGTAGCAGCACACACACACCGACTGTAGCAGCACACACCCACACCGACTGTAGCAGCACGCCCACACCGACTGTAGCAGCACACCCACACCGACTGTAGCAGCACACCCACACCGACTGTAGCAGCACACCCACACCGACTGTAGCAGCACGCCCACACCGACTGTAGCAGCACACACCCACACCGACTGTAGCAGCACGCCCACACCGACTGTAGCAGCACACCCACACCGACTGTAGCAGCACACCCACACCGACTGTAGCAGCACACCCACACCGACTGTAGCAGCACACCCACACCGACTGTAGCAGCACACCCACACCGACTGTAGCAGTACACCCACACCGACTGTAGCAGAACATCCACACCGACTGTAGCAGCACATCCACACCGACTGTAGCAGCACACCCACACCGACTGTAGCAGCACACCCACACCGACTGTAGCAGCACACCCACACCGACTGTAGCAGCACGCCCACACCGACTGTAGCAGCACACACCCACACCGACTGTAGCAGCACGCCCACACCGACTGTAGCAGCACACCCACACCGACTGTAGCAGCACACCCACACCGACTGTAGCAGTACACCCACACCGACTGTAGCAGCACGCCCACACCGACTGTAGCAGCACACCCACACCGACTGTAGCAGCACACCCACACCGACTGTAGCAGCACACCCACACCGACTGTAGCAGCACACCCACACCGACTGTAGCAGCACGCCCACACAGACTGTAGCAGCACACACCCACACCGACTGTAGCAGCACGCCCACACCGACTGTAGCAGCACACCCACACCGACTGTAGCAGCACACCCACACCGACTGTAGCTGTAGCAGCACACACACACCGACTGTAGCAGCACGCCCACACCGACTGTAGCAGCACACCCACACCGACTGTAGCTGTAGCTGACTGTAGATAAACGCCCAACCTCAAAAGGTTGATTTGTATCTGCATGTGGACTTCACGAATTCGTCAGCCAACAATGGCATCCAATTCCAGTTCCGCCCGTCGAGCTTTCTCGCGGGCGAGGCTGTGGCCTGAGAGGTCGTAAAGTACGATAGGATCGTAAAGTTTTAGGGCTTAATAAGAGCTACAGACAACCGTCTGGGTTAAGCCTGAAAAGCAGACACCATATGGGAAGGAAAAGAAACTGAAACCCCCCATCACCGATGACATTCTCTGAGTTCTAACCAAGCCATCGACTCCATCGTGTTACCATCGCCAATGTCTTCAGCATGACGTGCCGAAAGCAAGTTCCGAATCCACCGCCAGGTGCACCTGTTCCTAGCATAATTGCACATTTATGAGCACTACCTGAGATATCCACTAGCACCAATTCCACCCCCACCCTCCCTTCCCCAATGCACAACTTAGAGTTAAAAACAAGATTCCTGGACCTTATTAATGTTTCCATCTAGTTCCAGAGAAACTATCAATCATTGTGATACCATGGCGAGTATCGTCAGCGTCACATATTCGAGGTTCTGAACCGACCTGACGTGTTTACCAGTTACTAGCATAAGTATCCATGTGTAAGCATGAGCTAGATACCTACCAACATCCATCCCACCCCAATTAACCTACCCCTCCTGTTGTACAACCTATAGTTCAAAAGAAGATTTTGGACCGAAATAATTGTTACATTGGAAACTGCGCCCTGTTTTAAATACATGAAATGAGGGACCCCACTACACCACCAGTACAAGCAGATTCCACTGCTCAACCACCCGTTAACTGAAAACTTGTTCGCGCTTGGCCCTGACGCTTCTGCCGATGCCTGTGTCTACCTACATTATTAACACCCGCATGCACAAAGGTCGTTGTACCGTCATTACTTCCTGCATAATCATCCCAAGCCTATCCCCAACATCCTTGACTTGGATCCCTGGGAAACAGACGCCTGACTGGGCTCTTACTACAAAAGGCTGGATTTGTTTACCCGATACTTGAGTTCCCTACCACTAGAACTTCTCTTCACTAGCCCTATCCACAATATCACTCGCACCCTTAACCGCACTGGCATTACTCTACTGTTTCCCCCATGTCTAAAGCATATTTTGTAGCTCCAGGTGTGTTCTCTTTCCTCAAAGCTAACCTGGCATTCCTAAGTCTTGTCACCCTCCACTCTCGGCTACTATTCTGAGCCCCACTACTACCACTTCTTCGCTACCACTGCTGGCATCTTGCGTCTGACCCGCTGCACTAACGCTACCTATCCTGAGCCCCACTACTACCACCTCCTCCACTACCACTCCTGACGTCTTGCGTCTGACCAGCTGAACTAACGCTACCTATCCTGAGCCCCACTACTACCACCTCCTCCACTACCACTCCTGACGTCTTGCGGCCGGCCCGCTGCACTAACGCTACCTATAATGGCTTCCACTGGTATTCCTGCAGCTAACACCCTCCACTTTTTAGATTTTGCGTTATTGCTTTTCGTTTGCTTTTATATTGTTGTTCCTATTTTGCGATCCTTTCCTTTCTATTCGTTCTACGATCCATATACGTGGTGGTTATCCTAACCACCACTATATATTCTTCACCATGGAGAACACCACACCTCTACTGTTCTTTTTTTCGGCGTGGTGAAGAAAGACGCACAACAAATATAGGACGATAAAACCAATATTGTTAATCCTGAAAACAAACAATGCACTCCGGCTGAGTCAGCCATTCACTAGCTTTCAATTGGTGCGCTCTGTGTCGCAATAAAACGAATACAAGACATGCTCTAATGCAGAATGATTTTTAAAGCGCTAGACGTTCTGCCCGCCCACTGTGGCACCGTCGCTCTCTGATCACCCACCGCTGAGGCTGCGTGGACGGGAACTCCGTGGGCGTCTACCTATTCTACACTCACTGGACTGCCTATGCTACACCTCTATGGACGTGGACGTCCACCAGACTCAGCGACCACCCACCGCTGAAGCCCCGTGGACGGGAACTCTGTGGACGTCTTCCCATTCTACACTCACTGGACAACGCACACTACACCTCGATGGACGTGGACGTCCACCAGACTCAGTGACCACCCACCGCCGAGGCGGCCTGGACGAGCCACATCCATCAGCTTGTCGCCGAACACGACGACAGCCGTTGCGCTGGTGCGGCCGCAGACAAGCTAATAAATCACCTGCCGGTGTCCGGACGAGAGGCCGACACAAGGCTCGACACTCGGGTGGCGGTCCTGTCAGCCCGGACGCCCTGTCTGGCCGATTTATCGCGACCGTCCCGCGGTCCGACACGACACCTCACTCGCCGTGATGAGTGGGTGGGCCTACGGCGCCAACGGACCGGGGAGGTGCAGGCTCAGTCCCTGGTCCGGGACTGGGGAGGTGCAGGCTATGTTCCTGGTCCGGGACCGGGGAGGTGCAGGCTCAGTCCCTGGTCCGGGACAGGGGAGGTGCAGGCTCAGTCCCTGGTCCGGGACCGGGGAGGTGCAGGCTCTGTCCCTGGTCCGGGACAGGGGAGGTGCAGGCTCTGTCCCTGGTCCGGGACCGGGGAGGTGCAGGCTCAGTCCTCGGTCTGGGACCGGGGAGGTGCAGGTTCTGTCCCTGGTTCAGGACCGGAGAATAACCCTGATTTCTCTTACTATGCATTCAGCTTCGCACCCTCTGACGTCCATTGGTCGCGGGTAATGTAATCCCGCCGGTTGCAGGATTCGAACTCACGATCTTTCGATCAAGATCGAACGCCCCGCTGACTGGCACTATTGGTAAATGCCTTTACTTCCTCCGGATTCCTATCGGCAATGTGATACGTGGAGTAGACTAGATCCTTTGCTGTAGTCCGGCAAAAGTGAGCCACCTTTTTCTGGCATGGGTATCGACTATAAGCAAAACATTTGTGTGAGTTTTGTGAGCCTCGTCTAGCCCTATCCAAGACTGACCTCACTTTTACAGCAACACAATTATTTCATGACATGTCGAAATTTAAGTGACCTTTCCCGGCATGCGTCAATGCATTCTGCCATGCGCGGTTGTTCGGGGCTAGTTCGTGGCTTCTCCACTTGACGACATGACGCTTCTTGAGCCTGCCACCGTCCCGACCTAGTAGGTACGACCTCCGTCGGTGAACCTGACCGTTGCATGACCGCTGCAGTCGATGCGCCCCTGAACCCAAACTGAACCCGATCGAGGTCTCCGTCTCTGACCAGGAGCCGGATGGTGCAGTGCCTGTGCCCATGCTAACCAGGGTACCACCGTTACGCCCATCGGACAAGGCTGCTTTTTGTGACGTCATGGACGAGTCACAACCAATCAATGAGATTGGGAACAGTATAAACAAGATCGGCAATTCAGCACGTCATAAAGTGGCCAACGGAACGCTGTACGCCAGGTTACCATGGCAACGGCTGTTTCCCCAGAAAGCTTTAGCGGGCACCGAAGAATACTGGATGGGCCCTAAATGTTGGTTCTGTCCTGAATGTTCGTCCTAAATGTTCATACCTGGTCGATGCGTCCTAAAACTCAAATAGCCAACCAGCCAAGAGGCACAATGATCACTTGGCTTGGCATCTGGTTAGGGGAGAGAGCAAACAAGATAAATAACACGAAAAAATTGTGTCTAAGGGTTATGGTCTCGTCTTGTTCTAGTCAGTCATGGTCGAGACGAATTACCTTTCCGGCCACCCCTCCCTATCTCGTACAGCCTAGTAAGGTCACAAAGCGGAGATCGATCTCTACGATGTCAGCAGCCGACTGCACCACAAAACACCACTCACCTCCTCTTCGTCCAGCCAAACTACAACCGATCCCCCAGCTCACCGCGTTTGAAGAACTTGTCCGGGTCGACCATTGCCATCAGACTGGGCACGTCGAAGAAGGCGGTGGTGACGGTGCCGCCGGCGCGCTCGATGGCCGCAATCACCCGCTCCGGCGCCCACTGCACCTCCACGTTCAGCGGCGTCTTCAGCCAGTCCATGCCCTGTGCGCCGGAGGTGTGTCGGTGTCACGTCACACAGTGGCTCTCTCAGTGGCTGCAGGGAGGGAAGGAACAGAACGGCCGCGCCGGTCTCCCTGTGTGTGGGGGGGGGGGGGCGGTGGCTCAGTGGTTAAGCTGAGCGTCTGGCAAGCCGGAGGTACGGGGTTCGATTGCCCGCGGTGCCCGCCCTTCCCGCCAGGGTGAGAGGCAGGCGAGGGTGTCAGGCTGCTGAGGCTGCTGAGTGTGTCGTGAAGTCGCGACCACCACGGTCTGCATGCGTGACGTTCGGGCTGCGTGGGCCGCGGGGAGTCGTCTCACCCTCATCTGGCCGCAAGCGGGCTGCGGGCTTCGACCCGAAACCCGACGGTCAGATGAGTCGGACGCTCTGCCAATTATGCCACCTGCCCACCCTATTCAGTCACTCACTGCACACACTCCAGTCGCTGCATGCCAGTGTCCTGGCATTCATTTCTGGTAGAGTGGAGGGTATCTTCAGCTCAAGGCGACACAACCAGCTATGGCGTCGAAAAGCCAAGAATGTTAGTCCAAAACAGTGACGAAAGGAGAACAGTTGCAATTGTTAGCAGGACGAATTCATGGTGATAATGACCACGTGGAGTGCCATACAATGACATGGACTGGTATGGTATGACATGGACTATTATCACAGTACAAAACAGTCATATGTCACGGAAACCAATCCAGAAAGCCCAAACTGTGTCTGAGGTCAAAGCAAACTTCTACTAGGGTTTCCACGAAAAATGTGGAATTTCAGGGCACTGCTGCGTGCAATCACAGCGGTCTGAAGTCGTCCCTGCACGCACTAACTGGCGGTCCCAGTCACGCCACGGCTACCCCAACTGACGTCCATGACACCACAGATCTACAGCGACACCACCCGAACATCCGTGACCTCTGCCTCCGCCGACAGACGAGACTCGTAGTCGAACACCATCCAGCGTGATCGGGACTGTCGCGCCGTTTACGCTCCACTCGAGACCGCCCTGCGGCGTTTTCCCGACGTCCAGACGTCCACCCACAAGCCGCCAGCCTGGCCCTGTTGCGCCAGCTGACGACGATGGGCTCAATGACAAAACGGCGGAAGCGCTAATTGAGCCGCATTTGGAGCCGGGTATGAGGTGTCAGACCATAAGGCGACGTTATAGGCATGGGGTCGCCACGGTCGGGGACGGGGGGACACAACCGCCCAAACTTTGCGAAATTTAACATTACGCTTATGGCGTTGCCTGGATAAAACCGATCCTCCCTTCCCAAAATCCGTGGTGACGCCCACGTTCGCAAGACTGCACATTATTTCGATACAACTCCGTGCGTGCAGTTGCAAACTAGAGTGCGACAAGAGTCCCAAACGACGTGTACTCTTGTATGACGTCATACTCACACGTAGATCCGACATGTACACCCACGGTGCACATGTGTCCGTTTCTGACCGGCATTAACAGCGTCTTCTAGCTAGATTGGCCTCTGCATCGGGCTGAGTTTATCGCAGACAATAACAGATTCGCTTTATGACAGCAGGCTGGAATTTGTGCCAAGCTGAGGCTCGGCGTAAGTGCGTCATCAAACGTCGGCTGCTTTAGGTTGGTCCGGGGCGGCTATAATGGAATCCTTTTGTGGCATTTTGGACGTGGCCACAGTGGCGCAGCTATGCTTTTCCTATGGGGGGGGGGGGGTCGACCAATAAAAAAATGTGAAAAACATACATTTCGACCCGCAAAGTGAGCCGAAGATGTCAGGTTTCGTATGATATTTTTTTCTTCTCTAGTGTATTTTTGGATGCTAAGGGGCGCGGGCGGGCCAGCCCTTGGCCGCGCCTCTGCGTGGCCACGTGGGCACGTGTCAATAATGTAGCACCGATGGGGTAGGTATGTGCTGACTGGGTGACTACAAAAACCAGCGGGCGACAACAGATGGGGTAGGTGTGTGCTGAAAGGGTGGCTAGCAAAAACAGTGGGCGACAACCGACGGGATAGGTGTGTGCTGACTGGCCAGTGAAACCAAAACCACCAAAACCAGTGGGCGTCAACTTGTAGGTGTAGATTTCTGAAAATTATTGGGAGGGCACGATACATGAAGGCAATGGGCGGGCCAAAATGGATTGCGGGGGTATACCACAAAAGGTCCCATGCTAAAAGTTGAAATGATTGGGGGGAGGTTGGGCGGGCACAGCCAACATTGGGTGGGAGAATAAATGCCCTCCCAAAAATATACAAAGCTACACTCCTGCGTCACCTATGTGTGTGTGTGCAAGTATGTACCAATTGGCATATGCGTACACATACCGGTGTAGATGTGCTACATTGCATGGATCCATCCCTTTCCCATCATAACACATTTCACTATGTGGTCCCAGTAATTCTTCGGTGTTACTAGCTTGCTACCTAGCTGAGGTGCACTAGGACTGTTTCTACTAATATCTGGTGGTGGTCTATGTGTAAAAAGAAAACCAGTTAAAAAAGGACGCAGCCAATTGTACTGAACTGGAGGAATGGAGAATGATGACGTAGGTATTGACATCCTGGGGCTGACTGTCCTGACTTTTGGACAGCTGGCCATAAGAAGGCCCAACATAAATCGAGCCTGTAATAGCGTGAGCAGCCATATACTATCCTCGTATGGCTGCTGCATGCGAGACAGGGGCCTACATTAGAAGAAGAAAAACTATCAATGTCCAACTGGTGCCATCCGTACCGCAACTAATCAAGTGCAAACTCAAATATACATATGATGCAGGCAGCGTTCAGACAGTGGCGAATCCAGGGGCAACTGGGGGCATGTGCCCCCTCCCCTCTCCGATGGAAGGTGGCGCCCCTCCGGCCGAGAAAAGGCGCCTCTCCGAGAAGACTCGAGTGTACCCCCTCGAATTTTTCAGCTAGAGGCGTCCATCTGAGAGGAAAATGTGCCATCTTGGAAGGAAAGGCACCCCTCCGGGAAAGCACGAGTGCACCTCAACCCACCCACGATATTTTTTTTTCAGCCAGAGACGCTCCCCGGCAGGAAAAGGCGCTCCTCCAAATACTTCCGCCGTGGCGCCACTCCAGACAAGTGCCCCCCCGGATGACAATTTCTGAACCCGCCTCTGCGCTAAGATGTGGTGGCGGAGGATTGGCGCTTTAGGGCGCGCGACGAACAGTTGGGCCATTTTGCGGCCGCGTTAAGCGCTGGCCTACATGACAGTACCAAGAAGCGGAGGGGAGCAGTTCGAGAAGCGGAGGGGAGCAGTTCGAGAAGCGGAGGCAAGCAGGCGGCATCAAGAAGCGAAGAGAAGGCAGCACCAAGAAGCGGAGACACGAAGCGGACAGCCGAGAGCAGCTCTGGAGAACGACGGCCGGCACGACGTGCACTGCGGACTGCGCCGGGACCGCCGGCGGAGGCCACCGACGGCCGGCGGCGCGCCGACCGCCCACCGAGACGGGGGCTGCTGCCAACCTGACAAATGGCCCAGCCACCCCGGCTGGGGGGATCTGCGCGGCCCGGCACGGCGTGACGGACGCGCCCGTCACATCGCGTCACCGAAACGGCGTGACGGACGCGCCCGTCACATCGCGTCACCGGCACGGCGTGACGGACGCGCCCGTCACATCGCGTCACCGAAACGGCGTGACGGACGCGCCCGTCACATCGCGTCACCGAAACGGCGTGACGGACGCGCCCGTCACATCGCGTCACCGAAACGGCGTGACGGACGCGCCCGTCACATCGCGTCACCGGCACGGCGTGACGGACGCGCCCGTCACATCGCGTCACCGGCACGGCGTGACGGACGCGCCCGTCACATCGCGTCACCGGCACGGCGTGACGGACGCGCCCGTCACATCGCGTCACCGAAACGCATATCCGGTCGGCGGCGTATGGTGGATGAAGCGCTTCAAGTTGCGCTGGCAAGTTGGAAGTTGGAAGTTGGAAGGCTGCGAGGCATGAGTGGCTCATGTGTCGAACTTTACTTATTACAGACACAAGGGACGGAGGTCTGCTGTGGGTGAGAAACGCACGCAGGCGCCCGTCTGAATTACGGATCAATCATTGATCTTGTTATTGGGGCTTCAGGGTGCATCAACTGCATGGGTTATACAGCGCCCAAGGGATCAATCACTACGCATCGAATAAGTACCGGATCAAACCGGCTTGCGATGCTTAGAATGTCGCGCATGCCTGGTATAATACAAATACGCATACACATAAACACGAGATATTACAGAACAATAACAGCCTTGTGGAACTACAGTGCACCCGGCCGTGCAGGATCCATGGTGTTGCCATTCTGTCAGTACACCATGGATCAGGGTCGCCTCAAAGCCGCCTAAATATCATCGGCGCACAGTGCTGGCGCAAAACGACGCTCACCGTTGTTGTCTCAGGTCCTGGAGCCAATCATCTCACCAATGCTATAGTGTACACTTCGCCAAGGACTTGCGTAGGTGCTTGGGAGGAGGTTCACTCTGAGCCGACCCTCACCTAGCATCCTGGCAAAGATGTTGACATTCTCGACGCCAGCGATACGCGACACACAGTCGAGACACGCGTCGGCAGCAGCTACATACTGCCTAAACTTTCCACTGCGTCAACACGGCGAGCACAAAACACCACGAAGGGCTGACTAGACGTGTGCCGCGGACTTAAAATGACCTATCCAAAACAGTTTCTGGTTGGAATAAGCACCGGCGTCCGGCCGAGTCCCCTGTTCACTATTTGGAACGGTCGTACGAAATCATGCCGTTCCCACGCACACAATTTGAAGTCAATGACAAGCTGGGTGCAACAGCATGGTGTAAGAGTCGACTCTTGTAGAATTCAGCGTGCCCGTAGCGTGTTGATAAGCTGATCGACAACCTAACAAGCGCTGCATGCTACCAAGCGTTGCAACTGACACCGATGAAAGTGAATACAACACTGTGTGCATGTGTGGGAGGAAAGCGGAGGGCGGCATAATTCTTGCCTAACCTGGCACCGACCCGTGGTTTGCTTTTTATCGGGATTTAGCCACTTTCACTTGATGTGTGGTGGAGAGGAAATTTATATTATTCCCACTTCAGTTTTTCTTCATCTTCAAAATAAATGTTGGCTAGCTTCAGCACACACAAAAACAAATAATCTCATCTAGCTGAAGTAATCACATGTCAACAGGCAACTCGGTTTCTTGCGACTGATCGCCCACAGGCATCGTCCACACATGCACCATCTTGACATCATGTCACATGACATCTTGACACACGGGGTGCACAAGGTCAACGTATTGGTGCACGGCGTACGTTGGAGCGCAATGTGCACGCGCAGAGACATAACGCTACACACCTGGTGGATGTCAAACACGATGAAAATGAGCAAATACACGCGGCGTGATGCTGAGCACACCAAGATATTAAGGCGTAAATGAACGTTGTGACACGAAGCTTAATTGTATGTCCTTTGTCGTCCAGGAAAGGAATCTCAATGTCGTCTGGCTTTCGCATTTTGTGCCGTTTCTGAAAGACATTCTTGGCCATTGTCTGACCTGCTCACCTGAACTTTGATCTCTGCCGACTTATAACAACTGGTATCACATTTCACCACCCGCGCTCCAGTCACCGAGACTATCTGATTGGCTCAAACAGGCGCTTCTTTCTTACCATTCATCTCCGCAGAAGGTTAACTTGATATGTCTCACATACAACGCGCAGTCAAGTACCTGGTATAAAACGCAATGGTCGAACTTAATCACAAGTGCCAGCATAATCAGATAAAGCTGAACGTATCACACACACGTACGCATGTACCTATCATATGTACGTATTACGCGAATTTTCAGCATAATGAGAGTATTCGTTGGTTGGTTATTGGTTTTACGACACGTCGACCGTTGAGTCATGTAGCGTCGCCAATCTCTCACGCCGATTGGTCGCGGGCGAAGAGTAGCGACAGGTGAGACTCGAACCCACAACCTTTCGATTGTGAGACGAGCATCTTACCCCTAGACCAATCGTCCCCCACCACCGTCAACGGACTCTGAACGCAGGGCAGAGGTCACATCCAAAGATTACTTAACTAGTTTGCCGCTACAACACACGTCATGAGCAATATGCCACACCAGAGCAAAGCACGCCACCGGTGAACACGCCCGTCGCTTTCAAATGTTGCGCTTTCAATGTTCTATTGAAAGGTAGTAGTATTTCCCTTTTGTTGTTTAAGCGCATATTTTGTAGTGAGCATGTTGAGTAGACAAAGAGTAAATATAAAACACTTTCCTTTTCGAATTGACTCACAGTATTATGAGCAGTAGAATTAGTAGAAATCGGCGTTCTGGCGTGTTGCTGACAAGTAAAACTTCCGAGCACCTGGCGCATTTTAACCCAGAGACGACTAATTACGATGCAATGCCGCTGTAGACGATCGGCACTCGGCGCAGGAGGGAAAATTGCATTTCTATCCATACTTCTCGACTAGGAACGAACAGCACTTCAAACTTTGCTCCTGCAGGAAAACATATCGGAGCCCGGCATGAAGAAATAATTATTTGTGGAAGTGGGCGCTCTAGATTCCTTTCGGAATCGTGCGATTAGTGCCTGGTAGCATTTGAGGAAGTTTTATTTTAATTTCGAGAACGTCGAAAGTTACTTATGCTGGGGTACAGTGTCCGACAGGTCTGATGCTTATTCGAAGGTAAAAATGCCTCTCGGATTTCGCTCAACTGCAGCCAAACTTGTCTGGAACGAAGTGTACGGGCCCGTCGAAATAACGCGACACGGAATGAGCAGACAAGCAGTGCTGTAGACGGAACATCTAACAAATTACCTCCCAGGTGACGGACTGTCGTGTGCGTACGGCGAACACGGGATTCACGGGCACTCTTCTGCCCGACAGCGTCGCGGCCGACAAACGACACCGACCCCGAACCGACTCCCACACGGCACGGTATCCCCGACTGTTACGACTCACGAGCGAAGTTGACCGGTCAGGTGACGACCCTGGTGGTCCACCGCCTGATAGGCTTGCAGGACACCTCTGCGCCCACGGTAGCCCACCTGGCCACTGGGCGGGAGTCGCGCCTTTGGTGGCGCCCGCGGCAGCCCACCTGGCCACTGGGCGGGAGTCGCGCCTTTGGTGGCGCCCACGGTAGCCCGGTTGGTCACTGGGCGGGGGTCGCGCCTTTGGTGGCGCCCACGGTAGCCCACCTGGCCACTGGGCGGGAGTCGCGCCTTTGGTGGCGCCCGCGGCAGCCCGGTTGGTCACTGGGCGGAGGTCACGGCCCACGCCCTGATACACCGGCCGACATCTCACTCAAGTGGCGTGCCGGGCTACTGCAGCGCCCCAACCAGTGGCACCTCACCATTTCCAGCCAGCCCGGCTCGGCGCCGTCCTCTCAGCTTGTGTACACAGACCCGGCTCGCCGACTGCTCCGTCTGATTATCAAATTTAGCACGAGCGACGAAAAACGCCGCCACTATTGACACAAGAAGCCGGCTGAAGAACACGCCCGCATGCCGACGTGTTTTTCAGCCGGCTGCTAATCCTCAACTAAATTTCTGACGACAGAAGCGAGACAAACAGGCCAGCAATTATAGGCAGCTGCCAACACCTCTCAGTCAGTCTACCACAGGATCCATGACAGCAGCTGACACAAAAAGAATTGCGCGGCTACAGAACAAAGCACAAGAAACACGGAAAATCCAGAACGGAGCGCCAGGAACACGGAGAGTGAATTCGCTTCGATTCACCGCGACAAGCCGTTCGACCCGCTGACATACTGCTAAGCAGCGCCCACGGCGGCAAAACTCAGGTCACCGTTGTCGCGGAGTGCGGGTGCACCAGTACCACCGCTCGCCACACCCCAGTTGGCTGTCGTGACGTGACGCGACGTGACGTGACGTGACGCCGTCACGCCTCCGTATCGGATCGACAGCGGTGGCCGATCACCCCGCCTCACGTCGACACCGGCGCCTCTCGGTGGGAGATACCCCGAACGGCCGACTGTTGTTGGAGCACGGCGCCGGTGCCGGGCCGCCGCCGGCGCCGCCAGCGGCCTCAATCACCTCCGGCGCGCGCGAGTCCCGCTCGCCATGCAGATGCGGCGGCGGTGCGGCGTCTCGACGGCACCCCGAGATCATCGCCGCGTGACAGACCCGCCGGGGGGAAGACTGGCGCCGCCGGCCGGTCACGGTCACCTGACAGGGCGCCGCGCCGCCGGCCGGTCACGGTCACCTGACAGGGCGCCGCGCCGCGCCGCCGGCCGGTCACGGTCACCTGACAGGGCGCCGCGCCGCCGGCCGGTCACGGTCACCTGACAGGGCGCCGCGCCGCCGGCCGGTCACGGTCACCTGACAGGGCGCCGCGCCGCCGGCCGGTCACGGTCACCTGACAGGGCGCCGCGCCGCCCGCCGGTCACGGTCACCTGACAGGGCGCCGCGCCGCCGGCCGGTCACGGTCACCTGACAGGGCGCCGCGCCGCGCCGGCGGCCGACCAATCAGCGGCCACACAACACGCCGCACGGTCGGCAGCCGCCGCCTCCGGCACGCGGAACAGCGCGTCACGTTCGGCCTGGTACGTCCAGTCGAACACAGCCGGGCACAAACGTCCAGTCCAACACGTCAACACGCCCAGTCACAACCGTCCAGTCCAATAGTCAAATCAAGGCGTCCAGTCACAGCCGTCTAGTCTGATACGTCCAGTCAAAAACGTCGAGTCCAACATGTCCAGACCAACATGTCAGTTAAAACAGCCCAGTCAAAGATGTCCAGTCACAATCGATCCAGTCCAACACGTCCAGTCCAATAGTCCAATCAAAGCGTCCAGTCAAAAACGTCCAGTCACAATCGTCCAGTCCAACATGTCCAGTTCCACCCTGATGTAGCTTCAGAAAGGTACAACCGAAACAGCTTCATCTTCAACTTCTTCTTCAACTTCATTCACGAACACCAGTGGATGCATATAGTGTTGACAATCGATAGGAAGTGTTTATTTAAAATGCCATAAAACCTGTAGTGGATTTGCATATCGAGTTCCTTGCAATTCATCAACTTGCATAACTAATGAATCATCTTTGCCATCGCACTGCAGTCACACAGTACATTTCGGCTCCATCTGAACACTGTCCAGCAGCATTGTTCCTCACACCTCAAGGCGGTCTCGGGCATCACTGTCCCCATCACAGGTCTGTCGCCAGTCACAGTCGGTCCGGTCCGTTGTCACTGCTGCCGTAGTACAGCTGTGCAGGGAGTCGCATCGTCAACTGCTGCCGTAGTACAGCTGTGCAGGGAGTCGCATCGTCAACTGCTGCCGTAGTACAGCTGTGCAGGGAGTCGCATCGTCACACGGCGCGGCAGGGCGGCTAACTCTCACCACTGGAGGCCGTCAGACGGCTGTACACACTGGCGGTGGCCGTCAGCAGACATTGACTGGGCACGCGGCCGTCAGACAACTGTACACACTGGCGGTGGCCGTCAGCAGACATTGACTGGGCACTAGACCGTTACAAAATCGACGGATTTTAATTTTAAAAAAGTTGAAAATGTTATGCTCCTCAAGGCTGCCCCTATTATATGCATCAAAACAACTTATCAGAGCACAAAACCAAGCTTCTGCGATGCTCACACTGTTGGCAACTTTTTGCAAATTTTGCATGCGAATTCATAATGTGTTGGTAATGGGACCTTCGTGAGGCAGTGTCCGTACGTAGATATACACTTGGTTGGTTGGTTATTGGTTTTACGACACGTCGACCGTTGAGTCATATAGCGTCGCCAATCTCTCACGCCGATTGGTCGCGGGCGAAGAGTGGCGACAGGTGAGATTCGAACCCACAATCTTTCGATTGTGAGACGAGCATCTAACCCCTAGACCACTCGTCCCCGTAGATATACACTTGTTTGGTCGGGTTTATTTGACATGACATTGACGTGTTACTTTTGTGTCTTCCTCAGGGCCAAAGTCCTGCCGCCTTCCTCTCGCCAACTCCCGTTGCACTCTCCAACTTCTAGTCACGACTCAGCAATCTTCAGTCTCTTCTGGCCTACCCGCATTAACTGCAACGTAGCGATGCCTAAGTGCAAGGCGAATACGCGAGGTGCGACCAAGGCGTGGCTTATTGGACAGCCAAAGAAGGATATCACGACAGCCCGTCTGCCATCCAAGCGCCAAGTGTTACAGAAGTTCCTGTTTCATCACCAAACAGAAAAGCAGACAGTGGCACAGGCTATCAAGATGACGATTCCTGCAGTTCTAGAATACTGGGAGAAAGCCAGAGTTCCCGCCCAACGGATCGACAACGCAGAAAGAAAGCTGAGGAAATTGCATAAGGAATACGCTGGCCTCAGAAAGGCGATGACGTCAAAATCTGAAAAGAGGAAAACCATTGCCGCCATGTTCGAGAGCGACCTGGATGACATTTTTGATATCGCTAAGGCGGACGCCATGACAGTAATGCCTGATCAAGAGGACAGAGAATTCCTCCGCACGCAAAGAGAGGACCTATCAAGTTCCAGCTTCGGACCTGTTGACAGGACCCTTGCCATGCGTGAGGCGCGTAAGAGTCAGCGGGTAGCTGCTGAAGACAACTGCAGACAACGTGCGCTGAAGCAAGCTACAGCTGAAGCTGAACATGTGTCATCCGAAGTCGTCATGAGTAATTCCTCGTCCGATGGCGATCCTTCGGATTCTGACGACGAGTACAAATCACCAAAGCGCACTAGACCAAAGCCAAAGCGCACTAAGATGTTGGCTACCATCTCACCTGAAGTTGCCAGCTCACTAGACCGTGCCAACATCAGCAGCCGAAGTGCAGCGCTCGTCGTTGGTGCCACTGTCAAAGCCATGGGACAAGACCAGAACGTGATCCCAGTGTCCCACGTGACCATCTGGCGGAAGAGGAAGACTTCCCGCCAAGCTCTCGCTGAGAGCGATCGTGCTGAGTTCAAGGTGGACGGGCCAGTCTGTCTCCACTGGGATGGAAAACTTCTGCCCACCATCACCGATGGCCGAGAGAAGGTCGACAGGGTGGCCATCATCGTCACCAGCGGCGAGCAGGAACAGCTGCTTGGCGTGCCCGGCATTCCACATGGAACTGGAAAAGCACAAGCTGACGTCTGTCTCAAGACGCTGGATGAATGGGGCCTTCGTGATCAGCTGACAGGACTGGTCTTCGACACAACTTCTTCAAACACTGGGTTGACCAGGGGAACCTGCGTCATCATGGAAAACGCTGTAAACCGGCCTCTGCTGTGGATTGCCTGTCGGCATCATGTGCTTGAAGTAGTGATGTCCAGCGTATTCTCCTCTGAAATGGCAAGTCCACCGGTCCAGATAATCTACTGTTCAAGCAGTTCCGGAACGCCTGGTCTTCTATTGATCAGACGCGGGCGTCTCCAGCTCCAACAGATGTCCTCAGGGAGTTCAGCAACCTCAGCGAGGAGAAGGCCTTCATCGTCAACGCCCTGCAGACAGGCTCATTCCCACGCAGTGATTACAGGGAGCTCCTCCAGCTTTGCGCCGTATTCCTCGGTGCAGTGAGCCCCTCGGATGTCACATTCAAGGCACCCGGCGCGCTCCACAACGCAAGGTGGATGGCCAAGGCCATCTACTGTCTCAAAATGTATCTTCAGAATCAACACCCTGGGCAGCAAGAGATGGGGTACGCCTTCGTCGCCTGCTGCTACACCCGGTTCTGGCAGAGCGCCCGGCCGTACGGGCACCCTGAACGACCTCAGCTTCATCAGAGCCCTGACTACCTTCCCGAACAGCAACGTTGCCACCGCTGGAGTGAAGGCGATGAAGCGCCATCTGTGGTTCCTGAGCGAGGAGCTCATCGGCCTTGCTCTATTCGACGACAGAGTGAGCCACCAGCAGAAACAGAAAATCGTCGACAACCTGAAGCGGCCATCAAGCAGCCCAAAAGTGCTGAAGCGCCTGGACAGCAAGACCTTCGACCCAGCGCTACCTCTGGAGGACTACGTCACCGAGAAGACGACCCATCTGTTCGACGCTCTGGCGACCGACGGGAAGGCGGTGGCTGAAATCTTCAGGTCGAAGGCCCCAGCGACATGGTCAGAAGACCCAGGCTATCTGCGTCTGAAACAGCGAGCCCAGATGTTGAGAGTTACCAACGACTGCGCGTAGCGCGGAATAGCCTTGATCCAGCGATACAACTCCACGATCACGCGAGATGAGGATCAGAAGCAGTACCTGCTTCGCGTGGTGTACAAACACAGGAAGGAGAAGCCAACGCCGTCTTAGATCAACATCAGGAAGTGTACGAGAGGAAAGGTCGCAACTAGCTTGGCGGTGGCGCTGAGATGGTCTCAGGCCTTGGAGACACCTGTGTAATGTGTATGATTTATACGGTACCGACTGTACAAGTGTACACTGACTGCTGTACAAGAATCAGGATAGGTATGTTTGTATTTGTGTTTGTATTGTATTATTATTGTATTACACGCATAGGGTGATCCACTATTGCAGTGGCTATTAAGCCCCGAGTCATGGGTAAAGGAGTAAAAACACAAACATGAAACTTACAGTCGAAAACATACATGCAAGCAGTCAAATACACATACGTCTGTCTCACAATATTGCTCCGGAGTAAAAACATGGTCAAAAACATACATGCAGAACAGTCAAATACATAGCGTGTCTAAGACGCGGGGCTGTCAGGTTGCCCAGCCAGCAGGTGCCGCTTAACGGCGCGCGTAAATTGTTGCGGTGTCAGTTCAGTGAGCTCAGCTGGGAGCCGGTTGTACATATCAGGCGCTCTGCACAAGAAGCGCCGCTTCCCAGTCTCAGTCTTTGAGCGAGGAACATGAAGCAGCTGGTCTTGCCGTGTGTTCCGCTCTCGGACTGAGCTGTTCTTCCTGAAGCCAGATGCGAGTGCTTCCGGCTCGCCACGCGTCATGAGCCTGTGAGCCAGGCTGAGCGTGCTGATGTTGGCAAGTTGTTGGGCAGTCGGCCAGCCCAGCCTCTCCCGCAAGTCAGACACGTGGTCAAATTTACGACGGCCAAATATAACTCGTTCGCCAAAGTTCAAGATTTTTTGGATTTTATGCATGTTCATTTTTGTGCCATTGCCATATACCGAAATGCAGTATCTGACGTGCGAGAGGACGTGTTTGAATATATCCCTGGCCGGTAATGCACTTAGTTTCTTTCAGAAGCGTGCTTCACATTTTTTTACGGTGATAAGAAAAGTACCAATAGTATGCTAATGGCGATTTAGTGTATTCGATCCGTCCAAAACGTTCAAAAAGTTGCCAAGTCTGGGTAAGAGCCAGAGAGTTGAAATTTGGTCTCCAGACGTCTTTCATGATGGGTAATCGGGGCAACCTTGAGGAGCATGAAAATTGCGACCTCGATTTTTATGTAACGGTCTACTGGGCACGCGGCCGTCAGACAGCTGTACACACTGGCGGTGGCCGTCAGCAGACATTGACTGGGCACGCGGCCGTCAGACAGCTGTACACACTGGCGGTGGCCGTCAGCAGACATTGACTGGGCACGCGGCCGTCAGCAGACATTGACTGGGCACGCGGCCGTCAGACAGCTGTACAGACTGGCGGTGGCCGTCAGCAGACATTGACTGGGCACGCGGCCGTCAGACGGCTGTACACACTGGCGGTGGCCGTCAGCAGACATTGGCTGGGCACGCGGCCGGCGGACCGCTGCATACGCGGAGACAAAGCAATAGTCAGGCACGGAGGTGCGGTCACGAGCGGCCCTATCGGCGTTACTGGTGAACATACTGTTGACTTGTCAGTTGGCTATTAGAGATTTACGGCGCTTCGACCAGTTTTGATCATTCACGCCCCTGCTCACTTGTGGACCAAATAACATCCATGACGTACGACAATCACCTGAAATAATGTCTGCATTCGTCCATTCCCGTTACGTATCAATACAGCGTAGCGCGGAGGCCGTAAGTGGCTCCGTAAGTGGCCTTTCAGAGCGGACGAAAGTAAGAGGGTAAACACGGAAATCGTGCATTTTGAATCCATTGGCCATCCACCATATTTATTTCATGAAACTGTGAAATAAGCACCTGAAGAACCTTGGGTTCTTTTACGACGCATTCAACCGCTAGGTTATATAGCGTCGCCAACCTCTCACGCCGATTGGTCGCGGGTGGACTCGGTAAATGCCGTCGGTTGCGAGATTCGAACCCACAATCTTGCGATCAAGAGTCCGACGCTCTACCAACTGAGCTACCGCGGCCCCGAAGTAAGCACCTGAGTACAGATTCGGTTCTACGAGTATATCGACGTATAAGTTCACCTCATCGCTCATGGCATGAATACACCCCGGAAGCTATAACTCTATCCTCTAACTCATCGTCGTCAAGAGAAAGAGAGAGAGAGAGAGAGGCTGGCTTTAGTGGTTCCAGCCTTTTCGGAGCTCCTATGCTGAGATGCTTCAGGAACTTCCTGATCTACACCGAGCAGCTTCACCGTCGGATGGTCGTGCTAAAAGATTTTACCTTCGCTTTATTCGCAGACCTGAGCGAAGTAAGTGCTTAATCATCTACCAAAATACTTCCGGCTGACTTGGCCGGAAACCTTCCACAGGGCTGGTCATGCAGCGCTCGCGGTGTTGCCGTCAACTCGTGATGACAGTAGGGAGGGGAGGCTGCTGATCGGCTTAGAGTGATGTGAGCCCGGCCAATGGGACGGGATGGGATGGGATGGGATGGGATGGGATGGGACGGGACGGGACGGGACGGGACGGGACGGGACGGGACGGGACGGGACGGGACGGGACGGACGGGACGGGACGGACGGACGGGACGGACGGGACGGGACGGGACGGGACGGGACGGACGGGACGGGACGGGGGACGGGACGGGACGGGACGGGACGGGACGGGACGGGACGGGACGGGACGGACGGGACGGGACGGGACGGGATGGGACGGGACGGGATGGGACGGGACGGGATGGGATGGGATGGGATGGGATGGAGATGGATGGGATGGGATGGGATGGATGGGATGGATGGGATGGGATGGGATGGGATGGGATGGGATGGGGACGGGACGGGATGGGATGGGACGGGACGGGACCAGTGTTGCCAGATCGGCGACGCGGCTGACGGTAAAAGACCAGCTGCAGGGTCAGCAGGTGTCCCGGTCGCGCTCGTTGTTTATGTGAACGAGGAAGACGGCAAACAACGGCATGGACCAACATACCATGGACAAGTGAGTAAACAAGCCGTCCGAATATCTTCAAAAACGAAAATGTGCCCTAGATATTGTATCACGTGAAATCGGTAATTTGACGGCTAATTAAAAAGTAACTGAACCAATTGCACCACCTAAGTCCCGTTTGCGTCGATTACGCTCCTTTTTAATACAAGCCGCTGACTGGGCTGCTGGCAGCAGCTGATTGGAGTGGAGTTTATTTGGATCGACCGCAACGCCGCACGCTCATTGAACAGCCCTTATGCATCCATCATTGGCACACAAATTGCACACCAAGTCCTGCTATCCTCAGCTGTCTACCTCAACCTGAACTAAGGCCATGCGATTAGTTCCGCGAAGGCCCGAAGGAGAAAGATCTCTTCGTCGCTTGCGGGCATCTAAACACACCGGTCGATGTAGGACCAAGCTTAGTGTAGTGGGTGGCCAGGTACACCAGTCTGCACTGGGAGAAGCCCAGTCAGTCGTATGTCACAGACATACAACTGGGGGTAGCGATGTGAAGTCATTTTGACCAAAATACAAGCCCTAAATGGTAATCACCAACAGTGTTACAGCCACACAGAATGCACTGAAATGCGCTAAGCAATGCACACACGAGACCATGCTTGTGCGCAATGCTAAACAGCATACGTAGATCATCTATGATACACGACACAGTCAACACGGTTCTGCTGTAAAATGTCTGAGTTATGATCATGGCTTCAGTAATCGTAGGCTTGCCGACATGGGAACGGGCAAGACACGTGGGTATCGGGTAGAAGTGTTTAGTTATCAGAATGGCAGTTATAAATCGATAATCTGCGATACAACGCATTGGCATTGCATGAACCATCAACTCGCAGGGACATTCGGTTTTCGATGGTTGGTGGGATGGCTGACTCATCAGCTACGTAGATACTGTACCTGTGGTTGACAATGTCCAATGATGATAGCACGATTCATCTTCATCGAAAGGCAAAAAGTGACATTATTTCCCTTAAAAGAAACGCATGATCCTACACTGCCTATTGGCACATTCACATTAATGCGATCTCCTCTTTAATTATACTGCTTTTCTTTTAGATGAGCATACGAGAGTAGTCCAAATATGTGCAAATCGAGAGAAGCATATTATGCGAGATTATATTCGTGAAGCTGAGGCTATGACTATGCATTAAATACCCGAGATGGCTAATTATCTCCCATCCGTCTGTTTAAATCTGTCTTCCACTGGTATTGTGCTGGCGTCTTATCCCTGGCGTAGGCAGACCTTTCAGCACATATATTCACCGGGCGATGAGAACACACCACTGACTGGGCATCCACTCCGCCAAACCACATAGACGTGTTTTCCTTTCATCGCCCGGGCTTAATTAGGCTGCTCTGAGTGAATAAGAGGCGATGTTATGAAGGAGATGAGTTGGCAGGGTGCGGTGTGATGCCGAGCCAATGTTGGCGAGGAAAGTGTCTCATGGGAGTGTAAACGAGTGAATATGATAGAGATCCTGTCGAGTTTCGCTCCGTCTGTATTACCGGACTGTGCAATTTGGCATCCCCCAACAAAGTCTTAAAAGGGAGGTTGTCAGTACGGATTACCGAGAGAAGGCATACATCAAATGGAGATTGAAAAACAAAAGATACGTTCCTTACTATAAACGTCGATGTTACTCTTAGCATATATTATTGGTTATTGGTTATTGGTTTTACGACACGTCGACTGTTGAGTCATACAGCGTCGCCAATATCTCACGCCGATTGGTCGCGGGCGAAGAGTAGCGACAGGTGAGACTCGAACCCACAATCTTTCGATTGTGAGACGAGCATCTTACCCCTAGCATCACTCGTCCCCTAGCATATATAATTGTCAATCTTATCACACTACAGGTAAACACGTCCACACTCATACACCATAGGAGGCACAATCAGTCACATCCTCACATTATCAGAGCAGCGCCAACGCATCATCAATGATCGCATCACATCGGCTTTGCAACCAATCGCATCGCTACACCTGCTTGATCGCTGTCCTTGATACTCCACACTGCATTGTGTCGGTCGCCTTATACGGCCAAATAGCGGATCATAGCACCTTATACTATAGTGTTAGTGTTATAGTGTACCTTAGCACTGGCAGCACTCACGTCTTTGTTAGTTGATTATTGGTTTTACGACACGTCGACCGTTGAGTCATGTAGCGTCGCCAATCTCTCACGCCGATTGGTCGCGGGCGAAGAGTAGCGACAGGTGAGACTCGAACCCACAACCTTTCGATTGTGAGACGAGCATCTTACCCCTAGACCACTCGTCCCCGGCAGCACTCACGTCATCACACCATTCAGGTGAACACGAAGAAGAAAGAAGAATGATAAGAAATATGCCAAGGTCTAGAAAGAAATAGTTGAGAATCATCAATTAAGTCCTTTTTGGTAGATTTTGAAGTTGTTTGGAGTTTATCAAATTTATTGAATTTTATCTACTATGCTAAAAGATAGGGCGAACACTAAATGTGCCTCGGTGGCCCGTCATCACTCAATTCGCAGCACGAGAAGTGCGACTCGAATTTAAGCGTCTATTCAACACTTGCCCGCGCTGGAAGATCGGATGACACCCGCCTGCTTGAGCGCATTTTCACAGAGCAGTTCATTGTCAAACAGCACCATTCAACCTCCAAATGAGAAGAATGAGATAATTTGCTGGAGTGAATAATGTTCCAGATGCCAAAAATCTAGGAAAAGTCCATTTTTAACCCTGGAAATGACTCATGACACCACCCCGTTCACGTCACCGCAACACTCACACCAACGTAACATGCACATCATGACACTCATATGTCGCCCCAACACTCACGTCACAATAGCAATCACGCCATCATGGCAACGGTGTCACGTTAACACTCACATCACACAACAAGCATGTCACAATAACAATCAGCCATAATGGCAATGGTGTCACGTTAACACTCATATCACATAGCACACATGTCACAATAGCAATCACGTCACCATGGTAATGGTGTCACGTTAACACTCACCGTACATCACATCACCGTAACACTCACATCACCGTAACACTCACATCACAGTAACACTCACAGCACCGTAATACTCACGTCACCGCAACACTGACGCAGCCGTAACACTCACATCACCGTAACAATCCAGTGTTAAAATAATGGTTTTTCGTTAGGTGTGAGATGCCGAAACGAGCGCAGTAGGATGTCGAAATTTGTCGTGGAATTAGTGTCATTTCAAATGCTTTTCATGTCTTTCAGACTCAGATTTGAGCCAATGGTTGTACCTGCATCAGTTGTGTTGATATTAATATGTTATGAAGAGCTATATTCGGGATAGGGAGAAAAAACCTTATTCTATACACTGGTGCCGTATGCCACATCACATTATAGATAATCCCTTTACCTGAAATTGCATTGCGAAATGTTCGTGTATCACCATCCCTTATCGAGAGCATGATCATGATACTTAACAAACGAGGTAATGTTAGAAAGGAGACACGAAGACTTCATAAGCACGCATCAAGAAGCAGGATGTCGATACTTCTTGGAGAAGGATGTCGATTGAGTGTTCAGAAAGTGGTAAATTCCACCCTATTTTACGAATAATTTAACACTGCAACACTCACAGCACCGTGACACTCACACCACCGTAACATTCACGTCACCGTAACACTCTCGCCGCCGTAACATTCACGTCACCGTAACCGTAACGTCACGTCACCGTAACACTCACGTTACCGTAACATTCACGTCACCGTAACACTCGCGTCACCGTAACATTCACGTAACCGTAACACTCTCGCCGTCGTAACACTCACGTCACCGTAACACTCGCGTCACCGTAACACTCTCGCCGCCGTAACACTCACACCACCGTAACATTAACGCCACCGTAACATTCACGCCACCGTAACACTCACGTCACCGTAACACTCACGTCACCGTAACACTCACAGCACCGTAACACTCACGTCACCGTAACACTCACGTCACCGTAACACTCCCAGCACCGTAACACTCTCGCCGCCGTAACTCTCACGTCACCGTAACACTCACGTCATCGGTAAGCTGGAAGCCAAACTCGCGTTGCATCGGCGCCAGCTTGAAGAAGGCCCGAGCTGCAGATCTGCGTGATGTCTATCTGGCGGTCGGGGTCCACGCGGTCCGTGTCCACCATCAGCTGTCGCGCAACACACACAGTCAATGCAACATCGCCACCGGGTCAGAGTGGCAGTGCACAACACACGACAGCATGGCCCGGCGAAAGCAATGCACGCGGCACTCACACAGTGCAAGCAGCGCCAACACCAAGCTCGTGGTCAGCCTACTTCACCAATGGGGGACAACAGAGTATCGCAGAGTTTCTGCCACCAGATGGCAGTGCAGGCGACTGTGACGCCGGAGTCAGCAGACTGCGGCCCGCTACCGGTGGAAGTGTGTGGTGGGAGGTTGTTGATGCCGTGTTTCAATAGCTTTGCGCGTCATATTCCAGTGACCGTTTAGAGACTGGGTGTTGGCTGTGTTTCTAAAATTGGTTCCCAGCCGAGGAATCCCGAAAAAGGAATACATAAGAAGGAAAATGTAAAGTGAAACCTCCTTCATGCGACTTAAGCATTCCTGTGCATGTGCGACACCTTTCAATAAGTCAAGGGGATGATGCTATTGAAACGTGGCATGATGAGTATTGCTAGACCAATGTGAAGTATGCTAATGCTTGCCTACCGATGGGTGACGATCTTTCCTTGTAATACTTTTTGTTTTTCATGGTTTATGGTTAGGGCAGTGCCTGTTGTTTGGTTGAAGCTAAGGTATGTTGGATATCAGCATGGGCTCTAGGCAGGCACCGGATACGTTGTTGTACGTACTTTTAGAGGGCACCTTCCCCAGGAGCAGATACAGGGACGACATTAGGGGCACCATCCCCCATGAAAAGGTGGTGCCCCTTTTACCCGGAAAAGGCGCCCTTCCGGGCAGGCTACAGTAAAACCAGCCTCGCTCAAAGGATACTTCAACCAAAGGGCTCCTCTGAGAGGAAATGGCACCCTCATGAAGGTACAAGACGTCAGTAAAACGGGAAGCCGTTTAGTACATCCGAATGCACCCCTCCCCACGCGCTCAATGAATTTTCAGCCGAAAGCGCACCTCCGAGGACTTTCGCAGTCGCACAATTCCAAGGAAATGACGTCCCCCCCCCAGAAGAGTGCCCACTCCCATGAAAATCCTGGATCCACCCTTGGCCTTCCCTTATGCACAATGCTGAGATCCTCAGTCCGAAGTTAAGTTCGAAAAGCTCGTAATCCATGCACAGTATGGTAGTTTCAGTTATGCAATTGCACAGTTTGATAGGGAAATTACACTCAGATAGGGGCGCAGCCAGAATTTTCTTACGAGGAGGGGTGACCCCCAAAAATATGACGAAACAAAGACCGCCTTCGGCGCGCGAAGCGAGCTGAACATTTCTGGTTTTGCGTGGTGAAAATACCAAAATGTCGTGTGTCATCCAGTGCATTTTGGATGCTATGGGGAAGGGCGGGCCACTGGCCCCCTCCCCTTGGCTACGCCTCTTCACCCATGCAGAAATAATTATGCAAGCTGTTATGCTCTGCTTTTGTACAATTAATATTCCTCTCCCACCTTTGTCCCAGACCATGCAAAAAATGTAAGTGATCAGACAAAAATAAAGCATCCATG
This sequence comes from Ashinkailepas kermadecensis, assembly GCA_034440615.1. Classification (NCBI taxonomy): domain Eukaryota; kingdom Metazoa; phylum Arthropoda; class Thecostraca; family Neolepadidae; genus Ashinkailepas; species Ashinkailepas kermadecensis. Next base: position 505,344 of record JAOTOM010004922.1, on the reverse strand, counting down.
ATAGAATGAAACAAGAAAGCAACAAGAAAGGAGTGCCATGCATTTTGCACGAAGCATTACACCAACCGCCGGGGACATCAGATCACATACACAATTCAGATCACATCATACGACGATGCACAGGTCTCATCAGTGGCGGCTCCAGGGTACCAAGGGAACCATGCCTTTCCCCCATGGAAGTTGAGGACAAGGCGCCTTCCATGCAAAGCACTACGAGGGGCCAAGTCCTTCAGCTGGGCCACCGGCAAGGCGGTATAATCTGTCATGAAGTGTGCTCCAGGGGCGGATAAAGGAGGGGGACTTGGGAAACGTGCCCCCCCCCCATGGAAGGGTGCCCACCTTGACCGATAAAAATCACCGATGGAAGGCCTGAGTCCATCCATCCCCCTCCACCGCTCAACTGACTTGTTCAGCCCAAGGTGCCCCTCTAAGAGGATAAGGTGCCCCTTTGAGAACAAACAAACGCACTCCTTCAGTATTCTCGAGTGCACCCACGGCTCACGGAGCCCCTCCGAGGGGATGGCGCGCCTCCAGACAAATGCCGCCATGAAATTCCTAGATTCGCCCTTGGTGTGATTTACTCAAACGTTGATATTACCTATTGGCAACACCAGTAACTTAGCTGGGAAATCACCAACACCAAGTAATCGATTTCACCAAGCTTCTATTATTCCAATTCCACACTATTCACAAGCCAAATGCATGGGCGCGGCCAATGAGGCGAGCTCGTCCTACTCGCACGTGTCGCCGCTCTGGCGGCTGCGTCTGGAAGCTTTCGCGCGATGTCTCCCATTGATCCGCCCACCGCAAATCAACCACTCTGGAGGCACACATTTGCCGAATGTTTGGTGTGACCATGAATGAAAAGCGGTGTGGAACACAGCTAACATTTGCCGAATGTTTCGTGTAGCCATGAATGGAAAGCAGAGCACACCACAGCTACATTTGCCGAATGTTTGGTTTCACCGTGAAATGGAAAGCAGAGCGGACCACAGCTAAGCGTGTCAGCTCATTGCCGCTGTCGATCTGGTCTGATTTGCGGGCAAGCATGCTATGAGTGGCTGATGCTGTCGAAGCTAGGTGTGATGGCCAGATCATCTGATCTGACCTGCCAGGTCGGGTCAAGATCGACTCCGGTACGACCGTCGCTGGCAGCCAGCCGTCAGACACGAGCTAAGCCTCCCATACGCCGACCCATATATGGTACATCCATGCAAAGCATGATGCTGGCTGGCACATCTACTATTGGGCAGAGGAAATTGGAGAGCAGGGAGGAGGAAAGAAAGCGATTGAAACACAATTCCGAAGGTCAACCACAGCGGTTCCGTCGATCACAGCACATAAACCAAAGATATATGAAGTAAGTTCCAGGTATAATATAGGTTAAGGTGTAACGTTCTGGAGGGCTGAGGGCAGCTAATGCAGCGACCCGGGAGGGCACTGCCGCCTCACCTGCAGCTGGTGCAGCGACACGGGAGGGTACTGCCGGCGCAGGTGGTGGCCCTTGTACGGCTCCTCGATAGGGATGCGCAGGTAGAACGGCGTCTGGCCGCCCTCGAAGCCGACGCGCGCGAAGCTCTGGCGCGCCTTGGAGCCCTTGTGGCCGCAGCCGTGCGTCTTGCCGCCGTGCTGGCCGCGCTGGCGCCGGCCCTGCCGCACGACACGAGGCTCGAGGTCAGGACGGGTGACCGCCGACCGCGAGGGTGGACGGCGGCGTGCCGCCCGGCCGTCACTGGCCGGCACCCGGAGCTGGACCAGTGGACCCTGCATCAAAGGCGACGGACAACCAACGTATTCCATTTGTGCAAGATATCCACACTGTCACATGAAACAAATAGGTGTTTAGAGCAAATTTAAAGTTTTAAAGCAAGTTTAGGCCCGTCAGTATCACTTTCAAACAAAAGCATCTGGTTCGTGCACTATGCTGTGTATCACAAATGTGTTTATGCGCTCTTGTATACACAGGTCAGCGATTACTATCAGCATCATATAGCATTGCTCTATAGCATAGCTCTATGATAAATTATACAAGTGAACTACGTCTACATACAAGCGTTAGACTATTGCTAAACTGATAGCACTGTGGGAATCTGTGGGACTGATGTTGCAGGGTGTCACACGGTGTTACAAGGGGACCTCCTGTTCGGTATCAGAAACCTGTTTTCAATTTCGGGTGACTCCGATTTCGTCTGGGGTCTATTAACAAATCTTGATGGCCTCCTATTCCATCTTACGGTTTCCTATTCTGTCAAAGATACCTCCTTTTCGCCTTAGGGCCTCCATTTTCTTCTTGGGTGCCACCTATCCTGTCTTGGGCACATTATTCCATCTTGGGGGCCTATTCTTACATCTTAATGTCTCCTACTCCGTCTCGGGGCTTTCTCTTTCACCTTGGTGCCTCTTATCCCGTCCTAGGCCCCTATTTGTCTTTGGGGGCTTCCCCTTCTGCCTCACGGGCTTCCTCTCTTTGGGGGGGGGGACTTGTTTCCTCCAGAGATCTCTTTCGTTTTGGAGCATCCTCTGTGCCCCCGTTGGCGAGAGGAGCCCCCTGCAGTCCGGAGGGATTTTTGGCTGGAAGGTCACCACGTTGTGTCAATGGGGCCCAAATGCCCAAAAGTCCTCTGGCAGTTTTCATTGCATATTTCTGGAATGTTCCTTAGCTTGTTAAAGAGGTCTCCCATCAGCATAAGCAATGTGTCAAAATGTCTACGGATGTCTTGGGGTTCTTTGGGCCTCACGACCATCCTCCTGTAGCATGGCCTCCTTGGCGAAAAGTGAGCGAACCAAATATTTGCCATTACCGAATTTGAAACGTGGGAAACGCCTTCCCTCTCTCGTCCCTTCTTCTCCGCGGTCCCTGTCCATGTGACACTAAAGCAAAGACTGGCCATAGAAGGGACATTAGTGAAGCTACAGTGCTGCATATGAGGACAGGGTAAATACGGCCGACAGTGACACGGGACCCGCGTATCACTTCGTTCGCCAAAAGCTCAAACAGATCGTGAGACCGGAGCCAGACGCGACAGCGTGCGTGCTGACCGGTGCTGGTGCGACCGGATGGTTGATGTTGCCCAGCGTGATGCGCGGCAGGAGACGCAGCAGACGGAGCGCCTTCTCCTGGCCGGCCCGTGTCGACATTGCGTCTGCAACACACGGAGCTCGTCAGTGGCAGCAGGGAGGAGGCATCAAGAAGCATAACTCCCGACCTGTCCAATTCCTCGACACAATGCTTCCGGATGTGGAGCAATACAAATGTCAGCCAAAACGACGACAAAGGATCTGTCGGAGCAGGACATTAAAACATAATAAAATGCATGTAGTTATATAGAAACATTTGCACTATAGTGAAAAAATGCATTTGTATGCACTTTGCATTATGCAGAGTGCACCAAAGTTTCAAATGTTCAGAGAACCTCAGCAATATTATGGTTGCAGCAAATTATGAGCCATTCATGAATACAAATTAGCTGTGAACACTGCTTGTGAATGTCATATGGTCATTCATGTAGTTGAAGGGTGGATTTTGATATGAAGCAACATATGGACAACCTATTCTGATGTTGGACAGGGTCTGGAGGCTGTAGTGCCTATGTCAAATATAGGCTGTACCTACATAAGGCATGTGCTGATATTGATTGAGGTGTGCATGCACATGATGGCTACCAGATACTTGGGTATCTGATTGGGTGTATTTGGTATGATTACATCAAATCATACTCAATTGGTTGACCAAAAGTAAAGAAAACCTGCATCTTTCCCAGCTTTAGTAAATGCTTCCTGCTACACCTGAATGGGTAGGCTATACCTGGTTAAAAAGACATCAACATGCATGAACTAAGGACAGGATCATGTATCTACATATGGCTTGCATGCAAATTGTTCCAATTATATGCTATATTTATCAGTTTGCTTGAAGTTTCCACTCTTTCACCACCATCTCAGGGATAATTGTCCACCCTGACATGAAATGGATGTTTGGATGCTGACCTTGTTTTCTGCCTTGTGGAATGTGCCTTTGACAGCATTTCCATATTATAGAATAGGCCTTACCAGGGACTTGTAAGTACATGCATGTTCATGCAAAGTCCATGGTAGTGCATTACTATTAAAGTGTGTGAAAGACCACTTGATAACTGATACAATTTCATTGTTCTTTCTTACTGCCTTCTGTTACTTGAAAATGAAATGTCGTGTCCTTACCCATGGTTACTGCAAGGTCTCTTTCAGCAACTGCTGTGCCCACCTGTGCCCCCATAGCCTGTAGATATGCTACATATTTTAGTTGTTTCATGTGCAGTACCTTGCATTTAGTCACATTAAACTCTAGCTGCTATTTCCATGAGCATCATAAGGTTAATGTTACCTGGGTCAGGAAATGAATTTTTATATTAAAAATGGTGGTATGTACTAAAAATGATGCTCCATAAGGCAACAACATGCAGTGAATAGGTTAAAAGCAGCAGCATTGCTATAACTATCTTGAAAATCCAATGTCTCTGCAAAATACACCTGCATTTTGCTATGTATGCATGGCATGGGGTATAGCAAAATGTAGCAAATCCAGAAAATATGCAACATGCATGAATGGTTCAGGGGTATCAATGAGATGTTCTACCATTAAAATATGCCATAATCACCATGAAAACCATTTGGCATTAAACACAGCAGAAAACAAACTGAATGATAGCTTACTCATGGCCTACCTAACATAACATTATCTAACCTAACCTACAGATACTTGATCATGTAAAACCTATGGATATTAGATCACATAACGCCTATGGATGCTGGATTGTATGAAATCTATGGATATTCAATGACAAAATATACATAAGTTGGATTGTGTAAATGCTCTTCAGAACAGTTCATTCTCATGAATCATTCACATATATGTTATATCATCACAGAGCAGTTCATTGTCAAACAGCACTATTCAACCTCCAAATTATAAAAATGAGCATACATTTTCGTTAATGTTCTGGATGATAAAAATCCAGAAACTGAAACAGTCAAATTTTCCAACCCTGGTCTGGACATACAATGTATTGTGGACCTTCCATGTAGGAGGGGATATTTCTACCCAAGAATATAACTAACAACTATAGCAGCACAAAATAAAACATGCTCGAAGACAAATGCCACTAATATTTACCACTTCAAACTTCAATTCAAGACAGGTCATAGAACAACACAAACAACAACACAACGTGAGCGTTTTTAGAATTGTCACTCTATCGTGCTCTATCGTCAAATATGTAATCTTATTGTTCAGCTACCAAATTAGGAATATCTTAGGATGAAAACGAATTACTATGTACGCTCTGCATCCATGCTGCCATTTGTAGTCATAATAGTTTACAGATAAATACACTTTGCATGAAATTCTTCCTTTCGCAGATTAGGTTGAAGTGCGTCAATAATTATGAAAAAGTGATGTTTTTTATTTTAAGAATTTGTATATAAAGTTACTGAAATTCCTTAATATGGCAGGAATTGGTGCTACTACAATTGTCACGCCTTGTTTACGGTCAACTTTTGGCGATAAAAAAACAAACATCAACTTCCCGGGGAGAGAGGCGTTGCGGTATAGATTGCAAGTGTTCAAGGTAGGTAGGTAGGTGCTGAAGTACCTACCTTCCTCATTTGTACTGTAAGCAGTGCGTTATTTATGATCTGTGTACTGTTAAGAAATGTCTGTCTTCCTTTGTCCCAATTTGGAGCGATATCAATGTGATTTAAGAAAGTACCTAAGTAGGTAGGTACCTACCTAGGGGAAGTGGGGGGGGGGTGTCTGAACACGTTCTGTTTCCTGAATACCTATCTTTGGACGTCTCCCACATCATGTTCAGTGCATAAATAACAAAAAGATGGTGGTATTCATAAGTGATGGACCTGTCTCTACCAAAATATGAAGATCTGATTGCATTGTTCTACCTATTCTTTGTGTACGGAGCTAGCAAAGTTTGCAGGTGCCATTTAGGCTTCCAAGAGCAATTGGCTTAAATAAACCATAAGGAAGTGACCTTAGATATTTTGTGCACTTCCACCAGTATTTTTAGTGGCTACTAATAGCTTATACCACAACAGCTACAGTGAAGTAATCCTGGGGACGAGTGGTAAAGGGGTAAGATGCTTGTCTCACGATCAAAAGATTGTGGGTTCGAGTCTCACCTGTCGCTACTCTTCGCCCACGACCAATCAGCGTGAGAGATTGGCAACGCTATATGACTCAGCGGTCGACATGTCGTAAAACCAATAACCAACCAATAACCAACCAACAGTGAAGTAATCCTGCACCACAACATTTTCATGTTCAGAATATGGCACACCACTACAAAATAATTGTTTTTTAAAGTTGCTCTTTGCAGCTCGTTAGAGGATTTTTATGAAAAGAAACTGTTTGAATATGGATAGCTTGTTCATTTTTGTGTTCAATAAACACAGTACAATTACTGGTTTGGCCATGCAGAAGCAGCAATAGGGCTATTTGTTGCATGATATCTTAAGTGTTTGGAAAGCCCCTTCTTCCACTACCTACCTAGGTATGGATACCTGGGCACTGCATGACCAATGCAGTTAATGCATAGAAATGTGGATAACCTAAGGTGCTTATTAAGGATAACAGGATGTATTTGCCCTCATCACTGGTTTGCTGTGGAACAAATACCTAGGTAGGTAGGAATGAAAAATTAAAACCTAGGCTAGGTACTGATGATTGATTGCCTAGAAGCTACTGATGTTGGATCCTCTAAAACCTGCTGATGTTGGATTTTCTAAAGCCTACTTATGTTGAATTGCCTAAAGCCCACTGATGTTGGATTTCCCAGAACCAAACTGATGTTGGATGATGTATTACCATTGTCACCAAAGAATCATCCACTGTGTCAATGCAAAGTAGTGTGATTTGAAATAGTGAATATCTTGTTTACATATGACTTCCCAAAGAAATTGTACAGGAAGATGTTTTGGTATTATTGCAGTTTAAGGTAACCACAAGGCAAGTTTTATTCACATTTTATCTCCACAAAGCATACAAAGGGGTTAGGCCTAGGTTAGGTTTTTGTTGTTTTTTTTTTAGGGGGGAATTTTTTTCTCCAAAAAAATTGAGTTTTGTCTTCAAAAATTGTTCTGTCCAAATTAGGTTAAGTTTTGTTTTTAAGTAAAAATAATTTGAGAGGAAAATAAATTGCCTTGAAATTATCCATTAAAAAATAATTCATTTTCCTGCATGCGTGGTTAGGCTAGGTTAGGTTAGGGTATGTTACTTCTTTATCTTGCATGTTACCTTTTGTGCTATGTTACACAACTCCAAGCCCATGTGTGGTTGTTATTTTACCTCCCAACCAAAAAGTATGCATCTGCAGTGGAAATGAGTGGTCACATCATGTTAAGCACATTCATAAGCATTGCATTGGAAAAAGAAATTATAAGAAATCAGAAATTACCTTAAACTGCAAGGTTACACAAGTTTTTAGATAAGCTTCAATAAGTCCAGTCCTTACATTTTTCTCAATTTTTTCCATATCAATATCAATACAGATATGACCACTCATTCTTGTCACAAATGTGGCTGAACTTTTGGATTTTTTCCATGTTGAGTTTTTCTGCAAGTGAACTTCTTGAACTTCTGCCAATTCTCGTATGAAAAAAAACTAACCTGACATTTTTATTTAGAACAAGGTTGTCAAGAAAAAATATCAGAAGCTATCAGTATCAAAAGTATAAATGGATAAGTTACCCTGTCAGATTATGACTTTAATGAACAGTGTCTACTCCCTAGGTTAGATTGCAAAGTAGAGCAAAGGTTCAGTTAGTTAGTTAGTTGGTTAATTTGTGTTTTAGGGCACCTCAACTACTGAGATCATTTTGCACCCATAACTCAAGGCATTATCAAAGTGCGGTTCTGAGTGGCATCAAGCTTCACATCTTGGATAGCCATCTATCTGGCCCTGTTGTGCTACAGAGTTTGCATGCAGTGTGTATCAGCTAGGGGCATATATTGCAGAGAACGACACTTCAGATAAGAAATCAATCAATCGTCCGGATTGGACAATGTGCAAGTCGTCAGCTAGGATATCACTAAGGGAAGCCACCTGGTCAGATCCAAAATGACGTCTATGCTCGTCAACATAAAAGGGGCATGAGATAAGCACATGGCAAACTGTCAGTCGTGCCTGACATCTGGAGCACTGCGGTTTGTTGCCACCGCATAGTAGGTACTAGTGTGTAGCATAAGTGTGTCCTATTTGGAGGCAGCACAGTGTATCTCTTCTTGCCTAGATGTACGGCAGGACGAGCTTCACGGACACAGATGTTGCTTGATGGCTCTCAGCTTGTTCGAAGGCGTCGCATCCCACACTGCCTGTCACCTGTCTAGGATGGAAATAGACACTTCTTGATAATGGTCCTTGGCAGGGGGTGGTAATGAACGAGTACATGGGACGCTCTGCTCGCCTCGTCGCAGCATCTGCCAACTCGTTCCCATAAATTCCCACATGGCTAGGGAGCCAACATGGAAACACCGTCGTCCTATGCTTTGCAGATCGGTAAGACGGCTCAGAATACCCTGCAGAAGGGGATTTGATGGATAAAACGTGTTCAGAGCCACACAACTACTTGACGAATCAGTGAATAGAACATGTTGATCACCATCCGACACCTCGATATAATATAGAGCTTTCGTAATAGCGACAAGTTCCGACGTATACACTGATGCATACGTCGGGAGGGTAAACGAGCAGGTGACATGTCTGCAAACAAAAGTGCTGCCCACGCCCTCCTCTGTTCGAGAGCCGTCAGAATATGTTGCTACCCATTCCTGGAATGTTTCAATATGTCCGAGAGCCAATGCGCGAAATTCTGCCGGAGGGATATCTGATTTTCTGATTCTCGCGAGAGATACATCCACCTGCTGTGTAATCAACTCCCATGAAGGTGTCTCCATGTCCCGGACTCTACAAATTCCTCGAAGATGTGCACTTTTACCAACACAAAATGTGCACCATAGGGAATAATTTATGGAAAGGAAATATGGACTGTGTGGAGAATTCATCATAGCATGCACTCTACACAGTAGCAAAGGCTTTAAGGATGACTTGAGCATATTGGTGTCTTTTTTGTTCACTATTTTGTTACTTGGAACCATGCATTACCAGTTTTTGGTTCATTTTTTCAAGCATGTTGCAGTCGAGACAAATTTGGTGCATTTGGTACATATATATGCTCTTGTGTTTTTCATTTTGTGAACACTAATCCTACTATCATTGGTGCATGCAATACTCCCACAGCTCATACATTTTGATTAATGTTGCTTCCACAAAGGTAAGCACAACACCCACCCGTGATGCATGACCATCTGAAGTGTCCCCATGACCTTCCTCCTCTGTCCACAGGGAGCCTGAGATGGCTGCAATGCTGATGCTACCATCTGACCTGAGGTGTCCCCCATGACCTTCCTCCTCTGTCCACGGGGAGCCCCAGGCGGCTGCAATGTTGATGTTACCACCTGACCTGAGGTGTGACCCACGACCCTCCTCCTGTGTCCACAGGCAGCCTGAGGTGGGCGCGATGCCGCACACGTCCGCGCCGCGGCCGCACTCGACCGGCTCGCCCGGCCACAGCCACTACCACCCGGGCCGATCGCCGCTGGCCGACGCTCAGCTGCGACACACACAGCCAGAATGGGAGGCCAAGGAGGTGCGACCGCCCGCGGCCCGCCGCGGCCCGGGATCCGGCCGAGGTCCGATCCCGGTCCGCATCCCTCGTGGGCGGCGAGTCCGCCGTCTGTTGCTGCTCTCACGGATGTCTGTGATCCGCACGGGCGGCGAGTCCGCCGTCTGTTGCTGATATCACGGACGTCTGTGGTCCGCACGGGCGGCGAGTCCGCCGTCTGTTGCTGCTCTCACGGACGTCTGTGATCCGCACGGGCGGCGAGTCCGCCGTCTGTTGCTGCTCTCACGGATGTCTGTGGTCCGCACGGGCGGCGAGTCCGCCGTCTGTTGCTGCTCTCACGGACGTCTGTGGTCCGCACGGGCGGCGAGTCCGCCGTCTGTTGCTGATATCACGGACGTCTGTGGTCCGCACGGGCGGCGAGTCCGCCGTCTGTTGCTGCTCTCACGGACGTCTGTGGTCCGCACGGGCGGCGAGTCCGCCGTCTGTTGCTGCTCTCACGGACGTCTGTGGTCCGCACGGGCGGCGAGTCCGCCGTCTGTTGCTGATATCACGGACGTCTGTGGTCCGCACGGGCGGCGAGTCCGCCGTCTGTTGCTGCTCTCACGGACGTCTGTGGTCCGCACGGGCGGCGAGTCCGCCGTCTGTTGCTGCTCTCACGGACGTCTGTGGTCCGCACCGGCTGCCACCCACCCTCACTGCATCTCTTGCTGAGGCCGACGCGACCCCGGCCTGGTCCCAATCCCAGTTGTACCCAACAGGGCTTTGACTTCCATGACATTCCACAGCATTCATATACAGTAACAGCAACCCATTTGACTGACCTAATTTTTTACATGTTTATTGTCAAAATATGTCAAACACTTGCCTTGTTTTAGATGTCAATGTCATTTGACGTCTGTGATAGCACAGATTCCTTTCGGCGTAATTCCAGGCTTTGACGTCTTTACATGCTACCCCGTGGTCAAAAAAAAGAATGGGACGTTGGACATGATATATAACGAGAAACTGTATGACCATTTCCGTCACCACGTCCCATCTAAGCCCTCAGCAATCACAAGCACAGACGCGTGTGTTGTCGTCGTGACGCCTGAGCTCGCCTTGTGATCAGTGACCACCGCTGTGACTTCTGGTGACTGGCCCTGTGGCCTGTGGTGACTCTGGTCTTGCGACCTGTGGCAACTCTGGCCCTGTGACCTGTGGCGACTCGAACTCTGCGGTCGGTAACTGAGGACCTGACCGGTGACCTGCCGCCGGCCCCAGGAGCTGCGAATGCAGGAGCTGGAGGAGGCCAAGGCGCGCGCCTCACAGATGGAGAAGACGATGCGCTGGTGGTCTGACTGCACTGCCAACTGGCGCGAGAAGTGGAGCAAGGTTAGCGCGCTCGGAACAGAAATATAAATCACATCCTTACCTTGTTTTTTGGTCATCCGGAGCCGGCCCCAGTCATCCTCAGTGGAATATTATCCTCCTGTTTTTCTCGCTGAAGGCTGAAAATGGTGTTTGGCGATGAGATCCTGCAAGCTTTAATTGCTCGTTGCCAAAAACGTCCAACCTCTGGGTTCCATAGCCCGGACTCATTCCAGTACCAGTACATGATTTAGACATGGACAAAAAACTGAGGCTCATCCATTCTTAAGTTCAACTTATTCCAACCATATGCCGCATTCAACGTATTCCGTATTCAACCGTTCAACTTGTTATTTCAAATCCAATTATTCATAATTTACAAAATATACCCAAGTCCGGGAGTATAAAAGGCTGGATGTCAGAAAAGGAAATAAAATTATGCACTCAATTTGAGGACCAGAAATTATCCTCTCCAAGACCAGAACTAAAACAAATATAACGCCAACGCTCGCTATGACCCTCAGCTGTAGCTGGTCGCGGTGTCATCGAGCAGGGGGGGGGGGGTCCCTGACATGGTGTCACCTGACTGTGATCTCAGATGCACTCGATAGGAGCGTTCTGAACTGGGTTGTATTTGATCGTGTACTAAAATGCACTACTTGTGCATTATTTTGTTGTTTCTGTACTCTTATTATACAAAGTAAGATACGCTCTAGAGCTGCAGTTTGGTAACTTTCATCTAAACCTTCATCTTCATCTTCAAGTAGATAGGTGCGCGAATGATCAATTCGCTATATGACCTTTGCAGTCGATGCACCCCTAAACTAAAATAACTAACGAATGATCAATTCTGGTCGAAGCGCCATAAAGCCCAAATAACAAGTAGATAGATGCCTACAAAGTAGGCAAAATAGTCGAAAGTCACGGATGGTACAAAATAGTGTATTCATACCACACATGTTGTCAAAATAGTTAGATAAACATTACTCCCTGATTCTGACATGGGTATAATTTACCAGCCAGCCGCGATGTTGATGTTGATCTCTGGACGTAGCTGTGTTGTGACTTGAAGCTATCCGTTCGGTGCCACGAGTTCTGGTGCACCACATTCACATGCTCTTACCTCACTTGACGTCATTGACATCGACACCACCATCCTCGGTCCGAATTGTGCTGCTGGATCACGATGCGACTCGGCCGCGACCGGGGCGCGAACCGGCGACCTGTCGGTCCGCACCCGATGACACCGCCGGCGGCGGCCGTTGCAGGTTCGCGCCGAGCGCAACAAGGCGCGCGAGGAGCTGCGCACGGTGCGCCTGCGGCTGGAGACGGCGCTCAAGGAGACGGCCGCCGTGAAGCGCGACCGGCACGAGATCGAGGCGGAGAACGAGTCGCTGACCGCCGAGCTGCAGCACACCAAGCGGCTGCTGGTGCAGCGGTGCCAGTGCGGCGGGCCGGCCGGCGCGCTGGCCGACCTGCGCCAGGCGGCCGCGCGCGACCCGCTGGCGCCGCTGACGGCGGCCGCCTTCGGGCTGGGCGAGTTCCGCGTCACGCAGCAGGCGAGTTCCGTGACGGCGCCGCGCGGCGCCATCCCCAAGCAGCGCGCGGCGCGGCCGCCGCAGGCCGAGGTGGCGCCCAGCCCCAAGGCGGCGCCGCCGCCGGCCGCCGAGGCGCGGGCGAGTCGGCCGAGGTCGCCCGAGCCGCCGGCGCCGGCCGCCGCCTCGCCGGTCGGCTCGCCTCGGGGCGGCGGCGAGTCGGAGGCGATGCGACAGCGGCTCGACGTCAGCGACAAGGCTCTGCAGCTCGAGAGAGAGTGAGTGCTGGCTGAGGTTACCTTCGGGTAAAGGGAGAGGGAGTCCTGGCTGAAGTGACCTTGGTGTAGGGAGGGAGGGAGGGAGGGAGGGAGGGAGGGAGGGAGGGAGGGGAGGGAGGGAGGGAGGGAGGGAGGGAGGGAGGATAGGGAGGAGGAATGGATGGATGGATGGATGGATGGATGGATGGATGGATGGATGGATGGATGGATGGATGGATGGATGGATGGATGGATGGATGGATGGATGGATGGATGGATGGATGGATGGATGGATGGATGGATGGATGGATGGATGGATGGATGGATGGATGGATGGATGGATGGATGGATGGATGGATGGATGGATGGATGGATGGAGGGAGGGAGGGAGGGAGGGAGGGAGGGAGGGAGGGGAGGGAGGGAGGGGGAGGGAGGGAGGGAGGGAGGGAGGGAGGGAGGGAGGGAGGGGGGAGGGAGAGAGAGAGAGAGAGAGAGAAGAGGTACAGAAATAGAGACAGGACGGAGAGAAAAGCAGTGAGTGTGAAAGAGTTGGACACAATGTGAGGTGTGAATGCCGGGTACCGTAGGACGTTTCAGGACGTCATATGACCCCTCTGACAGAGGCCCTAGGACCAGTTCCAACAGAGGTTTCATGAACCTATGCTACAGAGATTATATAACCTCCGATCGAGGTCCTATAGCAGCGTGAGTTTCCCAGAGGGACAGGGGTTTGTTCCCTCTCCCAGCCGAGAAGTTGTAGGTTCGAGTCCCGTCTGTCGCTACTCTCCGCCCGCGACCAATCGGCGTGAGAGACTGGCTACGCTATGCGGTCCAATGCAGTCGTCTCGTCAGGCCAATTAACTGAGGTCCTATGATCCTATGCTATGCTATGCTGCTATGCGACAGGGACAAGGCTGCCCTGCACCGCACCGTGGAGTCGCTGCGCCACGACGTGTCCAATGCAGTCGTCTCGCCATTAGGCTGATGAACTGAGGTCCTATGCTGCTATGCGACAGGGACAAGGCTGCCCTGCACCGCACCGTGGAGTCGCTGCGCCAGGACGTGTCCGACCTGCGCTCCCGGCTGGACGACGTGCGGCTGTCGCGCCAGGAGACGCTCAAGCAGCTGATGGAGCTGCGCGCGCAGCACGAGAACCAGCTGACCAGCATCCAGCTGGACCTGCGCGACGAGACGTCCAGCCGTGAGGTGGGGGACACGCGTCTCGTCACGGGGGGGGCAGGATTGTGGGCAGATGGACCAGGGTCGTGGTCATTTGCGGAAGAGAATTCAGGTTGTCATCATCGCCACCACCTTTATTGGTTGCTCATGCACTGTTCTCATCGGCGATTTTGGACTGATGCGAAAGTTTTCGCATAGATCGTGGCGCAAGTCTGAAGTGTCGTCGCACACATAAATGCACACATTCCAAACATGCATACAAATTGTACAAAATACAAATACAAAAAAAATCGCATAGATCGATGCGCAAGTCTGAAGTATCGTCGCACACATAAATGCACACATTCCAAACATGCATACAAATTGTATGTGCTTTGGTTTCTTGCCATGCATTATTGTTGTTTTATTTTGTCCGACCGTCTCGTCGAGAAGGCGAGGTCGCCAATACCTCCACCCATGTGCACGTCTGGCTCACGCGCCAACTCCATGTCGCCCGCTTGCCGCACACGTGTCGCTGCACAGTCTTGCCAGTCTGGTTTGACGCGCGCCGCACGCCCTGTGCAGCGCGCGGTCGGAAGGCAGATCGCGACGTTCAGACTGGAGACCCCTGGGTCGGTGGTGCTGAGCCGGCGTCCTGGTGTGTGCCCGGCGGTGGCGAGAGCGTATCGGCCTCGTTACGCATGGCGACATCTTGTCGGCTGAGACGCGTATTCGGGTGCTGGCATAAACTGGCTAGTACCAGAGGTCTGGAAGGCACGTTGCTGTCAAGACACATCGACCCTGTGCAGGACACCATAACAGGTGTGTGGTTCATAGGCGCTATATGACCTCGTAGTCGGCGCGCCCTCAAGCCCAAATAATCAAGGTTTGTGGTTCTGAATCCCGGGGTTCTCTGGAGCACAGAGATATGAGGTCCTCGTGGTCTATTGCGGGGATAAAAGTTTTTGCCAGTGAGTGGTTTTTATCGATTCATATAATTGTGCCGAAACTAGTTTTGCCGGCATTTTTCCGACCATGGCATGTCACCGTAGGACCCGGCCTAGTCTACACAAGTTCCTGCAGCCAGCACCCACCAGGTGCCGGGACCTGCTGTTGCCACACCAGCTGACTGTGACTGACACCGCGTAGGACCCGACCTAGTCTACACAAGTTCCTGCAGCCAGCACCCACCAGGTGCCGGAACCAGCTGTTGCCACACCAGCTGACTGTGACTGACACCGCGTAGGACCCGACCTAGTCTACACAAGTTCCTGCAGCCAGCACCCACCAGGTGCCGGAACCAGCTGTTGCCACACCAGCTGACTGTGACTGACACCGCGTCACGTGTCAGGTGCGGGACCAGCTGTTGCCACACCAGCTGACTGTGACTGACACCGCGTCACGTGTCAGGTGCGGGACCAGCTGTTGCCACACCAGCTGACTGTGACTGACACCGCGTCACGTGTCAGGTGCGGGACCAGCTGTTGCCACACCAGCTGACTGTGACTGATATCTGGTCACGTGTCAGGTGCGGGACCAGCTGTTGCCACACCAGCTGACTGTGACTGATATCTGGTCACGTGTCAGGTGCGGGACCAGCTGTTGCCACACCAGCTTACTGTGACTGATATCTGGTCACGTGTCAGGTGCGGGACCAGCTGTTGCCACACCACCTGACTGTGACTGACACGGCGTCACGTGTCAGGTGCGGGACCAGCTGTTGCCACACCAGCTGACTGTGACTGACACGGCGTCACGTGTCAGGTGCGAGACCAGCTGTTGCCACACCAGCTGACTGTGACTGATATCTGGCCACGTGTCAGGTGCGAGACCAGCAGCTGGCGGAGCTGCGGAGTGAACTGGAGCGACTGCAGGCCGAGAACGCCGCCGAGTGGGAGCGTCGGGAGCGCATCGAGACCGACAAGGTGAGGTCAGGGTGAGCGCAGGTGAGCACAGGGTGAGCTGTCAGACCAGTGAGGCGGGCGGTCGCGGCAGCGCAGTCGGTAGGGCGTTGAACTCGTGATCGTGAAGTCGTGGGTTCGAGTCCCACGGCCGGCGGGATTGCCGAGTCCGCCCGCGACCAATCGGCGTGAGGGGTCGGCGACGGTATGTTGAAGTTGAATGTTTCGGTAGGCGAACCGAGTGCTTTTCTCCAATTTTTCCTCCAGTGAGGTGGCAGCAGGACAGTTATTGTCCTTCGATAGAGCTCGACACTCCCGGGGAAAGAGGAATGTTCTCGTTATTGGATAGGGAGCAAAGTCATCGTGACGGATGCTGAGAGAGGGGCGATCACGGCGCACAGAATGCCTGGATCGTTTACATGCAAGTTAGCATCCCTATAAACAACCAGCATACTGCTCCATCAGCATAGTTGATATATTCGTATGATGTACATCGTAGTTAGCATATTCGATTGATTTACCGATCTTTTATCGAGCCATGTTTCACCTACCCATGTTTTGCTTGTGTACACTAACCTGTTAAACTTCTGGTACACCCCATTTGATATGAAACAGAGACTAGTTGTGAGGCTCGTAGTGTGAATTAAGATGAAAATATCCTGAGTATCATGTTGTTCAAGCATGCCTTTTATCCAAAATATTGCAAGTCAGCTACATGTTTTGTCGGTTGGGTTTATTCAGTTGTTATCACTACAGAAAATTAGTGCGCTAAGTTCTTTTGTACACTAGTTTTCTGGTCGATGCACCTTCTCCACGTGTACCGGAACTGACCTGATAACCGGCTCAGTCTCTGGGCGTACCGGAACTGACCTGATAACCGGCTCCGTCTCCTGGTGTACCGGAACTGACCTGATAACCGGCTCCGTCTCCTGGTGTACCAGAGCTGACCTGATAACCGGCTCCGTCTCCGGGTGTACCGGAACTGACCTGATAACCGGCTCCGTCTCCTGGTGTACCGGAACTGACCTGATAACCGGCTCCGTCTCCGGGTGTACCAGAACTGACCTGATAACCGGCTCCGTCTCCGGGTGTACCGGAACTGACCTGATAACCGGCTCCGTCTCCTGGTGTACCGGAACTGACCTGATAACCGGCTCCGTCTCCGGGTGTACCGGGACTGACGTGATAACCGGCTCCGTCTCCGGGTGTTCCGGAGCTGACCTGATAGCCGGCTCAGTCTCTGGGCGTACCGGAACTGACCTGATAACCGGCTCCGTCTCCGGGTGTACCAGAGCTGACCTGATAACCGGCTCTGCCTCCGGGTGTACCGGAACTGACCTGATAACCGGCTCCGTCTCCGGGTGTACCGGAACTGACCTGATAACCGGCTGTGCCTCCGGGTGTACCGGAGCTGACCTGACCATTTGCTGCAGGTGTCTATGGAGCGCGAAAACAAGAAGCTGAGAGCGCACATCAGTGACCTCGAGGAGCGCCTGGAGAAGCGAAGTCGACAGCTCTGTCAGGCGGCCGAGACCGAGAACAAACAACTGCAATCGGAGGTGAGGGGAGCCGACAGCTATGTCAGCTGGCCGAGACCAATAACAGTCTGAGGTGAGGGGGAGCTGACGGCTCTGCCAGGCGGCCGAAAGTTAGAGCGGACAACAGTCTGAGGTGCGGAGGAGCGATGGAAGGCGGGCTATGTGGTCAGTTTCCCACCCGGTGGCCGCTTGAGGTCACTCCTTTCAGGTGACAAGGTGGCATCTCGCCCCAACTGGTGTGGGCCTCATTCGCGTCGTGTGTTTCTGGTGGCCTCTCCTGTCAAGTGTGTTGGATCTAACCTGGATGCAGGTGGTTGAGACAGCCCTTCGTCTCAACTGTCTCATGCAGCACCCGCCTGTTGCAGGTGTTTGAGAAGAGCCGCGAGTTATCCGAGCTGAAGCATTCTCACAGCAAGCTGAAGAAGGTGCTACAGGAGAAGACTACCGAGCTATCGCACGCCATGCGCCGCGCCGAGCAATTCGAGGGCGAGGTAGGCCTGACAATGGTCAGACCCAGGGGCCAGAACTAACAGTAGACAGGCCTAGGGCTGACAGTGGACAGACCTAGGGTTAACAGTAGACAGACCGAGGGCTGACAGTAGACAGACCGAGGGCTGACAGTAGACAGACCGAGGGCTGACAGTGGACAGACCCAAGGCTGACAATGGACAGACCCAGGGCTGACAGTAGACATACCTGAGGCTGAGAGTGGACAGATCCAGGGCTGACAGTGTACAGACCTAAGGCTGACAGTGGACAGACCTAGGGCTGACAGTAGACAGGCCTAGAGCTAACGATGGACAGACCAAGGGCTGACAATGGACAGAGCAAGGGCTGACAGTGGACGGACCCAGTACGGGCAGTGGAAAGACATAGGGCTGGCAATGGACAGACCAAGGGCTGGCAATGGACAGACCAAGGGCTGAAAGTGGACAGACACAGGACTGACAGTGGACAGACCTAGGGTTGACAGTGGATAACCATAGGGCTGACAGTGGACAAGCATACGGCTGACAGTAGACATACTTGGGTTGGATTGCTGAGAGTGGGCAAACCTAGGGCTGATAGTGAACAGGCTGTGGGCTGACAGTGTGAACAGACCTAGGACTGCTATTGAACATACCTAGGGCTGACAGTGAACATAGTTATGGTTGACAGTGGACAGATCTGGGGCTAACAATTCCTAGACATAGTGCTAACAATGAGTATATGCAGAGCTGAGAATAGACCGAGATAGGGCTGACACTGGGGCAGATATGGGACCGACATAGGGCTAACACTGGACAGATATTGGTCTGACGATACTGAGCCTCTAACTTGGCATGCATTTTCTCCGTCCGCCGACTGCCCTGTTCACTTATATGGCGCTCGTCTCTGCTGCGAGTTAGTTCGCTCGTGTGCTGCCAGGGTCGCGACTGTCGCGCACAGATAGAACCGTCGTCTGCCGCCACGTTCGCCGTTTGTTCGTTTATTGGGTGGTTTACGACGCACTTTACGCACATTCACGGCTAATGGCGCCGCCCACACTGTTTCGCCGGTGGGCCGCGGGACTGGGAAATGTCCCGAGCGGTGCGAGTGTCGAACCCGGGACCTTTGGCACCAGGTTCGCCGACTGCGCGGTCGCGTGGACGAGCTGAAGCGCGAGCTGGGCAGTGTGGAGGACGAAGTGGACAGCAGCACCACCAACCAGCGCCGCCTGGTGCGCACCAACGAGGAGCTGCAGGAGCAGGTGGACAGCCTCAGCGTCCAGCTGCAGCACATGCAGGCCAGGTGGGTGGACAGTCTCTAAATGACCCGGCGTTGCAGTCGGAGTCCCACGACAGAACATCCCGACTGCATGTGAATGGTCCATTAACAGTCAGTCAAACTCCATGTGAACGGTCAATAGCAGTTGAAACTGGGCACCTCAGTGCACAGTTTTAACTTGATGTAGCTGTACATTCATACCAGGTGCGTGGACAGTAAGCAGCAGAGCCATTGGCTAATAGCTAATAAGAACTGACTAACATTCGGCCACAACATTGTTGCATCTTGGTCGGCATAAGTGGCGTTGTTGGTTACGCATTGTCTAGCGCCGTTTCCCGAGGCGATTCATGGTCTATGAAGTCGTTTCCCTTCTGACTGCACGTGCCCCGAGTGTGCAGTATTGTACCTGTGACGTCATCACAGTGATATGAACGGGCGACGCCACTGTGATTGGCTGACATCACCGACCCACCTGTGACGTCATCCCCGCATTTTCAGGGCCCGCGCGAGCACCTCGATACCGTCCATCAAGGATAAGATCCTGGTGGATGGAGAGACGGACGACGAGGAGCTGGGTGAGCTGTAATGCCGGCCTGGTTGGGCAGTACCTGGCACGCCGTTGGCCCGTTGGCCCTGCGGCGGTTTGATGTTTGCCCGGTGGCAGTCACTTGCTGCCCTGCGTCGGCAAGATGTCGGCACGATGTTGGCCAGATGTCGGCACGACGTCGGTCAGATGTGGACCAGATGTCACGATGTCGGTAGGATGTCGCACGATATGGACCAGCTGTCGACATGATATCGGCCAGATGTCTGCCAGTCGAGCTGTATCGGCTGCTGGCGGAGTGGGAAACCCGGCAGCTTGTGACCTGGCGGCTTGGTTACCACCGCCCCGCCCCGCCCCATCCCCCTGCGCAGTTCCAGAGCTCACAGGCCGATGTTTTGCGGCCGGCCCGCACGTGCGTGGACCTGTGAAGGTGCTATATTAGGCAATCTGTGACCTGAAGCGAGACCGGCCGTGTTTTGTGGCGGCCGGTCGGTCCGCACCTCGGTAGCGGTGTGCTGTTTGTCTTCCACTAGCGTAGATCGACTAGGGTGTTGTTGTTTCTGCGGGCTGCGTAGCTGTAGTGGAGAGATTACTAATCGCGCTTATACTGACATGGGAAAGAGTAATGTTGGCGGACAAATTTGTCGTCTGGGCCGTGTGCGATACCGACGTGCTGTATTTTTGCTTTGATGGCTGGTATGAGCGGGTCAGTCGCCTTGCTGGCGACCGACTCGGATGCGCCTCCGGACTGTTGCTACCTGTGTCGTTATCTCTGTGTCATCGTTATTCTGCATTGCTCCCACCGACGCCTCTCTCGATCAGTCCACTGCCAGTCCGCCGCGTTTGTTTCCATTTCGGCGGTCGGGCGCGCGCCCCATCCCCATCCTCACCCGCCCCCGGCCGACGGGCCATCCACGAGGCGTCGTCGTCAGCCCTGCAATACTCCCGACGTCCAGCCGTGTGTCGGTTTGTTGAGTCGCGCCGCCTGGCGGCTGCTGTTTGTACCTGTTGCGGCAGCGCCGGCGCCCTGTGATACGACGCTTTTGCGTCGATCACCGGCCGGCTGGTTGGCGGTCGGCACGACGCTTTGCACGACCTGCTAGGTGGTCGGTGTCATGTCCGGAGCGGCGAGTCGTCCGCCCGCTGTTGGCGAGCTGGTGCGACTGGCGCTTGCGTCGTGGTTTGTTTTTGGCCGCTTGGCGGCCAAGGAAGACGGTGATAATATACCGAGCTGGACCCTTATGTGGCTGTTCGTGGAACTTTGAGACCTTGTAGTGCACAACTTGGTAGTAGCGGCAACGCATCCATTTACCGATAGAACATTTGAGTCGCCAACATTGGAACACAGTCACACCAGTGGAACTTTCGGATCTGCTTCCCGCAATTCCGACAGTTGAAACTTTTGCAACTGCGGCACTTCCCAGGTAGCGCGTTTTCTGACAAGACAGTGGCGTAGCCGAGATTTGGTCCAGGAAGCGAACATCTGTAGAGGGCCCCCTGCCTGCCGAGGCCTACGCCCACTTTTCCGAAACTCCTCTGATTTCGGTCACTTTATTAACGGAGGTCCCTATATATATATATATATATATATATATATATATATATATATATATATATATATATATATATATATATATATATATATAAATATATATATTTATATATATATATATATATATATATATATATATATATATATATATATATATATATATATATATATTATATATTTACAAAAAGAAAGATGGTTAAATATATGGGAAAATATGGCTCTGCGCTGGGGTGCCTAATGCGGTGCCCAAAGCGAGACCTATAATCAAAATCCGAGTCTGATAATGGACAGAAAAAGCAAACAAAGGGGCATTAACACGTTTCTAGTGCAGGCATTAATATTATTAACTTGAGTAAAAATGCGAGTGCTCATCTCCATGGACACAATTGCTTCCTTTTTGTTGTTGGCAACGTTTGGACATATTTTGGTGCGGAGGTTGGTGTCCACATTGTGGCGCCTTTTCAACACAGTCTTACTTTTTCAAAATGAGGTCTGAATACCAGTGGAGGAAAGTAGGTGCGAGATTTGGGGACAGGGGAAAGACTAGCAACATACCTGACTAGCGATGCCCAAATATACAACATCCTGAAAACTATTTTATTTTATTTATATTTGATTAACTGGTGTCACCCGGGTCCAAGACGAAGCATCTGGCACCGCTGGGCGGTCATCACAGCTATCGCTGAGCTGTCTGCTTTGCCATCGCTGGGGCGAACGTAGTCGCTGGAGCAGTTGTGGTCAGTCCTGGGCGGTCGTCACCGCCAGGACGGCTGTGACCGTTGGCGGTGACGGATCTGACGGCTCGGTATTCCTGGCACACATCGTCAGTTCGCAATAACTCTTCGCTCTGGGGGTCCCGATCCCTCAGATGCCCATCCCAAAGCTCAGGAGCATCCCAGTACGGTCCTCTCGGGCTCTCAGAGGACCTATTCGTCCGTTAGGAGCCCTCTCCAACTTGCATGGTCCATTCTCAGTCCTCGACAAACCTGTCTAGCCTTCAGGAGAATACTGCAGTTATGAGACAATTTCGAGCAAATATCGCCAGCTCTCGGAACACTCCTTAGCTCTTAGGTGGCTTTGTTCATCACTCAGTGTTCCTCGCAATCCTCAGGAGCATCACAGTCTGGTCCACTCTAGCTCTCGGGGACCTCACCAGTCCTCGACAGCCTTTCGGGCTGGCAATGACATTCCAGCCCTGAAACTGGCTCTCCGTACTCCTCACAACCATCACTAGCCCTTAGGGACTCTTTGGATCTCAGGGGCCCTGCTCGTCTCACAGGGCCCCTTCCAAGCCTCTTGAGCATCTAAGTCCAGTCCTCTTTAGCGCTCATTGACCATTTCCAATCGCCAGGTGTCCCCTCCAGCTGTAAGGGGCTCTCCCTAGCCCTTGACAGTCTTTTTAGCTTCAATGGCTTTCTAGCTCTGACGTTGGCCCTCAGTATTCCTCACCATCATTGTTAGCCTTACGGACTCTCCTTAGCTCTCGGGGGGCTCTGTTAGATCTCCAGGTTTTATCTTTCAGGGGACTCGTTTATCCAGTAAGGGCCGCTCCCAATCTCAGAAAGATTCCAGTCCAGTCCTCTCTGACTCTCACGAAATCCCCTTCATCCCTCGGGGTCCTCTCCTGCTTTCAGGGACCCATCACAGTCCTCAATGGTCCTGGCTAGCTTTCATCTCGGGGGCATTTCGGATCCGACATTGGCCTGACCCGCCTGAGGCGGGCGGCGGCGACGGACTGCGCCGGAAGAGTGCGTCCGTCTTCAGCGGGAGACTGAGCGGGTGCCGGTGTTGTCCGCGGTCATCCGCAGTATCCGCCAGCCAGCCCGATAAGGGTGTGACCCCGGACAGGACAGGCAGTGGCTCGAGTGGGGTTAAGTTGCACAGTTAAGTACATTAAGCTAAGTTAGGTTATGTTTTACATCCAGGGTGCGAAAAACCTCTTCGCGTCGGATGGACTGGTAAAGCGTAAGACTAGTGATGACGAGATGGAGCCACAGGCTGTTGTTACGAGTAACATGTGTGACGAGGTGGTCCGACTGGACCATGATGTTCCAATGTCTGCGCATTTCGGTGTTGCTCGTGCGCTAGCGCGAATAACTCCGCATTATTTTTGATACGATATGAAAAAGGACGTACGCACGTATATGCGATGGTGTGTAGCTTGTGCTCGAGCAGAGAGCGAACCATGGTAGCCGAGAGGGTGTTGGCACGATTCAAATGACCCGTGAACCATTCACTCAGTGGTCAGCGGATATCCTGGGACCATCACCCGCTACCGCGAGCGGAGTTCACGCGGATCTCGTGTGTTCGGACCTGTTTGCGAAATGGGTTGAGGTCTACTGTCTGAAAGATCGACAAGCGGCCACGATAGCAGACTGCTTCGTGGATCTGTTCAGTCGTTTTGGTGTGCCGAAATCCTTGTTGACGGATGAGGGAACGAACTTCGTTTTTTAGCCGTGTAGACGGATCCGCGAACAGATGGGCATACAGAAACTTCGCTGCACTCCAGCCCATGGAGCTGGAAACGGGCAGACCGAACGATTTAATAGATTGTTGTGTGTGTGTGATGCATTAACGTTCTACGTGTACAGTAAGCAGGATGATTGGGGTCGTTGAACCCCTGTTGTATTTGGCGCATACTGTACAAGTGTACATGCGCCAACCGGGTACTCGCCGTTCGAGATGGTAACTGGCTCAAAATCGCGACATCCGATAGTGTCGGAACTGTTTTCGCCCGATGTACCGGTGAAAAGTCGGACGCACACGGAGTATTTGACGGACTTCAGTGTAGAGAAGATGCGGTTCATCAGGATGCGAATGACCGGATCCCAGCTGTTCAGCAGCGAAGTCTGGTAGGATCGACTAGGGAATTTCAGCTGGGAGACCAGGTGATGCTGAAAGAGAACGCTGTACGTCCTGGCATAACGCAGAAACGTGCCGAGCGATTTTGCGGTTCGTACACGATTGCTAAAGTGTCCAGACCGAGCTAAATAACTCAAAAGGGTACATATAAATGCGTGCGAGTGCACGGCAACAAACTGAAACGTTTTGTACCAAGTGCAATCTGAGATACAGTGACCAGGGCGCAGCGTCTCGAGGCGCCTAGCAGTAAGCAGTGCAGGGTGTCCATTGGCGTGTGGCGTCATGTCGACTGTCAATCTGGACTTCGGTGGTCGCGTAGCGCAAGCAATTCAGCAATGAGGAATGGACTGAATCCTGTTAACGACAGTGACACCTCACGGGGACGAGTGGTCCAGGGGCAAGATGCTCGTCTCACAATCGAAGGGTTATGGGTTCGAGTCTCACCTGTCGCTGCTCTTCGCCCGCGACCAATCGGCGTGAGAGATTGGCGACGCTACATGACTCAACGGTCGACGTGTCGTAAAACCAATAACCAACCAACAGTGACACCTCAGATGATGATGTCGAATCGGGTGATGCAGCTGGAGCTGTCGTTGAGTTTGTCGAGCCGTATCGTACAAGGAGTAGACGGAAGGTGTGCCTTCATATGCGTTTAAGCTGGTTGTGTTTCTTTTCGTGAGTTTCACTTGATGTAACTTTTTGGGAGGGGGCTGGGTGTTGTGGCAGCGTTGGCAGCTGACCAGCGATCAGCTGACCGATCGGCCCGAGCAGCCAGGGTGGCCTTAGGAGCAAGGGACTCGGCCGCGAGACGCGTTGTGTGTGTGTTTGTGTGCCTATGCAGCCGGGCGGTTATTTCGTTCTGGTGTTTTCTGACAATACTATCGTCCCCGACAGGTGGTGTGTCGAAGCGAAGACAGCCAGTACTCCAGGTAAGCCGGAACTAGAGCGAGAAGCCTAATAGTATGGAGAGGGCACTCTTCAGATGATCCCTACCCCCGGGACCAAATCCTGAGAACTTCATTGGCCTAAGTGCCCAAGTATACCCAGATAGTATTTTCTTGTGGAGGAAGCCCCGATGTGTTCATGATTAAACGGCTGTACTCTGAGCGATTCACAACGGGTTTTCGCAGCAAAGATATGTGGATGGAAGAAAGCGCGTGCTTTCTATAAGCAATAACTTACCCACTTAAAATGACACGAATAATATCTGCAGTTTAAGTGAACAATGTGCACATGATTAAAAGTAGCACAAATGCCACAACTCAAATATCCACATTATCTGTGACATGTTATTTGAGAACATATCTATTCCAGCGTTCGTCTGGGAACTATGCTACATTGAACGATCTGACGGCAAGAAATCATAGTGCGTTAAGTATGTCCAAGCTCCTTATCAGTTTTTGCGTGTTGTCTCTGTACTTCACTTCGGTTTTGACACAGCTTCGCCAGCGTTTCAGCAATAATTCCAACAAGCATGCAAGTATCATATGCAAGAAAAACAACATCGGCCATGCAATAATTGACAAAAACTACCAAATGAGCGTTTTGCCTGGGTATCAAGAGATTGTATTATGCGGTCACGCATTGGATCTGGAAGCCAAGCGAAAGGCTACTTTTCCTCACCCATGTGCCCTTCGTGTGTATGTTTCCTTGGTTTTAGTAGATTTGCAAGTCTTCAATGTGAAAGACAATCTAATCCATATGAAGATCACGTATGAAGAGCGATGGAAAGACGGAAGACTCAGTTTACCTCCCTTGATGAATCGAATGTGCAAAGTAAATGATACACATATGTCCAGCATCTATTTGAAACCTGTATCAATCTATCGCAGCCTCATCTGGACCCCAGATTTCTATATTAAAGGTGTGCTTAAGACCAGCTTGCTGCGAATGGGTGAAGCAACTGAAGCTCTCATATTGCACGGCGACAATACCGTCCATGATATGACCACAATGAATGTCATCATGTTGTGTCCAATGCAGTTTGAAAGTTATCCCTTTGATACGCAAACTTGCCAATTTGTAATGGAGAGCTACGGAACATTTGTTCAGCATGTTGCCATTGTTTGGAAAAAATCGGGAGTTCACATTCGTCCAGCATTTAGTTTACAAGGATATCATGTCACAGTGAAACCACAACAGCCGGGTTCCATTACGTATGCTTCTTACAGCTTTCCGCAGCTGAAACTCACTCTATCCTTCCGTCGTGCTCGCATTAAATATCTTCTGCTTATTTATCTTCCCAGCGTGCTTCATTTTCTCATTGCTTGGCTGGCGATATTTCTGCCGAAAGAGGTGTCTCAAGGTCGATGCATCATAAACTGCTCTTGTACATTGTCATTAGTCAGCATGCTGTCGGTGTACTCCCGCAACAGTCCTCACGGTGGCTACGTGAAGTCGCTGGACGTCTGGTCCTACCTCTCCCTCGTCTTCCAGTTTTTGTGCCTGCTGGACGCCATGATAGACACGCGCCTGCTATACACCGCGACGAACATCAAGTGCAATCCGGCGGAGGCCGGCACCCGCCGCATGTGGAACCTGATCAGTGACAAGTCCAACTGGCTGGGCAGAGAGGTGCAACTGGTGCGAACCCAAGACGAAGGCAAGCACTTCGACGAGACCGTGCGCGACCTGCGCCGTCTCGCCAAGGCGGCTGCTCAGAGGCGGACCACAAAGGCAGACGAGGCGGCCGGACTGCCAGCGGCGACATCAGCCACACACTCCTTCTCGCCTCGCTACTACCGTTTCCTCAGGCTGGTCGTGGTGTACCAAGAGTGGTCGCAGTACATCATACTGCTTTGGTATGTGGTTTTTCTCCTCGGGTACTGGGTTGTCTATGTGCCGTGACTATTCTTCAGAGGGAAGGGGGCGTGTATGTGGCTGATGTGATGTTTCATGTTGCGTGGTAGGATTTGAATATATTTCAATAGTCAGCACAAATAGCTTCATTTGTTAAGTTTAATTGAAGAAACTGAATGCTTAACTTAATGCAGAAGTGCGAGTGCGCTTTTCAATCTTCTCAGCAAGCTTATGTCACACTGATATATATATATATATATATATATATATATATATATATATATATATATATATATATATATATATATATATATATATTAGGCCAACATGGTTAAATATGTAAGCGGACCTAAGGCATTCCGCGCTGGCGAGGCTAGTGCGAGACCTGCAATCAAGGTCCAACAGCCCGGTAAAAGCAGACCAGAAAGAACAGACCAGACCAGAACAGACCAGAAAGAAGAACGAACAATTTGGCTGCGGACAACAACCAACAAAAGAAAGCCCATTACGGAAAATAAAGGGACGTTAACACAGTCTGTGATGAACGCACCAAAAGATTTGTTCGCTTGAATCAAAATGCCAGTGATTGTCTCCATATGCACAATTGCTTCTTTCCGTTATTCGCTAAGTTCAGCACATAGTTTACTGGGGAGAGTGTTCATGAAAAGGGTGGGGTCCACATTGTTGCGCCTTTTCAACGTCGTCATACGTTTTCAAAATGAGGCGTGAATACCACTCACGGGGAAAATAAGTGCAAGATTTGGGGAAAGACAGCAACATGTCCGAGCACCAATGACCAACACACAGCATTCTGCAAGTTATTGTTTCTTCTTTTTGCTTAACCCGTGTCACCCGGGTCGAAGGCTAAGTAGCTGGCACTGCTGGAGCGGCCGTCATCACAGCTATCGCTGGACTGTAGGTTTCGCCATCGCTGGAGCGACCGTAGCTGCTGGAGCAGCTGTGGTCAGGCCACTGGGACGGCTGTGGCTGATTGGGCGGTCGTCACCGCTAGGACGGCTGTGGCCGTTGGGGTGGCCGTGACAGAGGGCCGCCGCCGCTGGGGTGACGGTGGGTGACCTTCCCAGCCCTTGGCAGCATTTATGGCTATCAATGATATCTTATATCTGATGCTGGTCCTGAGTATTCCTCGCACCCACCGCCAGTTCTCAAGGACTCTCTTAACTATCAGGTGGCTCCCTCACTCCGGTGCCAACCCCAAAGCTCAGGAGCATCCCAGTCCAATCCTATCTAGCTCTCAGGAGACCTATTCATCCGTCAGGAATCCTCTTCAACTTGCATGAACCATTCCCAGTTCTCGACAAACCTGCCTAGCTTTCAGGGGAATTATGTAGGTCAGAGATGGCCACACGATTTCTAGCAAACATCGCTAGCTCTCGGAATTCTCCTCAGCTCTTAGGTGGCTTTGTTCATCCCTCAGTGTTCCTGCCAAGCCTCAGAAGCATCACAGTCCGGTCCGCTCTAGCTCTCACGGGGCCACCCCAGTCCTCAACAGTCTTTCGGCCTAGCAAATATATTCTAGTTCTGAAACTGGCTCTCAATATTCTTGTAGGATAGTCGTCTCGCAGGCTCGTGATGAAGTCTAGAAGGACCGTTCGTTGCGAAAACTCCCAATAGTTCAACGACTCTGCACGTGATATATTGTGCAGTGGCAAAAGCAAATAAACGGCAATAAACAGCAATTTGCACGTTTCAGAAAGACGTTCGTACAATATTTCGACGAGACCGCCGACAGTAAACGATACACGTTCTGAATTTAGAGGCCAAAGACTGATATTCAATTTTATGATGCGGCCGACCGCGACAGACCCGTGCGGCTCGACAGTTCATGAAGCTCTGCCCATCGGGTGTGGTTCTTTGGGGACACGGCCAGCATGACGACAGTACTGCGTCGCAGACGGCAGCCGTCGCGGGACCACAGTCTCAGAATGCTGACCACGCATCCGGCCGGCCGGGCGGACGACAAAACAGTTGCAAGACGCGTCACAGTCGCGGGGCGGCAGGCCGGCTCGCTTACGGGATGCAGCATTACGGGCTGCGCAATACGGGCTTATACAGTCATATGAATGAGGCGGCAAAAACAGCATTTAATATAAACTGCGTTACATTCTTCACAGCCAACGCTAGCCCTTATAGACTCTCTTTAGATCACATGTGGCCTGTTTTCATAGGGACCCTTTCCAAACCTCTAGGGCATCTTAATCCAGCCCTCTCTGGCGCTCAGTGATAATTTTCAATCGTCATGGGTCCTCCCCAGCTGTTAGGGACCTTCACAGTCCTTGATAGTCTTTCTAACTTCAAGGGTTAGCTCCTCTGCTGGCTCTCATAGTATTCTTCATAACCATCGTTAGCCTCAAGGACTCTCCTTGCCCTCAGGGGGCTCTGTTAGCTCTCAAGTGCCCTCTCAAGCTGCCAGAGGCCCTTCCTAGTTATCGACAGCTCTTATGGTTTCTAGGAACATTCTAGCTTTGAGGCTGGCCCTCGGTATTCCTCACATCAATCGCCAGCCAACAGATAGCTTTTTTAAATCTCTCAGGAAGCATTGTGCATCTATTATGGGCACTGGCGGATCTAGCCCACCGGTTTGGGGGGGGTAACTTTCGGTTTCCGGCGTCAGTCCTCCCCCCCCCCCACCCACCCCTACACAGTGGCGTACTTAGGAATTGCATCAGGGGAGGGGTCGAAGGGATTGGGAGGGTGCCCATTCTCCCACTATTTTTGGTTAAAAGCATTGGATTTCTACCACTATTTGTCAAAGGGATCCATTTTTTACAATAATAATTAATGACAACATAAATTCCTGTGTAGGGGCCCCAGCCTACCTCCACCGCTTCTAAGTTACGGGACTTTTGTTC
Source organism: Ashinkailepas kermadecensis (assembly GCA_034440615.1). Taxonomy (NCBI): domain Eukaryota; kingdom Metazoa; phylum Arthropoda; class Thecostraca; family Neolepadidae; genus Ashinkailepas; species Ashinkailepas kermadecensis. The sequence continues at coordinate 475,560 of JAOTOM010004922.1, read as the reverse complement.
TTGTTTACCAAAACGTTCACGTTCACGTTCAACGTCTTGTACCACGTCAACGTTCGTGTACGTGTACACACTGGCAGATTCGATTTTGTCAACTCTTGCTGTAAGCAGAACTTGAGCAGCATAGAGCCCTCGATGTGTGTCAGAATGTACTATGCTACCATATTGGCTTCCAAACAATTATACAAAAAAAAACTTTAAAATTGGAGGTTCTTTCATGCAGACGATATTTTTTTAACCTGGGCAAAGATTACTGCATTTTAATTCAGTTTACTTCTGTTGGTTTTGGGAGGCCAAAAGACACTATGGCCACCCTTTTAAGCGCTTCGGGGGGGCCATGGCCGGAATGACCCCTCCCTGAATCCGCTAGTGATTATGGGCGCTCTCAACCTCAAAAGAATCCCAGTCAAGTCCTCTCGGACTCTGAACGAGATCCTCTTCATCCCTCGGGGTGCTCTCCTGCATTTAGAGACAATCACAGTCCTCAATAGTCATGTCTAGCTCTCATCTCGGAGACATTTCAGATCTGAGATGGGCTTTCACTAGTTCTCTTCAACTCTTAGGGGCTCTATTCATCCGTCAGGGGCCCTTTCAAACCCAAAGAGCATCCCAGCCTTCCCCGATCCTCGGGCGCCCTGTTTATTCCTCGACTGTTAGGGGCCCATTCCAACTGAAACTGTCCTTTCAAGCTGGCACGGACACTCCAGCTCTCGGGAGGGCCTGCCAGCCCGCAGGGTGGACGTCTTCAGGTCTCAAGGGCCCTTTCCACACAAACGTTTAGATGCATCTACATTTTTCTTCAGTTGGATCTCTGCCCCTCAGGGCGGTCACATGGATGCCCCCATTGGACTCGCCAGGGGTGGGTGCCCTTCCAGCCCTTGGAAATACCACTACTTCTTTGCAGCCCGGGCCCTTCCTGCGCTCAGAGGCTCTTTGCGTAGCACTGGGAACACTCCGCTTTAGCCCGGATCGTCTCCGTAGCTCACGGGCCTCTTTATCGGCCTGAGCTCTGAGCCCCCTTCATCAGTCTGAGCCAAAGCCGACACAGTGGCTCTGTATTTCCGATCCGGAGCCCTCATCCGTCGTCTCGGGGGCCCTCTTTCACGACTCAGGACACTATCCGTCCGGCAGGAGTCCCCCTTCAAAAGCTTGGGCCTCAATCATGCAATTTGTGCGGTTTCTGCCCCCATCGGCACAGAGGCTCTTCATATCGGCTCTGGCCCTCTCGGATGGCCCGGAGTCCTCCCGCAGTTAGGGGTCCCCTCGGTTGGTGAAGGGGCCCTTCTGAGCGATCCAGGGCCTCCTCTGTCAGGTCGGAGGCCCTCTTTCAACAACTTGGGCCCCAGCCATCAGGACAAGGACCCTTGTACGGCTTGGGCCCTATCCGTCGACCCAAGACCCTTTCTGACGGCCCGAGGTCATCTCCGGCAACTAGCTCTCACCCCTCCAGTCGTATCAGGGGTCCTTTCCGACGACCCAGGACCTTTTCCGGTAAGCCGGAGGCCCCTTTTCAAACACTGGAGCCCTGTCCACGAGGTCAGAGTCCCTTTCTTCGGCTTGAGCTCCACCGACAGCCCAGGAGCCCTTCATATTGGCTCTGGGCCCTTCCCGTCATCCCGGGGACCTTTTAAACTATCCAGAGTCCCCTCCGTCGGTCTAGAAGCCCTTCACGTTAGCCCAGCCAAGGCTCTCAACATCTTCCTGATGAACTCTCCGTTGACTTGGGGCCATTTTCATCGGCCCGGGACCATTTCCGTTAGCCCAAAGCCCCTTTCGTTGGTATAAGAGCACTTTACGTCGGCCCAGGGACCATTACGGCCCCCTGTACCGACGCCTTGAGGAGCCTTTGCAGGCCACCTTCGACCCTCCAGGAGGGGGGGCTGGCCCTCCTTCGCCCCTTGGCTACGCCACTGGAATAGATACCCATGAAAAAGGGACGAACGTAAGTCTCTGGCGTGTATTTAGTCAGCTGAATGTATCACCATAGCTTCACCAGAAAACAGATGTAGCTCATCACATACATGTATTGAAGCAAGGCAGACAACTACTTGGATCCGTCTCGCATGCAAAGTCAAGCAATCATCGAAACAATATCCAGCTCTTCTGGTCAGGTGTACATTATGATTCAACAAGAAGTGCATCGAGTGCTATGAGCAATTGGGACTATGAACTACCTTGTGACTGTATGATAAAATGATGGAGACCTGATAGTTGGATTGGAGACCGACAACGCGATTTGTGTCCAGAATGTCCAGTGTACGTCAGCAGCCTAACAATACAGCTGTTTCAAGCAGATTGGCGGGGACTGAAGGCACTTGGAAATCTCCCGAGTTCCCACCATGGAAATGTAAGGCATGTGCATAACGAATAACGGGCAAATTACCATAAACACAATGTTCCTAGATTTGCTAAAAATGTGAAGACATGCATTCAGTACCATGTATAGTTGTTAGGCTAAGGTTGTTAGGCTATACATCCATATTGGTTAATTTGCTATAGACTCAAGTTGAAAGTTCATATTCAACGAAATATGAACTTCCATTAAGCCTGCTACCATATGCATGCAGCTGTTAATAACATTCACTTGGCACTGTGATTATCGACCTTACCATCATCAGCTATCAACGGTGCCACCACCACCGGCTATTGGCCCTGAAGTAAGGAGCAATTCTGATGTCCATTATTTTCCAATGCCACCTATTAACCATGGCCTCCTCGAACATACCAACTACTGGACCGTGCTGCTCCCCATTCATAGCCGCCCGCGCAGCCAAGTTCCATGCCCCATTTCTTAGGCATTACTAGGGGGAGCTGGAAAGGCTAACCCCTGACGCCGCCCCTGCTGACACTAGCACCGCAAGATAGTCATGCATGAGCCAGTGGCCCACGTTTGGTTGTTAGCTAGTAGAAGGCCTCAGGCCTATCATCCAGAGAACACCGGTAGCGGGGTTGTCGTCAAGATTCCGCCAAAGGCAGGAGCTTGCTAGGTTCAAGTTTGATGGCAAGGGAAAATGGCTGCCGTGTCAGCTTCAAATTCGTTTTCACACCAATGTCACCGATAATAAGAAAAAGGACATGCTTGATTGTCCAATCCAAGGCTTAGCGAGTCGTCTATTCCATTGAATCTATTTGGTGTAGCTACTTAATTCAGCAGGCATCTTAGTTAAAAACAAGGTCATCTTTGTGGAGTGATATCAGAAAATTGTCCCGTCTTCCGGAAGTAATTGGAAGCAGTAGTCAGCCGCATTGGTGGTGCCGCCTATTGCCAGACCACGTCACCCCTGGTTCGGGGCTGTTACGTTGGTGGGTTTATCCGTCTGGCTTAGGAGAGACAGTCAGAAATCAGCCACTAATTTTTTTTTTTTTTCATGGAATGACGAGTTGGTACCTCGACCTACAGGACCTCGACATTTGTTGTCATGTATATTGTCTGATGCGTGCCAAAGGTACGGTCACTCATTCTAACCACCTCTTTGATCTACACACTTCCCAAATAAACTGCAAACGATTCCACCATCTTCAGAAGTATAGTCATATTGCGAACTCTGGCGACGAAACCCATGAGGATCAGGGGCTCGAAGCCCCCTCGTGCGAGCAGGGTAGGGTTCAGGCACCTGGTGGGAGGCAAGGCAATCCCAGCGATTTTAATATGTAAATACTAGGAGAGGGTTGTTTTGTTCTTACTTGCTGAACTATTATAAGATTCATGCTTCAGACTTCAACTTTACGGTTAGTAGTAAAATTCATATGAATGACAAATGAAAGCAAAGTTGGAAAGGTATCAAAATTCGGGAAACAGAGTACCAACTGTTCCACAGCTGGCACCCCACTGAACATATCGACTGAAACGGGCAGTGACGTATCGAAGGCGGAGGGACAAAATACAATCGGGGCTGTTAAAAATTTGCGTCGGGGTCTCGATGAATTGCGCCGTCGCCTGTGATGTTCGGTGAAGAAACGTACGCCGTCTGTGATTGTGAAATCATCTTTCGTTTCTGAGCAAATTGCACCTCCCTTCCCTACCAACATATGGAAGAGTGACATCACACATTGTCGGCAGTAAGTGTGACGTCCTCACAAAGCGGATGCATGCATGACGTCACCATCAGACAGCGCAGCTGGATGTGTGGCCGGGCAGTTGTGGGTTTCAGGGCGACGTCACTGTCGAACGGCTGGAGGTGTGACGTCACCATCAGACGGCTGGAGGTGTGACGTCACCATCAAACGGCTGGAGGTGTGACGTAACCATCAGACGGCTGGAGGTGTGCGTCACCATCAAGTGGCTGGAGGTGTTACGTCACCATCAGACGGCTGGAGGTGTGACGTCACCATCAGACGGCTGGAGGTGTGCGTCACCATCAGACGGCCGGAGGTGTGCGTCACCATCAGACGGCTGGAGGTGTGACGTCACCATCAGACGGCTGGAGGTGTGCGTCACCGTCAAATTACCGGGAGTGTGACGTCATCAGACGACGCAGCCGGACGTGTGACCCGACAGTTGGACGTTCCTGCCGTACACCATGCGCACGTGCTCGGCGCCGAACTGGCCGTACACGAAAATGTCCCGCGCCGGGTGGCGCAGCTGGCGCAGTGACGTCAGCGCAGAGATGATCATGGTCGGTCCGCCGCACAGCACGATCTGGTGACGTCACACGTACACGTCAGCGTCTTGCGGCGTCGGTGGTGCACGTCAACGCCCTTTGAAATTGTCCATGATCACAGTAAATCAGTCATCAATCAGTCTGCAATTGCTTGATGGGCCACGATCTGGTGACGTCAGAGGTGAAGAGCAAAGTCCTGCCGGGTTAAAATAATTTTCTTCATGTTCCACGCAAGGACGTTGCGGTGCATATTGATGGAAGAGCACTCCTACGGTTCGAATGCAGTGAAATAGTGCGATTATTGCAAAGAAAATAACTTCATAGGTTTTTCAAATGATCTTTTCTTATTGATACCATTTGCCACCACGCCACGTCATCATTACATCACTCAGTGGCCGTAAGCGACCAGCCTCTCGCCGCCCTCTTCCTTCTCGATGACCTATATCACCTTTCATCGGAGTCCGATTTGTTCCTCTTTTTCCTACCGGAGTCTCCCCGGAGCCATCACTTTTCTCCTTAACGAATGACTTACCCCCCCCTCGGACCACTGCACTGAGTTCTTGTTCACAGTCTATCCCACGTTGCAGCAGTGTCCATTAGTGTGACCTATCTGACCTTCCTTCGGTGATCTATCTCACCCTTCGGTGGTCTATCTCACCTTGCAGCGAAGTCCGTTGGGTTTTGGCACGTGGCATTCAAGCATCTGGCTGTCGATGAAACCCTCCTCTCCATCCCAGTCCTCCGGGGCCTCTCCGAGACTGTACAGCACGTGGAAGCGCCGGTCTGTGGCTGGAGGGATCAAGGGGTCATGGTCACAGTTCCGTCGCCGACTGTGTGAGGCAAAGATCACGTCCACCGTGCCGTGGCTGATGGGTGGGGTAAAGATGACGGTCAACTTGGATAATGAGGCCAATAAGGCTGATGGATGAGATCAATGTCAAAATTATATGGCTAATAGGATTAGATCAGACAATTTCAACTGGGAACACTTTTGGAAGATAATTTAAGCATCCTTGCTTAATGATTTGGCGAATGGTTATGGGAAGGTTTAATAGCCAACAAGCGATATGGTAGGTAAGATGATGTCTTTTTATTTTGGTAGGATGCATTGTAGCAGGATACAATTTTTTAGATTTCCGATTTACATGGCGAGTTCAAGGTCACAATTCCGTAGCTTAGGGATGAAATGAAGGTCACAGTGTCTAGTTTGCCAGAGTGAGGCCAAGGTCATCCTTCGGTTGTTTAGGGCATGATGTCAAGGTGACAGTTGCATAGTTTTCGGAGTGAGGCAAAGGTCATGGTATGGGGACGAGTGGTCTAGGGGTAAGATGCTCGTCTCACAATCGAAAGGTTGTGGGTTCGAGTCTCACCTGTCGCTACTCTTCGCCCGCGACCAATCGGCGTGAGAGATTGGCGACGCTATATGACTCAACGGTCGACGTGCCGTAAAACCAATAACCAACCAAGGTCATGGTAAGGAGCAGCTGAGGTCAAGGCGAGGACATTTCGTGGTCACTCTCCCAGCGAATCGGCAGTACTGTGCAGCACGGCAATCGGCAATGGGCGAAGCTGTGTATTGGACGATCCCTGATTAGAGACTCAGGTCAGGGTCACATTAATCAGAAAGGCTACGACGGGGAGACTTCAATTGGGTGGTGGAGAGAGGAAAATGTGATTGGGAGGGCAGCGCTACACAAAGGCGAGATCCACCGCCCAGGTCACGAAGACGTGCGGTACCGGCCACAACGTTGCAAGGTCCAGGCCACGAAGAGGAAAGGTCGCCGTCACTGTGAGGTCAGTCTGTGGCGCTCGGGAGGTATCAGGTAAGAACGGGCGCACTTTTGTAACAGGTGATAATTGGGAAGGACAGTGCGAATCTGGCGGTAAATAGTTTACCCGAATTCTGCATCAGAAACAAGTAATAGAATGCGTAAATTAACGTCCAATGCAATCATGCTATCGGATTTGTACAAGGGCAAATGCGTCAGAATGGCATAGCAAGTCCCCGACGAGCTCCCTGGAGGTCGTATCATTTCAAGTCTCATTTGTCATGACTTACATGGGGACACACAGTCTGCCGCTTTGTATTTTCGTATTGTTCAGACAGTTGCCTCGCCCCGTGTGGCATATATTGCAAAACGTTTCGAGCAGCTGTTTGTTTGGGCGTCGTCAGATGCATTGTCCTTAGAAGGAATGCATTATATCCTTTCTGGCGCACGCTGAGAAACGCCCAACAACGACCGTAGCGACATCTGTTTGGAAAGTTTTCGTCCAGTTTTCGAAGAGAACAGCTCGACCGTTATCACCGGGGAATTCGCCAGCAATTCGCCGCCGGAGCCACGACCGGCGACGAGTTCCCGCTCCCACCGAGCTGCAGGAGCGCGCGCGCGGCTCACCCCGGTAGCGGTCGAGCTCGTCCTTGAGCAGCACGTCGTCGACGGTCTGGCTGAAGTAGAGCAGGTGCACCTGGGTGCGGTCGGCGGGGTCGGCCATGACGGCCCTGATCAGCTGCAGGCAGGGCGTGACGCCGGCGCCCGAGGCGATCAGGGTCAGGTGGTCGACGGTGTTGGCGCGGTACTCGAAGCCGCCGCACGGGCCCATCACCCGGATCGTGTCACCTGGCGGAGCACGGCCGCTCGCTCAACCGGAGGGCAGTGCATGCATTTGTCGCTCACGGAAAATCAGCTGGCGCATTTTATCGGATAAACGAATGTGGTCAGGAGCTAAAATGTGGTCTGATTTTCCGAAAGATGGTGTCGCCTGGCGGAGCACAGCCGCTCGCTCAACCGGAGGGCAGTGCATGCATTTGTCGCTCACGGAAAATCAGCTGGCGCATCTTATCGGATAAACGAATGTGGTCAGGAGCTAAAATGTGGTCTACTTTAAAGCCGGAAGTCTTCGGGTTTCCGAAATTGCATGATACCAATACGGCCTTGCAAGCAATAAATCGACCTAAAGCCTTTTCACATCGCGATCCAAAATCGGTGGCGTCACTTTGCCACCTGGCGTCACAATTACCAGATAACTATTCCTCCAGAAAGATAAATTAGTCCCCTGAGTGATGGCAAATTATTTCCGACGCCAGAAGTTACTACGCTACCGAAAAAAAAAACGATGTCTGCCCACCAAGGTGCATCTTTTTTCTCTCGCAATTATGCCGCAGTGTTGCTACAACGAGTACTGGCCTCGTTGCCTGGCTGCGGCTGGTGAAGCCGTCTCAGAGGCACCCAAACCTCCAACGTGCGACCTTTCAGTGCATGGGCTAATTGTTGACACTGAACCAGCACGGCCACCTTCCGCAAGGCAGCGAATGTTTGATGATGATGTGTGAGCTCATGGTGAGCGAGGAACAGAGCTGATTCATGCTGCGACACGTCGCCGTAGCCCCCGCGTGAGTCCAGCTCCGGGTTCACAACGGCGCTACGGCACCTGCATGCACCGTTCGCGACAACATCAGCGAGCCCAAAACAGAGCCATGGTCCATGCTGTTTTGGACTTAAAGTGGGCTAGGCGTCTGGAAGCTTCGCCCCTCTTCTTTCTCTCTCCGAGGATCGTGTCGCGTGGTGCAGCGGCAGGACGACTTTACAGTGGTGAAAGAGAAAACCCTTCAGCACAACCAAGTTGCTGAAGCTCGTCGTCGCAAGAGGCGTGTTGCCGCGGCGCGACACTTCCGCCACGATTCCCTCGGTCCCTGGGTCCCTTGATCTTCCCGTTCCCTACCTCCACTCCTTCCTGGGTTGACACCGTCCACTCCCCGGCTCAACACTCACCTGGCTGAAGAGCCTGGAAGTGTTTCGACAGTATGCCTGTGGTCTCGAACTTGAGGATCAGCTGCAGCAGGTCCGGCTGGTCGGGCCGCGACACCGGGGAGAAGTAGCGCTCCTGGGCGGGGTGCTCCTTCGGGTTGATTTGCACCTGAGGTTGCACGACGAGGTCAGAGGATCTGTACCAGAAGTAGCAGTGGGAGGATGTCGGGTACTTCAGGTCAGGTCATAGAACGTCGTCAGGGGAGGATCACTACCGCAGGATCTGGAGGACATTCCTCATAATGGTACACGTTCACTGTCAGAGAAGATCATCTGTACATCCGACCACGAGGCGGAGTCAGAGGGCAACGTCCGCATCGGAGGTCACAGGATGGCGCCTGGGAGAACGATCTGTACATACAGTCAATGAACCAGGAGGTGAGGTCAGCAGCAGTGAGGCAGCACACCCGACGTCAGAAGTCATGCGCTCAGGGGTCAGGCATCCAGGATGACAACGTGCCACCAGAAAGCTGAGCACATCCCGCAGTCGAGGTCAGATCCGGGGTGGAGCCGCACCGCAGAGGACCTGAGCAGACGGCGAGGCGGAGGTTCCGGACGTACCTTGACGTACTGGCCGGGCAGGCATCCGAGGTGTTTGCCCTTCTCGGGGAAGGTGAAGTCGAACTGCTCCATGCTCTCGCCGATCGAAGTTCGGCTGGTCAGCGGGAGCTCGGCGAACGAGTCGGGCTTGAGGCCGGGCGTGCAGGCGCGGCCGGCGAGGGTCAGTGTCTGGGGATCCGGTGACGTGGCCAGTGGAACACCCGGTGTCACGTGTCACGTCAGAACTGGGTCACGTGCACATACCGAGTTTCTTTCTGGACAATCTCACTCATGCGCACGCTGAGTTACCCGATAGCTGAGACGAAAGCCGAGTTACCTACACTGAGGAAGGCGAACACTCCCGCGTCACGTGATCAGGAATAAGTCGCGTGATCGCATCGAGTAGCATGACAAAAGCTGAGGTAGATGACAAAGCAATTAAACTGAGGCACGTGAAAACATAAAGTTGCAACAACACAAAAACTGTGGCACGTGATCTGAGCGTGCCGCGTCAAGTCAAGTCATCACACCGAGTCAGAAATAGAGTCACACGACCACTCACAATCACCTGACGGCCGGGTAGCATGGCCAAAGCTGAAGTGCGTGAACAGCGTGAGTCACGTGACAAAAACACGAGTCGCATGACCGAACTTAATGAAGCGATCACACCACGATATTGTCACTGTGCTCTTTTTGCTCCACTCCATCGTTTTTGCCTGTCCTACACCTAGCCAGCATGACCTAGTCGAACGTTCATGATCCACGCACCTTGTCCACGTACTGCGGCGGCTCGGTGCTGAATGGGTTCTCAAAGTCCTCGTCCTGGAGGCTCTGTGCCTTTTCGGTGCTGACGCGGCCATTTTCAACGTCCTCCAACAGCTCATGCGCAATGGCCTCCTTCTCTTCTGGCGTCAATTTCCCCAGTTCGTGGTGGATGAAGCGATGATTGACATGTTTGTCCCTGTGATGTCCAAAGGATGATCATGGCCGATCATCGCAGCAATTGTCCACCATCGTAATTCGCATAATGGTGGAGATTATGATATATTAGATAGATAATGGTGAAGACCAGTCATGAGTGAAAAAAAGTAAAGGGAATTGACATTCAGTCCATGAATCCATTTCATGTAAGATTAATTCTGTTCGCATGCGCGAATGCACTTCAGAAACATAAGACACAATCCTGTCATGGTGGCAACATCTCAGGTGATGGGATGTTTCGAAGTTTTTTTTTCTTCACCAAACAAACTCTGCACGTCAAAACGATGCAAATGTGGCACCCGGAAGAGGTCTTCAGCATCACCGATTACGTCATGTTCACTGGACTACATCATGTTTTGTAGTGAGTTCTTGCTTTTCACACCATGCTTGATAGTATACTAGATAGCAGGAAATGCATTGATTGATTGACTGAGAGCATAGCGTAGCAATCAACTTTTGAACAATTTTAATAACGACCTGATGCTGCATCCATGGACTACTGAACTCTGATAGTCGGATGCCTCGTCTCTTAAGCAACACATTAAGAATATCAAGCTCTTACCAACTGCACTGCGATACTCCGGGCATGAGAATTCACACCATATCCATGCAAAATCGCCACGACACGAGAAAAGTGAAATCCTGTTAATTCCACCACGAACAGTTCAGACGGGCTGGTGTCTCAACAGTCGCTCCCGTCCACCGAGCTACATTTACCCACTGGCGGATCCAGGGAGGGGCCATTCCGGCCATGCCCTCCCCCTCCCCGAAGCGCTTAAAAGGGGGCATAGTGTCCTTTGGCGCCCCCCGAAACCAACAGAAGTAAACTAAATTAAAATGCATCAACTTTTGCCCCGGTTAAAAAATAGCGTAAAAAATAATTAGGTTAAAAAATGAAAGAATCTCCATTTGTAAAGTTTTTTTTCTCTTTTTTAAAGCAAATATGGTAACATAGTAGATTCTGACGCACATCGAGGGTTCCATGCTGCTCAAGTTCCGCTTACAGCAAGAGTTGACAAAATCGGATCCGCCAGTGTGTGCACGTGCACGAACGTTGACGTGGCACAAGACGTTAAACGTGAACGTTATGGTAAACAAGAACAAAAATCCGGTAACTTAGAAACGGTGGAAGTAGGCTGGGGCCCATACACAGGAAATTATGTTGTCATAATTTATTTTTTTAATGGGCCCCTTTACCAAACAGTGGTCGAAATCCGGTGCTATTAACCAAAAATAGTGGGAGAATGGGCACCTTCCAAATCCGTTCGACCCCTCCCCTGATGTAATTCCTAGGAACGCCACTGGGGAGGGGGGGATTGACGCCAAAATCCGAAAGTTCCCCCTCCCGAAACCGGTGGGCTACATCCGCCAGTGCATTTACCAGTAGTCGACAGCTTGCATGCCCATCAGGGCGGTGTTGCCGACGAACTGCCGAAGCACCTCGTTGCTGGGCCCCATCACCCAGCCGGCCTTGCCGTCTCGCACCAGCCTCTCCAGCCCTGGCGGCAGGCAGACACACGCTCCGCATCAGCACGCAGCCCGGTCGGCAACAGCAGTGCGTTGCCGTAATAGCATTACTATTTGTAGTAAAGGTAGAAGTAAAGTAAAGGGCATTAGTACATTACATTAATGGCATTACTACAAAAACTCTTACTGACTTACAAAATTATCCTGAAGCAAATCACCCACGTCTTTAACCTCTGCCTGAGAAGTGGAGTTTTTCCTAACCAACTAAAACAAGCCATAACTATCCCCATATTTAAGGCAGGAGAACTGAACAAATTCACAAATTATAGGCCAATTTCTATGCTCCCAGTATTTTCAAAAATCCTTGCAAAAAATGGTATATTCTTATCTCATGTCTTATCTGGAACTTGATAATATACTCAGTACACTCCAATTTGGATATATAAAAAAAAGCATAGCACCTAGGTGCCAGTTGATGATGCCAATTGATGAATATTTATGATGAAATTACAAAATCTTTGGAAAAGAAAGAACTTACTTGTGGTCTCTATATTGACTTGAAAAAAAACCTTTGATACTGTGAGCATGGACATTCTACTAAAGGAAATCCAACATATTGGTATCTCAGGAACTCTACTCATGATACTACATTCATATTTAAAAGATCGTTATCAGCAAACAAAAATTAATGATATAATCTCAGATGCAGAGTGCATTGCAATTGGAGTTCCACAAGGCTCCATACTTGGTTCACTACTCTTCCTTATATACATTAATGATTTGGGTAATTCCTTAGATGGAACATTCTACTTATTTGCTGATGATGCTGCTGTCATGATAAAAGCTACAAATATAAAGGAACTACAAATTAAAGTCAATGTCATTGTTACAGGAATAACTGAATGGTTTCAAGCTAATATATTAGAAAGATTAACATGGAAGTATCACATAGCATATGTTGCTGAAAAAACTAGCAGAAATCTAGGAATAATGGGAAGAGCAAAATACTTTATCACAAGTCGTGAATTGAAATACTTATATAATGCTTTGATTCTTCCCTATTTAAATTAGTGTGCATTAATATGGGGAAACAATTTTCCAACACGATTGGACAGAATTGTTGAAATACAAAAAAAGGGCTTTTAAGAATCATAGCTAATCAGCAACATGCATACCCTACAAATGAATTGTTTGTAAAATATAACATTATAAAGTTCCGTCATATTGTGCAGGAACAGAGCATATTACTACTTCACATATTTTTTAATCAAACATTACCAATCACTATAATGAATATGTTCCAATACTCATCACCAAGTAATTTAAGGCATGTTGATCATTTCCATGTACCTTTTTCATCGAAATCCTATAGACTTCATTCCATACCATTTATAGCACCAAGAACTTGGAATAGTATTATTGGTACAAAATTTCCTTCCTGTAATCATGTGCCTATTAAGGAAGAAGACATCAAAAAGTTATCAGAGCTTATTTCATTAGCTTATATATCACAAACTAACTGGTGAGCAAAAATTAACCTCGATCATTTGCACACTACAAAAAAAGAGGAATTCTATGTTATAAGTATTGTGTTGGAATTATATGGTTAATATAAGTATTGTGAGTAAAGCTGGATCAGTAAGCATATACATATGTGATGATGCATATATACCTATATGCTTAACTGCATGTAAGTACAGGTGTGCATATGCAGATGTGTGCATGTGTATGTGCATAAATGTGTATGGATGCATATATGTATATGTTTATGTATGTGCATGTTAGTATATGTGTATGTATGTATATTTGTATAGATGTGTGAGTGCATATGTGTCTATGTATGTGAAGTATGTGTAGGTGTGCATGTTTCATGTGTGTGCATATGCAGGTTTGCATGTACATGGATCCAACTTCTCCCTTTTCCCCCTCATAACACATTTAACTGTGTGGCCCCAGGAGTTCCTTGGTGTTACTAGCTTGCTACCTAGCTGAGGTGCTCCTGGGGCCACTTCTACTAATAACTGGTGGGGGCCTATCTGCAAACAAAAATAAAAAAGGATGCGACCAGTTGTAGTGAACTGGAAGTATGCAGACAAATGACATATGTATTGGCATCCTGAGGCATTCCTAAGCTGGCTGTCCTAACTTTTGAATAACTGGCGATAGGAAAGCCCAATATCAATCGAGCCTGTAGTAGTGCGTGTAGCCAAATAGGATTGGCTGCTGCATACGAAACAGGGGTCGACTTTAGGGGAAAAAAGAAGAAAAAAGAGTAAAAGTAGGCAGTAGTAAAGGTAAAATAAGGGTAAAAGTGAAGGTAAAAGTAAAGATAAAGGTAAAAGTAAAGGTAAAAGTAAACGTAAAAGTAAAGTTAAAAGTAAAGGTAAAGTTGTAGTAAAGGTAAAAGTAAAGCAGGGTCACCGGGAATGTGATAAGCACCGCGTGACCGTATTCAGTCAGTCAGGTCTCCGTCCGCGACCATCGTGAGCAGTGCATCACCGCCGCAGCACACATTCGCAATGTCTCCAAAACACGGCAAGCAACGCATTGTGTACAGCAGTTTCTGTAGTGCGTGGAAGCCGGTGTGTGTCGAGACTGCATCAGGCCACGAGCGACGTAGCGATTTTCCATTGTGGAGTTACGCAGCAGTGCCATCAGCTTGCTATACAGGATGCTGAGTGGTCACGCTAGCTAGTGACACCTACATTCCACATTTACTGAATGTCTAATTTAGATAATTTCCTCTCATTTTCTTCAAATCTGGGCTCATTGATATCTGAACGATGACCTACTGACGGATGCTTAATTGATGATCCACAAATAATTCACTGATGCATAATGGATGACCCACAGATGATGCACTGATGATTCACAGATTTTTCACTGATGACTCAGTGGTGACTCACGGATGCCTAACTGATGATTCACTGATGACTCACTGGTGACCCACTGACGCTGCACCAACGATTGACCCACTACCGACATGGCCGGCGATCTTACCCAGCTCTACTTTGTAGCCGGATCCACCCGCGGCGTGCAGCATCTTGTCGGTCACGTACGTCACGTTCTTGGCGGCACAGAACTTCATCTGCCACAGCCAGTGCAGGAACGTCGCCCTGACGAAGTGGCACAGCGTGGGCTTTTAGGGTAGGCTGGCCCACCCAACAATTGCATGGAACGTCACTGGAACAAGTGTCGGCACGGTGTGTGCTGAAGGACAGGGATGATGTGTGGCAGGCCACGAATGTTTTGCCTTGGCATACAAATTTGCGTGGTGGCACATTAATGCAAATGTGTGACGAAATTTGACATCATTTACGAATATTACATGGGATCAGTTAAGGAAAGCAATATATATAAATATTTTATCTACATAAATGTACATGCATGTGTATGGTGTGTGTGTATACATATATATATATATATATATATATATATATATATATATATATATATATATATACATACATATATATATACGTATCATCGCATGCAATTCCTATTTCGAGTAAAAGAAACAGGCACCCTGTTAGAGTAACAACTGCTGCTTATGAAAACGTAAGGAATGCAACAAATGTCAAACTGATGAGCTGGGATTTGTTCCCGTCCACGTTGCATTTCATGCTGGGCATCAGCGCCGCCACGGATTTTGGTAGGGGAACGAGAAGGTTTCATGTCGATATTCTCCTCGCATTGCCATAGGCGTAGCGCCTAAACCTGACGAAGTTCGAGGGCGCGTCCACCTCGTCTGCGTCGGGTTGACGCACAAGGGTCAGTGACCCAGTGTCCTGCAGTATTGATTCTGCAGGGTGTCTGGAGACACACCAGCTCTAGAGGCGTGTCCCGACCTGGGCATGTAGTTGAGGTCAGCGTGCTTCTCCCAGCTGTTGTTGTTGGTGGCCTTGTCCAAGCCCATGGCAATGGATGCGTTCATGATGCGAACCGCATTCGTGTCGGACAGACACTCGCCGAAGTAGTCCTGCGGCACAGCATCAGATTACTTGTCAGCGCAGCGCCGACTTAGTGGCGTCATCTCGCTGTCAAATCAGCACTCCCATCACCACTCCAATCACCACTCCCATCACCACTCCAATCACCACTCCCATTAACACTCCCATCGACACTCCCATCACCACTCCCATCACCACTCCAATCACCACTCCCATCACCACTCCAATCACCACTCCCATCAACACTCCCATCGACACTCCCATCAACACTCCCATCAACACTCCCATCAACACTCCCATCCCGTCAACATTCCCATTCCGTCAGCACTCCCATCCCGTCAGCACTCCCATCCCGTCATCACTCCCATCCCGTCAGCACTCCCATCCCGTCAGCACTCCAGTCAGCACTCCCATCGTCCCGGGAGGTGAACATTGTCAGTCGACTATCCCAGGAGGTGAGCGACCTGACGTGATTGGTGTTTGTATGTATGCCTAGGTTCGTCGCCCGATAGGGACACGTCTCGGTCACCGTCAGCCTAAGTGCGACTCAAATCAATGTTCAGCACCAGTTCGTCATCATACCGGACTGACGGGAAGACGTCCAAGTTTGGGAGAGAGCATACATGAATAAGCTAGTCCAGCTGGAGTGCAGGCGGAGACACGTGGCCCAGCAATCGTGACGAGACGACCTACCTGAATAGTGGGGTAGTCGCAGACACGCATGCCAACATCGCCGTGGGTCTTCCTGGTCACGTGCTTCTTCACTAGGTCGATGCAGGCCATGGATATGCCGTTCCAGCAGGCTGAGGTCAGCAGCAAGAAGTAGGGGTCCACACACTCGTCGTTCGAGCGCGCGCCGTCGCCTGAAGAGGGAGAATGCCACTGACTCGGGTGTGTCGGAAAACTGGCACTACAATAGGATTGTGGATAAGGTAATGGAAAAGTGAATGTTCCTTCGAGAAGCATTCACTTCTCAGAAGTCTTCCGAGACACCAACATTTGTACGCAGTGATCAGTGGTAAAAAACAGCGATATTTCGCAAATAAATGTAGGCTGTGGCAGGGATTGAAGCCTAAACAAACAAACTTCATTACCAAACATTAGCTGTGTTGGAGTTCTTTGTTGTGTTCGAGTCCTCGGTATCCCCTTTCTTGCTGGTTGGTTCAATGGTGTTGTTTGACATGGACTATAGAATTACTGCTTGCTGATGAAATGCCAACAGCCCATGGGAAAGAATGAAAAGGAAGCTGTCACCTACAAGGAGACTAAGAATCATGCTCACTGAATCTGATAACCTACATATTTGATCATCTAGAATTAAAGAACAAAAATCCCGCCGTGCCCGGAGCACCAGGCGGCCGCCACCGGGTGCGCGCGCACCGTGCGCACGCGTCTCACCGACGCCTCTCCTCTCGACGCGTGCGCACGCGTCTCACCGATCGGGCCGAGCCTCCTGTCGTTGCTGAGCACGCCCTCGCAGATGAGCGGGCCGGACTGGTTGCCGTGCATGCCCAGCGACAGCCAGTCGTTGGCGTTGGCGCGCACCTCCGCCTGCGGTCGGTCGTGGCGGTCGTCACGTGACACAGGCACACGGCCGCGTGCCGGACACGTGACCAGTGCAGGTCTACACGTCAGCGAGTGAACCGTCATAGGACACGGGCCGGCTAGACCAGCGGAGGAAATGCATCTTCGTTGCGGTGTGTGGCGCGAGTGCGCAGCGCACACCAGCTGTGGCTGGTGGCGGCTACACTGGTGAAGCAGCATATGCGCTTGGGGATCTGCATAGGCGGGCAACATTAGGAAATATCAGCTGCTTTAAGTCACTCCAAGCATGTACTTCATGGATCAACTGTTATATCAATAGTACAGTCTCCAGTCATATTCGGTATTGGGCAGTGGGAAATGTATCTCAAGTTAGGACAACTGCTCAAAACATAGCTCACAGCGAATTCCGGAAATTATTCATTTTAGTGTCTAAGTTATGCGCAGAAAACATAAGGATAGTAGGATTAGGCATAGGATATTTAGAAGGATTGAAGGCATCAAGGCCGAACTTGGTTGATTGCGTGCTAACCAACTGATCTCCCGTCATCGGCTTACCTATGCATATCGGACGGCACACATCCCCAATGTATTTTACAAATGCCACAAACAGGCAAACATATTTCGGATAGTTGGCTCACACGATGTCCGGGCACCGCTTGCCAGCTTGAAGTCTAGAATTGGCCGCCAACGATCGGTTGTGGTCGCTGAAGTCAGCGGACAGATGGTGATGCCGCTGCGGCCAACATCGCACGAACACACGCATGTGCATTTTCATAAACACATGGACCTGAACTTCAGCGTGCAAATTATACCGAATTGTTGATGCTGCGAATGACCGAAGTGCATCAATTGCATTACAAAGACAGCAAGCTATGTCATGTTCAAGATTGATCATCTGTATATCATCGTCGCACTACCGTCAAGAAATGCACGTCATGATCGCGCCATCAATTTGCGAACCTACATCTGCTGTCCTTGGATATTAGCGAACAGATTAGCTTCATAAATATTATTGCTCGGACCATGGGCAGGTTTGGCAAGTTCCGTCCAGCAGGTCCCATTAGCCGGTTGAGCCATGGTCCAGACAGGCTGGACAAAACTAGCTTTGTTCGCCTTTATCGCGAAAGTGGTCAGAAGACAGAAGAGTTCAGCTGGCATGCAATAATTGTGAGGCGATGGGGAAGGTGATATACAAATCCACGCCATGACCGTATTTGTATTATGCTATATTCTGCTCTGTTTTTCTTCCATATCTATATCTTTGTTCTGTTCAGCCTTTAGAACAACCTGTAGGGCAACCTGTAGGGCAACCTGTAGGACAAAGTGAGGTTAGTTGAACCTCCAGATAAGTTTGACCACCCCCCATTATTTCACCTATGATGTCATAACAACTCATAAACCACCTGTTACACTTGAAAGAAAGTTTCCATTTTGGTTGGATGGGATTCGGTAGCGGTAGATATCTGAGGAGCCTTCAAGAAAAACATGCATTAACGTCTGAAGTAATTTAACAATGACTTCGATTTTTTGTGTTTCTTAATTCGTAACAGATGGGCTTCCAAACATACCATACAATTTTACGCCTGCGTTTTATCTTCAAGTCAATCCAATCCACTTTAGCATGGGATAATCAGGAGATGGGCAGCCATATCTTATTTGAAGTGAGGTAGGTATGGGGCTAGTTGAGCAATCGCGACCTGGGTAAGATGAGCTGCGGTTGAACTGTGGTTTATTAATGTGTTGATGCTGCTGACGGTTTTCTCATGAAGCATAAAAATAAATTGGCATACAATTGTTGTGCAGCCCATTGGCGATGAGCAGGTTGTTCTGCTATGAGCTATGGTGTGACAATGTGAGATAAAAGGCGGTGAAAATCTAGGTCGAAGCATGCTACGTGGTATCCTCCGATTGCTTTATGCTTTTCCAACAGAACACGTGAGGTGACAAAAAGTGATCATGAAAAGCCTGCAAAATTAAAAGTAACACTCGCCAGGAGTCGTCACAGCATTTGCTTACCTGAATGAGGCTTGTGATCAACTTACCCACCACTGTGATCAACTTACCTCACGCCTGGGGTAAGTTGAGACAGGGGCGATACGCGAGAACAACTCAAGATATCATTGATTTATAATTTTTGATATTTTGTATGCGACTCATATGTGCCCAAAACACCACTCTGTCAGAATATGGGCACAAATAATCAATATGTCTCACCGCATGCGCTCCAGGCCCTCTTAAGTAACATTGGATCAACTTACCTCGACTTCCCTTATAGGGGACGGGGATGGCCGAGTGGTTAAGGTGTTGTGCTCTGGGTACCAAAGGTCCCGGGTTCAACACTCGCACCGCTCGGGATATTTCCCAATCCCGCGGCCCACCGGCGAAACAGTGTGGGCGGCGCCTTAGCCGTGAATTTGCATAAAGTGCGTCGAGAACCACCCAATAGACAAACAGACTTCCCTTACAGATATACCTTAAGAACAGTGGTAACCAATGTCGCTAACTGTGAAGTGTGACTAATGGCATGCAAACTGAGACATGGGAGATGGACAGACAAGCTCTAAGGTGAGTAGTATCATAGCGATCGTAGCCTGGAGGCCTAGAAACCCTTCAAATCGGAAACTTTTCAGACCCAATTTTCAGATCGCTTGCAAGCATACAATCTGAAGTAGCTACATACAATTGAACAGAGTAACGGAGGTGAGCTAAACAAAATCGTGACTTTTCACGATAGGCTGGTTATTCTACCACTCAAGGAATATCCCGTGTAGCTGAGCTTCATCACCCTTTCAATCTAGAGAAATATATACACCTCCAAATTTTGCATTAGCTAGTAGGAAAGAGAGCAGGGAACATGGACGTCTTTACTCTGTAATGGACGCCTATTTGACACCAACGAGAAACATTGGTAGTCTGACAATAGCTGGGGTCTACGTCAGAATAAGATGGACAATGAGTCGCGAGCTATGCCCAAATGGATGTTTTGGGATGTTGTCACTGCTCCTTCGCTACCGGCATTCAGGATACTGGATGAAAACTGGCAGGAAATTTGACATGGCAGCTGCCCGCCCAGCATTATCGGACGAGGTAATGCACTAATAGAAAAGTCAGACGATGTACTAATAAAAGCTTCTTCATCACAATATGCTGTAAGCCTGTAGCAGTACAAGATATATGTTAATTGGATGCACGCGTCCAGGCAGCTATGCCTCCATAGCTCAGCTGTTCGGAGCGTCGGCCTGCATTGATCTACCCTGCCCGGGCAGCACATGGCTCGAGTCGCTGCACGTCTCGCACTTGGCCCCCTGGCTGGGGAGGGTCAGCTGGCAACCGATTCGCCAAGGCCGGAGACGAGGTACCGCGGCGGCCGTGTCGGTGCGTTGGCGGCACGCTATACCCTCGGGCAAATTCTGCCGATTAGCTGGAATTCACGAATCGGGTGGTGGGGCCAGGGTTTGCGCAAGAAGCTCTGTTAAGCAATTGAACCCTGACACATAAAGCCACCCGAGCAAGAATTCGGACTAAATATTTTGTGAAAAGCAATTGATGTTCAAGTAGGTAATCTGATTTCGATTGGCATGTAAATTGCTTGCATTGTATTGGCTATATGCAAGCACTTAAAAACACAAAGATTACCATATTTCGAGTTTTTCCAGTTCTCTCCAGTTTTATCCAGTTTAAAACTGGTTAAAACCGGCTTTAAAACTGTAAAACTGGTCAACCGGTTAAAGCCTGCTTTGGCTACTGGCCACAACAAAACTAGCATTGACCAACGCCTTGCCAACCATGACCACGGGTTATCGCCACGTCTGGCATGTGGAGCAGCTATCGTCCGATCACAGGTTGGTTTGCAGCGCACCAAGGTCACCGACAAGGCTATGGCTACAGCGGTCCGCTCCAAGCAAAACTCGGGATAGCAACCATGTCTCCTGCATAAGGAACGAGCAGCAAAATCGGGGCCTCTCGCCTGCACGAGAAGACGACGTGACAGCGCGGCGTTTGGGAGAGCTGAAAATGCACGTGCCGAACCACAGGCACGTCTGTTGCTGGAGCAAAATTGCAATTTTATTATCTTGCGTCTATCTCAGGGCAATTGCATGCTTGGCACGTGCCATGCCGAGGGTCGGGTGAGGCTGAAATGGTCATCGTGAACTTAAGCGATCCATGCTAGCCCAGTCACAACTCACGCAACTACCACCTCATAACTCGTAACTCGTAGCCTAAGCGACCTATCCTTGCCCAGCCGCAACACTCACAACTGGCTAATCCGGCTCATGCATTCCTCCAGGGGGCCCACAGCACCCGCTATCATCATTTGAACCGGGTGACAACTCTTACCTTCATGACTAGGTCTGGATGACCGCTCACCTTCATGACCAGGACTGGATGAGCGCTCTCACCTTGATGACCGGAACTGGGTGACCGCACTCACCTTCATGACCGGGACTGGGTGACCGCGCTCACCTTCATGACCGGGACTGGGTGACCGCGCTCACCTTCATGACCGGGACTGGATGACCGCTCTCACCTTCCAGACCAGGAAGCAGGAGAGGTCGGCGAAGTCGCCAGGCTTGGCGCCGGGGCTGACCGTCTGGATGGCGTACCAGTCGGCGAAGCCGGCCGAGGTGGCCCACGAGCCGTACTTGAGCAGTTTCACATGGTCGGGACCCAGCGGCCGGCACTTGGACGACAGCGGAAACCAGAAGTGGCCGCCTGAGGCACGGGGCAGGTCACGCCAGGTCATGTCCGGTCAGGCGAGCTGAGGATCGAGTCTAAGTAGGCTCGGTGAGGCATGACCTGGATGAAGCTACGCCGATCAGGTGAGATGGAGTCTGGTCAACCCGGGGTCAGATAAAGCCAAGCCAGATCAGGTTTTGTCTAGCCAAGTGAGCCGAGTATTGGGCTTGTCTGGTCTGGATAGGACCACATCAGGTCAGGTCAGGTCAGGGAAAGTCAGGTCATGGGCTACCAGGATTGCTCTGGTTGGGAGAGTTGGTAGTTGACCCCGGGTTAGATCAGGTCGGATTAGGTCTTAACTAAGCCCGGACTAGGTCAGTTCAGGTCGGATAAATAATGAGGAAGGTCAGAGTCATGCCTCGCGCTACTGTACGACACGGGTCACTTCAGTTCTATGATAATCGCAACTAAACATGAAAAGTCTTCGTCTACACCGAACTTGTAACCGAATTAGTTCAGATTGCAATCCAGAGCAACATTTTATGCGATTTGGTCAGGGAAAGGCAACGCTTGTGGCTAACATGTTGCTGCATTGCGATGCAAGAGTACGTTGCGTGTTCCACACTATAGTATCCCCCGTTCATCAAGTTGTGAATGCCACCTACGTGGTGGGCTCTGTCGCCACAATCGGACGGTGGGGCGGAGTAGCGCGTCACCTCTGGTAATAGCCGACATTGGGCACTTTGCAGATCGTTTTGCAAGCATCACCAGATAAGGCAATTGGTCCATGGCGTCATTTATCCATGCACGCTCGATCCATGTTGTGACGGCGCCTGCCGCGGAGTTGTGTCCACCGCCCTTCTGTGGCGGTCCACGGCGCACATCTGCGCCTGCCGCGGAGTTGTGTCCACCGCCCTTCCGTGGCGGTCCACGGCGCACATCTGCGCCTGCCGTGGAGTTGTGTCCGCCGCCCTTCCGTGGCGGTCCACGGCGCACATCTGCGCCTGCCGCGGAGTTGTGTCCACCGCACTTCTGTGGCGGTCCACGGCGCACATCTGCGCCTGCCGCGGAGTTGTGTCCACCGCCCTTCCGTGGCGGTCCACGGCGCACATCTGCGCCTGCCGTGGAGTCGCGTCCACCGCACGTGTGTGGCGGTTCGCGGTGTACCTCAGAGCATAACGGCGCGCGGCGTGAAGTGGGCTCCATTGCCCGTCTGTTCACTGTGGACCAGGCGGCTCACGGCACCCCGAGGCGGGGCACTCCGACTCGTGACGTGGACGGGTGACGTGGAATGGATGCACGCGGTTGGTACGGGGAGGGGCGATGGGCGGTGTCCAGTGGGGCGTGCCACTTTTAAAAATGTTTTCAAAGCATCCATTTGCATTGCTTTTCCCGTTCGTATGACCATTTTAAGGAATATCGCCAGTGTTTAGAATATTCTAACCATAGTTATGGTTCCCGTGGGTCCTAAGATTTGGATGCAACGTGGTGTTCGACACTACTGCAGCGTTGCAAGCACCGGCATGCAAGTTGGGGATAAGCGAAGAACTATGATAAATATCGACATGCGATTGATGTCATTTCTTTGATCACGATGCAGATCACACATTTACATCCAGGATTACATCCGATGTGCATTTTATGCATCTATTTTTCCTAAAGTGCATATGGGATCGCATGCTTTGCAAATGTCAGCAAATTTCCCGACGGTGCAACACTTTCGTTGGTATCAATTACGCACCGGTCATATTTTGTTGAAATGCCTCTAATCCAATATCACGCGCACCACGTGACGTCGTCGTCGGACGGACGTCAACCTCCGGCGCGCTTGGGTCCCGTGCTGGATACCGAGTGCGCGTGCATCGCTCTGACCCTGGGACGATCATTGGACTCCAGAATGCTCGTGAACGGCTCATTTGCCGCCCATTCCATTGGTATATTTGACGGTTATTTCTGGCCGCCCTAGGCCTGCAAACAATCCGACGGCCACCACCAGTAATTACCAATTACGGCTACTACCAGCCAACGCTGGGGAGCAGAAGGGAGAGAATGAACGAAGGACGAAGGAGATTAGGACCTAACGGCACATGTCCGATGGCACGAGAAGCAGACGGGAGGAGGAGAAGCAGACGGGAGGAGGAGATGCAGACGGGAGGAGAAGCAGACGGGAGGAGAAGAAGCAGACGGGAGGAGGAGAAGCAGACGGGAGGAGAAGAAGCAGACGGGAGGAGGAGAAGCAGACGGGAGGAGAAGAAGCAGACGGGAGGAGGAGAAGCAGACGGGAGGAGGAGAAGCAGACGGGAGGAGGAGAAGCAGACGGGAGGAGGAGAAGCAGACGGGAGGAGGAGATGCAGACGAGAGGAGGAGAAGCAGACGGGAGGAGGAGAAGCAGACGGGAGGAGGAGAAGCAGACGGGAGGAGGAGATGCAGACGAGAGGAGGAGAAGCAGACGGGAGGAGGAGAAGCAGACGGGAGGAGGAGAAGCAGACGGGAGGAGGAGAAGCAGACGGGAGGAGGAGAAGCAGACGGGAGGAGAAGAAGCAGACGGGAGGAGGAGAAGCAGACGGGAGGAGGAGAAGCAGACGGGAGGAGGAGAAGCAGACGGGAGGAGGAGAAGCAGACGGGAGGAGGAGAAGCAGACGGGAGGAGGAGATGCAGACGGGAGGAGGAGATGCAGACGGGAGGAGAAGCAGACGGGAGGAGGAGATGCAGACGGGAGGAGAAGAAGCAGACGGGAGGAGGAGATGCAGACGGGAGGAGGAGAAGCAGACGGGAGGAGGAGATGCAGACGGGAGGAGAAGAAGCAGGAGGAGGAGACGGGAGGAGAAAGCAGACGGGAGGAGGAGAAGCAGACGGAGAGGAGAGAGACGGGAGGAGGAGAAGCAGACGGGAGGAGAAGAAGCAGACGGGAGGAGGAGAAGCAGACGGGAGGAGGAGAAGCAGACGGGAGGAGGAGAAGCAGACGGGAGGAGGAGAAGCAGACGGGAGGAGGAGAAGCAGACGGGAGGAGGAGAAGCAGACGGGAGGAGGAGAAGCAGACGGGAGGAGGAGAAGCAGACGGGAGGAGGAGAAGCAGACGGGAGGAGGAGAAGCAGACGGGAGGAGGAGAAGCAGACGGGAGGAGGAGAAGCAGACGGGAGGAGGAGATGCAGACGGGAGGAGGAGAAGCAGACGGGAGGAGGAGATGCAGACGGGAGGAGGAGATGCAGACGGGAGGAGGAGAAGCAGACGGGAGGAGGAGATGCAGACGGGAGGAGGAGAAGGAGCAGACGGGAGGAGGAGAAGCAGACGGGAGGAGGAGATGCAGACGGGAGGAGGAGAAGCAGACGGGAGGAGGAGAAGCAGACGGGAGGAGGAGAAGCAGACGGGAGGAGGAGAAGCAGACGGGAGGAGGAGATGCAGACGGGAGGAGGAGAGGCAGATGAGAGGAGGAGAAGCAGATGGGAGGAGGAGAAGCAGACGGGAGGAGGAGATGCAGACGGGAGGAGGAGATGCAGACGGGAGGAGGAGAAGCAGACGGGAGGAGGAGAAGCAGACGGGAGGAGGAGAAGCAGACGGAGGAGGAGAGGCAGACGGGAGGAGAAGAAGCAGACGGGAGGAGAAGAAGCAGACGGGAGGAGGAGATGCAGACGGGAGGAGGAGAAGCAGATGAGAGGAGGAGAAGCAGATGAGAGGAAGTGAAGCATACGAGAGGAGGAGAAGCAGACGGGAGGAGGAGAAGCAGACGGGAGGAGATGCAGACGGGAGGAGGAGATGCAGACCGGAGGAGGAGAAGCAGACCGGAGGAGGAGAAGCAGACGGGAGGAGGAGAAGCAGACGGGAGGAGGAGATGCAGACGGGAGGAGGAGAAGCAGACGGGAGGAGGAGATGCAGACGGGAGGAGGAGAGGCAGATGAGAGGAGGAGAAGCAGATGAGAGGAAGTGAAGCATACGAGAGGAGGAGAAGCAGACCGGAGGAGAAGAAGCAGACGGGAGGAGAAGAAGCAGACGGGAGGAGAAGAATCAGATGAGAGGAGGAGAAGCAGATGAGAGGAAGAGAAGCAGATGAGAGGAGGAGAAGCAGACGGGAGGGAGCTATTCGATGTGTAATAATTTCCCTTGTATTCTCCTCTAAAGAATCAGTTTCAAAGTAAGTTTGTCTTAGAGCAGCCGGTCTGGAAAACTTATCGACTTCTCCAGATCTATTTGGCACGTCGCTCAATATTTTATTTATGTATCATTTCAACACTGGCTGGATCGGGGAGGGTTGAATGGAGGGTCGGAGAGGCTTAGTATGAGGCCCACCGCCAGCAAAATCACTGCTGACACTCCGGTGCGTCATCACATCCAGTTGAGTCATCAGCCTTTGCGACACGTCGTCGGGTCAAAAGATGAAATATTGCGCTCTGCTATTGCATAAATACTGTGCAAGGCTAGTCAGAATGGTTTGCAGATGGAATGTGATGTGCACGTGGCATCGCCAGACTGCTTAGTTGGAATGTGTAAACAAAGAGGCGAGCGCGTGTTAATTGATGGACTGACACCGTATTGCGCGAGACTGCCGCCAGAAAGCGAAGGCACGTGTCGGTGCGAGTGCGCGCGTGCTGCAAGATCCGAACCACCAGCCAAGTACCGGGCCATAGTCTGCGCGTCCGAATAGAATCTACTGCGTGTCCGACAGATTATTGCCCACCCGGGCGGTCTCGCACGGCAACCGGGTTGAGCCTTTCGGACGGGTCACAGACCCGCATCCAATATTTTCCGTCCTTGACGTAAAAATAGCCTGACAGACGTGGCACCATGCAATACGTGGGTATACTACACCGCAGCACAGATGTGCCTGCATGCCAGATTATCCACCGAGCACGTGCGGCTGTGGCTGGTTAGCTTTGGAGCAGGGAACATTGCATCATGTCGGGACGGTCACCTGCATTGCGTAATTTAGCGATTTAGCGGGTCGTGCTTCCTTCATCCTCAGCCTCAGACTGTGTATGTGGCACAACCCGACAGTAGAGTGTCTGGACCGGAGTTGGGGGCGGACGAGAACGCCTGGGTGAGCATGATATGCGTGTGGCGGGGACGCGTCCAGGGTTTTCCAGGTGGTATTTCCGAAGGTGCATTTTTCAAGCCGTTTGAGCGGCACTGCACATTTCATGAAGAGGACATGCAGGATGACAAACTGAACGTCGATGCAAAAGCTGAAGGCTAGGTACTTGTTATGAGCTTGACGCATGGCGGTGGAGTAGGAATAGGGCGGCAATAAGTCGCGGCAGCACTTCGAGCCTGACAAAAAGCCAGCCGTCTTGACACGGTCCATGGCGTAGTTTATCAAGTACGCGGTATTCGGTATACGCTTGTCAAATTAAGCGGCATTGCTCGCAAGATCGAACACCACCGACGTCAATTCGACCTGCCGTCAACTCGCCCTGCCGTCAACTCAACCTGCCGTCAACTCGACCAAATGACGGCATCTTCCTGAAGTTTGCCCGTTTCTACATCAGACGACGTCTTGATCGGGTGGATGGACTGTCCCGATGGTGCTGCCACCTGTCCGCCGGGCGGGTCACCGTCGCGGCCAGTGCCACCATGTCCCGCGGCGGGCCCGACGAGTCGGCTCGCCTGCCTGCCCGACTTCTTCTCAATGATCTGCCGCCTTTGCAAGGGCTGTGCAGCTTTTGTACAGGAGTGTATTACAACATAGCAAACATTATTTTGTTTTCAATTTCCCTATGCTAGTGCTATAACTCAGCTTCATTGCGCCTTTGGTTGCGAGCTGCTGAATAAAATGTTTTCTCTATAGCAATAGTCAGCAATGCCAATAGCCGTTGGTACGACAGAAATGCCAGCCCGTAAAGGTCTAAAATATTTACCCCGTTTACATGAGCAGGTCAGCCGTAAACGGACATTTCCGATGCGGTCGATTCGCAAAAGTTCCGATCGCGTGGCCGTTTACAAGAGCAAGGCAGCCACCTCATCGGATTTTGTGATTTGACGGCTGACGCAATGTGGTGAAAAGTGCCGAATATTTGGCGTATTTTTGCGCTTCTGGCGCACCTGCTTCGAGCAACGGCGTACACAAGCACAAGGTATCATCAATGATCCACGTAGTTAGAGGTTGTTGGGCAGAGATATAGGGAATCTTTGAATTCAAAAGATTCACGTAGCCGATGACACGTTGTCGGTGACAACATAGCCCTTTCTTCTTCGTTAATCCAATGGTGCATTGTTTCTAGACTATGTTCTATAGTGCCTATAGGTTCCAGACTATGTAATGGTGCATTGTTCCAGACTGTACGATAGTCAAATAAACAGGGTCAATCAGGTTCACTACGCAATCCAAGAGATAAATCAGCAAAACCCAAACGCTTGCAGAAACCCGCAAGTTAGAACACTCCGCTACATCGCAAAACTCACGGTTGGGGAACGCACTAATAACGTGACGTCTCAGCGCCGCTTTCAGCTGTTACGTATCTGATTTTTGTGTTTCATAACTGAGTTTGCAATTACAAGTAAAAACAAGACGTTTATTTCTCATAATTACCCTAAATTTACTCAAATGTTTGCAGAGAATAGCTTCAAGAAGTGTCATAAGCCTTGAAGCTATACTGTTATTTCTTCATGATTGGCGCTAATCGCAAAATTCTTCTCACCGAAGCGTAAATTTGTGTTAAGTTTTTCGCATGCTTTGCTACGCAAAAGCCTGTTTACAAGAGCATTATTTTCGCAAGTTTTCCTAATCGCATCATATTCGAAAGTTCTGCTGCTCATGTAAACGGGGTAATTGAATACTGAAGGTCTAAAAGCATAAAACTCGCGTGATAATTGTAATTTTGTGACCGCCGAAAAGCGTAGTTTTGTCTCTACGATAAGGAGCTGATGGGGTCGGCTGCTGGTGTCTGAGTTAGACAGAACATGGGAAGCATAGAGCAGCATAAGAACATGGGAAGAGCAGAGGCGGAACATTCGAGCAGCTGAACTGAAAATGTATAGCCTAAAAATAACAACTAAAAGAATGCTGGGCTGCAGAAAAAGTAGAAATCCCAATTTTTACGCGCAGCGGGTGTGAGGGTGGGGTGGACAGGGACGAGGGCAGAAGACAGTCACTGTCTTACCTCTCTGCTAGACAATCGTTCCTGCGCCCCTGGGATCGGACCCGACATGGAAACTGAAGATGGCGACGCCTTTCTTGCCGGTTGATGTGTTAAGAGGGTTACATGCAAAATGCAAACCTGTCTTATCCCAGCGTTTTATATTTGTACTTTTGTATTTCGTAAACCCCGAGAACTATGTCATTGCCGTGATGATGTTTGCTGTGGCCATCGAAGAACCGTCTGAAGAAGACCTAATAAAGTCCTCCCAATAGGGTTTGCCTTTGCTCGTGCCCGGAACTTTGCCACCTTTGCCAGTGCAGAGGGGAAGGTGCTACTATCCCCTAGTATTTCCAAACGGAGAGAGTTAGCGATATGCAACAAGACCAGGGTGTTGAACACACGAGGTCTCGCTATTGATACTCGATTTGTATATAGTTGATCAATCAATGCCATGAAATTTCTAATTTTACGTGGAAAACAACATCTATCCGAAAATTGCTTTCACCTTCTGCTGACAGAGTTTTGACTCTCTGAATTGATTGCCGTGAAACTTCACAACATACGACCGCAGTAGCTATTACTTTCTTCACTTTGTTCGAATCCCGGCATCTGTTCCATCACAATCTTGCCAGCAGATGCGGTGTTTATCTGTTATTGTTATAATCTGTTATAATCTGTAGCTGTCAATATTCCATCCGCAGTTTTTCACATCATACTGCCCAATTGATTCGACGTCATCAGGGATTTTCACGTCTTCACCTGCTACCCTCCACTCTGCGGAAGCTGAATTCCAGGACGTTGTGCTCGAATGACCTCAGATAATTTTGTCACCTAAAATACATTCATTCTCAGTGTATGTTTCGGGTCTAAAGTGATGCGCAATGCATGAGAGCGCAATGAACCGCTCAAAATCACGTCGCACGACACCATTGTTTTCAGTGTTATCCAACGTAATCTCAGGTACTGAATTGCGTCAGATAATGGAGGCCTTGATATTCCGGCCGCCACCGAACTTCGAATAACACCGCGACGAACGCGACGGAAACAACAGGTTCCCATGCATGATAACCCACCCCCCAATCTCGCCACCGCCTCGGCAAATAAATGCCACGCCGTCACGCGACTCGGCCATTAGCTGCGGCCGAGTGGCGCGGATATCTGACATCTGAGCGATTGTCAGGCCACGGCCGCCTAACGACTCCCTGGACTGAAAGCGCCCGGTGCGACCGGAATTTTGTTTTCACGCTCACGCCGATGAAGCCGCCAGTCCTGATCACCGAACCCCTCTCAAAATAACTCTACGGCCCATAGCTCACAAGGAATTCGCGCCGGACGGTTCGGTAGCACGGAAACGCGCCCGAGGCTACGTGGCGTCACAATTTTGGGCAAACAAAGATATTCAGCACCCGAAATCAGAGTGGTCAAAGCAAGTATGTAGGGGTCAGTTCGTGCTCCCTCTAACCGTTGAGTGATCGATGGTCGTGATCGTGATCATCATTTTGTGTTCCAAGGGGTTCTGGGCTCATTAAGATCCCCTGGTTGCGCCACTGTCTTTACTCCGCCTCCTCTCTCCTTCAGTTATGCATATGTACGAGGAGAAGGTCCAGTGGGGATATGCGCCTTTCTCGGATCGCTCAGGCACGAATTTTTTGTGACTAATTTCGGACATCTTGCACGCTACTTCTTTTTGCGTCACTCTTTCGCTTTACTTCTTTTTGCGTCATCTTTTTGTATCACTTACAGTTTTACTCTACAGCGTACCGCTCAGTATATACACCCTGCTTCACTACTGGCGGATCGAGGGGATCCCTTTAACCACATCTTCCCCGAAACCAAGAAAGGGAGGAAAAGCATCCACTGATTGACATGAACTGAATGTAGTTTTCCATATCGGACTCCGGGTCAGAATGAACCTCGCAGAAGTACAGACGGCAGCAAACCGGCGGTCGTTCGGAGTCAGTTCTTCTTGCTGCTCGACACCACATCTTTCGTTTTCCCACCTCCTTTGGAAGGAACAAAAAGGTAAAGTCTGGTTTGACTGTCAACGACGCGGCATACCCAGGGACGAGACAGTATTTGTGTTTGCCCATCATCCTGCAGCGAGTGGCGCAGCACGAAGGGAAACGTCGTGCCGACTGACAAAACCGCGCGAGCGCTGCGAGCCGTGGCGTGCGGCTCTGCACGGCCGGGACCGGCCAGTGGCGGCGCCGAACCGTGACGTCAAACCAGCCGCAGGCACTTTCAGCCGGGCGGCACTCTTCACGGGCCGATCTGAGCGACTTCTACTTTGAATATTTGTATTCTGGAAACGGACTTGGACTCGGGCGAGCGGAAATAACCAAACATTAAAAAATTGAAAAGCGTTTCCGGAAGTCAGTGCTCCTTGCGTGTAGACGTCACCAATAGTTGAACGTATCGAGTGCGGAATGGCGCGGAGAGCTGGTGCGTGTTGTTCGGCGATGCCGTGTCGGGTCCTTCTGCGGGTCGGGTCGGGTCCTTCTGCGGGACGGCCAGCGGCGTGGCAATGTGATGCCGGCTCACCGACAGAGGCGGACTAATGGGGCGGCACGGGGTCATATCTTGAACAATATCGAGGGAACCTGACTGCGTCAACTCCAGTGATGTCAGAAATCATGCCGCGCACATCGCCCATCGTTTCAGGTAGGCAAATCTGCATGTAATCTTGGCTTTGAGCCTGATAACGTTCAGATAATGGTTCCGCGCCCAGCCATATCAGCGGCGGCCGGTCGGCGCGAGCCGCTGACCGACGCCTCCGGCGACCCCCAGTCTATGATGGATGAAGATTAGAATATAATTCCAGAAGACAAAATGCAAAGTAACGATATGTGCAATGCATCAGTGCAATTAGTAATGAAATTGAAATATGAAGACAGGCTAGCATTAATAGCACTTCATCATCGTATTTTATGGAGACAGAGTCTCATAAATTGTAATTATATTCTTCGCGCACACACCAGTGAGCATCCGGGCGCGCTTGTCGCGGACGAATATTTAAAAGTTATTGAATGACATCAGGAACCTGCTTTCTTTCTTTGCTGGAGATTCTCCGATGTCCGCATTACCACCGCGTCTGACGCCTAACGAGAAGCAATTGTTTCCGGCAGCTCTACCGATCCGGCTGGCTCCACTTGTTCAGCGCAGATCATTGGACTACGAGTGTGGCCAGGTGGTGCTGTGAGCCGACCTACACCTCACCGGTAGCCGGGTCACTGTAGGACTGAGTGCCGACCATCTTGTCCGAGTCCAGCCTGCGCATCAGACTCTTGATGGTCTCGTTGTCATGGTGACGCCAGAGGACCGTCGACACCGCGCCTAGGTGCATGGCTGCCGACCGACGTCAGCACTGTCACTGCACACGTCATGGCTGCACACGTCATGACTGAACACGTCACCACTACACACGTCATTGCTACATACGTCATTGCTACATACGTCATTGCTACACACGTCACTACTACACACGTCATTACTATCACTGCCCACGTCATCACTGGACACGTCACCACTATCCCTGCCCGCGTCATCACTGCACATGTCATTACTGCACACATCAACACTGTCACTACACACTTTATCATTATCACTGCACACATCATCATCACTGCATGTGACCTACCAATTTTCCTGGGAGCGCGTTCAACGTTTTCACTGAACATCTTCAACTTTGCATCACTCATGGCTAGACGAGCTTAGCAAGGCATGGTTATATGCTGAGCATATCACGACGATCCAGTCAATGACAACAGCTGGCTTTGCAGGCATGCTTAGATACCTAACGCGGTATCAATGATTGATCTGGAAGGGTATCTGAGAAATGTATCATTGTGCAACTACTGATGAGGTTAATTGAAAGCTCGCGACAGATCTTCTATCGAACAAGTAACCTGAACTATCCAGCAGATAGATGTATGTGGACAAATGTCAAACGAAAATTACACATCTATTTTTCAACTGCGATCGGTAGGCAATCTTTGTGGCTGAGGACTTTAGCCCAAATGGAGGATTATTTCTTAATGACGATACAAGTTGAACAATGAGAGGTGGCGTGATAAATATCAATCAACATTTCATTCCACATACACACACTTTTCGGCTAAACCGTCGCAACTCTTTGACGATGTTTCACCGCTGTGTATGTATGCGTGTATGAATGTATGCATATAAGCATGCATGCATATATGCATGTATGTATGTCCGATGTATGCATGCATACATGTATATATGCATGTATGGATGTATGCATGTATGGATGCATGCGTGTATGTATGTATGTACGTATGTACGTATGCATCTATGGATGCACGCATGCCTCACGGTCTCTCCTCCTGCTTGATGTGATGCACCAGTGCTGGCTCGTCTGCGTGATCTTCCTGTGTGCCACTCACTGTACACCATGGCGGTGCTGGGACAGCCGTATCTGGCCAGCGTCTCCACCACCATGGCGGCGCACAGGTGGTTCTCGCCAAGGCCGCCCAGCTCGCGCGGCACGATCAGGCCCAGCAGGCCCAGCTCGGCCATGGCGTCCAGCGACTCGCGCGGGTACGTGTACGTCTTGTCACAGTGGACCTGGGGACGGCAGCAGGTGTACGTCTCGTCACAGTGGACCTGGGGTTGACATCACACGTACGTCTTGTAACAGAGGACCTGGGGATGGGATAGCGAGTACGTCTCGTCACTGTGGACCTGGGGACGACAGCACGTGTACGTCTTGTCACAGAGCACCTGGGGACGGGATAACGAGTACGTCTTGCCACAGTGGACATGGGGTGGCATCACGCGTGCGTCTTGTAACAGTAGACCCAAAGATGGGATCACGTGTACCGCTTGTGACCGAGCCTGGGGATGGTATCACGAGCACGTCTTGTCACTGGTGTTAAAATAGCAGGGACAGTCTTCTAGGGTCAGCAAGGTAAACCAGGTTTACACAGGCATGGAATCAGTGCGCTTTTAACAGACCTTTTTGCCAAATATACCCTAAATATGTAAATACCCCAAACAAATTCTCCTTTTAATCTCATCCATTATTTGGCCATCAAAATTAATCCAAACAGAAGAAAAACCTTGCTGCAATTTGCTTACCTCGCTGACTAGAAAAACGCCTAGACCGCCAGTTTTCTTCCAGATTTAATGCACAGAGCCAATGAAGGCTACGTGTTTGGAGTGCAACATGTTGCATGCTAGAATATCTGGCTCATATTATTACTGCAAGGAAAAATTTGTGGCACCACTATGTTATTACTATAAGGAAAAAATTGTTGTACCATTTCCGGTAGCACCGTTTGATTATATTCTAGAATTTGATAAAACCAAACTCTAGAATATCGATTCCAAACAAATCGCCTCCGCGACGCGGATGCAAGCAGGGTTAGGGGAGGGGTGAACATTTTCGCATTTGCACGTCAGCGCGTGCCCCGCGTTTACATTTTCTCCAAAACCCCGTTGACTTAGCATGGCGTTTCACAATTCCGTGTCACTTGGCCGACTCGGCCATTCGGCCGAGTCACATGTTGACACCACATCCTGTCATACACGATGCCACTCGCTTGTGAACGGAACCGGCAAAAGGTGGCACTTTCATCCGTCTAATGGGCCCGTTTCGTTGCGATCGCCCCAAAACTATGACGCCCACGTGCGCGAGGGTGGCCGGAGAACCGGTAGAACGGCAACGCGGCGCTCACCATTGGCTTCCAACCTAAATTCGCCCTTATTGACATCAAACTGTAACATTTTCAGTGCGCCGGGCGGCCCGAATGGCCGCGTCACAGCTGCGCAACCTCTATAGGCACGATCCTACAGGCACGATCCTATGGATCTTATGGGAACGACATGAACATCAAAGTGTAGCGACGACATTCCTCCGGCGCCGGCGCGCACGGTCGGATTCCATAAGGATGGGCGTCCAGCGGCCGTGTGCCTGGTGGCTACCCAGAACCGGTGCGGACAGGAGGCTTACGCCTTTTATCGTGCGCAGTGCACAGCGCACGACCGAGCACCGCGGACACAGTGCTGGTGCGCACCGGTGCGGCGGCTTCTGGACCCACGCTCGGCGACTCGCACAGAGGACGAAGACGAGCGCCATGAGAAGCGCCCACCGCGTGGCTTTCCTCCTGCTGGTGGCGTTCGGCGGCGGTGGCGGTGCGCGCGCGCAGCAGACGCAGCCGACACCGGCGGCGGATGACGGCGCCGCCGGCAGCTCGCCGGCGCCGCCGACGGCCGCGCCCGGCGGCCGACAGTGCAGCAGCGCCTTCGTGCTGGAGACGCGCAGCGCGAGCGGCGCGCCGCTGCGCGGCGTGCGCCCCACCGTCGGCACGGCCGAGGCGATTGCCGTGTTCGTCGGCGTGGGCGCGTTCGCCGCGATGATCGCCTACGCGTTCCACGCGGTGCGCGAGCACGTCTACCGCGACGCGCACAGCCTGGACACGTCGTTCGACGCCGGCGGCAAGGTGTCGATCGGCCTGACGGCCGCCACCATCGTGTCGCAGTGGACGTGGTCGGCCACCCTGCTGCAGTCGACCACCGTCGCCAGCCAGTTCGGCATCAGCGGGCCGTACTGGTACGCCGGCGGCGCCACCATCCAGATCATCCTGTTCGCCGTGCTCTCCATCCAGCTGAAGACGCGCGCGCCCGGCGCCAAGACGTTCCTGCAGGTGATCTACGCGCGCTTCGGGCCGCGCACGCACCAGGTGTACTGCGTGTTCGCCTTCTTCACCAACCTGGTGGTGATGATGTCGCTGATCATCGCCGGCACGGCGGTGCTCAACAGTCTGGTGGCCGACTTCAGTCCCGAGATGGCCAGCATGCTGCTGGCAATCGTCATCGGCGGCTACACGCTGATCGGCGGCCTCGGCGCCACATTCTACGTCTCCTACTTCAACACGGCGCTCATCTTCATCATTATCTTGATGCTGGTCGTCGAGGTGTACTTCAACCCCAGCGGCAACCCGAACAATCCGTTCGGAAGTTCGGATCGACTGTTCGAGCTGGTGAACTGCTGGACGGGACCGGCCGGAAACCGCGACGGCAGCTACCTGACGTTCCTGTCGCAGGGCGGCTTCATCTTCGGCATCATCAACATCGTGGGAAACTTCGGCACCGTGTTTTGCGACCAGGCCTACTGGCAGAGTTCAGTGGCTGCCAAGCCGCTGCAGGGCGTGTGGGGTTTCATACTCGGCGGACTGACGTGGTTCGCCGTTCCGTTCTGCCTGGCGACCACGCTCGGCCTGTCGTATCTGGCGTTGAGTTCAGCGCAGGGCTCGCCGCTGCTCTCCGACAAGGACGTCGCCAAGGGCTTGGTGGCGCCGATGGTGGCGCAGACGCTGCTCGGCCGCACCGGTGAGTACGCCATCCTCCTCCTCATCCTGATGGCGGTGATGTCGACAGGCTCGGCGGAGGTGATCGCCGTCTCCTCCATCGTCATCTACGACGTGTACCAGATCTATTTGAAGCCTTTCCGCAGCGACCTGGCGCCCGGAGAGTGCATCCTCTGCGGCCACAACGTGCACTCGACCTCGGAAGACCCGAAAAGGTGCAAATGTCCCTCCATGCAGCACTGTGCAGCTTGCCACGCCGACAACGTGGCCCGCAGCAGAGTGAACGGCCTGGTGAAGCCGCACTTCACCTGCACCGTGCACGGTCAGTTCCGGGAGTACCAGCAACAGCTGCTCGCCTACAAGAATTGGAGCATCGTGTGGACCACCTTCCTCTCCATACCGCTGTGCCTGTTCGGCTGGGCGGTCGACCTCGACCTGGCGTGGACCTACTACTTCACCGGCATCCTGATCTCGTCGGCCGTGGTGCCGATCGCACTGTCCATCCTGTGGGTGCGCGTGAGCGCGCGCGGCATGATCGGCGGCGCCGTGGGCGGCTGCGTCTGCGGCATCGTCAGCTGGCTGGCGTACGCCGCCACGCTGGAGGGCGGACTGGCCGACTTCGTGGTGAACACGGGCCGGCAGCGGCCGATGCTGGTCGGAAACGTGGTGTCCGTGTCGGTGGGCGGGCTGGTGTGCTTGGCGCTGTCGCTGGTGGACAACGCGCACATGACGCGCGAGCAGCAGGCACGCGAGTGGGAGAAGACGCGCGACATCGACAACCCACTGACACCCTGGGTGCACGTGTACCGGCGCTGCCTGCAGCTGCCGGCCGACCAGCCGGGCGGCAGCTACCACCAGCGGCCCAGTCTGGACGGCATCGTGCGCCACTTCCGGGTGGCCAAGCGCACAGCGTTCGTGGCTGGCGCGCTGTTCACGCTGCTGTTCGTGGTCGTGTGGCCGGCGAGCATGATCGCCGCCCACCCGCTGGACAGCGCCGGCTTCCTCGCGTGGACGACGCTCAGCCGCGGCTGGTGCTTCGTGGCGGCGGTGTTCATCGTGGTCGTGCCGCTGGCGCAGGAGCTGTTCGCCATCGTGCACCAGTGGCGCAAGCTGACCGGCGCCGTCTCCGCCGACCGCGTGGCGCTCGGCGACCGCTCGGCCGCCTCCACCGACTGCGTCTCACTCGGCAACCGCTCCGCCGCCTCCACCGACTGCGTCTCGCTCGGTGACCGCTCCGCCGCCGACAGCGAGGCCCGCGCAGCGTGCTAACAGTCGCCCAACGAGGAGTCGGGATGCAAATGCGAGAACACCGGCAGAGTTTGTGATAGGCAATGGAAGTTCAACAGCATTCAACTGACTTTCCACCTCGAAACAGGCCCAAATTTCTACTTTGTTGTTAACATCCATCAGGATTTGGAAGCTACCTCGATTTGAACTTGCACTGCCATCCTTTCCTCGACGCCTTAAGCCGCGACTTTGGACACACTGGGTCCACGAGAACGGTCACGCCCGCTTCCTGCCCCTGACAATGAAGTTCTCGATCACAGCCAAGCTGTCGCCGGATGGTGAAGAGGCTGTGAAGAGGCTCAACAGAGGCGTTGATACTTCAGGCAATGGCGTTCTAGACGTTGAAGCCAGAGTTGGTGGCGGTATAAACCGCTCCGAGAGCTTCTGCTGAAGAAGGAAATGAGGAACTATTTTGTTCTGAGAGCTCATCAAAATGGGACCGATGCATTGTGACAGTGACAGATTGTTCCGTGTTGCAGGCATGTGAACACCGTCTGGATGAATGGCCCTCCGCAAACAAGATGATTCGTGTATGCGATACCTAGCAATATTGTGTTTAGGCGCATATGTCTATGAATAAACATCGCGTGTTGTGCAAGCAGGTCGCTTCAGCCAATAACGTTATAGTTCATATAGTTCTCAGGAAATGTGCACGGAATGGAAGTTTGTTCCGTGGAACGTAAATGGAAAGTTTGTCCCTGAACAGTTGCAGCAGCTCAAATGTCCATGATTTTGTAGCCTTGACATAATAGCATGTTATAGGGAAGATTTATTGATAGATAATGTCGTGATGGATCGGTCGGTACAAGCCGTGCTGCATCTTTCACAACTTCAGAGTTTTCACAATAGAATGTCTCTCATAATTGTGTACCACGCTGAGTCAGGGGGTGTCAACCAGGAAATCGTGCGGAAGTATGGAAAGAGTGGTGGATTCAGAGATCCATGGAACTTCTCTCCAAGATCCAGGGGCATTTCGAGGGTTTTGTTTGACTGATGGGAGGGACCGACTTGGAGCGCAAGATCGTTTCTAATATTGTGTGGCATCAAGGATGAGATGTCGGTTCACGGGCTTCACCAGGAGTTCTCTAGAGGGGTGATGAAGGTCCTACCACATACGACTTCGTATTAATGCGAGGTGCCAACTTCGATATTCTACATAATCTAGTTTACTCCGAATACATCAACCAATTGATTCATGGGTAATGCGCATTGAAAGCTATGTATTATTCAGACGAAACTACTCATTCTATGCTGTTTACATATTTCTACATACCCCTGGCCACACTTGCAATATAATATTTCTTCAGGTGTAGGATGTCGAAGTGAGTAGGAGTAGTATCTCGGCTGTAGGATGCCGATTTCCGCCTGGAAAACGTTCCTTAAAATATCTGTCAAATCATTGAAACTTATATTTGAGCCCAAAATGCGTACCTCTTTCGACTCTTTTGACACCGACTTAATTTATGGATACCTATATTAGCACGCGCACCGGAAGGGTCGGGTTGGGGTGGGGGAATCCTCCCACCCCCTGTTCCGCGACGATATCTCTTAAACGGACGGCGATATTGCAATGGACTCAATTGTGACGTTCACAATTGATGAGCGACATTGTGCAACAACACAAATTGAAATCCGTCGGTGAATAGAGTAACCGCGGGAGTGCAATTTCCACCGACCGGGCGACGCCCGACCGCTGGCCTGCTAGGGGTACCGGCGCCCTGCCGCTGACCTGCCAGGGGTACTGGCTGCCGACCGCTGGCCTGCCAGGGTACCGGCTGCCGACCGCTGGCCTGCCAGGGTACCGGCTGCCGACCGCTGGCCTGCCAGGGACCGGCTGCCGACCGCTGGCCTGCCAGGGGTACCGGCGCCCGACCGCTGGCCTGCTAGGGGTACCGGCGCCCTGCCGCTGGCCTGCCAGGGGTACCGGCGCCCTGCCGCTGGCCTGCCAGGGTACCGGCGCCCGACCGCTGGCCTGCCAGGGGTACCGGCTGCCGACCGCTGGCCTGCCAGGGGTACCGGCTGCCGACCGCTGGCCTGCCAGGGGTACCGGCTGCCGACCGCTGGCCTGCTAGGGTACCGGCGCCCGACCGCTGGCCTGCCAGGGGTACCGGCTGCCGACCGCTGGCCTGCCAGGGGTACCGGCGCCCGACCGCTGGCCTGCTAGGGGTACCGGCGCCCTGCCGCTGGCCTGCCAGGGGTACCGGCGCCCTGCCGCTGACCTGCCAGGGGTACTGGCTGCCGACCGCTGGCCTGCTAGGGGTACCGGCGCCCTGCCGCTGGCCTGCCAGGGATACCGGCGCCCTGCCGCTGGCCTGCCAGGGGTACCGACGCCCGACCGCTGGCCTGCTAGGGGTACCGGCGCCCGACCGCTGGCCTGCCAGGGGTACCGGCGCCCTGCCGCTGGCCTGCCAGGGGTACCGGCTGCCGACCGCTGGCCTGCCAGGGGTACCGACGCCCGACCGCTGGTGGTCGGGTGCGGCGGGCTGACAGCTGGAGCGGAGCAGTGGCCACGAACACATTGCGATTTGTCAAATGGCCTTCCGGATTGGCCACGTCCGCCTATTGTCAGTACAGGACGAGAGGTTCCCGGTCCCGGTTGCTTGCTGGTTCTGCAAAACAAGTTTGGAGGCGGCTGGCGGTTTTCGTCTGCAGGTCGACGCTGTTCGACTCTGTCGCCTGGCAGAATTGTAAATTTCCCGGCAGAAGAATGATACAAGCCTCGTTGCATGCGACGATCAGATAAGCGCAGTCCGGTTGTTGGTAAGCGCCTGGCGACACAGAAGCAAGTAGGAAATAATAGAAAAATGCCAAAAATGGTAAAATACCTACTAACTCAGCACCGACTGGACTCTCCGGCCAGTCACCTTTGGCCGAGGAGCCCCTCTCCGGTCAATTCAAAATGTCCTCCAGTCC
Organism: Ashinkailepas kermadecensis; assembly: GCA_034440615.1. NCBI lineage: Eukaryota > Metazoa > Arthropoda > Thecostraca > Neolepadidae > Ashinkailepas > Ashinkailepas kermadecensis. Next base: position 435,395 of record JAOTOM010004922.1, on the reverse strand, counting down.
CATCCCGCTCCTGGGTCATATCCGAAAGTACCGAGTCGATTTGAACTATTCAAACGGAAATCGATAACTATTGCATGCGACCTTAGGACGCATGAAGGATTTTGCTTCAGTTAGATAATGAGGTCACAGTGGGTCACAATGAGGTGACGCACGTCGACGGGCCACTTTTCCTGATCACCATGCTTATGGCATGGAATATAACAGCACGAGGCAGAAAGTCTGACAAGATGAAGAAAGTTAGTCAAGCGTTCTGTATGGTTATTTTCATACTTGTTTTCAAGGGTCACAGGTCCAGGTCAACTGAAATCAACCTTGCGGTATATTTGCATCAGAAAACACGGTGCCGATCTGAATAATTCAAACGGCGACTGATGGCCCCATGCCGTGCGGCCCCGGGTCATACAGAGTGTTTTGTGCGACCCCGGGTCATACAGAGTGTTTTGTGCGACTCCGGGTCATACAGAGTGTTTTGTGCGGCCCCGGGTCATACAGTGTTTTGTGCGACTCCGGGTCATACAGTGTTTTGTGCGACCCCGGGTCATACAGAGTGTTTTGTGCGATCCCGGGTCATACAGAGTGTTTTGTGCGGCCCCGGGTCATACAGTGTTTTGTGCGACTCCGGGTCATACAGTGTTTTGTGCGACCCCGGGTCATACAGAGTGTTTTGTGCGACTCCGGGTCATACAGAGTGTTTTGTGCGACCCCGGGTCATACAGTGTTTTGTGCGACTCCGGGTCATACAGAGTGTTTTGTGCGACCCCGGGTCATACAGAGTGTTTTGTGCGGCCCCGGGTCATACAGAGTGTTTTGTGCGACCCCGGGTCATACAGAGTGTTTTGTGCGACCCCGGGTCATACAGAGTGTTTTGTGCGACCCCGGGTCATACAGAGTGTTTTGTGCGGCCCGGGTCATATAGAGTGTTTTGTGCGACCCCGGGTCATACAGTGTTTTGTGCGACCCCGGGTCATACAGAGTGTTTTGTGCGGCCCCGGGTCAAACAATGCGTTTTGTGCTGCCACGGGTCATACAGAGTGTTTTGTGCGACCCTGGGTCATACAGAGTGTTTTGTGCGACCCTGGGTCATACAGAGTGTTTTGTGCGGCCCCGGGTCATACAGAGTGTTTTGTGCGGCCCCGGGTCATACAGAGTGTTTTGTGCGGCCCCGGGTCAAACAATGTGTTTTGTGCTGCCCCGGGTCAAATAATGTTGTGTGCAGCCTTGGGTCATACAGAGTATTTTGTGCGGCCCCGGGCCATACAGAGTGTTTTGTGCGGCCCCGGGTCATACAGAGTGTTTTGTGCGGCCCCGGCCATACAGAGTGTTTTGTGCGACCCCGGGTCATACAGAGTGTTTTGTGCGACCCCGGGCCATACAGAGTGTTGTGTGCGGCCCCGGGTCATACAGAGTATTTTGTGCGGCCCCGGGTCGTACAGAGTGTTTTGTGCAGCCCCGGGTCGTACAGTGTTTTGTACGGTCCCGAGTCATACAGAGTGTTCTGCACAGCCCCGGGTTGTACAGAGTGCTTTGTACGGCCTCGGGTCATACAGAGTGTTTTGTGCGACCCCGGGTCATACAGAGTGTTTTGTGCGACCCCGGGTCATACAGAGTGTTTTGTGCGGCCCCGGGTCAAACAATGCGTTTTGTGCTGCCACGGGTCATACAGAGTGTTTTGTGCGACCCTGGGTCATACAGAGTGTTTTGTGCGGCCCCGGGCCATACAGAGTGTTTTGTGCGGCCCCGGCTCATACAGAGTGTTTTGTGCGACCCCGGGCCATACAGAGTGTTGTGTGCGGCCCCGGGTCATACAGAGTATTTTGTGCGGCCCCGGGTCGTACAGAGTGTTTTGTGCAGCCCCGGGTCGTACAGTGTTTTGTACGGTCCCGAGTCATACAGAGTGTTCTGCACAGCCCCGGGTTGTACAGAGTGCTTTGTACGGCCTCGGGTCATACAGAGTGTTTTGTGCGACCCCGGGTCATACAGAGTGTTTTGTGCGACCCCGGGTCATACAGAGTGTTTTGTGCGGCCCCGGGTCAAACAATGCGTTTTGTGCTGCCACGGGTCATACAGTGTTTTGTGCGACCCTGGGTCATACAGAGTGTTTTGTGCGGCCCCGGGTCATACAGAGTGTTTTGTGCGGCCCCGGGTCGTACAGAGTGTTTTGTGCGGCCCCGGGTCAAACAATGTGTTTTGTGCTGCCCCGGGTCAAACAATGTTGTGTGCAGCCTTGGGTCATACAGAGTGTTTTGTGCGGCCCCGGGCCATACAGAGTGTTTTGTGCGGCCCCGGGTCATACAGAGTGTTTTGTGCGGCCCCGGGTCATACAGAGTGTTTTGTGCGGCCCCGGGTCAAACAATGTGTTTTGTGCTGCCCCGGGTCAAACAATGTTGTGTGCAACCCTGGGTCATACAGAGTGTTTTGTGCGGCCCGGAGCCATACAGAGTGTTGTGTGCGGCCCCGGGTCATACAGAGTGTTTTGTGCGGCCCCGGGTCATACAGAGTGTTTTGTGCGGCCCCGGGCCATACAGAGTGTTTTGTCGACCCCGGGTCATACAGAGTGTTTTGTGCGACCCCGGGCCATACAGAGTGTTGTGTGCGGCCCCGGGTCATACAGAGTATTTTGTGCGGCCCCGGGTCGTACAGTGTTTTGTGCAGCCCCGGGTCGTACAGAGTGTTTTGTACGGTCCCGAGTCATACAGAGTGTTCTGCACAGCCCCGGGTTGTACAGAGTGCTTTGTACGGCCTCGGGTCATACAGAGTGTTTTGTGCGACCCCGGGTCATACAGTGTTTTATGCGTCCCCGGGTCATACCGAGTGTTGTGTGCGGCCCCGGGTCATACAGAGTATTTTGTGCAGCCCCGGGTCGCACAGAGTGTTTTGTGCAGCCTCGGATCGTACAGAGTGTCTTGTGCCAGGTGAAAAAGAAGGTTACAGGTCAAGATGGAACACCCAAACTAGATCGATTTCTTGCCACCATGTTAGTGACATGGGATACAAAAGCACAGAGTAGAAAGTTTCTCAAATACTCGCTTTAAAGGCGGCGCAAATGACCTTTATGGTCCGGCACGCCTAAAAAAACACTCCCCCCCCGTTTCTCAAATTGAAATAATTGAGTTACACATGCATTACGGGTGCTGATTTCAGATATGCTCCTCAAGGTCCGCTGCGTCGTCACCCGTCCGGCCACCTGCGCCATTCCGTGGCTTTTGAATCGGTCATAGCTCGCTCACCTTTTCAAATGTTAACTTGAAATATGACACCATGTGCATGGTTTAAAATTGTATCATATATATATATATACATATATATATATATATATATATATATATATATATATATATATATATATATATATATATATATATATAGTATGTATATATACATGCATGTTTAGAGTCTGTTTTGAAGGGATTTAAAATACTTGAAATATTACGACAAAATGCTTCGTCGCTGTTTTGTATGATCATGTGACTGCGTGAATAAAGCAAAATCTAAATTGAACCTTCATAGGGCTGCTTTCGGACTGCAATGCGACATAGAGAATTACATTTTCCCTTCACAAGTTGTAAGCTTGTCAACTTGTCTACGCATTCCTTAATAAAAGCCAAAAGTGAGAGAAAGTGACGTCACCATGACATTAGTTACGGCTGATCGATGGTGACCTGAATCCTTTGTCGGTCCACGCACAGTTCATAAAGGAAAGGGTACTGAAAATGTCAGCTCGATATATGTGCCCGTCTCGGAGATGTCACGAAAATCAGCCGAGCTCCCCAACTGCAGTCGACTCAGTGTATGAAAAGCTCAATCCGCATTCGGCACATTCTGCAACACTACTGCTGCCACCTGCCGACGCTCCTACCGTCACCGGGGACCGTCGGTACCGGACGCCAGCTGATCCTCGTGTACCAGGAATCAGCGCCAATTGGCACACACTGGTACACATCGGTACACAGTGGTACACATTGGTAAACAGTGGTACACAGTAGTGCACAGTGGTGCACAGTGGTACACTTCGGTACACAGTGGTACACATTGGTAAACAGTGGTACACAGTAGTAAACAGTGGTGCACAGTGGTACACATTGGTACACAGTGGTACACATTGGTAAACAATGGTACACAGTAGTACACAGTGGTGCACAGTGGTACACATTGGTACACAGTGGTACACAGTAGTACACAGTAGTACACAGTGGTGCACAGTGATACACATTGGTACACAGTGGTACACATTGGTAAACAATGGTACACATTGGTACACAGTGGTGCACAGTGGTACACATTGGTAAACAATGGTACACAGTAGTTCACAGTGGTACACATTGGTACACATTGGTACACATTGGTACACATTGGTAAACAGTGGTACACATTGGTAAACAGTGGTACACATTAGTGCACAGTGGTACAGATTTGTGCACCCTGGTACACATTGGTACACCCTGACACAGATTGGTAAACAGTGGTACACACTGGTACACATTGACATACAGTGGTATGCGCTGGTACCAAGTGGTACACATTGGTTCACAGTGGTACACATTGGTTCACAGTGGTACACAATGGTACACACTGGCACACATTGGGTACATACCGCATGTGGTCGGATCTTCTTGTGACAGAGTTCGATGATTTGTTCTTGCAGTTTCTTCTGGCTGTCGGTGAGCACCCAGGCCGGGTCGTACTCTGTCCCTATGCCCCAAAACGGCCGTGAGCCCCACATCTTTTGCGGTACGTCGGCTGTCATGGTGACCTTCCTGCCGGATATTACACTGCGTCATGCATACGGCGTGGATGGTGCTCTCGGGATTTATTGGGTGAAGCAGAAACGTTCGGCTCACTTGGCGACTTGAGCTACGACACATATCAGTGCCATATTACTTCGGAATATATTGAGAGTTCGTGGCTTGTGCTGTCGGTGTGTGCAATTACTGTTCGTCATCGTAAACCATGAGAAAACAAGGATATTTCGTTGAATACGCAACATTTGTTACCAGGTCGGCAAGTTATCTGCAACAAAATCCTCCTGAATTGTGTTAGGTGCAATTGCGTTGCAAGTGCAGATCTTATATCAATGTCAAGCCTTCTCTTGGGTGTACGCCTTGCAACAAATTGTATTCAGGTAGGCCAGCGGCCATCAAGATCCAGCGCAGGTCACGTTTCACACCGAATTTCTTCAGTCAGCTTCATAGGAACTATTGCAAATTTCTCGCTAAAGGGGCTAGGAAGAAGTGGTGAGGGGGCGTCCAGTGCTGACTGCTTCCACCGGCCATGGCTATGGATATTTTAAAATATTAAACTCAGCTTTTGAACAGTCGCCGCTGAGTGGGTGACGCAGCTGGATAATGCGTCTGCTCAGCTTCAGCCGTTTCCAAGCTTACGTTTCAGTTCGAGCAGACTTTTCGTTGACCGACTTATTCACTGAGCATTGTTACCAGGCAGTAACTAAGGAGCAAGGCCGTAACTAAGGATCGTTCGCCGGGCCCTGAGCTTAACGCTGACGCCAGCGATCGTATGAACGTGACAGGGCGCTCAAATGTGACGAGGAGGACTCCCAGTGTCCAGTTCAGAAGCTTACCTTCCAACTGGTCTGAGCTTGCACATCTTCTCCACTTTCCTTCAAGTCCAAAGCAACCTCAGACTTTGATAGCCACAACTGTGCCATTCATTATGGAAAAAATTGTCCCATGAAATTTATTTTGATTTCCGAAAACCGACTGACTTTCGCTAACTCGTCCCACTTCAGCATGGCCCTGACGGACACTCGGATGCACCAGTCAGCATGCCTTGGAAACCTAAGCTTGCATAGATTCAAGTCATGCGGATCAATACAGCTGCATCAATATTTATGCACCGAACATGCATTCGCGTTGCCGCCGGCAATTGCCGGCTGACACTCCTTGCATCAGCTGACACTCCTTGCATCAGGGCTATTGCCAGCGCACAAAACGACTCGACCCTTCAGCCCAGACCGGGGAGATCAATGCAGGCCGTCGCCCCCCCCCCCCCCAAGAACTGAGGTATTGCGGCGGCAGGTTCTCCAGTAGTTGCAGAACAATCCAGTCTATTTGGATATTCTTGCATTGAATGCGTTGCGCCGTCAAAATACGGTGTCACACCTCGCGCTTCAAACTGCGTGGTTAAAAACGATGATCTGCACCAGGGCTCAACGCCGAGCTCACCAACTCAACTCACGGCCGGCTCATCCTCTACAGCTCACCGCCACCTCGTCCTCCGCGCACGGCTGCTCCCCCCCCCTCCCCAGCTCGCCCTCCGCCGTTCCACGGGATCGCAATTTTCTCCGACCTTAGCCATTAACCCAACATGGAATTGACTGAAACTAGTCGGCCCGATAATCTGTTCGCCCACATGCCGTGCGCTTGGCATGTGGCATTCTTCGCACGTGCTTCAGACATCATCGCTGTCAAAGTCAACTGATATCAACCTGACGGCCTATTTGCAACTCATCAAGTTTGAATCATTCAGATCGGCACCGTGCCGATCTGAATAATTCAAACGGCGACTGATAGCCCCACTCCGTGCGACCCCGGGTCATGCAGAGTGTCTTGTGCCAGGTGAAAAGAATGGCTACAGGTTGACGTCAACCACCCAAACGAGATACATTTCTTAGTGACCTGAATTGGTCAACAACACGTCCGCCACAACTCGGCGCCACTACGACGGCTCACCTTTCACACGCGTAGCGCTACCGCGACAGAGCCGTGCTTCGCCGAGCGCGAGACACACCCTCCCTGCCGCCGTGTCCGGGACAGACAGACGGCCGCCGCGGCGGCGCCCGCCTGTTACATGCTAGTCATCTGGCAGCCCCGCCTGTGACATGCGTGGCATCTGGAAGCTCCGCCAGAGGCGGCACCGCTGGAAATGCTTATCTTCAATTCGACCAGAATTTCCCATCCGATCTGGCGCCGCCGCCTTGCCATGTGAAGTGTGGTGGGAAAGGATGGAGAGCTCGTGCAGATTTGACTTCGAGCTCGTCTTCAGAGGGAACTGTCGCCCGCCCCATTCTTTGGATGGTCTTTAAAGTCAACCCCGTGAGCGTTCCATCAAATAACAACCGCGGGATTGCCTTTGTCCACCGAACTCCCACATGGCTTTTGCGGGTCTCGGCGTGGCACCTGCTGCGTCATGTGTCCACTTTTCTAAACGAATTGACATGCATATCACCCATGACGGCATTCTCGTACCCTCGGATTCCGGGCCTCGTCTAACAAGATTTGACTGCGGGGTGGGTGTGCGCTGCAGTTTCCTCCACCGGGGCCAAATCCCAGCTCAGCCGAGCGCCCCGGCTCCTCCGCCAGTAATACCTAAACAGTGGGAAATCCGACAAAGCTGGGCAGCGGCGGTCGTGAGTGCGGCCGGGCGGCACGGCATTCGCAGGCAGCATGTTGAAGGTCCTGCTCTCAATCTGCGTCTGCAACTATCCACATGTTTGTGTCTATGGGTGTGTGTGGGGGGGAGGCTGAGTGTTCCCGGCTACACCACTGTGCACCGGCATTTACTTACACAGTTTGATTTTTACATTTGCCGTTTTACATCGTTCTTTTGAAAATTTTATTTTTATGGCAAGCTTGCGCAAAGAAATTAAGAAAAATTATCCAGCACAGCAAACCACAGTCACAGGGTTACAACCAGCGCAGCAAACCACTGTCACAGGGTTACAACCAGCACAGCAAACCACAGTCACAGGGCTACAACCAGCACAGAAAACCACAGTCACAGGACTACAAGCAGCACCGAAAACTACAGTCACAGGGCTACAACCAGCACATAAAGCTACAGTCACAGGGCTACAAGCAGCCCGTAAAACTACAGTCACATGGCTCCAAGCAGCAGAGAAGACTCGAAGAATGTATGTCATGATTATAATGAATTATTTGATGGCACTAATTAGGCCGGTACATGTACGGAGAGGGAATGTTCCAAAGTAAGTACGGCCGGAGGTATAGACGTAGTTGTTAGATGCATGTCGATTGCTCCAAGTGCCATCATAAACCAATGCAGTCTGACACCGTAACGAGGAGCGGTCAAGGTGAACAGTGGTGGCTGAAGGCGAGCAGGCCCCATGGCGCTGACAACAGTCGTATCTCGCAAGTATCAGCACAGCCGATCGGCCACAAATGAGCCGATAAACAGTGCCGGACGACCTTGGTCAAGTCGTTCAGATTTCCCGCTACGGGGCCCGGTTTGAGCTCGGCATGGATGCAATTCTTTGGTCCAATTCAATTCGGGTCGATCACCATTTCCAATTCAAATCCATGAGCAACCAGAACGGTAATTAGGATCTAATCCGCTTCGAGTGATTTGAGTTGCTACAGCAAGCAGGGCAGCAAGTTAACTTTCAGATCCATCATAAATATGATATACCTCAAACGGCTGCGTAAAAAAAACTTGTATCCAATCACATCCTGATCAAACCAAGTAAAAAATTCGTGCGGGTAGCACGATCCATGATTTGTTCCGGCTCTACCCCCCCACAACAAACCAGTGCGGCCGTTGCGAGTGGAGAGACTTGCTGGCTCAAAGTATAGTTTGTCGGATCGATCCATCGCGTATATACACATACCGTAGACCAACTCACTGCAGGAACGAACTGCGCAATTAGGAGGCCAATCATGACCCGGACTTTCCCTTCTCCTAGCCGTTGTTAGTGTGAGGTGACAGAAAAGGCAACGCCTGCCAAATTCTGAATACGCATCAAATTTGTGATACTTCGGCTTCGAAAGCATTACGATAAAGTTTTCTGGATAGCATGCATTTATTTTCGTCCTCCTCTTCTTTGAGTTGATCTGGCTGGCCATGCATTGCAGCGATCTTGGCTGTTTCGCATTGTGGTGATGTGTTGTGGTGATGTGTTGTGGTGATGTGTTGTGATGTGTTGTGGTGATGTGTTGTGGTGATGTGTTGTGGTGATGTGTTGTGGTGATGTGTTGTGGTGACGTGTTGTGGTGACGTGTTGTGGTGATGTGTTGTGGTGATGTGTTGTGGTGACGTGTTGTGGTGATGTATTGTGGTGATGTGTTGTGGTGACGTGTTGTGGTGATGTGTTGTGGTGATGTGTTGTGGTGATGTGTTGTGGTGATGTGTTGTGGTGATATATCGTGTAAGCATCTGCGGCGTTGTGCGAGTACCGTGTGTGTATGTAGTTGTAGAGTTCTGGAGAACGGACGAGTAGACGTGTAATGGACGAGGAGAGACGAGCAGAGGCGAGATCAGATGTCAGGAGCTGAGATAAGGCGTGATGAATAGAAGCCGGAGCAGATGACGTAGTTGAATGATGAAGGCTCAGTCCGAACGGTGTCAAGTTGGGGAATGTGGAGTTAGGAGGGGATCATAGCACATTCACAATGCACACTTCGAAGTCAATACTAGTACGTACACATTTTGCATCGTGCTAGTTTCATCTTCTCTTTGGCCATATTCGTTAGGCTTGAAACGCGGGGGATCTCCGGTAAGGAAAGAAAACAGGTAGGTTCCTGATGCCATTCTCAAGAACTCTGAAATATGCGTCCGCGACAAGCGCGTCCGGATGCTCACCAGTGTGTGCGCGAAGAATATAGTTACAATGTATGATACTCCGTCTCCATAAAATATGATGCTAAGTGCATTTATGAAAGTTAGCTTGCCTTCAGACGTCAATTTCATTGCCACTTACAGTGTTACATTGCGTATATTGTTATTTTGCGTATTGTCTTCTGTAACTATTTTCCACCATAGACGGCAGGCCGCCGGCGACGCTGCCGGCGGCCCGCGGCTCGCCGCCGACCACCCGCCATTCACGGATATGGCAGGGCGCGGAGCTATCCCCTTAACGTTAATGTGCCCAAACGCCAATATTACAGGCAGATTTTCGTACTTGAAATGATAGGCGATATGCCTGACATGATTTCCGCAACCATTGGAGATGATGCCGACAGGTTTTCTCGATATTGTTTAATAACATTACACATATGGGCGTGAATGTAAAATATGCATCTAGTCATAAAGTCATAAAGTGTTTAGATTTAATAAGAGCCACAAGGGCCCATCCAGTTAAGTCTGTAAATGGAAGATACCATAAGCCCGGTAATAAGACCTACCCCAACCATCACTACATCCTAAAGAAACCATCCACCAACATCCTACCCACCTATCAATGCCTATCTACTCTAGGTATCCAGCCCTATTTCCTTGATCCCTCTTAACACATGTGGATTGAAAGCCTTACCAATAATTTTCCAACTGCATCCATGCCTGCTTAAAGGGGTCTGTGCCGTGCACACTTACTTGGCATAAATTTCACCCCATCCATCAGTTAACCATCCACCACCATCCCACCCACCTATCAATGCCTATCTACCCTAGCTATCCAGCCCTATTCCCTTGATCCTCTTAACACATGTGGATTGAATGTCTTACCAATAATTTTCCAACTGTGTCCATGCCTGCTTAAAGGGGTCTGTGCCGTGCACACTTACTTAGCATAAATCTCACCCAATCCACCACAAATTAGAACTCAAAAACAAGATTTTCCTGTCTAAAAAAAAATTGTCCACCATACTTTTAAATACATTTAATGAGGAACTCCCCACAACACCAGCAGGCAGCCTATTCCACTGATCAACAACCCTTTGACTGAAGACCTGTTGTCGCTTAACTGTCCCACACCTGTTGATGGTGTTCCTTCACAAACCCACTACCAGAGCGGCGCCACCGGTATTATGTCCGCTCATGACGCCTGACGTTTGAGCTCTTTCTGTCGTTGTTTGCTTCCTTCTTCAACACACTTGTTTGCTTCCTTCTTCACATATTTTCTCTGTTCTTTTCTTATCCCATCTTTTAATTTACTTTTCTTGTTTATTTGCGTTGTTTTCTTTTCTTTTTCAACGTATCATTTCTTCCTTCCTTCCATTTTTTCCTCCTTTCCTTACAGCTCATAAATGACGTGAGTGGATGGCAAGAAGTGGAAGAAATGCTGGTGTAGTGTCAGGGGGTTAGAGTTGGAAAGAGTGGTGATGGGATGGTTGGTATTTGTTTGTGGAGCAGCAGCCCGTAATGTGTTGTCTGACGTTTGTGTAGTTGGTGTAGTGCATGAATATTGAATATGTGTTTGATGGTAAGTGGTCGGTGGCATGCGGTGCATTATGTTCGTGGTTGTTTGATATGATGCAAAAATAAATGAGTCTAGTGTCTAGGTGTAGGCATTTAGTAGGTATACATTCTATATGTCTCATAGTTTGATTCATAGTATTGCAGTGTTCGTATTTGGGGTGTACCTGATGAAGTTGTGCCTGCGAGGTGTGCGGTGTGTGTTATATGCGTGTGTTGATGGCCTGGTGAATTGTGGGATAGTAGTCGGATCGTGACAGTGGATATTGCATGATGTGTTGTTGTGTAGAGGTTGTACATGCTGCTCCTCTGCCTCCGAGTTCGTCGGCGTGTATGCTTGTGTGCCTGAGGAGCCAAAGTAGAAGAGGCTGTTGATGTGAGAGAATGTGTCGTGTACGCGACGTATTTTTGGTATGAAGGAATGTGTGTGGGTAGTGTGGGTATGATGGTTTCAAAGGCGGAGCTTGAGTCCGTGACGATGATATTGTGTTCAGAGTTGGTGATTGCTCTTAACACGTGTAGAAGACCAGGGCCGAGGGGTCCTCGGGTCGTAGAGGCTCACTCGGGTGTATCAGAACCCCCCAATTAAGACTACCCGGACTTTGGCCGGAACTTTGCTGCCCCTTTCCGCTAAAAATGAAAGAAAATTGCTTGAGGTCAAAACATCCGTCCTCTTGGGACGATATTTTGCTATTTTCGGAAGACCCATCATCATTAGAAAACTTTGGATTGTGTCCACTATTTTTCAGGTACCACGAAATAAAAAGAAGTGAATTAAAGAACTAGCAAGACCAGGTATTTTCAACGGAATGGTATTTTCGTTTTCAATGGGTATATTAACAACATAAAATGGATAATTATTTGGTAGCTGACCGGCATAAAAGTCCATAACTTTAAAACTTTACAAAGACTATAAAAGTCATAAAAGTCATAAAGTATTAAGGCTTAATAAGAGCCACAGGGGCCCATTTTAAACCATAGAATGTCCATACTCCCACCCAAATCAATCCCCTATCCCAAGTTCCTAGGAAACTTTATATCCCAGCCCATCTAACACCACTCACCTACCCCTAACATAATCACAAGCCCTCCCATCCCCCCCCCTTCCCCCAAAAACCCCCCCCTCAACCTCCTCACAAAAAAAAGGTTGCAACTCCTCTCCTTCCCACCCCCCCCAAAAATTAAAAAATTTTTTTTTTTAAAAAAAAAACTAACGTGCTATTGCATAATACACTCAACAATTACAAACTCCTCCCATCAACACATTGTGCACCAAGACAATCTCATCAGTATCACATCCCGAAGAAGGTGCGAATCCACTGCAGGTACACCCTATATAAAGTTATAAAGCATTTAGACTTAATAAGAGACTCACTTGCTATTTCATAACATAGTCAACAATTACAAACTCCTCCCAACCCCACTCCTCCCGTCGATCAACCTTCCCTGGAATACAGAAAACAATCCCCTATTCTTATAATGATTGTCTATGCCGTTTTTAAAGATGTTCAGTGTGTTGCTACTGACAATGGTTCCTGGCAGCTGGTTCCAGTGTTCTACTACCCTGTTGGTGAAGAAAACTGTCTTAACCTTGTCCTGCTGTGATTAACTTTAATTTTGAATTGATGACCTCTAATTGCATCATTTCTGTTAAATTCAAACATTTCCCTGAGATATCCCTGTTCCTGACCATGAACAAATTTAAAAACCTCGATGAGATCCCTCTCAGCCTTCTATATCTAAGTGAAAACATGTTCAATTATATACTATACTATAAAATTATATACTATAAAACTAATAAGAAGAATTTAAGACTTTATAAAAGTCACAAACTGACCTTCTCCTGAGGAGAAGAAAGTTTAACTTTCTTCTCCTCAGGAGAAGGTCAGTTTGTGACTTTTATAAAGTCTTAAATTCTTCTTATTAGTTTCTCGGGAACTAATAAGTTCCTCGGGAAGAGGAGAATCTCCTCTTCCCGGAGCATCCACCGAACTCCAAAGAAGAGGGGTAAGGATAGGGCCATTTGAGGTGTGAGATGGCTTTCTGAGATGGAAGAGGAACTCCGAGCTTGGAGCCCTCTGAACCAGGGAGAGACTCGCTGAATTTTGGGAGAGCCCCTTGAAGCAGGAAAAGGGGGTTGGGAGTTGGGAGATGGCGTTTTGAGTTCAAAGAGAACCCTCTAAGTTCGGAGAGGGCCCTCTGAACCGCAAAAAGAACCCCTGTGTTGGAAGAGAGCCGTCTGGGCCCTTTGAGCTGTGAGATGGCCCCTGAGATGCGAGAGGGTCCTCAGAGCCAGGGAAGTGATCTCTGTGAGATGGCCCCCTGAGATGCGAGAGGGTCCTCGGAGCCAGGGAAGTGATCTCTGTGCCCGGAGGGGATCCTCAGTGTTGGGAGAGAGAGAGAGAGAGAGAGAGAGAGAGAGAGAGAGAGAGAGAGAGAGAGAGAGAGAGAGAGAGAGAGAGAGAGAGAGAGAGAGAGAGAGAGACAGAGACAGAGACAGAGACAGAGACAGAGACAGAGACAGAGACAGAGACAGAGACAGAGACAGAGACAGAGACAGAGACAGAGACAGAGACAGAGACAGAGACAGAGACAGAGACAGAGACAGAGACAGAGACAGAGACAGAGACAGAGACAGAGACAGAGACAGAGACAGAGACAGAGACAGAGACAGAGACAGAGACAGAGACAGAGACAGAGACAGAGACAGAGACAGAGACAGAGACAGAGACAGAGACAGAGACAGAGACAGAGACAGAGACAGAGACAGAGACAGAGACAGAGACAGAGACAGAGACAGAGACAGAGACAGAGACAGAGACAGAGACAGAGACAGAGACAGAGACAGAGACAGAGACAGAGACAGAGACAGAGACAGAGACAGAGACAGAGAGAGAGAGAGAGAGAGAGAGAGAGAGAGAGAGAGAGAGAGAGAGAGAGAGAGAGAGAGAGAGAGAGAGAGAGAGAGAGAGAGAGAGAGAGAGAGAGAGAGAGAGAGAGAGAGAGAGAGGACCATCTAAGCTGCTAAGCCACCCTGAGGTATTGTGACAGCAGAGGACTTAAAAACATAAGGGCTTAAGTACGCATTTGTCATTCGATTTTCGTCAGCTTCCTCTCGTTGGTGCTTTGCTCGCATAAAAAACTTCCTTTTGTCTCTTACGGTCGACATACATATCGATCTCGGTCGGTAGACTAGCATGCTTCGCCTGTATGTGTCTGTGCAATGTTCTTAATTTGCCATTTAACTTGCAACCAGGATAACTACAAAGCAACTTTTGTCATGGTGGTAATGCCATAGCGGCACCCAACCCTTCTACATGCACTGTACTCTTGTTGCCTGCAAACTGTCACCTCAGTCCTGACCAGGCGCGCACCCAGGATTTTTCCATGGGGGGGGGGCCGGACCGAAAAGGGCACTTGGCCGGCTCCAAAAGGGCACTTTGCGGCCCCGGGGCACATTGGAAGGTTTGTTGACCGGGGGGAGGGGGTGGCAAGCAATTTGTTTTAAAAGTGCTAGAAAAAATGATTTTTTTGCTGGAATGTCCCAAATTTAGCCTGAAAATCACCTGCTTTATGATAAGGCAGGTGATTTTTGGGCTAAATTTGGGACATTCCGGCCAAGAGGGCACTTTTCGGTCAAAAGGGCACTTTTGGCCAAAAGGGCACTTTGGTCTTATGGGGGGGGGGGGGGCCCGGGCCCCCTGGGCCCCCCCCTCCGGTGCGCCACTGGTCCTGACTAGTGTTGGATTAATGTCTTGAAATCCTGGATTTGGTAAGGAAAATTGCAGGGCATTCCAGGTCAGAGAGGGCAATTTTATTTCTGTTTCTGTCACAAAAATTCCTTTTGTGCTTTCCATGGCAATGTTTCATGTACCTTCCATGTTCCATGTACCATGTTCCATGTGCCATGCTCCATGTGTCATGCTCCATGTGCCATGTTCCATGCGCCATGTTCCATGCACCATGTTCCATGCACCATGTACCATGTACAGTCGGTTACAGAAGTATCTTTCAGTATACCTTTATTATGGCGAGTCACCAGGAGCGTAGGCTGTGCCACTTCACATCAATTATTGGTAGGCTGCGCCCCTTCACATTTAGGCCTTACGGGACAGTCTACCAGGTTGACCATTGGCCGGTGTTCATGGATAGGAATTCGCCTCTGCGGTCACCACGTGACTATTTGCCCTGCAGTCGTTTAAGAGGACAGGCAGGTCAGTGCTGTTCCTGCCTTTGCGCCTCCGACGCGTCGACAACATTGGATCGTGCATAGTGTACGCATGGGCTACCATTGAAATGATTTTGAAAATGGAGAACCGGTCAACTTCAAGAAATTGCGATTCAGTAGCAGTGCGGGGCTTCGATGTCAGGATTGGCTAAGGAGCATATGGCGAGGAGTTGTTTGGTCGGCCAGAAAACGTTGATACGGCGGAAGGAGACGGATTCCTCGACAGGCTTGACTACTATGAAAGAGCCAGCACTGTCGAGGTAGAGTTCGATAGGATCAGGTTGTTGGGATGGTGTGGTCTAGTTAGGGCATGGGTTTGTGGCGTGGAGAGTGATGGTGTGGTCGGAATTGCGAGGCGAGGTCTTGGTACGAGCGGGGGTCGGTGAGGGACAAAGGGCTTCCATGGCGTCGTTCAAAGGAATTGTCTGGCGCGGGTCATCAATGGTGGTATTATGTGCGGAGTCCGGGGTCGCGCGATGGTCGTCAGGTGTCGCCAGTGGTGGAAAATCCGAGTCGGAGTCCGGTGGCGAGCTGGTGTCAGTATCCTTTTTTTCGTTTTTCCCCATCGCGGGGGAAAAAACCCTACCGAATACGATTTAAATGTAGACGAAGGACAACGGACAACGAAATACGACGACGAATAAATCCGCGCGGGGTGACGGGTGTCACCCAGAAAAGAAAAAGAACGAAAAGGAGCGACGGGTGTCACCCCACGAAAAAATGAAAAATAAACTGCTATAACCAGCAGTTAGTCTGGTCAAAACTGGCACGGCGGAGTATTCAGAGGCTTTGGTAATATGGGCCGTGATAGCACTGAATACTCCATGTAGATCAGTGGGTCTCAGTGTGCTTCTTGAATGCCTAGTGCACTGTGTGGCCTGTTCGAAGTGCGGGACGCTTGAATGTGTTTTATTGTCGTTTGTACATGAGTTGTGTGTGTTTCGTTGCATGACGGTGTGTAGTGGCTCTGTGTGTTGGCGCGAACGTTTGGCGCGAACGTTTGGCGCGAATGGTTGGCGCGAATGGTGGGTTTGTAGCGTCGTGGGTTGGTGTTTACCTTGTAAGTGGCATGTTTTGTCGGTGCACCAGGCGGATGGGTATGTTGGTGGTCGTGCTCTGTGTGTGGGTGTCTGTGGGATCACTGTGTGTGTGTTAGGTGGTGTAGTGTCCGAGTCATTGTCTGACGTTCCGAGGTGTGAGTGTGGGTGGTTGTGTGGTGGACATGGCAGTGTCTGTTGCGGTATGTGATTGATGTGGGTGCGACGTGGGTGGCGTGTGCCGAGTTGTGCCCTGTGGCCGTGGTGGAGATGCCTGTGTTGGGAATTTGGGCGTCTGGGTCGGCACCACAACCATGCAAATACTTAGGCACTGGTCACATCAGCCATCTTCCAACCTCACGTTCGGCGGAAACTCGGCGGTACTCCGCATGTTCAGCCGGTGCTCCACGTGTTCAGCCGGTGCTCCACGTGTTCAGCCGGTGCTCCGTATACTTAGCCAGTGCTCCGTATACTCAGCTAGTGCTCCGTATACTCAGCCAGTGCTCCGCATGCTCACTCGGTGCTCCGCATGCTCAGCCGGAGTGGCTGGCACGTGTCATCTATCTGGGCATGATTAGCCGCAATATTTGCACCAGCAGCGGACAACAGGTCAGCTACATTGGCGAAGCACCGCGCCACGTCCGTCCGCACGCGCCCCGTCCGTTTGCACGCGCCCGCTTCCGTCTGCAGTTTGATGAACTCTTGCGAGATGCAAGAAACAGGACGTCGGACACACTTTGAGATACCATCTCAGAGAAGCCCGAAGCCCGGTTGGACGTATTGCCACCGCGCGCTGTGACCTTGAATTTGACTGCCCGACCGTCGGCTGTTGCACCGCCGCAACTTTGATCCCACGGACTAACGACCGCCACAGCTCAGATCCCCTGCCCCTGCGGCTGCGCGACACTGCTGGCGCCATCTATGAAGTGTGGCCGTAACTTGCTGTGACCCATCCCCCTCCCCACCGTCCATGCGTGAAGCCCGTAAAAAGTATCCAGCTTTCAGCTTTTGCAACACCGTTCAGTTTGTAATCTTGCATGTCCTCTTCATGAAATGTGCAGTACCGCTTAAACGGCTGTAAAATGTACTTCAATGTGCCGCCTTGTGAACACCCTGGTGCAATCACCACCATTCAAGACAACAATAGGATGCCGCATACACCAGCACGCAAGCAATCTACACATCACTCTCCCCACCTTAAAACCACTCCCACCAACCACTGCCTAATGGAACCACCAAGCACCCACAACACACGTTCTCATAGACAAATCAAAGCACACCTGCACATACGTATAAAGAAAACAACTCTTTCGGCAATTCATATCACAATACCCAAAGTTAAACAAAATCTACCCTGACGGCTCCAACTCCCACACCACAGCAGCCGGGCGCAGCAGCGGTGCTGTACCCCGTTACAGCACCGCCCTGGGTCATCTTGCGTGCCCGTTTGCGCAACATAGAATCTACATACATCGCATATGTATGCGCAATTTTCGGCGTACACTACTATCTACAACACGAAATGGAACCCAACACCATAGCTACAGACGCAACACCAACAATATAAAGCATATCACCTTACACCACATTCAAAAACCCTCCCATCCAAAAAATACTACGCATGTACAACAAATTAACCACACCTCAACAACCACTTCTTCTTTGGATCCCGAGTCACACAGACATACACCGCAACGAATACTCAGGCACCGAAGTAAACCTAGCTACAACACTGCAACAGGCCACACACTGCTCCTGCTCACACTCTGACCATTACCCCACGATTCACCAGGCAATCAACAAACGCATTCAACAAATATGGGACTCCGCAAGAACACAACTCTACGAAATACACCCCAAGCACGAACACGGGAACGCTAGCAATCAAAACACTAGACATTAGGAACGCACAATGAGACGAATACGCATCGGGCACACAGCACTCACTCACTCCTACCTCACACTAAAACGCCCACGTCCACAATGCACCACATGTCACCAACCATTTGCAATAAAACAAATACTCATACACTGCACCAAGTACACCAACGAGAGGCAACATATTACAAACTACTGCACCACAAACGACATCACACCAAACATCACCATTCTCCTCAACGACGAACATCCAACAGTGCACGAACAAATCTTCCATTTTCGTTAAATTATGCGCATGCATCATGACCTGTGATACAAACAAGAAAAGAAAGACGGAATAAGCAGGACAAAAAGCGAAAAACAAGATGACAACAAGTAAAATGACACGATAAAAAATGAACAAAAATAATAAATTTGTTTATTGGGTGTTTCACGACACACTTTATGCACGATCATGGCTAACGGCGCCGCCCACACTGCTTCGCCGGTGGGACGCGGGATTGGGAAATGTCTTGAGTGGTGTGAGTATTGTACCCGGGACCCTTGGTACCCAGAGCTCAACACATTAACCACTCGGCCATCCTCGCACCAAAAATAGTCAAAGTAACATAATGTGGATGATATGTATTTGAAATGCTCGCTATGCTTTGACTATGCCCCGTTCCCAACCCACCCCCTACACCCAATACCACAAACAGGAACCGTCCGGACTGACAACTCTTCGCTGCTTAAGCATCCAAGGCCTGCGACCAACTCTACCACTTCAGCTCTACTGCAACTCCACTCAGCTCTGCCCAACTCTACTCATCTATCTTCAAGTCGCCACTAACTGCACCCTTCGTCAAGTCTCTACAAGTCAACTCTACTATTCCTTTCTCGTCTATTCTCCTCAACTCAGGACTCCTTGCGCCACTACCTATAACACATATACGTCCACGCACGCGGCAACAGCCGAGATCACCAACACGGTGGCAGGCTGGTAAAACTCACCACACGCTCACCACACGCTCACCACACACTCACCACATACTCACCACTCACCACACGCAACACCCTGGAAGCGTACCTGCCACGCACATATCATGTCAACCGAGGCGTTCTCGCCCCACTCGAACCCCGGCCCGGCTGCCCTACTGTCCGGCTGCGCAGTGTGCATGACCTCAGGCTGGGGATGAAGGAGGCACGATGGGCTGCATCGCAATAACTCGCAATGGAGCTGACCGCCACGAGATGGTCCAAAGTTGCCTTCTCCACAGCTGACCAGCCTTACCCGCCCGGTAGATGATCGAACATGCAAGCACAGCTGTGCTGCGGTTTAGTATGCCCATATAGGATGGTGCCCCGTCTGCCAAGCTATTTTTGGCGCCAAGAACGGTAAACAATGGATGAGAGTCTGCGATCCGTCCGAAAGGCTCGATCCGCTTGTTGTCCGAGACTGTCCTGGTGAGCAAAATTATATCGGACATGCAGTAGATTCCATCCTGGACGCGCATATTTGGCCAGGGTACTTGGCTGGTGGTTGCGATCCTGTACCACGCGCGCACTCGCACCACCACGTGTATTCGCTGTTTGGCGCCGGCCTGGCGCCACGTGGTGTCAGTCCATCAAGTAACACGCGCTGGCCTTCACGCGCTTGTTTGCATATTCCAACTACGCAGTCCGGCGACACCACGCGCACACCACATGCCATGTGCAAATCGCTTTAACTAGCCTTGCGTATTATTTATACTGACAGGGTATTTGTACCAACCAGCTTTACAGCGCTCACTATTCTATCTTATGACCAGACGACGCTTCATAAAGCATGCTGTTTCAACCGGATGTGGTGACGCACGTGAGTGTTAGCAGGGTGTTTTGCCGACCCTGGGCCGCATACTAAGGCTTGTGTGGCATACGTGATGTGGGCTATGCTCAGAGTGATTTCACCGGCTCTGGACCTTCTGGGCATCTGGCCTTTGCATTCTTACGAGCAAAAACAAGAAAAAAAGAATAGTCATCCAAGTAATTATCTAGACCACCACGCCGAGCTCATAGCTTCTTCAGGCTTCAGCATATACCACATCACATGCATCACGCAATCCTAAGTGTGCGGCCCACGGCCGGCAAAGTCAACCTGCTAACACCCACGTGCGTTGTCACATTCGGTTGAGTTATCAGCCTTTGCGACACGACGCCGGGTCAAGAGACGAAATATTGCTCTCTGCTATAGTATAAACATAGATATGAATACTCTCGCGGAGGACCCTCGGGGGGGGGGGGGGCATCAACCAGACGCCGAGCTGTCGCGGTCGCTCCCGCCAATCTCCGGTCGACGGCTTCACTTTTCCTGACCTGACCTGGGGCCTGAACTGGGGCCTGACCTGGGGCTGGGGAACCAGAGAACCGGGCACGACAACCGTCTGTTCTTCCTGTGCGTGTATCTCCACCTTATGCAATCGCAACGTGAGGTCTGACTATCACGATCGTTTTATGTCGTCGCCGAGGAGCTGGAAGCGAACGCGAGCCTAACCTGCTCTTCTTCTTCTTCTTCTGCTCCTCCATGCGCCGGAACAGGGCGCCTGTCACAATCGTTGTTTTTACGAGGCGCACGTTTCGTCAGATCGTCGCATGGCATTCGATCAGCGTGGAGGCTGCCGGGGCTATTGTAGCGAAAAGTCAACGTTTATTTTTTAAACACTTGTACAGTCACATAAGCTATTCTCTCTCTCTCTCTCTCTCGCTCTCTCGCTCTCCCGCTCTCCCGCTCTCTCGCTCTCTCGCTCTCTCGCTCTCTCGCTCTCTCGCTCTCTCGCTCTCTCGCTCTCTCGCTCTCTCGCTCTCTCGCTCTCTCGCTCTCTCGCTCTCTCGCTCTCTCGCTCTCTCGCTCTCTCGCTCTCTCGCTCTCTCTCTCTCCCTCTCCCTCTCTCTCTCTCTCTCTCTCTCTCTCTCTCTCTCTCTCTCTCTCTCTCTCTCTCTCTCTCTCTGGTCATCAGTAAGCTTTACTGTGCATATGTCAGGCCACATTTCGAATACTGTGTCCAAGCTTGGTCCCCTAGTTATAAGAAACATTGTTGGCTTTTAGAGAGAGTACAAAAGAGGGCAACACAAATGGTTAATGGTATAGGCAACCTGGCATATGAGGAAAGATTGAAGAAATTGAATATGTTTTCACTTAGATATAGAAGGCTGAGAGGAGATCTCATCGAGGTTTTTAAATTTGTTCATGGTCAGGAACAGGGATATCTCAGGGAAATGTTTGAATTTAACAGAAATGATGCAATTAGAGGTCATCAATTCAAAATTAAAGTTAATCACAGCAGGACAAAGTTAAGACAGTCTTTCTTCACCAACAGGGTAGTAGAACACCGGAACCAGCTGCCAGGAACCATTGTCAGTAGCAACACACTGAACATCTTTAAAAACGGCATAGACAATCATTATAAGAATAGGGGGCTTGTTTTTCTGTATTCCAGGGAGGGTTGATCGACAGAGTTGGGAGTTGGGAGGAGTTTGAAATTGTTGAGTGTGTTATGCAATAGCAAGTGAGTCTCTTATTAAGTCTAAACGCTTTATAACTTTATATAGGGTGTACCTAGCAGTGGATTCAGCACCTTCCTTCGGGATGTGATACTGATGAGATTGTCTATGGTAGCACAATGGGTATGATGGGAGGAGTTTGTAATTGTTGAGTGTATTATGCAATAGCAATTGAGTCTTTTATTAAGTCTGAACGCTTTATGAAATTGTGTGGGGTTTGTCTAGCAGTGGATTCGGCACCTTCCTTCGGGATGTGATGCTGATGAGATTGTCTATGGTGGCACGATGGGTATGATGGGAGGAGCTTGTGATTGTTGAGGGTGTTATGCGGTAGCAAGTGAGTGGTGCTAGATAGGCTGGGATATATATCTTCCTAGGAACTTGGGATAAGGGATTGATTGGGGTGAGAGTATGTACATTTCTAGTACCTTTTCTGGATAGGCTTAACCCAGATGGGCCCCTGTGGCGCTTATTAAGACTTAATACTTTATGACTTTATATATATATATATATATATATATATATATATATATATATATATATATATATATATAGGCAATGGTACACAATGCAAATTAGGTGGAGGTTAAATTTCCAGATGTAAATGTTGTGGCAGCAGCCTTCTTCAGCATACCACATGGCCCCAATTCATAGTTGTCATTATGAAAAACTCACATATATGTATATATACATTATATATACATGATACGAATATACACATATCCTTGCCGTGAAAATAACTCGCCATTACTTGCACTGACTCAGGAGTAAAATATTGCTCACGCTTCGAACGAGGTAATTAGGAAATTACCGGACGTCCCTCAGATTGTATTTTCGCCAAGGCGACCTCTCGAACCCACGCGTAATGTCCGCGTGACCGCGGCTGTCCCGCTGAATACACACGTGCCAACTGCCACGTGCCACGTGACCCAGATCATTTTAAATAGATTGCAACTCGGTATTGTCTCAATATCGGACAACCTGTAGATTATATCCTGGACTCGCAGCATATGGTCGGGGCACTTGTTTGGTGGTCGCAATCGCTGTTTTTACGAGGCGCATGCTTCAAAAGAGCGTTGCATGGCATTCTGTCAGCTTGAAGGCCGCTGGGGTGCTACAATTGTTCATCAATGATGTACGTGCTTGGAGTGACTTAAAGCAGCTGATATTTCCTAATGTTGCCCGCCTATGCAGATCCCCAAGCGCATATGCTGCTTCACCAGTGTAGCCACCATCAGCCATAGCTGGTGTGCGCTGCGTACTCGCATAACACACCGCAACGAAGATGCGTTTGATTTCCTCCGCTGGTCTAGCCGGCCCGTGTCCTATGACTGTTCACTCGCTGATGTGTAGACCTGCACTGGTCACGTGTCCGGCACGCGGCCGTGTGCCTGTGTCACGTGACGACCGCCACGCCGACCGCAGGCGGAGGTTCGCGCCAACGCCAACGACTGGCTGTCGCTGGGCATGCACGGCAACCAGTCCGGCCCGCTCATCTGCGAGGGCGTGCTCAGCAACGACAGGAGGCTCGGCCCGATCGGTGAGACGCGTGCGCACGCGTCGAGAGGAGAGGCGTCGGTGAGACGCGTGCGCACGGTGCGCGCGCACCCGGTGGCGGCCGCCTAGTGCTCCGGGCACGGCGGGATTTAGGTTCTTTAATTCTGGATGTGGGGAGCAGTGTGTGGCGTTATCCAATTCTGAGAGGATTATTTTTCCTTCACCTGGTCTGATAAATACTCCCTTTTTATTTTTTCTCCGAATGTATTCTCTTTTTCTTATTATTTCTTGATGTCTTAATATTTCTTCCATTATTCACTTATTCTCTCGTTTTCTAAGTCCTAGAGTCATACCGCATCATTTAGCCATCCAGCAAGAAAACGAAGACTATACTTTTCTGGAGAATAATGTCCTGGGTAACGCAAATTGTTAAATGTCCTATTTTCCGAGCCTGGCTCCGGGTGTGCGCGTGCCCTTCTGTGCTTCACGGATTCAACCACCAGGGTGCGCTGAACGTTTGGCCGGACTTGGTGCGGCCAGCTGGAGGGTAGCGACACCGAAACATGTATGGCAAGGCTTGTTGCGGTCCAGCTGGTACATACATTCACTTTGTGATGACGTAACACTTACTGCTGATGATGTGTGACGTCACTCTCCACATGCTTGCAGGGAGAGGGACGTGGAATTTGTTCAGAAACGAAAGGTAATTTGACAACATGGCTGTGCTTCTGAAAATGGTGTATCTGGTCAGGAGGGTTAGAATGGTTCACCATACCCTTGGCCCGCATCAGACAACACAAAGACACAACTTCCCTGTAAGTCGAGGTGCCAACTCGTAATTCTACAGAAAAATTGACATTAGTGACTTCTCTCTGGTTTTGTCTCTCCTAAGCCAGACGGATAATCCTCCAACGTAAAGACCTCGAACCAGTGGTGACGTGGTCTGTAAATAGGTGGCACCACTAGTTCGATGGTGCTTTCAAGCATGATTGGAAGCACTGGAAGTGCACTTCGGGAACAAGGGAAAGTTATCGAACATAATATCACAAAGGCGACCTCGTTCTTCTGAAACTAAGAAGATCGCTGTCTCAATTAAATAGTTGCACCATGTAGATTAGACGACTTGACAGGCCTTCGATGACACAATCAAGAATGTTTTTGCATAGTATTAACGACGTTGATGCAGGAACCATTTTTAATCTGCCACTGTAACTATTCTTCCCTTACGATCAAGCTTAAGCTTGATAATTGTCTGCCTTTGGTGACATTTTTACGAACAATAAAACAATTTATACCACTGGCTCTGACATGACTAACTTGCAGTGTCAGTATCAGCAAGGGCGGCGCCAGGGGGGCGCTACCATTGTCTCAAAATTTATAGAATCTTAACATTTGGCGCTCTCCCCAGTAATGGCTAAGAAATGGGATATACAGCTTGGTTGCGGCCCTGGTTAATATGCATCACAAGGGAGGAATGGATATACCAATTATTCCTTACCCCAGGGCCAATAAGCATAACGATACCGGTTGTACTGAATGCATATCTTCTTGATATTGTTAGCATATCCAGGAACATTGTGCGCACATTAATCAGCCCATTATCCGTTGTACACGTGTCTTACCTTTCCATCGCGGAAATTCCTGAGATTCTGAGTGCCTTCAACCCCCGCCAATCTGCTTCAAACAAATTTACTCTTAGGCTCCAGACCTACACTGGACATTCTGAACACAAATTACGCTGTGGGCCCATCTATAAGGCCTCCATTTCCACCAGTTTACCATGCTGTCTTAAGGTGGGTTAATAGCCCCAATTTATCAATAGCAACCGATGCACTTCTTGTTGAATCAGAATGTATACCTGACCAGAAGAGAAAGAGATTTCTTCGAATTTCCTGACGACACACGGAACGTCCCCAAGTATCTGGATAATGCCTTCCATCAATATTGGTGTGTGATGAGCTAACCCTGTTTTCTGATGAACCGTGGTGAATTTTTATCGACAAAAACACACTAGAGATTTATGTTCATCACTTTTCATGGGCATCAATGTCAGGCGAAGAACTTCACCAAAGTAATGAGCGTCACGTAGCAACCTGTGTGTAGCTCGTGCTGCCCTCTATAATTCATGCAGTTGGCGGCATTGAGGAGCTTCTCGAAGATGGCAGGCCCGTCAATTCAAAGGAACAGGTATGCCCTGTGTGCCGCTCATTACAGATATTCAAAACATGGCTGACTGCCTGCCCATCCACATTGGGGTAGGACGGGGGGGGCAGAGGCGCTGCCTTATCTAGGGCAGGAGTGAAGCGGTTGTGTGAGCAGACCAGTTTCTTAATATGCAAAGGTATTCCATTATCCACATTCAGGTACTTTATTCAAAGCCCGATCAAGATTTGGATATATTTGGATAACCATATTCATGAGTGACGCAGGTGATGCGAAAAATGGATAATTGTACACCACTAAAAGGGTATTTCCAAATGATACCAATGCTACTCCCAACGCTTGGCTGCTTCTTTTCTTTTCGAATGTCGGTCCGTGTTCTAACATTGCCTGTACTAACGGCACTCGTCACGTCATCACTCCAACTGTTGTCAAAACGGACTGTATCAACCATAAGTTGCAGCAGGAACATCGAAGCGAATGCATTCATGACGAATAGCGGAGAGAAGAGGCAGGTATCGCCCTTCCCTATGATCTCCAGAAAAGGGCGACAAGTCTTCGGAGTCGGTGGTCCAAGTTACTTTCGATATGAAACAATGTTACAGGTCAATGTGATCCTTGGACAGCGAAGCTTAGACACGACACAAATAAACAGCTTGGGGTACCTTCGACCAGAACTAGTCTGACTATAAATTATTTTAGCTATACCGTGGTTCATGGTGGGTTCATGACACGGTGGGGTCAGTGCCATGCCGAATTTACGACCATAT
Organism: Ashinkailepas kermadecensis; assembly: GCA_034440615.1. Taxonomy (NCBI): domain Eukaryota; kingdom Metazoa; phylum Arthropoda; class Thecostraca; family Neolepadidae; genus Ashinkailepas; species Ashinkailepas kermadecensis. The sequence goes on along the minus strand of JAOTOM010004922.1, from coordinate 409,206 downwards.
TCACATCGAGACGTCGATAGTAATGCAAACAAACAAAAAAACATTCTAGCCGCCAATCCTGGTCTCAGTAACCCATGTCTCCACGGCATGATCTTCGCATTATTTTCATGTTACGCGGAATTAGATATTGCATACGCAGCAGAAAATTGGCGTTTGTGTCGATATTTTCGGCCTTTTTCTGGTTGAGGCAAGATGGGCCTTGATTCAGACGCATGCCCGGCCCTTCTCTGCACATCGAACATTTGCAACAGTGTTGGTTTCATCAACGCGAGTGTCATGTGTATTGATCAAGTACAATCCCAAATGGTAAATCTAGACCGTGCAACGGAAGTTGCTTATGCACAAGGATTACAACTAGCTTTGATATTTTCATCGGCTCATCTATTCCTCTATACAGTTGTAAGATTTTGCTGTTGTTGGGTACTTGCAGCCATAAATGAGATCCTGAAATATTGGGACCAGATGATCAACCAAGTGGGGTCAGGACCCCGCCCTATCAAAGCAATTACACAAGATCATACAAGAAATATTGGGGTCTGCACCAGAGGTGAAAAAAGCGTCCAGCCTGTCACCTACAGAATATCGAACACCACTAGGCTGTCACATGTTGATGGCTCACAGTAAGACCCCGTACGCATGTGTGCGAGCGCGAAATATCGACGATGATGCTGAAGTGGAACAAAGAAGAATGATTTAGTCTATATATGATCTTCAATTTCTATTCAATTACATCAAGCATGTCTGGTGCAAGGAACAATCAGACCATTGGGACAATGCAAAAAACTGATCATCATGCTAAAAAATTGAGGTGAGTACACTTTGCAGTTTCATCATGTGCACATGTTGACTTGCTTTGTCTTCTGCACTGGAACATGCATACAAAACAAATTTAAATAATTAATTAATATGTGAAATTACAACACACCCTATAAGCTAATCTTGCTTCTTTTGGGTGTATCCATAAATATATTGGTATTATTGTGGTGTAATGTGCTCACAATATCTTTTACAAAAATTTTACACAGCAAAGGAAAACAACAGGTTAGGCTAGCTTTTATTGTGCAAATGTGCTCATTTTATTTCAGACAAAAATGGGCTATTTTTTTATCTGAAAAAAAATGTAAGGCCAGGCTATGTTTCTTAACATTGTTATATTATTGAACACACAAATTGTGACTACATTGAAGAAACAATTTAAAAGGAGGTAGGGTAAACCAGGCTAGGTTATGTTAGGTATCAAAAATTAATAGTACATTATTTTGCTTTCCAACTAAAAATAAGCATTTCTGAGCAATCAGTGGTCACATCATCTTCATCATGCTGATAAACATGGCATTGAAACATGCTGTTCTCCAAATTCAATGACTCCTTGAAAATTAAATTGACCAATACAAATTGAATTCCCTTGTACTATAGCTCCAATATCAAGGACAGAGTGTCATAGGTAATATTTTGTATTGGTTTCAAGTAATTTATAACACTTTTGGTCAATGCAACAAGTCATGCTTATGACAAAACATGGGCCCTGCTCCAAATAAATCAAACCCAAGGAAGTGACCAGATGAAATTATTAAAATATCAAAGGCTCATATTGGAAGAACCAAAACATTTGTTTCATGATAATGATTCCATAAGTCTGAGTGTGGCAAAATGCCTGAAATGATATGTTAGACTGATAAATATTGTGCATATAATACTGCACCAAACAGCTTTATACGGCTGGGTAATTGCACAAGGTGTCATAGTATTTTTGCTTGCACATGAACAAAACACACTCAAGATTGCCATATTTTGCAGACATGATGTTGGTTAGTAGAAATACATTCAGTCTTACCTGCACTTCCTGCAGCAATGTGCTATGATTGCCACCGGCCTCCTTTTCCAAAGGCAGTGTTTTTCAGCCGGATAGGTAAACCGGCATGCTTTGCCTTCATATGCCTATTCAACGATCTTGACTGGCCATTAAATTTGCAACCAGGATAGCCACAACGCACCTTTTCTCGTGATGGTGGTGTCATATTAGCACTCACATGCTGGGCACTAGCACCATATTAGGTAGAATTTTTTTTAATAAATTTAAATGGCTTTCCTAAGATTCGCCAGGAGAAAGATAAAACCAGCTTTGAAACAAACTGCGCCGGAAAACGGAACTGTTGCGTCGGATTAAATCTCTGGGCGGTGACAGGACACTGTCCCGTCCCCGTCTGCCAAGATTGCCGAAAGTGACGTCTGGTAACGGTTGAGGGCATCGACGATTGCTACAAAAGTATTTGTGATGGGCGAAATCCGAAGGAACTGTAGGCATCGCAAAGAGTGGGGCTATCCGCGCATGCAACTTTCTCCGCAAAATGTCATTCGACAGTGGTTTGGAGAAAGTGGAAAGTGGAGCCTTTTTCACGGACTGAAACACGTTCAGCCGGTGTCACGATGACTGCGCCCGCACACCCTGCAGCCACTAATCGTCAATTGGAAAATTGTAGCCGGTGCATGGGGCCATGCTGTGAAAGTGACGGCAAGTCGCCAAGTTTAGCCGTTTCCGAGAACCAGACCCAATCGTGAAAAACGCTCAAAAACGTCCCTTCCGCTTTCCACACTCCCCTCGCGTGCGCGTGGTGCGTGACTCGGAAACGGTTGCCACGGCGATGTTGACAATTGTCGTGGCAACACTGAGGTGTTAGTTTGGTGTCGATCGGTCCATTGGTTGTCGAGATATGGCGGTCTGAATCGGGTCGATGGGGAGCGCTAAAATTGGTGATTTTCCGAACGCAAAATCTCAGTTTTACATGCTATTCCTATGTGCGACCGGTCATTCATCGGACACCCGTTCTCTCAGGACCCCCGTGACGCGCACGCGCAACACGTCGATCCGACCGCAATGAAATTGTGCCCGACGGATAGCCAACATTTGGGGCTTTCACGTGATGTCAGCCATATCTCGTTACCTGTGATGTGAGCCGTGCCACACGCCACAAACTGCGCCGGAAAACGGAACTGTTGCGTCGGGCTCAATCTCTGGACGGGGACGGGACAGTTCGTAGGTGACAGGCTTACCACGGCAATGTTAAAACCTATGGACTTTACCACGAGTGGTAGAGTTTTTTCAGCCCCCCCTGTCCCCTCGATCATAGCTACTAAATTGTTTCGGTACGCTTCTGATACATTTGCTGAAACAAGATGCGTACGTATATGTCTGGGTGGTTAGGAAATGCAAATTTACTGGGTATGTTAAGAGGCAAAACGGCCTGATGATAAATACAATCCATACTCAATGATAATACGGTACCGTAAGTTGTCACCATAACCGGAGATATTTTTCAAATATCTGTCACCCACGTTCGTGGCCGAGTAGCCGGTTTTTTCACCTCTGCTGCACCACGCTAAACAAGAAATTTTCGGCACCCTTTGCACGCCGAAGGCTTTTTCCGTTCAGTTGCATGTTGGAGGGGAGGAGTTATATGGTGAAAGCCTAAAAATGTATCGCTTCATTTCGTGTACGTACTTTTCGTTGCTTAGGGGGCTACCCCTCCCCCCCCACCACCACCACGAGCTGCGCCTCTGCCCCAATCTCACAATGCTGAGTTATGGCCCAAAAGATAAGCACACAAAGCTCGGATTATACCTGACCCATCCGGCATTCACACTTACTGGACGGATAATTCTTCCGGCAAAGCAGCGGGAGCTACCATAAACTTGATTCAGTCTAATTTGTCTTACGTGATCTCGATGTCTTACCTCCGCTCCCTGCGCCCAGACTCACCATCGTTTCCAAAGAACACCTGTCTAATATATTACGCTGCACCCGCGCAGTCAAACTCTATAGTGGTGTTATTTGTTGTTGTTATTGAATGCTAATTAGATACACATTTTCGTTGACTTGACATCAAATTGCAGGCCAGTATCAGCTGGCATTTGGTAGTTTGATGCTCATTTCTGACTTAAGTTCTGGTTAAAAAAACGATAATGCAAACATAAAGTTGTGTTTTTGCCTTGATTGATGCATTTACTAAGTATATGTCCACATGACGAAAGTTAATGCCTTTGTATAATTAATTGTTTATTGTTTATTGTTTATTGTTTATTGTCCACAATCTCCAACAGCATAGGATATCATTGTCTTAGTTGCATTCATGTTAAACTATAGCATACCACAAGTTGTATTCCAAACACGTCACCTCAGTTGGCTTTGTGTGTGAAAAAAGTAGAAAAATTAGTAATCTAATCATGTATCTAGTATGCGAGGTAAAAATGCTGCAAGAAGGTTTTCCTTGCGCTTGCACTCATTTTTAGTTGGGACCGATAGTTTAGACTAAAAGAGGTGATGGTCTACTCAAAATATTTATATATTTCTGGCATCTGTGAAGTCATTTTCACCACAGAATTGTCTTTCAAGCATAACACTGCTTCCACGCATGGGCAAACAATGTTTTCACTGTCGACCCTTGAAAACCGCCCCTGGCTAGGATTCTTGATCGGCTCACATCGAAGCATTGCGTCATTCCCGAAAGGCGACCGTGAGGCTCACCTGAAGTCAGCGTAATGCATCTCACTAACGCCCCATAGTCCCCTCGTTCCCTCCTCTCCCACTGAAATCCGACTGCATAGCCACGTGCCAAGAATATCCAGGCAATGCTTGCCTGCCAATTCACTGAGCATATCATAAGCCTGGGTGTGCCCTTAATGGCTACTCCTTGTGTAGGCCCTTGCCCTACCCCTCCCTTTCTAAGATCCTGGGCGCGCTCCTGACGGCCGGACCACCTGCCGGTCGGTCGGTTCTAGCTTAAGTCTACCCTTCCGTGTCCGTAGCCATGGGCCTCGTGGCAGTCCGTCGGCTCCACCTTATCAACACTCCGACCTCTCCTGCATTATTGGTGATGAGTGCGCCCCTGGCGGCCGAACAACGCAGCGAGTCGTCGGCTCCACCCACCCTCTCATATCCGTGGCCACGGGCGCGCCCCTGGCGGCCGGACCAGGCGGCGGCTCGTCGGCTCCGTCGCGCGTGCATCGATCGCCGGCCCGAGCACGGCGCCGCGGGGACACGTGACGTCACAGACGGGCGGGGAGCCGGCGCCGCCGGACGCTGCAGGTAGGTCCCGCCGGCACCTGTGTCGCACCTTCTGGCTCCGTCATCGCGGTGTGTTCACGCCGGGAGCCGCCAGCCGGTGTGAGGTGTACGGTGTCGCGCCGAGCCGGCTTGCCGGCCCGGCCGGCCGCAGCGTTCGTCCCCGGCCCTCTCCCGCGCCGCCGGCAACCGGTTTCATCCGGATATCGGTGCCGCCGGCGGCGCGTGGCGCATAGTGTGAATCGTTTGTATCCATGGGAGGGGGGAGGAGGGTGCAGAGCCGCTCAGTGTCGTACTGTCGCGCTGGTCAGGGGTCGTGTGACGTGTCGTAATTTCGTCCGGTCAGTGCAGGGGCGTGCAAATCAGGGGGCAGAGATGGCGGCGAGCCAAAACAAATTCCCTCCAACTCAGAGCGAGCTCGTCATTGATCCTGTGGGTTGCATGGAAGAAATCGACTTCAAAATTGTTCTTGCTCCGCCAATGCCCCCCCAGTGGTACGGAATAACTTCCGTGTCACTACATACCTCACATGTTTCTCTTCTTCGAATTTAGCATTAACTTGCGTAATATTGAATGGTAATGTCTAATCTTCTGACGTGGATAATTAGGTGTGAAGTTAAAAACACCTGTGTATTCGACAAATGTGAAAGATGAGAACTCTGCCGGTGAAATATATATATATATATATATATATATATATATATATATATATATATATATATATATAGTAAACAGTGGCGCAACCAGGATTTCAGTTCGGGGGGGCCACGGTTGGAGAGCGGGCCCCCTCGCAAGCGGGCCCCCCTCATGTTTTTAAAAAGTCTGCGGAAAACATGCACTTACTTTTGAGCGGGCCCCTGGTTCTAAGCGGGCTATTGGTTCAATGCGGGCCCCTGGATCAAAGTGGGCCCGGTTCGAAGCGGGCCCCTGGTTCCAGAGAGCCCCTGGTTCAAGACAGGGCCCCAGGTTGAAGCGGGCCCCTGGTTCTAAGCGGGCTATTGGTTCAATGCGGGCACCTGAATCAAAATGGGCCCCGGTTCGAGGCGGGCCCTGGTTAAAACGGGCCCCCAGATTTTCAGTTGGTTCAAAGGGCCCCTGATTCGAGCCACAGATCCGCTTCGCGGGCCCCTAGCCAGGGCTCTGAGTAGGGTGGCCCACTCCGAGCCCCAAAAAATTTCGGGGGGGCCATGGCCCCTGCCCCCCCCTGGTTGCGCTAGTGATATATATATATATATATATGTATATATATATATATATATATATAGATATACATATATATATATATATAGATATCTATGTATATATATATATATATATATATATATATATATATATATATATATATATATATATATATATATATATATATATATATATGTATATATACATATATATATACATATGTTTATATATATATACATATATATATATATATATATATATATATATATATATATATATATATATATATAAAAATATATATACATATGTCACTTACACACTTGGTACACTTGGTGTACCACAAAATACACTTGATGTATCCAAGTGTACCAGAGAACATTAAACACGACGATATATGTGAAATACTGCATGAAAGCCCAGTAACACATGCGTACAGATATTGCCAATATTCCAATAATATGATTCGTTCATTGTTCACGTTAGTATGGTATTTCTACTTATGGCTGAATAGGGATCGAAAATTCATTTGATGCGTTTCTTCACTTCTGGAGGTTAGTTTGTGGCTAAAAATGGTGTATAAATGTGGAAAAAACTGACTGTGAAAGCAAGTATGCTATTGCTACCAGGACTGAAAGCCTACCCTTATATATATGTATATATATATATATATATGTATATATATATATATATATATATATACATATATATATATATATATATATATATATATATATATATATATATATATATATATATATATATATGTATGTATATATATATATATAACGGTATATATATATATATATATATATATATATATATATATATATATATATATATATATATATATATACATATATATCTATATATATATATATATACATATATATATCTTTATATATATATATATATATATATATATATATATATATATATATATATATATATATATATATATTCTGTGAGTGAATTGAGTGAATTATAGGGAAAAGCAAAACAATGCCCGCAGTAAGCCAGGACTAATAAATATAATCACTGGAGTGCATGCATACTGGGCCGCTACATTGCAAGACGAAGAGCAATTCAATGGCATGGTTCATGCGAGTACGGGGCAGTGGCGGAGTCAGGATTTTCTTATGGGGGGCTCGACCCAAAAAGCAAGTCGAAAAAGAAAATCTTCGGCATTGCATGGTAAAATTTCTAAATTTATCGTTTGTCCTAGTGAATTTTTGGTTGTTAAGTGAGAGGGACAGACCCCCTGGCTGCGCCTCTGGTGTGGGTATGGATTGCCCGAGGAGCTACCATACACATACATGCATAAACAAAATGAACAGTGAACGAACATTGAGCATTGCACATTGCACGAAATATAAACTATGGCGCAACCAAAGCAAGAGCCGGTCACGGTCGACGCAGGCCGCGCACCTTCAGTTATCATCCAGCCATTGGGCAGCGGCAGCTCCAACCAGCTGCCGACGGTATCGCCAACCAGCTGCCGACGGTAGCTCCAACCAGCTGTCGACGGCAGCTCCAACCAGTTGCCGACGGTAGCTCCAACCGGCTGCCGACGGCAGCTCCAACCGGCTGCCGACGGCAGCTCCAACCAGCTGCCAACGGTGGCTCCAACCAGTTGCCGACGGTAGCTCCAACCGGCTGCCGACGGTAGCTCCAGCCGGCTGCCGGTTGGAGCTACCGTCGGCAGCCGGCCATGGCACCGCTACCCGGCATGACGGTAGCGGTGCCATGGCGACCACCACCCAACACAGCACCCGATACGGCGGCGCTGTGTGTCACCTCTTTGCAGGACTGAGCGGTCCGCAGCCGGTCCGGCTGCTCTGCAAAGGCAGGATTTAAGTTTAAATTAAAGCAAATAAGCTGACACAATTTCAGGCCGGGGCGGGGTTGGACACGCTGGCCTTAAGACAAGGATAACGCTGTTAAGTGGCTAGGCTAGAATATATTTTCCAACCTTTTAGCATAGTATGTTATTCAAGTTTGATAAAGCTGGGAGGCGAAGCAATCCGATGAAAGCCGAGATACGGGCTGCCTGAACTTACACCAGACTGCAATACATGCACATCTTTAATGAGTCTTGTGATGGGTGAGAAAACAAGACCAGCTTGGGGAATTTGTGGGGAAATGTTTTCGGACATGCTGAATTGTTACTTAATTGTTGATATTAAGCAGCACCTAAGACATTGAATATGGAACACATGTAGACATCTCATACCACTGTCTCCATCCACTCAATTCGGGTGTGATTTTAGCTGACCTGACCATAGGATTTGTGTTTCTTCCATGCTCTGCAGACCGGCCTCGCATATGCTTTGATCCTTTTACGACTCCTCGCTAAACGCGGATATTGTTGTTTCATACATTTGTTGGCATTGTCCACATTGTCTCAGTGACCTCTCAGACATTAGGAAAACTGAACACACCGGGAAGCGTGCTGCGCCACCAACACGAGAGTCTGGCCGGCGGCGTGTGTGCGGCGGCCGAGCCGGGTGGTGGTCTTTACCATGTTTGTCTAAATTTCTGATAACTATGCTTCTAGACTGATTGCCAGGCGGCGGGCTGGCAGTGGTCGACAAGCGAGCCGGTGACGTCACGCTCCATCCGTCGATTACCATCCGGAGGTGGGAGCCCCTGATTTGTGCAGAGCTGGCACGGCAGATTTCGCCGGAAGTGAAGCACGTCAACGACAAGCTACCCCTGGGAAAATGTACTCCGGCTCCGAGGCAGAAAATACTCAGACACCGAACTTTGAAAGCAAACTTCCCACTCCGATTCACCGGGATGCCGATTGCAATGTCAATGCAACCAAGATTGAAACCGGTATTGCGTCAGAAGCTGGCGTCAGAAGCTGGCGTCAGAAGCTGGCGTCAGAAGCTGGCGTCAGAAGCTGGCGTGAGCAGCTGGCGTCAGAAGTTGGCGTCAGCAGCTGGCGTCAGAAGCTGGCGTCAGAAGCTGGCGTCAGAAGCTGGCGTCAGCAGCTTGCGTCAGAAGCTGGCGTCAGAAGCTGGCGTCAGAAGTTGGCGTCAGCAGCTGGCGTCAGAAGCTGGCGTCAGAAGTTGGCGTCAGGAGCTGGCGTCAGAAGCTGGCGTCAGCAGCTTGCGTCAGAAGCTGGCGTCAGAAGCTGGCGTCAGAAGTTGGCGTCAGCAGCTTGCGTCAGAAGCTGGCGTCAGAAGCTGGCATCAGAAGCTGGCGTCAGAAGCTGGCGTCAGAAGTTGGCGTCAGCAGCTTGCGTCAGAAGCTGACGTCAGAAGCTGGCATCATATGTTGGTAGCCAGGGGTGTCGATTTTTGAAAAACATTGGGGGGGCCGAAGTGCCAAAACACTAGACACCGCCCCCCCACAAAAAAAAAAACTCATCGGATTTAGCCCACTATATTTTCAGATCTCAGAAATTCTGATTTCTTATTCGACGATGTGTATGTTTATGTTTATTCAGCATCCTCACCGACGGGGAAAATCGCCCAATAACTGGTGAAGTCACATAATTAAAAGAGCAGTGCTCAGTACATTTCAACATAACAACTCTTGGTTGGTCATTGGTTCTACGACACGTCGACCGTTGTGTCATATAGCGTCGCCAATCTCTCACGCCGATTGGTCGCGGGCGAAGAGTAGCGACAGGTGAGACTCGAACTCACCAACATAACAACTCTGAGTAATAGCATGCGACTGCAGTGCCATATAGTAGGCTCGGATCTATCGTCACCGTCACCGTCACTGTTACCATCCTCCTCACTCCACACACCAACAAACACACACCGGCTTAAATAAAAATACTTCAGCGATCAGATGCAGGCTAAAACACACCGGCATTGATGAAGCATCAGAGCACAGCAGACCTGAACGGTAATGACGATGGGTGAAAGTATTTCCTTGGTGCCTAACGTTAGGGAGGGAATTTTTCCATTTAGTACGCCACTGCGGCTGCTCAACGTGTTTTTTTCCGCAGATTGCACGATCGAGAGTAGAAAGGCCCTACGGATAATTTTCTTTCGGGACCCATTCTTAATTTTCCGGTGCTCTGGTCGATTCGATGGAGTCTCCTTGTAGTTTTTGTGGTGAAGTCTATTTTTATAAGCCCCCTGCAGGCTATTTTTGGAACCCGGTACGATTTTTCTGGCTCTCGGTGCGTTTTTTTCCGGTGCCCAAACAGGTTTCTTTTCCGGCGTCCGACGACTTCTTATTTTGTGGATCCTTGACGCAATTTTTCCGTCCGCAAGGTGACATTCCGGGTATATATTGGTACTTGGGAAGCCAGCTGCAACTTGTGGGGCTCCGGCACGACGTTTTGGCCCCAGTGAGATTTTCAAGAGAAGCGGCGTGAATTTGTTTTTGTCTAAGTGCGATTTTTGGGGCCCCGTCGTCACTTGTTGGGATCCCTTGCGGTGGCTACGACACGTTTGTGGGGGCCCAACAAGTTGTGTGGGCTTTTGGAGCTATTGTTGAGATCCCAGATTGATTGTCCGTGTCCGGACTGTTTTTCATTCACCCGGCTTCATTTGTTGGGTGATCTCAACGAGACTTTTAGAGCCCCGGTGGGACCTGTCAGGCCTCTGGCGTGATTTTCAGGGGCCCGGGTGATAATTCTTAATACCCCAGTCTCGGCGTGATTTTCAGGAAGCCCCGGCCCGACCGTTTGTGGCCCCCTTCGTGATTTTCTTGAATCCCGGCACGACTTGTTTGCGGCCCCAACGTGATTTTCAGGGGCCCAGGTGCAAACTTTTTAGGTCCCAGCGTCATTATCGGGGCCCCTGCGCTACGTTTGGGGGCCCCTTCGCTACGTTTGGGGGCCCCGAATGTGATTTTTCTGAGTCCCGGTGCGATTTTTGGTCGACCGAGTGAAATTCTTAGGGAGCATAGCGCATTTTTTTCCTAAGCTCGGCGGACTCTTGGAGGCCCCACAACCTATCAGGACGGGGGGGTGAGGGAACTTCCCACAATTCCCCCTCCCCATTCGGTATGTCACTGTGCCATGCAATGATGCAACATAAGAATCCAGGAATAGTTCATCTGTTTCATCACACATGCGATTTCAACTCCCCAGTTATCCAGACAGTTTGAGGAAAGTCAAACATCTGCTACATGGATCAGCAAGGATGGATTGTAAGGCAACATGGATACCATGGAATTCCGGTCAGAGTAGTTATGCTACAATACATACCTTCTTCAACACACTGCTTTGGAGAAGGATGAGCTCCTGAAGTTTGGTCAGGGTTGGAGTTGGAGGTGGATGGAGCAACACTGTGAAGGACATACCATATGGTTCAAGAGACTTGTTTCCATTAACAATACAGGGGATGAAGTAACATTTTCATTGACTTCTATGGTTTTCATTGGCTTCATTGACTTCTATGGTGTCCTGAGTAAGCAGGACAATCGAGATGGGTTTCTGTTATATGCATTTTTTTTTTATTTAATAAGTTTCATCCGAGTTCTTGTTGGGCTGGCTTTATGAACCAGGGCCGGATTACTAAGCAGAGCTTGTTGCGTGAACCCTGGCCCCACCACCCGATTCATTAATTCAAGTTAAACGGCAGAATTTTGACCGAAAGTTTAACGTGCCGTCAATGCACCGACACAGCCGCCCGGTATAAACAATGTTATAATGTAGCTTTTATACCCCAGTGAGAATGGTATGGATTCACTCATCAGTGAATTTGCAAACATACTGATGTATCAGTTAACACCAATGCAGGGAGCTATGTGATCAACATGGTCTGTGCCCTGAAGCCCAAATAGCTAAGTAACAATGCAGGGAATCTGCTGCATAACAGTTTGACCATAAATTAGCCATGATATATGGCATCATACTTCCCATGCTATTTACAATAGTGAGCTATATTTTGTGTACAAACATCAGGACATTAGAAATGTTAATTAGCGTTACACACTTCAGTTCCTAACAAGTGTCAGCAATACATTTCCTTCACGTGCTTTAAACATGATTCAAGAAAGCACTGTCATCGATTTTAAACTTGCAAAAAGAGTGGGCCGCCTGACATTTTGAGTGCTATTTGAGTGAATTTGCTGTCTTGTTAGTGAACTGACCACTTATTGAGATATATGTACTTTAACTTTGCCTGCTTCCATCATGAAAATTTGTCATTTTCCAGTACATCAGAAATCATCAGAATAACTTCTTGTCTACAAACCGGTGTATGCATTTCTATGAATTTCTCATATTTATTATCACAAATGATGTAGATCTGATCTGCAAATTTATAACTGAGACAATGTTATCAGCACAGGATTCCATTCCTGAAAATATTGTACTTTCAAAATGTTATTGTTCTTTGTGAACCAATAAGTGCAATGCTCTCATGCAGCATGCAGATGGAGGTTCATCACGTACACCAGGTAGCACAAAAAGAGATATTATTGCAGTCTAAGGTAACCACAAGACATGTTTTACACCCATTTTTACCTCCACGAATCATTCAAAGGAGCTAGGTTTTGTCTAATTGCGTTAGGCTAGGCTTTTGTTGTAAGTTAGTAAATGAAAAAAAAATCTTCAAAAACGGTTCAAGCTAGATTAGGTTACGTTAGACTTTTTAAGTTCAAAATGTTTGAGAAAAAAGAAATTGGGGGGGGGGAGAATTTGGCATAAAAATAATAATTTATTGCATGGAAGTCTAGGCTAGGTTAGGTTAGGTTATGTTACATTTTATTTTATCTGAACATTATTTTTCATCCTATATTACTCAAATCCAAGCCCCCTTTTCCACGTTATTTTTCCTCACAAATGAAAAGTGTGCACCTGCAGGGGAAATGAGCGGTTACATCATGTTCAGCACATTAACAAACACTGCATTAAAAAATAAATTAGAAGAAGTCAGAGAGTACCATGAGCTGAAATATTACCCAAAAAGCCAGGTATTATCACAGTTTAATGTAACCACAAGACAAGTTTTACACACATTTTACCTCCATGAAGCATACAAAGGGGTGAGGTTTGTCAGGTTAGGTTAGGCGTTTGTTGTAAGTTATACAAAAAATCATTTGTTGGTAAATAATTTTTGTTAATGATTTTTCTACAAAAAAATAATAAACGGTTCAGGCTAGCTTAGGTTAGGCTTTTTAAGTTGAAAATATTTGAGAAAATGCCTCGAAAATTTAAATTAAAAACAATTAATTTCTTGTATGGGAAGTTTAACTATGTTAGGTAAGGTTATCATACATCTTGAACATTATTTGTATGCTATATTTCCTTACTCCACACCCTTTTTTGGTGTTATTTTTTACTCCCAATTGAAAGGCATGCATTTGCAGAGGAAAGGACATTAAATGTGTGCTTTTATGTATTTTATTAATATTTTTATATTTAAATTTCCAATGCGATGTTTATGAATGTCACTAAGCAGATGGCACTACTCAGTTTCTGTGCAAATGCTTACTTTCCAGGTTGTGAGCAAAATAACATTAAAAATGAGCTTTGAGTTAGGTAACATAGCAATTAAAAGAAATACATTAAAAATTCAACATAACCTAATGTAACCTAAGCTGACCTTGGAGAAAACAACTATAAAAACAAGATTGGAAAAATATCTAGCAATTTATTTTATTGAAATTTTACAAATGAAAAACCTAACCCAACCTAATCTAACCAGAATTATTGTGCTTTAAGGTGGTAACAAGGCAAGTTATTACACATTGGCCTCCATAAAGCAAACAAATGGGCTATGTTTGGTGATGATAGATTAGTTTAAGTGTTTTAAGTTCGACATTTTTTGCAAAAATTGTTCCAAAATTTGAAAGAAATACATCTTTTTTCTTTAAAAGCAGCTTATGTTAGGTTAGGTTAAATTGGGTTAGGTTAGGTTAGGTTAGTTTAGATTCGGTTAGGTCAGGTCCGGTCAGGTCAGGTCAGGTTAGGTTAGGTTTGGTTAGGTTAGGTTAGGTTAGGTTAGGTTGGGTTACATTTTTTTATTGTAAAAAAAATACATTGCTTGAAATTTTTACAACTTGATGTTTTGGTTTTGTTTTTCTCCAAGGGGAGGTTAAGCTAGGTTAGGTTAGGTTATGTTGCATTTATTTTATTTAAAAAAAAATACTTTACCCTATGTCACCTAATTCAAAGCTTTTTGTTGATGCTATTTTGCTTACAACCTGAAATGTAGGCATTTGTATAGAAAATGAGTGGTCCCATCATCTGAGTCACATTCATAAACATTGCATTGAAATGATACATTCCACGAATTCATAAAACACCTTAAAACACAAATTTACCAAAATCGTGTTTATCACATTCCTAAACATTGCATGGGAAAAAAATAATCAGAAATTACCTTAAGCTGTAAATTTACCAAAAGGTGTGCCAACCCCTGGACGGAAATGCAACACTAGGTGCCCCAATCCTGGGCAGAAAGGGCACTAAGAGCAGTGGAATGAAAATTTTAATAAAAGTAAACTAAAAACAGCTCTTCTTGAAGACAAAAGTGGTAGTTATGTGATATTAACATGGACACCCTGAGCACAAATCCGAAAAAAGTATGGACTGGACTTTTTCAAGCTTACCTGCCAACTTCTTCAACTACTGCTCCTTTGGGAATTAAATATCAGCAAGCTATTTATACACTATCTAAACTCACACCAATCCGCAGATACATCAAAAGGTGCGATACATCAGAATGTGCGAAGTACAAAAAACGAATCAGTACGACGTCACATGAGATTGGCCTCCGGATTAAACACTGCGCGCAATTGCACCACAGATGTCTTACCTCCGTCACATTTGTCACTCTAACCTCAAATTTAGACTTCAGGCGCTGGAATTTCTGTAACTGGAATTTTTATTTGCATGTTACGATTTTGGATGTTCTGAGGAACGCCCATCACGATGTGTGACATTTAATGCGCGCTAGTGTCTATCGATACAAATCGACGCCCCTGCTTTGGAGAAAAAAATAGAAACAAAAATTAAGCAATATATATTCTGAAAATTTTCTAAATTGAACAACCGAACCCAACTTACCCGAACCTAATGTCAGCTGCTTTTGAAGGAAAACTTCCAATTTTATTTTATTTTTTTAAATGATTGAACAATTTTTCCAAGGTAAACAACTAAACTAGCCTAACCTAGCTAAATCGATATTATTGTGCTTTAAGGTGGTAACAAGACAAGTTTTTACACACATTTGCCTCCATATAGCAAGCAAATGGGTTAGGTTCGGTTAAGTTATGTTAGTTTAGGCTTTGCAAGTAGGAAACCTTTTTAAAAAAATTCCAAAAACGTTTCCCCCAAAAATTGCAAATTATTTGGGAACCTTGCCGTCTAAGGTGTTCTTTTTTTCCTTTAAAACAAAGAAAAATATGCAGAATACCACCATGTTTATGAAGGTGACTAAGATGATTGGACCCACTTATTTTTTGTGCTTACTTTTCAGGTTGTGAGCAAAATAATGCCAGAAAGGCTTTGAGTTCGGTAACATCGCATAAACATTTTTTTTGTCATGCAACAAAACCTAACCTAGCCTATCCTAACCTATCTTTTGAGAACAAAAATTAAACTAAATTAAAATTTCACTTAATTTATGTTCTGAAAATTCTCAACCTTAAAAAAGAAACCTAACCGAGCCTAACCTAACCTAAGCTGATTTTGAATACAAAATTATATTTTTTGTGAACATGGTTGTAATTTTTTTTTCGGAAGCTTTTGGGTATTATTGTGCTTTAAGGTGGGAACAAGAAAAGTTGTATGGGCGCTGTATGACCAACGCAGTCAATGCGCCAGTAAACCCAAATAACCAACCAACCAACCCGGAAAGATGTAAGCTGTACTTCCACAGTGGAGGGAATTCTAGCTGTTTTGTTTGTTTTTGCACACAATTTTAAATTGTTCAGCAAAAGGTGGAGAGTTAGTCCACTATCTGATCCAAATCTGTTTCTATTCAGTACAAAATGTGCTGGTTAACATCAATGTTTCTACTTAGCATGGTGTTTTTCATTTTTTCCCTTTAGCTTTCTTATCAGCATAAAATAGCATAGGTTATTGGGGGGGCCCAAATCAACATTGGGGGGAGGGGAAGATCAACATTGGTAGGGCCCCACAAAAGGATACAAATCGACGCCCCTGCATACATGCATGATTTTGCACTTATCAAAATTTAATTTCATCTGCCATTTTTGGACCACTTCACAAGCTCTTCTAAGTCTTTCTGCAGCATGTACCTAGGTGCCTAGGTACCAGGCAAATATCAAACTGATAGTGTGATGAGTGGGCTGTTGAGGTTAATTATAGTTTGAATATCCACACTCTCAATGATAACTGATTGTTGTTCACGGGACTGGATTGTATGCAAGTTTGACAATAACAATTGGTTTTTGTGCACACCATTTTGAATTTTGTAGCAAAAGGTGGAGAGTCAGTCCACTATCTAACCCAAATCTGTTTTTTTAATTACAAAATGTGCTGGTTAACATCAACTACATTTTCTATGTACTTAGCATGGTGTTTTTCTTCTTTTTTCTTCAACTTTTTTATGAGCATAAAAATAGCATATGTTATTGGGGGAGGGGGGCCAAATCAACATGGGGGGGCCAAGATCAACACTAGTGGGGCCCTGGCCCCCACAAAAGGATACAAATCGACGCCCCTGCCATCTAGACATTAGGGGGATTTCCCCATCCTAGCCCCGCCTTCAGCGCCTAAAATATAACACAAACTATAACGTAAAATTCCCTTTATGTAAACGTCCACATGCCTGCACCTTGATCGCAAACACCCGCTTTTATAGTCAGACATGTAACGTACTCGCTTCAAAAAAGGTGGCGCAAATGACCTCTGTGGTCCGGTACGCCTGAAAAAGTCACTCCCCCATGCAGTTAAATTGAAACTTGCCTGATGCTACCAATTTCTGCAATATATGAATAAAAACCTGGACGTCATCAAGGTTTGAATGCGACTTTGGTGTACCTTTTAAAATAATGGTATTTTTGCGGCGTTTAATAATGGTGTTTTTGCGGCGTACGAGACATTGGGCTTGTCAAGGCTATTTCTCTTGTATAGCATTGGTCGTGGATGACTAAGCTTTGCTTAAAAGTCATGTGAGCCATAGCTTTCTTTTTTATTCTTTTAGGAATACCAATTATATTGCAGTGGCCATGCAGCTTCTTGCTGAGTTTTCTCTGTCATGGCACCATAAGCTGGCAGATTTGCCCACACATGGCTCTCGTTTTCCCCATATCAATATTGAATGCATGCATTGTTATTGGGCATTTAGGTAGGTACCTAGGTAAATATCAAGCTGATGGTGTGATAGGTGGGCTGCTGAAGATAATTATAGTTTGCATATCCACAATCTCAAGGATGATTGTCTGCTGTTCACTGGACAATGCAAGTTTGACAATGACTGGAAAGTAAGAATGGATTTTTTCCTGTTTAAGCTCACATGTGTGTGGTTTTGCCATTGGTGGTGTGTACAAACATCAGTATGACAATCCAATTGTTGTTTTTTGGCTTAACATTAAAAAAAGACATTCTGGTTTAAAATGCATCATCAGCGAATCTTAACATTTTATGGCGTAAGTTTTCCTTGCACAGTGGAGGGAAATCTAGCTATTTTGTTTTTTTTTGCACATAATTTTGAATTGTGTAGCAAAAGTTGGATACTCAGTCCACTATCTAATCCAAATCTGTTCTTTTTCAGTACAAAATGTGCTGGTTAACATCAACTAAGTTTTCTATGTACCTAACAGTGTTTTTCTTCTTTTATTTTCCTTTAGCTTTTTATCAGCATAAAAATAGCATGGGTTATTGGGGGGGCCCAAATCAACATTGGGGGGGGCCAAGATCAGCATTGGGGGGGCCATGGCCCCCGCAAAAGGATACAAATCGACGCCCCTGTTGGTAGCTCGATGGCTGACGCAATGACCACTCAGTGTCGCGGCGAAGACGGCAACAGGCTAGTGTAGGCCAGTGTCAAGTTACCTATTGTGGAGCTGACCTGCCATCTCCTCGTGTCGCAACCAGCGGTGGTGCTGGTGGCAATTCCAAGAGTTCACCAGCGGACACGAGCATGAAGGTTTCCGAAGGCCGAACCGGGAAGACACACAGGTTGCACGAGGTTGCAACCTATTCCACACAGGCTGCATGGAAAAGCGACATGAATTGTCAGCAAAAAGCCGGTGATAAGCCAACAGCCCGGAAAATTGCCTGGCGAATGGCTCGTAAATAACTGCATGTGGAGGTGAGCGAGAAGCGTTACTTTATATCTCTTCACGGGTGCAAGTTTACCCAGAAACATCTGCATCAAGACTGCCCACGCTCAGTCAACGGCCAGCTCGCATACCAGGCACATTCGAAATCGCTGAAACTTTACTGCGTCATAGGCATTAACTCAACAACTCCATTTTAACTTATAGAACTCCATCACGTGCAGTACTTTGTCGTTCAGAGCTTAAATACCAAGCTAGAAAGAGCAATACACTTAGTTACCAAGATATCTATATGCAGTGGTACCCTAAATTGATAGTCGCTTTTCTCCGATTCCCGATATGCATCCGAAAATTGTCTGCCCCACTTACTTTCCGAGGTAAATATTTCCTGAAGTGTTTTTTTAACCGAATGGGTAATTCCTCATATCGAATGGGATCGTATAGGATTGCTTGAACAAGCCTACGATTTCCCTTATTTTTGCTGTGTATGTAGCCCATAACCAGCTACATGCGAAAACATCACGCGTATCACATTACATGTGCATACACCACTACATACTACATGTGAACCACTGAGCAAAACGTTAAGTAAAAGGTGAAAACTAAGAAGTTTTGCAATGATGCCATGTTACAGATAAACAAGTCACCGTGGCATGCTAATTCCCAATATCCAATGTCCCAGTGGCACGCGAAATATATATATATATATATATATATATATATATATATATATATATATATATATATATATATATATATATATATATATATATATATAGTGTGTATGTATGTGTGTGTGTATGTGTGTGTGTTTGTGTGTGCGTTTGTGTGTCTACGTGTGTCCTATTTAAATGTCTTAGTATATACTTACAGCGTAAAATCTGTGTTTTCTCAATTGGTCTCGTAAGTCGTTTGTCATCATTATGCAAATGTGGATTTTATTCGCCGTTGCCGATAATGTTTAGTCACTTAGTGCTTCAGACAGATACCATGCCTTGCCAAAGCTTTCAGAGATTGATGATTTTGTCGCTACAAACAAGACATTTAAATCACAGATATTTAAACAAGATAACAAGATATTTAAGATTCAAGATATTCAGATAACAAGATATTTAAATCCGCTCGGATCGAAACACCACGTTTTCGTTTCGAGCACACCGCTGCCTTGCAGTTGCCAGAAGTGATCACACTTTGAGTCAAATACGGTTGGATCCTATACGCCGCTAACTTTTAGGGCGGCTGAATATCGACGCCTCGTACACCACCAGATACCGACTGAGGTCGTGGAGTGTGGTGGTACTTGGATTATTTTGCAACGCATCCGACTGCTGGGTCGCATTGCGTCGCGAGAGGGGGCGTGGAATCTGCAGACATTTTACCGTCCTTAAAAAGCAAATTTTGAAGTGATATACCGCCATTCCTGAGAATCATTAACTGTCTAGCATAGCAGCATTGTTGTAGGTTGTCTGTGATCACAATTCCGAGCGCAAAATGACCCTTATAGTCGATGTGTCCCTAGACCCAAATTAATCATAATTTAAGACTGGTTTGCAGTAACTGCTTGGAGTCAGTGATCTTGGTAAGTATTATTAGTTCATGATGCTATTTTCTTGTCATCTTTGATGCAACTGGATTAAAGCGACCAAGTTGTGTGTAGCCAGGTGGTGGTTCGTGTCAGGTATCGTTTGTCCAATGGAGTCGCTGGATACACGATCGCTCGGATTGTTTATTCAACGATCCAAGCGAATCGCTAGAATCGCTTTAATTCATATTGCACGTCCAGAAAATTGACTATGGATATTTTGTGGGTCATTTCATCTTCTTCCAAGACTATTTTCAAGCCCATGTTGAGGGCACCCGTCCCCTTCCAAAACAAAGAACATTACAACAGGTAAGTATGCACATAGCACCCACCTGCGATAGGTAGGTGGGTCAGATCAGGTCAGATCAGGTGAAGCAGGTCAATGTCGACGTGCAGTCAATCACCACCCGTCTTCCCCGCAGTGTACCCTGTGTACCGTACCCTGGTCGTAAGCCAACTGTAAATCACGGATACCTTACATGCCCCATAAAAACTGCTCGTACGTCATATACACTTCACATACCTCAAATAACAAATTAATTCCTTACGAACATGCTCATGTCGCGCATATATTTTTCGACACTCTTTTAGGCTGAACACACTCTGCCGATGGCGTCGAGCGTGAAGCACGCAAACGCCACGCGATGTCCGAATTGCTCCGCATAACCAGCCGCGTCCTCGCCAAGTCCCTCGGGACACTGTGGTGTCGCGCTCTGCCGCGCCAGGTGGCCTCGATCCCCGCGTCCTCGCCGAGTCCCTCGGGACACTGTGGTGTCGCGCTCTGCCGCGCCAGGTGGCCTCGATCCCCGCGTCCTCGCCGAGTCCCTCGGGACACTGTGGTGTCGCGCTCTGCCGCGCCAGGTGGCCTCGATCCCCGCGTCCTCGCCGATCCCGCGGGACTCCTCCCCCCGGGCCTC
The DNA here is from genome assembly GCA_034440615.1 of Ashinkailepas kermadecensis. NCBI lineage: Eukaryota > Metazoa > Arthropoda > Thecostraca > Neolepadidae > Ashinkailepas > Ashinkailepas kermadecensis. Next base: position 388,298 of record JAOTOM010004922.1, on the reverse strand, counting down.
GTCCCCGCGTCCTCGCCGAGTCCCTCGGGACACTGTGGTGTCGCGCTCTGCCGCGCCAGGTGGCCTCGATCCCCGCGTCCTCGCCGAGTCCCTCGGGACACTGTGGTGTCGCGCTCTGCCGCGCCAGGTGGCCTCGATCCCCGGCTGCCGTGGAATGGTCAACACCGGCGAGACGGCAGCAATGCGGTGCCGCTGCACCACGCCGCCCCAGCCGCTGCCTGGTGACCGCCGCGCCCGCTACCGCAGGCCGCCGCTCGACCGCCTGCGGCGTCCGAGCGGCCTGGCTCGCCGTCGGCAACGTGCGAATTAAAACTGCACGGCGGCTGCGGGCGGTACGAGCCGTCCGTCCGACCGGGCGATAATTCCGCCTGACTTATGGAGTTCGCATGGGGGATTGCGAACGACTCACGATATATCCCCGCATGGAAATGAATCATATTGACTTGCGTGCCTCCAGGAACCTGCACATTATGATGGTTTATTGTTGGATTTTAGTCGTGTTGCAAGAAGTTGCACGAGTGTACGTGTTCAACTATGTAGGATGTGCATTTGGCAGCGACGCAAGCAGCGACGCTTATATTTGCGATGGGCGGCGCGGGTCAGGAGTTGGTTTGCATGTCAGCACGTGAGGTGGGTGTTTCGTCGTCACCACCGCGGCACCACAGCGTAGCCATCGACTCTTGAGAGGTCAGGCTCCCCTGCAGCCAATATGGAACCAATGTCCCCGTCAGCCAGGGACGAGGCATGGGTTGCTCGTGGACCAGGGATGGAGCCAGAGTTACTCATGGGCCAGGAGTGAAGCCAACGTCTCCATGGACCAAGGATAAAGCCTGGATCGCTCCTGGACCAAGGACGGAGCCATGGTCACTCCTGGACCAGGAGTGAAGCCAAGGCTTCTGGACCAGGAGTGGAAAGGTCACTCCTGGACCAGAGGTGAAGCCAAGCTCCCCTGGACTACGAGTGGGGCCGCGGTCCCGACGAACTGCAGTCAGCGGACGATGGCAGTCGCTGCCAGACTAGGACGACTCCGGGAGCAGTCGCTGTATTGCATCACCTGATAACCTACATTGCTTCAGTACTGTTATTAACGTCACGCATGCCGTCAGTGGACGTTTTTGTTTCGTCAGATCGCTGTTCTCTGTATTCACGCTGTGTTTCGGTAGATCGATATTCTCTGCATTCATGCTGTATTTCTGTAGATCGCTGTTCCCTGTATTCATGCTGTGTTTCGGTAGATCGATATTATCTGCAGTCATGCTGTGTTTCAGTAGATCGCTGTTCTCTGTATTCACGCTGTGTTTCGGTAGATCGCTGTGCTCTGCATTCACGCTGTGTTTCGTCAGATCGATATTCTCTGCATTCGTGCTGTATTTCGGTAGATCGCTATTCCCTGTATTCATGCTGTGTTTCGGTAGATCGCTGTTCTCGGTATTCACGCTGTGTTTCGATAGATCGCTGTTCTCTGTATTCATGCTGTGTTTCTAACCCCAATTGCGACGATTTAAGATATTCATCGAGCTGTCTTTGAGCATCACGTTCGCGTCCGCTACGGCAGGCAAAGGAGAAATGGTCCTTGTCGCAGCAGAAATGGTCCGTATCGCGGCAGAAATTGTCCGCGTCGCAGCAGAAATAGTCCGCGTCGCAGCAGGGCGAGGGCTTACTCCACCTTTTGGTGTAGGCGTTACCAGCACATGTGTCCACGAAGAAGGCACGGGTCCCGAATATAAGATTATATTTATGATATCCAAGAGAATAAAACCGATGCCGTCGAGACATATGTGTGGCATGACCGCACCCACGCCATCTGCACCAGGTGAAGTGGAGGATTTCATTGAGGCAGTCGTCATTCTGCGTGATTAGTCTACTGATCAATTAAAATCATTCACGTTTCATTCACACCACGAAGCGACCACGGCATCAGCCATGAGCAGAGCGTGTGCTTCACGTCGCAGATGATGACTTCTCCCGAGGTGCGGGTGCTGACGTCGAGGAGCGGTGGTGCCGTCCGGCCGTGGTCCCTCTGGAACGCACGCGCCTGCTGACCTCGGACTTCCTCGAATTGTTGATGGTGACAGGCGGCGGTGGTGTGACGTCAGCTGGACTGACACGCCCGGCTCTGTGGTCAGTTCAGATAAGAGCCGATTACCCCCTGAGCAGATGCTCAGCTGTTTGCACCAGACGTATGTGGTGTGGAGGGAAACATTCAGTGAGAATTGAATGACTCGCAAAACAACTTGAATTCGGGTAGAGCGAGGCGTGTCATTGTGCATCTCATCAAGCGTGCACATTTATCCACAATCCTATGTTGTGCAGCCACACAAACCTGCGCATGAGCACTGTCACACACGTACTGCCTATTTCACTAGTGCTGTTTTCACAGCACAGCATGACCGCTCTGAAAACGTGCCACTCACCGGCCACTCGCTCATGGCTCACCCATGGGCGCTAAATGACCTCGTAGTCAGCGCGCCCTTAAGCCCCAATAATTAACTAACTCATGGCTCACCCTGAAAACGTGTTCCTGGCGATGCTCGGCGACATTCGCCATACAACCAGGGCTGAGACAGTCGACCTGATCCAGGCCGGCCGTCAGCACCGTCGCCCTAGCCGTGTCTTGAGTGAGTTTTCAAGGCGGTGACCATCGAGCCAGACGCTCAGAAGCGTACCGAGTTGGAGGACATCTGACGCGCCGTTGGGCAAGCGGGACATACGGCCGCCGCACGCGAAGCAGATGGTCGAGACCGAGCTGGGCAAATGCCTGCTGGTGCCGCTGGAGACGGGCGTTTCCTGTCACACCCAGTCAACAGAACTGGCAGTAAAGTTGACAACAGAGGCATCTGCCGCCGTCACGAGCTGTCACCGCCAGGACGGCCACGCCTTTGGCAAGAGAGCACTCCGTCGGCGCTGTCCGGGTCAGGTGGTGAAGACCGGCCTCCCCTGAATATGATGTCGTCACATGCACTTCAGTCTTCAACATTTGTGTTGATGGCATGCTTGCCGTCGCTACCAGCAGTGCAGTGAACCTGAGTGCCGTTAGTCTCGTCCCAGCTGCAGTGAACCTGAGTGTCGTTGGCGCCGTCCCAGCTGCAGTGAACCTGAGTGTCGTTGGCGCCGTCCCAGCTGCAGTGAACATAGCCGTCATCACAAACGTCCTGCCGGCTCAGTTTCTGTTACGGTCACCGCCGCAGCTGTCATCGCTGTTGTCGCCGTGATTGTGTGCGTTTCCTGTTCTAAAAGAGGATAACACAACCGTTGGAAGCGTATATCGCTGCTCTACCGAGAAGTTGAATATGGTCGAAGGTGCACTAAAATATGCCTTTAGTATTACCTACATGCCTTCATTATACGCATGGTGAATAAGGAAGCATTAAATATACTGGATAACATATCCACACATCCAGACAAACGACCGAAAGAATCGAAACGAACGCAAAGAAGCAGTAAAGAAGTGTTGATCAAACGCTCATCTAGATAAGTTAGTTTTCTTAAAGATATATCATATTGATGGAATCTAACACGGCATTGCGTTCCCCATTGGCAGACACTGTGAACATCAAAGAGGTGTAACTGATCTATATCTGCCCGGTACGAACTGCAGTTCGCTGTCCTTGAATGCGCCTCAGCTATCACAGTATCGCAGTGCGGCGGCCTGCTGCAGGACGGCGGCCTGCTACAGGACGGCGGCCTGCTGCAGGACGGCGGCCTGCTGCAGGACGGCGGCCTGCTGCAGGACGGCGGCCTGCTACAGGACGGCGGCCTGCTACAGGACGGCGGCCTGCTACAGGACGGCGGCCTGCTACAGGACGGCGGCCTGCTACAGGACGGCGGCCTGCTACAGGACGGCGGCCTGCTACAGGACGGCGGCCTGCTGCAGGACGGCGGCCTGCTGCAGGCCTCTGCAGGACGGCGGCCTGCTGCAGGACGGCGGCCTGCTGCAGGACGGCGGCCTGCTGCAGGACGGCGGCCTGCTGCAGGACGGCGGCCTGCTACAGGACGGCGGCCTGCTACAGGACGGCGGCCTGCTACAGGACGGCGGCCTGCTACAGGACGGCGGCCTGCTACAGGACGGCGGCCTGCTACAGGACGGCGGCCTGCTACAGGACGGCGGCCTGCTACAGGACGGCGGCCTGCTACAGGACGGCGGCCTGCTACAGGACGGCGGCCTGCTGCAGGACGGCGGCCTGCTACAGGACGGCGGCCTGCTACAGGACGGCGGCCTGCTACAGGACGGCGGCCTGCTACAGGACGGCGGCCTGCTACAGGACGGCGGCCTGCTGCAGGACGGCGGCCTGCTACAGGACGGCGGCCTGCTGCAGGACGGCGGCCTGCTACAGGACGGCGGCCTGCTACAGGACGGCGGCCTGCTGCAGGACGGCGGCCTGCTGCAGGACGGCGGCCTGCTGCAGGACGGCGGCCTGCTACAGGACGGCGGCCTGCTACAGGACGGCGGCCTGCTGCAGGACGGTAGCGCACCTCCGCCGAACTGAGGGTAGAGCACCTCCGCGCCGAGACCCGAGTCAATGGTAGCGCACCTCCTCCGGGTCGACGGTGGAGTACCGCTGCCGAGCAGACGGTGGCGCCATCTAGGCCGGTGGGAAAGGATCGTCTTGTGACCGGCATTGCGGGCTGGCGAAAAATATACGGCTGCGAGGCTAGCTTCGATGTGTTGGGAAAAGAAACTGAAGCTGTCCCATGATTACATTTTTGGCTTCATTTATCATAGGTCGCCTGGCAGACACCGATATATGTTAAATCGTCGAAAGAAGGAAAACGTCAAACGCTTCGTGTGCGCGAATTTGTCGATAACTTTGCCGATCTGAGGACATATTTGGAATCAGCGCGTACAAAAGCACTCGAAACGCCGCTAGAAGCAACACTTTCCGAGAACACAAATTTGAAAAGTGGTCACTCTGCCAAACAGCAAGTGGCCGCACGGTGTACAAACGTGCACGCTATGGTTACACTGATTGGCGCACTGGCCCACACAGTAACGTGGCGCGCAGGGAACCATGGCAGACCAGCCCAACCTTGAGGATGCACTATGCCCAGTCTCTATAAACAAATCCAATTACACACGCACGCAATCATGTAAATATAAACATTGTCGCGGATGGTCTCATCCGGGTGGAAAGTGACCTACAACTGTAGATAATTATGTGCACATGGTAACATTATGTTTTCATGACTGGCAGGACGTCAGAGCATATCTTCAGCCCAGAGAGAGAGAAAGAGAGAGAGAAAGAGAGAGAGAGAGAGAGAGAGAGAGAGAGAGAGAGAGAGAGAGAGAGAGAGAGAGAGAGAGAGAGAGAGAGAGAGAGAGAGAGAGAGAGAGAGAGAGAGAGAGAGAGAGAGAGAGAGAGAGAGATAGATAGAGATGTAGATGTAGATGTAGATGTAGATGTAGATGTAGATAAAGAGCAAAATTGCTGGCAAACTGTTGATTCCCGTTCCAAGGAATGCACAATAAAATAGTTTTCGCCTGCTATTCAACTTTGATATTCTTTGTCTGATTATAAACATTTCGAACTAAGAGATGTAGGACAATGCTTAGGCATATTTACGGCAATGTTTGTGTTGGGAGACATTTCCGTAATGTTAGACACCATTTGAGGTCACGAAGTATTTTTAGTTCAACAGCCTCGAAAGCCGACCAAGATTAATAACTTGCACGTTTCAATGCACGTTACGTTTCAATATCATAAGTAGTTTTCAACCCTACTTTGTGCTACTTCTACAAACGAAATGACAATCAACCTGAAATCATCAAAGAATGCAAATATGTCAACTTTGGTTTTTTTGTAGCTACCATTAATTTATACAGTGCGCCGGATCTCGCTAAAAAAATAGCTTCCCCTGAAATCCTGCATTCCAATTTGTCTTGCACATATTTTCAATCCTCTTACTTCCGTGACCTTTATATTTGTCCATTAATCCAAATGTCCTATTCCCGAATTCAAATGAAAATGCATAAGTCGCATATATGAATAAATAAATAAGCATATATATATATATATATATATATATATATATATATATATATATATATATATATATATATATATATAATATATAAATAAATATATAAGCATATATATATATATATATATATATATATATATATATATATGTGTGTGTGTGTGTATATGTATATGTATATGTATATGTATGTGTGCGTGTGTGTGTGTGTGTGTGTGCGTACTGGAGGGAGGGCGGCAAAGCACACCATCAAGGTTATTACGTCATCTGGGATACCACAAACATAGCATGATAACGGTGCACACATTCATTCGAAAGTTGATTCCCGTTGTTCAAAGCCCTGCGCCCGGCATCCAATAAGCACACAACACTTCAGTCGATGCAATCTCCAAACTTCAATAACTAACCAACTTACTTCAGCGACGGCGGCGCCATCCGACACGAGGACAGGTAGAATTTTGAAAATATATTACCACGAGCACGACTTTGGTACTGCGTGTGCGTGGGACTTGTTCGCCACTGCAAGTGGCAAGCAGACACGCGACGGTATTGACAGCACGACAAGGCGAGCCACTGCATGTGACAGCCCGAAGCGCCCTATGACGCATCGGACCTTGACGGCTGAGGCGACGAATTCCTGAACATTTTTGGAGTGGTGTGCATTTCATGTTTGTCTCGAAGTCTCGAAGGAAGAACTTAATGGACAGCAATGGCACTTCGCGGCTGTTTCTGAAAAGCGATCTCTGCCAAAGGCACGTAGCAATGCCACGGTGTTCCGCCTGGAAACAAGACGGCAGCGCTCGCGCGCGAGTTGTCCCGTGATTAACGGCGCGTGACGGAGATGTCCAGGAAAAGACGATGTAACGGTGGTATGGTAGTGCTGTGATCACCGCGATGATCGTGCTCGGACACGAGTTCCATATCTGTGGCGATCATCCGCAAATACTTTTAATATCGGCAGCAAGCCGATCGCCCGTGGTACTCTGAATGAAGACTTGCATTGCACTTGTAATATAAACTCGCATGTTTCCCGTCCAGGCATTGCTTCGTCACTCGCATTTCACCAGCCGGTTTAGGTGTACATCTGCACCATTGTGTAGTGCAGCGCGGTACCTCATGTGTAAAATGTCTCAAAAGCGTGAGCAATGATGTCACATGAAGCTTGTGAAAATGTTTGCATTTTCTGGGACACCCTACGTTTACCGCGACAGAAAAGAGTGTGTTTGCATGCAGTAGGTATTCAACTGTTGGTTGGTTATTGGTTTTACGACACGTCGACCGTTGAGTCATGTAGCGTCGCCAATCTCTCACGCCGATTGGTCGCGGGCGAAGAGTAGCGACAGGTGAGACTCGAACCCACAACATTTCGATTGTGAGACGAGCATCTTACCCCTAGACCACTCGTCCCCGCATTCAACTGTTCGTCCATGTGTACGGTGCCTGCAGCTGGAATGAAGGCATAATTATACTTCTTGTTGTGATGTCAGAACGGTTGAATATGATCAGACGGTATAGTTGTCATGCTTGAATGCATTCAATATATGTTGTAAGTAACCACCAGATGTCCCGAAATGTAATTGCGTCGTTAGACGGAGATAAGCCACGGCACTATTCGTGACTGTAAAATACATATAATTAGTAAAGAAAAACACAATAGCTACATTGCAGAGCTACCAATGTCTTGGTTAGTAAAGGAACTCCTTACCACCTGGTTTGTATGTCACTACACGTACATAGTTTTCCAACACAGAAGACTTGCACGAAATCCGTCAATCCCGAAAAGCGCAAAATCCCAAAAGATAATGAAGAACGGGCGGCCATCGGATGCTTTTAAACAAAGCGCAATATTATTATTATTATTATTATTATTATTAGTAGTATATATGTATATATATATATATATATATATATATATATATATATATATATATATATATATATATATATGTGTGTGTGTGTGTGTGTGTGTGTGTGTGTGTGTGTGTGTGTGTGTGTGTGTGCTTTACATCTCTCGTCAAATTTATAAATTTCGACGGACTTGTGTTCACGGACGATCATGAGTGTACGAGGTCACGAGGTCAACGGTGATAATTGTTTATTTGTATTCTGAAATGTTTTCTGAAGTCTTTTGCTTCGAATTTTTTTTTTCATATGCCACACTTTATTCAATTATCGATGGGTTATCAGGTGTCAAAACCACCCATGTTGTTTGACCTGAAAAAAAAACTGCCGGGGCCGTAACCCCAAACCGTTAGTCGAGCCAAGTGTGTACTTCCTCAGGCGTGGTCAGAGCCTATGCAAGCAAACTCTGATTCAGAGTAAAATTTGAGAATGCAGAATTTGAACATGTTTGATTTATTTGTCGTGGAGTGCATCGACTGTAAGTCGTAGCGTACAACATGCAGTTCAATGACGAGACAGATGATTCAATTATTATTTTGCTACTGTTGACCGGGCACCAAATGCGCATCGAGTATCGCTGGTGGATATTGGCTGATTAAAAAGAAAACACGTCGACGACCACTCGCTGTATCAGTCCGGCCAACCTGGGATTGCAAGTGGAAACGGACCAAGGCGCCGATGCATAATGTACGTGCCGGCCACCGACCGTGCCGCGTTGGCTGCAGTCCGCTGTTGCACGCTTGCACAGTATTGTGATCGATGCCACTCGTGCACACGCGTGTGTCGCACGTCGTGCGCTGCTTCCATTCATGGGCCTACGGTCGTCAGTCCGCTCCCATGACGACAGAATGCAAACCCAGCCCACACACTCCATACAGCAGGAGTGTTTGAGCCGAGCCAGCCCACAAACTCCACACAGCAGGAGTGTTTGAGTCGGGCCAGCCCACAAACTCCACACAGCAGGAGTGTTTGAGCCGGGCCAGCCCACAAACTCCACACAGCAGGAGTGTTTGAGTCGGGCCAGCCCACAAACTCCACACAGCAGGAGTGTTTGAGCCGGGCCAGCCCACAAACTCCATACAGCAGGAGTGTTTGAGCCGAGCCAGCCCAAAACTAAAGCAGGAGTGTTTGAGCCGCAGCCCACAAACTCCATACAGCAGGAGTGTTTGAGCCAGCCAGCCCACAAACTCCACACAGCAGGAGTGTTTGAGTCGGGCCAGCCCACAAACTCCACACAGCAGGAGTGTTTGAGTCGGGCCAGCCCAAAACTCACAAGCAGGAGTGTTTGAGTCGGGCCAGCCCACAAACTCCACACAGCAGGAGTGTTTGAGCCGGGCCAGCCCACAAACTCCACACAGCAGGAGTGTTTGAGCCGGTGAATAAGTTGGCCGACGTGCGTGTACCACTGTGATGCCTGTTGGGCCCACCGCATGGCCGGTAAATACCAACATCGACTTATTGTTCTGTGTTTGTCCAAGACACGCAAGCACCGCAAGGCGCGTATCCAAAGCCGGAGCCACCGACGAATTTGAGGAGCGAAACAAGGTGGGACGCGGAGGCGTCTGAGGTAGAAGTACAATTTAAAAGCATGCGTTTTTTCTTCAGAAAACCGTCGTATCTAAGTGCACTACAGCCGAGGCCAATGCTTTCACAGACGTTTCGTTGCTCTAAGGCAGGCAGAAACTGAGAAAGAAGTTGCGACTCTGTTCTACCTTCACAGGCTTACGAGAGGACGAGGTAGCAATCGGTCAGTTCCATAGACATGTCAGAATGGCAACCTGTGAGCCGGAACTCTACTGGATTTCACCCAGTATTGCCAGGCGCCAGTTTTCCACGGCGACTTGTTGTTGCCAGATGTCCGTTTTCCACGGCGACGTGTTGCCAGATGCCCGTTCTCTACGGTGACTTGATGCTGCCAGATGTCCGTTTTCCATGGCGACTTGTTGTTTCCAGTTGGCCGTTTTCTGCAGTGAATTGTTGTTGCCAGATGCCCGTTCTCTACGGTGACTTGATGGTGCCAGATGTCCGTTTTCCATGGCGACTTGTTGTTTCCAGTTGGCCGTTTTCTGCAGTGAATTGTTGTTGCCAGATGCCCGTTTTCCACGGTGACTTGGTGTTGCCAAGTGCCAACTCCCGAGCGTGACCGGGTGTCGTTAGGCGCGGTTTCCCGCCAGCCAGCCACCTGGCGCGGTTTCTCGCCGTCTGTTTGTTGGTTGTCGGCGGGCCGTGGCGGGAGTTCATAAGCTGGCACGCGACCTTCTATCAACGCTCAGGCGCATGCCGTTAGCACTGCATACGGTCAGACGTGCAATTATGGCAAATGGGAATAGCACCGGTCTCGCCTATAAGGGGTAGCACCGGTCTTTCACCCATTAGGGTTTAACGTATTCCGACGCAGAAGTGACGTGGACTGGACGGTCCGCTGGTTGCCTAGTTGCCCGTCTGGGAAAGTCTACTTCATACTCATATAAATATATATATATATATATATATATATATATATATATATATATATATATATATATATATATAAATATATATATATATATATATATATATATATATATATATATATATATATATATATGTATAAATATATATATATATATATATATGTATAAATATATATATATATATATATATATATATATATATATATATATATATATATATGTATAAATATATATATATATATATATATATATATATATATATATATATATATATATATACAGATGTAAATATGTGTGTGTGTGTCAGTATGTGGGGACATTTCTCGCTTGTATCAGGCGATGGCATAGCCCGGCTCAAGCAAAGCACTACAGTATATTGTCAGGGAGGGAAGAGCAAGGAATGTGGCAGTGGCGCAGCCAGGGTTTTTTGGGAGGGGGTAACCCCAAACAAAACTCACTTAACCGAGGGCTTTCTGCGAAAATGTCTCGTTTCGCGTCGTGCAAATCCCCAAGTGTCTTGATAACCTAGTGAATTTGTTTTTGTTAGGGGAGGCGGACCAGCCCTCCGATCGTCCCTGGCTGCGCCTCTGGGGTGGGGTAGTTCGTCTCTACTATTGAGCGTGGCTTTTAGTTGAGCGTCGTTCTAAGTTTTTAGTTAGTTTTAGTTGTTGTTTTTTTTTTTTGGGGGGGGCGGGCACGTTTCAGCACATATGTTCAGATCAGCTGAAAATCAATATTGGCGAAACCTTTTCATTTTGTTTTCTCAACAAATGACTTTTCAACAAATTCTGGGAGTTTAGCTTATTGGGTGAATGTTTGCTCCTTCCCTTGATCGTATTCAGTACCTACAATAGACATATATTATAATACGTATTCAATACAATACTTGGCATTTCTTGCCCGACATTATTCGCCAGGGAACCAAGCCAAAACAGCAGTGTCATCGCAGTGCCCAATCAGTGTTATCTCGTGAGAGCGTTTCAGCACAACACGTTCGCCACCCAAGATTCCGTTTGATCTCGGTCCACAAGCTTGTTCCAAAAAGCTGGTGACGTCATTCGGCCAATTGCCGAAGATATCCCAGGAAGCTGTGCCAGGCGGGCGCGGTAATTTTAGACGACAGTTGGACTCGCGTCGTTCAATACACCCGACACCCGCACTGTTCAACACAAATCTGACGGGTGGGTCCACTGGGCGCAGACATGCCAAGCTGGGGCATCAACCTCAGACACGCCAACGACACTGGCTGCCCACGTCTGTCCCCGTTTTCAATATAATTTCATGACGTGAAATGGAAAGAAGTAGACAATCAACTGGTCATAAAATCGTGAAAGACAGTGTCTGGTAAGTCGCATGCGGTTACTTTCCGGGCCGCTAACCAAAGCGACACATCTTGTGAAATGCAACCGATGGTCTCTACATGAAAGCAGCACGGCATTCCACGACGTACATCTGGAAAAAAGCTTCTCTTCCGAACAAGGTTTCAGTCGTGCCTACTGGCCTCGTGGCCTGGCTCATTGTATGCAAGATCACGCAGGTCCTGACCGGCGCCAGAAGTGGCCTTCGTGTGACCTTCCTGAGCGCCTCTGCATCTCAGTGGGTCACGTAATCTAACCTGCGTAGGTGCAGCTCCTTCCCGCCACGTGACGTGTCTGGTGTGCGCCATTCGAACCGGTCGGTCAGTCAGCATGACTCAGCATGACTCGACGCCCATAACTCTGCGCGCACACACACACACGGAAGCGCCCATGCCACCGCATGCCGACCCACACACACACGCCAATGTCGCCACACGCTGACATAGCGTTGCGCCACCTTCAGCAAGGTGGGCGCCTCCTGCAGCGAATCGTCCCGCGACCTGCGGCACTATCACGTGACGGATCGTGTCCGCGGTGTGTCCGCAGCATGTCCGCAGCGTGTCCGATGGCGTTGAGCGCGTGTCCGATAGTGCCCGAGCTTCGCGCCGGCGTAAGCGGCGAAAAGCACGCCACAACACACACGGCCTTGCCCCTGACGACCGTCGGCGTCGTTACAGCGATTCGGCCGCGGCGCTGCCAGCTCGGCGACGCCGTCTCCATGGCGACGTGACGCGACGCGGCGGCGGGCGTGACGCTCCGCCAGGGGCGCTGTCGTCGCCTCAGCGGCCGCACGCGCCGAGGCGCGGCCACTCGCCGGTCGACGCCGATTCGTTCAGAAGGTGAGTGGGTTCACTGCGGACGCGGCCCGGGCGGCCGCGTCTTCCCGTGCGGGCCGGTGGTCGGCGGGGCTGGTCGCGTCCCCACCACACGCCGGGCCGGTGGTCGGCGGGGCTGGTCGCGTCCCCACCACACGCTGGGCCGGTGATAGCGGGGATGGCTGCATCCCCACCACACGCCGGGCCGTGGCCACAAGACATCCCCATTATACGCCAGGCTGGGGTAGTAGGACATCACACCATGCACCACGCCGAGGTAGTGAGACAGCCCCACCACACGTCAGACCCGGGGGTCACAAGACATCCCCTCCACACACTAGACCGTGGCTACAATACATCCTCACCACACACCAGACCTGGGCAATCAGACATCCCCACCATTCACCAGGCGGGTATCACAAGACATCCCCACCATGCACCACACCGGGGTCGCAAGACATCCCCACCGCACACCAGACCCGGGGGTCACAAGACATCCCCTCCACACACCAGACCCGGGGGTCACAAGACATCCCCACCACACACCAGACCCGGGGGTCACAAGACATCCCCACCACACACCAGACCCGGGAGTCACAAGACATCCCCACCACACACCAGACCCGGGGGTCACAAGACATCCCCACCACACACCAGGACCCGGGGGTCACAAGACATCCCCACCACACACCAGGCCCGGGGGTCACAAGACATCCACACTACACACCAGAACTAGGTTGCAAGCAGCCGGGTTGGGGTCAGAGAACGGGCATAGTGCCAACCACACCAGACCCACACAATGCACGGGGTCTGTTGTTGATTCCTGTATGGCTGTCGTTCAGCTGACCTTCCACGAAAGCATGACATAAACCTGCCCATGCCACTGACTGAATGTAAGGCTACGCCGCTTTCAGAACCACCGCTCTGGTTCCCAGAAAACTGATAGCACATTATATGACAGAAAGGCTGCTGGGAATAACGGCTAAACTGCTGGGAATAACGCAACAATTATGAGCACACACCAAGACGTTATGATGCAATTGTGAACCGGTTTTGCATTGAGCTTCAGTCTCGTGCGCGATATAGTGACATTGCCTTCCATGTCAAACTCGGGTGGTTGCTCACATTCCGTCCAGAAACAGACAGTTTAGCTGCTGTGGGTGGAAGCTTCGGGGAACATGACTCTCTTGTTACAAGGAAAACATAGGTTTGCATCGGGTTCCATGCTTCGAAAAAGAGGATGTTGTCGATGAATGAACCAAAACTTCCAATCGAACATTTCGAGGACATGAAAACCTCGCCGAAAAATATATTTCCCCTCCCAATGTCGCAAAGAGAATATAGACAGCATAGCTTCTGTGTGTTCTATTTTCTCTGTCTAGCAAGTACTCATGAGTAGAAGGTAGTATCACATCAGCATTTTAAAGCTTTGTTTTAATGTCATCGGCCACCTCTTGCTCCGCATCATAAACACTAGCATTGTCACCGAGACAGTGCCCGCTTGCTGGAAAAGTGCCGTGGTCATTCATTCCTTTTCACAAAAGAAAGGACCCGTGCAAAGCATCACATTTTCGACCAATCACTGTCGTCGCGGTCATATACAAAGTTGTAGAGAAACTTGTACATCGACAGCTGACCGCCTATCTCAAAGTGGCGTCAAAAATTGAGCTGCGATTGCTCGTAGTCGCCAGGATTCTTCATGGTGAATCCATTATCATGGAAAACCGTGCACAGTTTTCCAATTAGGCATGCCGCTTACTCTGCGTAATGCACAGTTTGCACCATTAGTTATTACGCTGCTTTGCCCTTGGTATTTTCCTATCCGTCTTGTGTATTCCCTCGTTCCATTTTCCATTAGTAGATGAAACGATGATTGCATTTCTGGAACCAAATCACTGATATTGATTTTGTGAGACGCTGGTGCCACCTACAACAGCAAACCACAAAACCGATCGTGTTTCCGATCGTGTGTAAATCACAGAGCCTAATAGGTTTTCCTCAGCTTGAACAGATCGTTACACCTATGACGGGTCTATGTTTGGGTTGACACCATAGTTCTGGCAAAGCTGTCAGAAGTAGCGAAATTCTTCGTAAAATGTATGTGCTGTTCATTGGTGATGGTGTTTGTATTGACGTTCGTATAGGTTATCAACGGTATCAGATTGATAATGAGCGTTTTTCGGCAAAATGACTTTCTTCGAAATAAAATCATTGTTAACCATTTAAGCCTAAGCGTCGTGATGCTAAAGTATTTGTAATGCCTTCGCATCACTATACCCGTTGTCTGACCCCGACCTGGCTTCTTGCGACCCAGTTCTGGTATATGGTGGGGATGTCTTCTGACCCCGGGTCTGGTGTGTGGTGGGGATGTCTCGTAACCCCTGTCTGATGTGAGGTGGGGATGTCTCGTGAACATTTTTAATGCTCAATTTTGACAAACAAAATTTGCTAAATGCGAAAATTATCTAGTGGCCGCTTCCTGGAATCCTGCCAGGGGGTTTTACCTTACTTTACCCGCTGGACCACCTGCGGGGTTACCGCCCCTGAACCTCAGCCTGTTTTGGATTTTCTTCTTAAACAAGAGAGCGATCTGGTGTACCAGACCAGTCAAGATGATCTATCTTCGCCCGTCGTTTCAATGTTATATTCTGTTCCTGAAACCCGGCCAGAACTGGTCTGTTGAGCCATCTGCAGGCTAAAATTGAATGCAACCTGGCTACCTACCCATGACCTCCCTACCTGTCCTGGTTATCTCTCCCATCCCTGGCTATCTACATATATATCCACATATTATCTAGCTCTGGCTACTTGCCTCCCACATCACACCTGCCCGCCCCCATATTCTGACTGCCCACCCATGACCTTCCTACCTACCCTGGTTGCCTATCCCATACCCTGGCTACTTAACCCCCACATCACACCTGCCCGCCCCATATTCTGACTGCCCACCCACGACCTTCCCACCTACCCTGGTTGCCTATCCCATACCCTGGCTACTTAACCCCCACATCACACCTGCCCGCCCCATATTCTGACTGCCCACCCACGACCTTCCCACCTACCCTGGTTGCCTATCCCATACCCTGGCTACTTAACCCCCACATCACACCTGCCCGCCCCATATTCTGACTGCCCACCCACGACCTTCCCACCTACCCTGGTTGCCTATCCCATACCCTGGCTACTTTACCCCCACATCACGCCTGCCTGCCCCCATATCCCGGCTGCCTGCGCGCCGTCCTGACCACCCTGCACGTAGCGGCTCATGTGATCCATCCGGTGAACCATCCGATAGCGACGAATGGAATCGATAGTGACTTGGGAATCAAATGTGAAACTTTGGAAGCCGACGCAAACACACTGGAGCTGGTGGCAAGCCGGGCGGCGTTGTAAGGGCTGAGCATTTCTTGAACGCTGTATTTTTATTTTTTATTTTGTCGAATGGCGGCTATCGTGAAACCGTATTGTGTCATGGAGCTAATTCGCACTAGTGTGCGAAATGAAGCAAATTAAACCGCTGTGTGTCGTTTGACAAACGTAACACTGCACACGCACGCACGCACGCACGCACGCACGCACGCACGCACGCACGCACGCACGCACGCACGCACGCACGCACGCACACACACACACACACACACACACACACACACACACACACACACACACACACATACACACACACACACACACATGCGTGGCACACCTACCCCACCCCTCCCACACACGCACACATGTTCACACACACGCAGACACATACATAGATGTGCTTTACCATGTAAGAAATATAGCACACATATGATTGAAAGATATCGGAAATGGATGCTTCTTAGCATAGCTAGACACCTACAAAACAGCACAGAAACAGCAAAATATTACACAGGTATTACATTTGGTACACCATAAATTACCACACATACCTAAATATCCTGCCTCACTATTGCTTTCTGCATCGCGTTCGTATCCAGATCAAAACTTTGGAGGGGGATGTTATTGTTTGGGCGTCAATGGCGCACTAATAACATCATGGAAAGAATTGTGGTGGCATAGGTTCAGAACGTCAAGTAGGAGAGTGTCCCTCAAGCAAGAAGTGGGCTGTGAAAGGATGGCCGGCCTGAACAGGAATTGTTTTCAGTCATTGAAGCCTATATTGGTAAAACATTTTCAGAATGATATGTTGTAAATACACTTAGCTGAATTACATGAAACAAATGCGCTTACATTAAATCGTTACCGGGTTATGACAATTGTTTTGAATTAAATGGGCTAAAAAGAAGAAGCGTTCGACGATTACATTTACTTTTCAGCAACGAAGACTTGAAGGAAACCTTGAATCGTGCTTGCAGCAATTAATGGGAGGTAATTATGTTGTTGGGCTTTGGTTCTCATTTATTTCTCCGATGCATGTATCTGATGCGTGATGCTGCTCCAAGGTTGGCTTTGCTGTCGATGCGCTCACTGATGATTCAGTACTTTAGTTGTGTTCGATACTTTACAGTAAGCACCGAATTATCCTAATGCCAAGGAGTGTAGTATGAAGACGAAAACGGCGCACCTAAAGTTTGTACGGCAGGCAGTTTGACCATGAAATATGAATTGTATTGTAGAGGATGTAATGTGAGGTTTGAAGAAGAAGTACTATTGAGTTTTGAATTGCTGGTCAGGTAGTAGAATGATCTTGGATGTGGTCTGCAGCAAATTACAGATTAGTCGAAGATGAATGATTCAAGCTTCGTCCATGGTGGCAATTTTGCTGTCTGGGTCAAGAAGGTAAGTATTAAGTTGTGCTTTTTAAGATATACATAGTTTTGAAAATTAGCTGTAAATATGGAAGCCTGCCAATATAAAAATAATTCCTTCCGTAGAGGATGCTTGTTTTTTCCTTTGCATTGTCATGAAACATTTTTGTATCTCAAGAATTGATCTGCATTCCTTATACAGCCGTGCACAAGAAGCAAGCATGTTGGTGCATTATCTTAATATAACGTGCCACAATGATAGTCTGATGCCATGTATATTTTATTTACGCTTTAGCCTGATTCCAGCCGTAGCTTACTGTTCAATATCTGGTGAAACGAACTGATATGTTTGGGCTCAATTGCAGTTGCAAGTATTACTTTTGAAAGCTGCATATCATGAGAATGTTTGAGCTATCAACCACTATCATTCATAATCTGTTGTCAGCAATTAGCACGCCAAATATCGTTCAAATACTTGACGATTTATCATCTAATTGCTCAATGTGTTCGACAAGCTTCGGGCTCGAATGTGAAAATGTACCGTACAAGATGCATGCTGATCATCATAGTTATGTTCGGTTATAAAGTGTGCATTGATGTAAAAAAGTGAAATGAAATCAACAGAAAAAC
Organism: Ashinkailepas kermadecensis; assembly: GCA_034440615.1. Classification (NCBI taxonomy): domain Eukaryota; kingdom Metazoa; phylum Arthropoda; class Thecostraca; family Neolepadidae; genus Ashinkailepas; species Ashinkailepas kermadecensis. Next base: position 370,425 of record JAOTOM010004922.1, on the reverse strand, counting down.
CGCTCGAAAACCCGGCATATATTCCAAGACCGGTCGAAAAGCTCGCCGGTCATGACCGAGCTTTCTGACCGGGCTTTCGGTCCTTACGTTTGCCACCTCTAGTCTAGATCCCAGGTATCTGAGAAGAAATCAAGGTTTCACCGAGGGGTCAGCGGTTGAAGAACCAGGATGTATTCACGATTAAGCTAGATGGAGCAGCACCATTATTGTTGCTATGCCAGTAGTGGGACTGTAGCGGTCCGCTTCACTCCATGATCCCTCATCCACCGCTTCACACGTTTCCAAGTTGACAAATCACCGCTGCAAGTGGAAGAGCCGAAGGTCAGGGAGGCTAAGATAAAATTAAGAAGCCTGCTGGACATGCTGGAACGTGACCGCTTCGGTGACTGTTATCACGACCCCATCCACAATTTTGACAGAGGAGGGGAAACTGAACGAGCGGCAAGGTTTGATGAAGAGCGGCAAGGTCCGCTTGAATGAGCGGCAAGGTCAGTCCCGCCCGACGTGAAGCTTTGTTCGATCTTCAGCGATGGTACCAACGTAGTATCATCCCATAATGGTGGTGGGCGATGAATACAGTGCAACAAGTTACCCGATTATAAAGTGCATGCGAAATTGGCATCTGAGTGGAACTTATTTGACCGCACAGGAGTCTGGTGAAGACATGTCAGAACGTCACTGACGATGTCGGTTGTGTTGACTTCCAGGACTTTTTCGTTGAGAATGGTGTGTATGGTTGTAAGAGGTGGTCGCCGCTCGTTCTGTGGACGTTTCCTCTGTTGGCACCTGGCTGAAGTTGGGCACGTATCCTCCCGTGTCCAGTATCCGATCTGGCAGAGGCGGTAGACTGTCTGGCGCCTTTGTGAGGGACCTGCGACATGTCAACAACAGCAGAGTTCCTCTGCGAACGCGCGCAATGCTCACCGCTTCCTCGAATGCATTCGACGTCCCTTGAGCGGCACGAAATACCTTGGATTTGTGGCGCTTACATGGGTCTCTTTCATGAATAGAAACATGAAAAATCCACAACCCGTTACGCCTGGTAATCCTGCCACCACCTGCTCCCCACCACCCACCCCACGAAACGCGCATCACAAACAAACGTGACGGCGAGGCCCCGGTCTCCTGACCCCTATCTCGTGACGGCGAGGCCCCGGTCTCCTGACCCCTATCTCGTGGCCCCATGTTTACCACGGCAATTAGGCGGGTTTTATGTTAGCGTCATCATATCAAAGGCAAGAAACTAAGCAATGCATGTGCATATCCGTTAGAAGAACCATTGTTCCCCATGATCTACTTGACCGGTTAGCCCAGATGCAGTACTGTATACGTATTTGTCACATCTCACCAATCTGTACACGTACCCTACCTTTATCTCCTCCTTGGCCAGGTCGGGTGCCAGCATCGTGACTTCAGGAAATTGGCTTGTACCTATGTCTACTAGAGGAGCTCTTTGATATTCCTTCACCTTGATGTGAAACGAATCTGGAATGCAGCATCAACGGTGGTTAAATCTATGTATATGACTTGACGGCTACGCACATGATATTGGTAGGTATAGGAAGCAAAGAAAAACGAAAATATGCATTGTGAAAATGCACACCAGCAAACATTTGCTCATGCGGAAAGAAGTTATCGAAGCTTATTGTGAAATATAAAGAACACATTTTAACCACAATCGCGTCAAGGTCAGGTCAAGTGACCTACGTTGACGGAGTCAAGCAGTGAAAATTCGAGATATAAAATTAAGCATCCGAATAAGTCAATATGCTGTTCAGCTCAATCCAAACCTTGCAATCTACAATTTCCAGGACTAATTAAATTATCTTCCTTCGAGATCTAAGTCGCTAAGCATGAAGATGTAATGCAACCGTAATCTCACGAAAATACTGGAGAATATAACTCAGTGACCATTGATCTGATCAAGCTGAAACTGACACAACTCGAATCGCAGCATTTGCACCAGGCATTGCTAATGGTCACATTCTCGTCAAATACTGAGGGATAAATGACAATTTATGTTTCTGCCGGTTGATTTGTGGTGACAGCTCTATCACCACAGATCTGTCACTGATCAGTCAATGACGGCAATCTTCCATTGACAGCTCCAGCCGTCAACGGAAGAAGGGAAAGCCCACTTCAGGAGAGGGGCTGTTGCCTCTTCCTTGGCTGCGCCGGTGACCATGAGCATGGCGCTGGTGAGAATGACGTTACGTGACGACTGGTGTCGCGAGACCAGCGAGTCGCGCACGCCGCCGTGGCCATGAAAAGGGGCACATTTCCACGGAGGGGCGCCTTCGGCAGGAAGAGTTCGTTTAGAGGGGGAGAGGCTGCGGGGGCACGCGAGCATACTGAAGAGCGCCCTTTCATCTCAAATGGGCTCCTTTGAAAGAAACTACTTTGGCCGAAAAATCTGTTGAGCGGGGAAGGGGCAGGGGTGCGCTCGAGCCTTCTTGCGGGGGCGCTGTTCCCGGCCGGAGGGACACTACCTTTTCACGGGTAAAGGCGCATTCCTAGTGCCCCCTCATCTGTATCCACCCCCGGTGTGACACACATTCAACCGAGGCGTACTTCTGGTTGGAGCTTGTTGCCGGATGGCCTGTCAATGCAGGTTTCCAAGAATAGACGGGTGCAGCCGAAGGAGAAAAAGCAGAACATGCGATGCTCCAGAACCAGGCCACTTCCATCATTAGCTGCATGCGGAATGCCAGCGTCATTATCTTACGTGTTCTGGGTGCAAAGAACCTGTAATTTGAGCGCCGGACTACCGGTAACGAGCTCCGCACACGAGAATACTCTGGACTGGCTTTCGTGTTGACCACTGCTGGACTTCGCCTGTCTGGAGAGGCACCGTGTTGGCCTTCACTGAGTCAACACTCAGTGAAGCTGACTGAGAGTTCTGACCATGCCACTATTTCCCGCATCAAACCACCTCCTCTCCGCTCTTGGCGACTCACGTGCTTGCATGGCCGTGACGTCACCCACCGCGCGTGCTGCGGCACAGCCTACGGACTCGACGGATGTTGCGCAACCGCGCCTCATCCCCGCCGGGCAGCCGCACCCCTCCCCATCCCCCTCCTGCAGCCGCGGCGGCAGTACGTCTGAAACAGTGACGCCGTGGGGAATTGGTTCGGACGATTGTGAAGCCGGGAGGGTTGGTGTGGATCACGTCGTCTGTGGACCCTGACGGAAACGGCAGAGAGGCTCAGTTCGGACGCCCGGCTAGAAAGACGAGCTTGGCGGGGTCGGACAGGCCGTCGGACCTACCGGGTGCCGGCCGTCTGGCCTGCGGAGACGGGCTGAGGGAGGGGAATCAAATCGACCGTCGGGCCTACCGGGGCGGGCTAGGGGAGCGGCATCGGACTGGCCGTCTGTCCTACGGAGACGGGCTGGGGGAGGGAATCAGATCGACCGTTGGGACTACTGAGACGGGTTAGGGGAGGGGTGACGACGGACCGACCGGCGGGCCTACGGAGACGGGCTGTGAGGGAGGGGTATCGGCTAGGCTGTGGAGCCCACAGGAGCCCCTGCAGACTGTGGAGGGGTGTCAGGTAGGCTATGAAGCCCACATGAGTCCCTGTAGACTGTGGAGGGGTGTCAGGTAGGCTGTGGAGCCCACAGGAGCTCCCTGTGACTGGGGAGGGGTGTCAGGCAGGCTGTGGAGCCCACAGGAGCGCCCTATGGCCGGGTGAGAGGTGTCATGTAGGCTGTGGAGCCCACAGGAGCTCCCTATGGCCGGGTGAGGGGTGTCATGTAGGCTGTGGAGCCCACAGGAGCTCCCTGTGGCCGGGTTAGGGGTGTCATGTAGGCTGTGGAGCCTACAGGAGCCCCTGCAGACTGTGGAGGGGTGTCAGGTAGGCTATGAAGCCCACATGAGTCCCTGTAGACTGTGGAGGGCTGTCAGGTAGGCTGTGGAGCCCACAGGAGCTCCCTGTGGCTGTGGAGGGGTGTCAGGTAGGCTGTGGAGCCCACAGGAGCTCCCTGTGGCTGGAGAGGGGTGTCATGTAGGCTGTGGAGCCCACAGGAGCTACCTGTGGCGGGGGGAGGGGCGTCAGGTTGACCGTCGGGTCTGCAGAAGGTGCCGTCGACTCAGCAGCGACCGTTGGTGCTCGTCTCGCCGTCTGTCAGCGCGGCTGGCAACGTGCGTGGCTCTTTGGCTCGGCATCAGAGGCTCAGGAAAATGATCGGCCGAGGTTCTGAGTCAGAGGCTTGGCAGAGGCTCCGAGTCAGAGGAGTGGCAGAGGCTTCTCGCGAAAGGCGCTGCGCCAGATGATCTGTGCTGGAGGCTGTTCGGCAGAGTAAGTCTGACCGTCGCGACCCATCAGCCGGCAGATCAGAGCACGTGACTCGCGTTGAGAGCGCGTAACCTCGCACTGAGAGCACGCGACCTCGCCATGTGAGACCTCGCTTGACCTCGCTTGATCTGGCCACAGCCGCTTGTACTCCAGCACCGGCAGGTTGGTGTGGTGAGGCTGCGGTCCCGACCGCTCAGTGATCCGCGCATCACTGGCCGGATGTTTTCTACCACCGCACTTGGCCGACGCATTGACTTCTCACCAAAGCTGTCCCGCTGGGTCACGCTGGGTCACGCCTGGTCAGGTCAGATCGTGATTGCCAGGCCTGGCTATGATTCGGGTCTGCTCGATAGCCCTATTTTTCTTCTTCAAATGCCACTCGATCACACAGAGCCGTTGTTTTGTGCTGTTCTCACTGTTGCCGTTGTTCTCACTTTCTCATTCTGCCGTTGAGCTGAGGAACCGGTAGGCTTTGGCCCTGTGCTTGTCCACGAGAGTCGGGTTTCTTATTCAGCGAGATGATGCACATAATGGATGCATATTGGACGGGACAGACACACACCTGGGTGCCAAATTACCACCTGATGCTTTGCTGATGAGCGTGCCTCGAGACCTCACAAATGCGGCGATAGGCGACCCGACCCACGTCCGAGTACCGAGTGTGCGTCTATTGCCTGTGGACGTTGAGGACGTGCCGGACGTCTTCCTATCAGTCGACGTTTTAGCATTTCATGAAAAGCTACGCAGCTGAATGGTGGGCACGGAGTGCCGAGTTGCTTCATTGCCCATGCTGTACGTAAATCAATAAGCACGGAAGAAAAACCGGGATAATATGTTTGGTATACTTCCGTTTTCATGAGCAAATATTTATCACACCAGTTTGGAATGTGTATGTGACTACCATTCCAAATTTGTGTGTTGCGTGCAATACGTTCAACGTTTACCATTCAATGTATCCGACGAAGTCATGAGAGGACGGTAAATTATGTTACATTTCTATAATATCATTCGAAATTTGATGGGCGACTGGACGAACGCATGAATCAACATTCTGGGTGACACTGATTAACCTTGGCACATGAGCATAACCAAGTAGGCGTGTACATATTTGGCAACAGTGTTATCAATATCTGACTTCAGCTGATGTTTGATCTCATAATCCACACCATTTTCCGTGGGCGCTGAATGACCATCGCAGTCGATGCGCCCCTAAGCCCAAATAACCAACCAACACACCATTTTCCGAATAAAATAGTCAGGTCCGGCTTGCAGATATTTGCTGATCTCTGATGTTTTTCAGTGCATCTGTGCCCAGTCAGCACGGAAACCATAGCTGGAGCGATTGTACCGGTCGGCTGGCGCACATTATGGCAGTAAACGCCGCACGGACCAATCGATTGGGAGCGGGCTTTAAATCGGCTGGGACAGAAGCTGAACAGACTCCGGTCTGTCCAATGGCGTTGCTGGCGCTTCAGAGGGCTCGATCAGCCAGGCTGAGTCACGGTCACTTTATTTAGGTGGTGCGTTAGAGGGCTGGGTCAGGCGGACGGGGAGGCACTTTGTTTCAGTGGTGCGAACACCGCCGCCCCCCCCCTCCCCCTCGCCATCAGCACTGGCTTCCTGGTGACAAGATCTGCCAAAGCCAAATGCCATGACTGTTGCCGAGCACTGCTGCGCTGTGCCGGAACCCCGCGTGTTTATGTTGCCGGACATGTTTTAACGGCTACGACAGTGACCACTTAAGCCACATTTCCACGCTGAAATATGAACGGAGTACCGCCATCTTGTAGCCGGTCCGCGGCCAGGCCCGCAGTACGCCTGACCTCCACCCTCCCGGGGGGGCTTTCCGACAGCATAAATATGGGCGTTCCAGTGACGGCGGTGACGGCTCTTTCCGGCAACTCGTCTTGAATGGCGTAACAATCATATCGGAGAAAGTGGGCGCACTCCGACCTTGGCGAGGTGGCTATGCAAAGGACTTTTGGAATGTGACAATTTGAAAGGCATTGCTCTCCTGCTCCGCCTGTTCAAAATGAACAAATGACGACACCTTTCTGTATGCATGGCTGAATGGTTGAATGACCTGACCTGTTCTTGAGCGGTTGTGACGTGATGGTCGTCGGCTCGGCGCCCGCCACGCGTTTCCAACACAACCGTTCGCTGGATGCCGACCAGGGTGACTCACGGCCTTCTTGCTGTGGCACCGTCATGCTCAAGACCCGTCTGTTGTTGTGTCCGGGCTCGGTGTAAAATCTGTCAGGCTCAGGACTGTGTGTCGTTGGGAATAACCGCCTTCTACGTGTTTCGACACATCGGGAGTCTCCTTTCCCGGTTATGGGATTTATCCCCACCGATTTATATTTATTTATTCCAACCGATTTGTCTCCCCATAACCAGAAGCGGTGAACTAATTATACAATGTATCGATAATGGAAAATACTGCGACGACTAGACATGCCCATGTCATAGATGGGTCCTGACCTCTGAGGAGAATTGCCCGTTTTAAGGCAAATCTAACAGATTCAAATTGTACGGTCTAGAATGAGCACAATCCCATGTCCTCCAGTACCGGAGATTTCTCACGAAGCCAAGGGATCCAAGTCCTCACATTGAAGAGATACTTTCAGATTGAATAGGGGGAAATGACAACCTAACACTAGCATGGTGCCAAACTAGACGGTTCAGATTCAGATTCAGGTTCAGTCCCCCCCCCCTCCCCCGACCCACCTGGAATCTACAGGTGGAGGCTCTTGGCCTCCAATGACTGCTCACCACGTGGCTGGTGCCTCTCCTTCCCCTCCCCTTAAATCTCGTCTTCCCCCTGCATGGAGCGGTGCCATATGCCGATGACGTAATTGCTCTGGCACAGATTACGATACCAGTAAACAGTTTGAATTGAGCTCGCGTTCAGGATTTCCCCAATGTTGCAAACACCATGCGAAATCCGTCGCATGCGGTTGTTCACTGATAACGAATTTATTGAAGACTGAAGCGCCCATTTTATCGAAGCTTCGCGTGTTCGATGCCCGTTGGCTCCGTCCCTTTTTAGGGCACCAGTATCCGCACGCGCAGCCATCCGGCGTGAATCGGGCCGACCACACTTCCGTGCCGGATTATCGTTAGCTCAGTCGGTAGGGCGTCCGACTCATCATCGCAAGGTCATGGGTTCGAGTCCTGCAACCGGCAGGATTATCGAGTCCGCCGGCGATCAATCGGAGTGACAGACTCTCGACGCCATCTGACCCAGCAGTCGAATGCGACGTAAAAGAGCTCAAGTTGCCAAACCGCTCGTGGCACCCATGAATAGAACGCAAAAGTGCTCAGCGATCAGTTCTTTTTCTTCTCCGCGACTGCTAAGCCGACCGCAGTGACTCAGTGACTCAGTGACGCAGTGACTCAGTGACGCAGTGACGCAGTGACGCAGAGCCCGGTTTTCTCAGCCGGCCGAACCGCTCCCGATCCGCTGTGGCGGTGACCTCGACGACACGCACTGGAGTCGGCGGACTCCAACCCCGCCGGTGCACAGCTGATCGGGGCCATAAAAACCGCCGCCATCAGCGCTCAGGATAGAGCCGACGGTGGTCATGAGTGCACACATGTCATGTGTGCACACCAGCTGTCCGCTGACCTACGTGCGCACCAGTTGTTCGCTGACCTACGTGCGCACCAGTTGTCCGCTGACCTACGTGCGCACCAGTTGTCCGCTGACCTACGTGCGCACCAGCAGTCCACTGACCTACGTGCGCTAGCTGTCCGCTGACCTAGGTGCGCATCAGCTGTCCGGCTGACCTACGTGCGCATCAGCTGTCCGGCTGACCTACGTGCGCTAGCTGTCCGGCTGACCTACGTGCGCACCAGCTGTCCGGCTGACCTACGTGCGCACCAGCAGTCCACTGACCTACGTGCGCACCAGCTGTCCGTTGACCTACGTGCACACCAGCTGTCCGCTGACCTAAGTGCGCACCAGCCGCCCACACTGACATTATACGCTCCTATAATTCGTACCTGAAGATGTCCTTTCATCAAGATTAGAGTTGGGAGACTGGGTAGAGACAGAAATTAGGGCTGAGTACAATATTTAGCCACTGGCGAATCCACGGAGGAATGGACACTTCCCACTGAATACAAGACCAAAAAAAGAAGAAGATCCTACTGTCGACACGTGTCAGGACAATAAATGATTATAAATCATAGCCCTGGAGCACCGATTCCTCAAGATCCAAGATGTATTGCTTTTTACTGGGTGTGACATTCTGCTGTTCGCCCCATGGAATGGCAATTCAGTCACAATCGAGTTTGCTCGTCCGACTGGCCGGCTTGACCCGGTGCTGGGCTGCCGGCGGGGACTGGTCAGCAGCAGCCAATCAGAGGCGAGCGTGGCCAGTGACGTCGATTCTCAGTACGGCTGCGCTCTTCCTCGAGAACGCGGTCCGCGGCTGAAATGACAAGCTTCATTCTGTCACAGCCAACAGCCGATATCACCACCAGGTGGCAGGCTGGACAAACACGACGGCACACAAACACTGTCACAGCCGTTCGCTGTTCCAATTTTGTTCCCCAAAAAGGCAAATGTGACTGAAAGCTTGCCGCCTGCGTACGGGTCAGCAAGATGTGTGACTTTCGACACGGCCATAAATATATTATGCCAGCATGAAACATGAAATCGCTGATGTGTGAATTACGAATTATGAGACTGGCTATGCATTATGGCTGATGGTATTATATATGAAATATATATGAAATAATACTATGGCCACGGAAGATAACCAACAGCTGATATTACAGCAAGTCCACGAACGTCCCAGTAAAACAAGCACCAACACGCGGACGAGTTTTATATATTTGTGCCAGACGTGAGCATTTGGTTACATTTCTCATCTGTCCGTACTCTTCGTGAGACTCGATGTTCATTGGTGGATGGCATATGGCAGCATTTCCCACCCACATATCCGAGTCGTGTCCGGTGCTGTCCACGTGCTTCAAGTGTAACCAACCGCTACCGTACTACCATAGCCCAACACACCAAATGAAACGGACGGTACCACGGACACAGAAACAGCGCAACCAATGGTGGCAACAGATGTCGCTTCTGTCTGACACGGAGGGCATGATACCCTCAGGCAGCTGTGACAGCAGGTGGTGGTGATTATTGTGATGGTTGTGTGCAGGTGGTGGTGATTATTGTGATGGCTCTGTGCAGGTGGTGGTGATTATTGTGATGGTTGTGGCAGGTGGTGGTGATTATTGTGATGGTTGTGGCAGGTGGTGGTGATTATTGTGATGGTTGTGTGTAGGTGGTGGTGATTATTGTGATGGCTGTGTGTAGGTGGTGGTGATTATTGTGATGGCTGTGTGTAGGTGGTGGTGATTATTGTGATGGCTGTGTGTAGGTGGCGGTGATTATTGTGATGGCTGTGTGTAGGTGGTGGTGATTATTGTGATGGCTGTGTGTAGGTGGTAGTCAGCTGGAACATCGGTTGTGGTCGAGGCTGTAGGTGTGTCGCCCAGTCGTCGAAAGGCTACAGCGTGAAGCCACATCTTACAGTGTGTACTATGCCATTACCAATTCCCTGGGTGTTGTTGAGCGCAGACGGCATTTTTGAAGCGGTCAATGCACTTGAGTGCTAATGCTAGTGCTAGTAATAATAGTGCTGATGACCTATGTATATATACTTTTCAATGAGTGTGCTATTTTGTATTTTCAAAGGACATATCAATCAACTTTCCTAAAACAAGGCGATTAGATGACGTTGAAAGTCAGAAATGTCGCTAAAAGTCATCCTTCGCGGCCTTGGTGCCTTGAGAGAACAGGAAGAATCACCTATCCCGCCGGCCACAGCTGGAACCCTTCGTGTCGCCACTTCAGCAAACGCAAGGTCCGGCCAGAAGCCAGACAGTGCTACCATAAATGTTGCGATGCAAAAGCAAATAATATGATTCCCACCCAACCACACTCATGCCAACAATCTGCACCAACATCACTGCCAGATACTGACGGTGAAGTTAGCGTAGACGGAGATAGCTGTATCGAGGTACCGATTGTGTTGTCTGCCAGAGAGCCCGGCCCCTCTGTTCACCAGTCAGTAGCGTTATCAACACTAAGCAGACCGGAAGGTGACTGGGAATGGTGTAGTGCACACATGTGGCCATTTCAAACTCCACTAATTGAAACAATGTTACAGATATATACGTGTGTACATTTGCACGTACACACACATACACACATGCACACACACACACATATATATATATATATATATATATATATATATATATATATATATATATATATATATATATATATATATATATATATATATATATATATATATATATATATATATATATCACGCCGGCAATAGCCTGATCAAAAGAACCCTAATCATTGTATTTGACTGTGAACACCTCGTTGGTGTTATTAACGGCTTTCCTGTTATGGAGAAAGATAGATGACCTGCAAGCCAACCTAAAATTTAGCATGAAGACCAACTATTTCCGATAGTATGCCAGAGGTACGCGCCCTGATAAGTGGGCACGTATTTCAGACCGACTCGCGCTGCCAAGTCGCTCGCCTGCGTTCAGAGGCCGTGTTGAGACGTCACATCGGTGCCGTCACTCGCGCTGACGTGACGCTCACAAGCTGTGTGCGTCCCGTCGCACTGTTGGCTTCAGTGGTTCGGCCGGCACGTCACCATTGCCAAGGACACTGTCGTAAACACGTGAGATAGCACGCTCCAGCTGCCGCAGCACACGCGGCGGGATCAGAGTTTACGGTGGTGTGGTCGCACTCCGGCGGGATCAGAGTTTACGGTGGTGTGGTCGCACTCCGGCGGGATCAGAGTTTACGGTGGTGTGGTCGCACTCCGGCGGGATCAGAGTTTACGGTGGTGTGGTCGCACTCCGGCGGGATCAGAGTTTACGGTGGTATGGTCGCACTCCGGCGGGATCAGAGTTTACGGTGGTGTGGTCGCACTCCGGCGGGATCAGAGTTTACGGTGGTGTGGTCGCACTCCGGCGGGATCAGAGTTTACGGTGGTGTGGTCGCACTCCGGCGGGATCAGAGTTTACGGTGGTATGGTCGCACTCCGGCGGGATCAGAGTTTACGGTGGTGTGGTCGCGCTCCGGCGCGTGCTGCGTCGGCGGAAATGCGATACGCAGCGCTTCACTGTTTCGACATCTCCTCGAAGGATAGCACAATATTTCATTGGTCATTTTTTATATAGTACAGAAGCTTACGACGCTACGGTACGATCTACCGCGCACTTCTCCGTTCAGCGTGTCTTTTTTCGTTTTAGCTTTGGTGAGAAGTGATATTCAATCTTTGTGCGTGCGCCATTCTGAATCGTCGATACATCTTTGGTTCATATCGCGGCATGAAACGCAACGAACGGGAAGTCCAATCCAATAGCCCAGTGCAGCCAAGTGCAAAGCCCTGAAGGCAGTGCTGGCCGGGGCCTCCTCTCAAGGCCGAGGTCAAGCTCCAATCGGCAGCGACAGCGGGCGGCGTCCTGGGAGGACCATGACTTGACAGTTTCGCCGCCCCGTCTCGCGGTGGTCTGTGAGGAGTCCGCGCGCACCTTGTGGTGCAGAGGCGACCAGTGTGACAGAGGCGACAGAGGCGACCAGTGACAGAGGACAGAGGCGACCAGTGTGACACCAGCGGCGCCGGAGGTCGCCAGGGTGAGTCCGCCCGGCAGCTGTCGCTCCGAGCGAGTCCACTGGACTGCGGGTGCGTTTGTGATATGGAGTGTGGCGGCATGTGTTTGGTGACGCCAAGCGGACGAGTGGTGTGTGTGACGTAAAATTTGGGATTTTGCGTCCGATATATGGGAATAATTATAGACTATGGAGTATATAGTAATATATGGTACAGCTAATATAGTAAAGCTAATATTGCAAAGCTAACATAGTAAACGTAATATAGTAAAGCTAATATGGCAAAGATAATCTAGTAAAGCTAATACCGTAAAGTGAATATAGTAAAGCTAATGTTTTAAAGCTAATATGGTATAGCTTAAAATATATGCGCACTAATATTGCCCCATCGAGTAGTGGGTGCGATGCAACAAATAGCGTTGTAACCCCTACTGTGCATCAATAATGTCAAGAATGCTGCAGCTGTCCGCTCACTGTGTACCCGCTGGGGCCAACTTCTACAGACTACATTCTGCGGCGAGTTTTCTGCTCTGTATACACTCCCAATGGACGATACTGGGTGCCAGCTGGCCTGCACCCCCGGCACCCACTTCGTTCTGGTGATCACTAAGACTCTCTCGTCTGTACAGCATTAACGGATGGGTCGGGGACTTAATCTTCACAATGGTCACGTTATGATGCGGTGCACCTGCCCACCGGCACTGGAGCAAAATGAATATTTATGTCTCCTGTAGCTACAAGCCAGAAGCCAAACAAACCACTGCTCGTCTGCCGTGGCAACCAAAATCATTTGTGACTAACAAAATCAGAAAAAAACGTAAGAAATAAAAACAACAAATATATAATAGCGAAATAACAAAGTGACGAATAATACAAATAACCAATAAACAGCCAGCCAAGCAAATCAATAAAACCAGTAGCCGACCAAATATAGCCTAGCCTATTTATAGCCTAAAATAGCCCAGCAACTACTACAGAAAATCTCCGACCGGCTTACAGAGCCGACACATTGGCTAGGTGCCTATAGCAAGTGCATGACCGTTCCAGGAACAATGCACGCGCTTCAACATGTCGCCCTCAGGGCTGGATTTGCGCTTGGTAATCCTGGATGTGGAGAGGAAGTTTTTGAGGGAATCGAATATGGAGGGGATATATTTTTTTCAAACCTGTGGTATCGGACTCGCTTTCTGCATTTTCCAGTGAATCTTGAGCACTCTATCACAGAGCAGTTCATTGCCAAACAGCACCATTCAATCTCCAAATGTTAAAAATAAGAGGATAATTTGCTGGAGAGATCATGTTCTGAATGACAAAACCCAGTAAGAGCCTATTTTTCCAACAGTAGTCTCGTCTACAGACCGCCGGAGACGAGCCCGTCACCCACGGGCTGTCATGATACGAGTGGACTTCACCAATGACGCACACCCACCCACTCTTCCGGGAAACCGACTGGCGTCCGAACGCTTTCACATAGCGGAACGTGACGTCCGTTCGTGTGTTATGCGGTCCACCTTGCGGTGCTGCATGTTGCGCTACTGCCGCAACATGCAGCAACAGCGGCACCGCTGGGCGTCCAACTTCGGCAAGGAGGTTGGGTGAGGGAGAGTGGGGCTTCCAGTAGTGGGCATAATTAGTTAAGCATCGCTGTGGGTGAGGCAAAACAGCTAATTGCGAGGTCGCCCCCCCCCCCCTCGGCTCACACCTCAGACGTGGCTCAGTGGCAGCCAGATTTCGGCAACAGTGCCAGAAGTTTGGGTAGCGCATTGTCTCTCAATGTGCTTATGCCGCGGCTGGCTTTACCACTGTTGAAATTGAAAGCCTCTGCCGAATTGCATGCACGTGCATACAATTGCAATACACTGCCGATTTTCTCCAGATCGCAGACGTACTTCAGTCCTCAATAAGAGAAATACATTGAACTGGAACGAAATGCTATAATGAGATTGAATTAAATAAATGATTATTTCCGTCTAAGTTGAATGCAAGAACGTGCATACCTCCACGGCCTGCCCGGAGAGCGTGGCTGCAGTCGGCCCACAAGTGTTATGCTGCAGCGGCATAATGTTCAATGTTGTGCCTACAGCGTGGGAGCTCTATATCTTGCCTTTTACCCTGGCTTCCCAGCGCCCCCAATGCTGCATTATATTGGCATTGTATGTATCGTTGTCAGCATGCTGCTGCACCAATGCTAGATGAATTAGGAAGATTCTGGTATTAGTTGCACGAGTATCACCCGTTAATATGCCAACCTCTCCGGTGAATTTCTACTGCCAATTGCGAAGTGTACCGCTTTCCTCCGTCTACTACTTCCTGGTGTTGTAATTAATGTGAATGTTATTCATGATGGTCACTGTCTGTGCTATCCATTATGACAACATGACTGGATGAAAACATTTCAATGTGACCTTAATGTTCGGGTTTTATTGGCATATTCCTGTTTATATTTAATAGTTCAGCGGCATTGCATGCATCACAGATAATTTCCAAGGCTTTTGAAACCTTGGGAATATTCTTAGACAGGCCTAATTGATATTCCAGCTGATGTATGAACCGTGAAAACTGCATTAAAATAGGCCATTTTTAATTGCGTGGTCCCCCTAGTGGTAATTAACATTATCAATGAAACAGCGGTGGTTGTGTCACCTTAACTGGACTTTCCCTTCACGGTGCCACATCGGGCTTCAATGTCTCACTGACAGTCTTTCCCCACCGTTTTCTCCGACCAGTCAGCCCGTATTCAGACGCCGCTGAAGCGGATCTCCTGGATGAGAGGTGTCCCGCCCGTCTGACAGTTGTGTCCCGTTGTACAGGTGTGGCTGCGGTGTCGCGCGTCCCCTGACCAGTATTCAGACGCCGCTGAAGCGGATCTCCTGGATGAGAGGTGTCCCGCCCGTCTGACAGTTGTGTCCCGTTGTACAGGTGTGGCTGCGGTGTCGCGCGTCCCATCATGACTGCTGAGGAGTGAGAGGCCGAGGTCACGGCGGGTCACGGCACACACTCAGCTGACTGGCGTGACCTGACCTGACTGACCTGACCCGATCCGGCCGGCGCCAGCCGCCGCTGCAGTTATGCGAACGGCTTCGGAACAAGACCAACTCGAAGCGCAGTATCACGATGTCATCATCATTGGTGAGTCTGGCCTTAGGATTTCAGCTTATTTCAGTCTAATTTGTGCTAAATGATCACGCTTTGGTCGAAGCGCCCTTAAACCCAAATAACAGTCTAATTTGTTATTGTTATGCATCACTTTTGATCTGAATGAGTCTGAGGGTGATGCTTGATTGTCACTTGGGTAATTTCGGTTAGCACCAGAGGGTTTCACGGCTTGATTATTAATTATAAAAAGAAGAAAATGATATCGGTGTTGGGAATACGTAGTTACTGCAAAATGCAAAGTGATCTCAGACGTTGAACGCTTTTAGTATAAATGTCACTGGTTCTCCTTTGTAAAAAAAATGCAGGTTTTCCCGGGGTTTTGAAGTTTTGTTTGCCCTAAGCGCGGACGAAATAGAGTCGGAGAAACAAAACAAAATAAAGCCTTGGGAGAAACCGGTGATTATTCGGCCGAACAGTTTGTTGGGAGGAAGGGAGTGCCATCTAAATTCCCCTGCGGGTGCCTTTTCCGGCCACAGATGCGCCTTGAACTGAACAATTGGTTGGGCGGGGCAGTGTGCACTCGAGGCTCCCCGGTGGCGCGTCTTGCCGGTCACAGGACCGCCACCTACCAATGTGGAAGTGGCATATGTCCCCAGTTCCCCTTCTCCCCCTGTATTCGCCGGCTACTTATATACGCTGTCTAGTTTATATACTTATATACGCTATATACTTATATACGCAGCTTTTCCGTGTGAGGTTTTGGAAAATTACCATTCGGCGTTGATGTTAAAATCTGAATCGTGGTGGGCGAAATGTACAAAATAACATCTATTCTTTTACTGCGCAGGGCAGCCATCTGAGAGCACTCAATTGTCTCCACATCAGGATGAAGAATGCGAAAGTACTCAGCTAGTTGTCTAGTAAACACATGGACCAATGCCGCGTCATGTTTTTGGTGCAGTCCGACAGAAAACAATAACTTTTGTGGTGAACATGTGCATCGTCGCCGCGCCAATATGCGACAAAGGGATGCACTGTGCACCGTGACGTACCCTGGTGCCACCCCTGTGCTACGTCCTGTATGAGAAATTCTCGCAGAAGTCACCAACCACGACGATTTCTTTTGGGGCAATGGTTTGTTTCTTTGGCTGCCTTGAAGTAACGACTCCGCTCTTTCGAAACGTAGCGGCGTCTAGTTAGCCCTGTAAACATTTTACTCAGCGTTGAGAGAAATTCATCCAAGACACTTGCTTCAATTATCTATGTGCAACGGCCCGCTGTGACCCACTGACTGTGCCTCACGTCATCACCGATTGTCGCTGGAGAATAAGGCGCTTCCAAGCACGCCCCAAGTGCGGCACGACACAAATCCTCACACCATCCACCAGAGTGGGAAACTTACTTTCCAGGCTGGGAGTCGGAATGCATACCGACTTCGTCCGGAGTACATTTTTCATGGACATTTTTTTAATGCATGGAATCTGTTCACTGGTAACCGACGGGAAAAGCCTATGTAGTCACTACGTAATAAGCATAAGTAATATTCATTGCCATTTTTGGTCAAATCAAATGTCGAAGCATAGGAACAAAGAAGTGAACAATGGATGGCACCGTCTGACAGCTAATCGTGATAATCAGCACGGCTTCGTCTCTCATAACTCACAGGAGCAATGCGTTTTCCTTTCACTGTTGGCTTCTGTACAAGGCTAGCCATATGAAAAACAAAGCAAAATACTTCACACCTCACCCTCAGCTCAGAGCGCACACCGACCTACGCAGCTAATTCCCTGCGTAATGCGAACCCACCTCCGCTACCGAACACCCTACAGTCGGATGTGATAGCCGTGCGCAACGCAAAGGAGCAGTCAAGGTCTTGTGTTTGCGACATGACAATGTTAACAATGTGTTCAAAGTTGCTAATTGTTATGACGTTATATAAAAAATACCTTGCATTGATTGGTTGACAGACATATTTCAGAACAGAAAACACTAACGTAGCCAATTCTGATCGGTGCACTCCGCGACTCCGGAGGACGTCCCTTAAACTGTCAAATTTTCCCACTATATGGGTGGCGCAAACGCAGGTTTTGATAGGCGCAGCTCCAGACTCCGAGTAACCGGGACATATTGTATTCAGTGCGCATGCGCGCCGTCTTGCAAGCGCTTTTAGCACGTTGTCGTCTGCCTTTCTGGTGGTTGAGATTGAGTGAAGTGTGTGAAGCTGTGGTCCGGCTGCTGACTGCCCCGAAAAGTGGTTAGTTTGAGTGGCAAGCGTAAATGGAATAACCAGCGTTTTTGTTGGTGTCGTTCTGTGTTTGTTTTTATTGATCTTTGTTCCCACATTTATGTCGGAGTTTATGTGAAGCCCATCATATCCAGTATGAACCCGGAGTGCAAAAATGTTTTCAAAAATGAAATATCTGACGAAGTGCCTTAGTTCCAACCCTGCTAACCACCAAATCCCGCAAAATGTTTACATCGCCTTTATTCACATAGTTATCGCCCACAAATTTCAAGGTCGTGTAATAGCGCCGGTAAATATTTATAAATGTCGTGACGTCATGCGGGCTGAAGCAAGGCATTCTCCAATAGAATGCAATGGAAAGTCTACCATTTTATTGTCCATAGTTTTAATTAATCGCAATCCAGCTTATGTTCATACGAAGTGCCAATAACAATGTGCTTCGCGCTTAGAGTTGTACTCGAGCATAAATACTTGTACACTTGTAGGGATACACTTACCCATTCACTACAAAAAGGGTGTAAAATGGTTGTATTCAACGTCGTGCGAAAGTTAGATGGGAACCCCGATATCTCTTTTTTTTCTAGTGAAATAAAATTTCATGATATACATATTGCGTTAGGCGTCATGAGCGGACAAATAACGGTGGCGCCGCTTTGGTGGTGGGTTTGTGAAGGAACACTACCAGAGTGGGCTTGCTCTGATTAATGCCATATTCTAGTTTCTAGAGAAGGTGCAAGTAATGTCCAGCGGTCAAATTTGAACAACATTGAAACAAGCTCTCTCATGATGTGTAGTTAGTTTTATTATCAATTCATTTCACCTGGTCACTTTGCCCTTAAAGTGAAATGGGAGCAATTGGCCACTCAACATCTTGTAATAAAAACGCGCCATACAACTTCTGTGTGATGTACTGATAATTTATAATGTTCTTAACTAAACGAAGATCGAACGTGCTACATTTTGATGTCATTTTAAATAACTTCCATGAGGGTTTAACCCTGTCATTTTTGCACTCAATTCCAGGATTTATGTCCCAAATCATCACATTGTATACCTTTAAACTGTATATCAGATGTTTTTCATTAGCGAATTAATTTCCAATGGTCTCAAAGAAACTGGCATAGAATCAGCTGCCTTCTGATGCCATACTCAACTACTTTTATAGATATTTATCCCTGTCATTTTTCACCTTTTGACTTGAAGCTTTCCGGCATTATTGAGGTTCTGGCATGGCTCGATGAACGTCAAGCGCCGACAGTAGATGCCCAGAGGATCCGTAGGGGCGCCAAGCGGTGGCACGACACAAATATAGTTCCAGCCTTGATCAGTACTAAGCAGCATCGGCTCTGCCAAACCACAATGGTGTAGGATAAATTTACGGTTGTTGATGCATTATTTCCATTCAACGCCCTTAAGCGTAATGTTCTGAAGCAATGTCGAGAAACCCTGTCGGCCTCAACTCCAATGGTGGCGGAAATAATGTCAGGCACATCGCCTATCGTTTCAAATATAACAATATGCCTGTAACTTTGGCGTTGGGGCCCATTAACGTTAATGGATGGTTCCGCGCCCCGCCACATCCATGAATGGCGGGCGGTCGTCGGCCCGCCGTCAATGGTGAAAAATAGTTTCAGAAGACAATGCGCAAAGTAACAATATGCATAATATATCACTGTAAGTGACAATGAAATTGACATCTGAAGGCAAACTAACTTTCATAAATGCACTTCGCATCACATTCTATGGAAACATAACAACGTAACTTGTAACTATATTCTTCGCGCACACACAAGTGAGCATCCGGGCGTGCTTGTCGCGGGCGCACATTTCAGAGTTCTTGAATGGCATCATGAACCTACCGGTTTGTTTTCTTTACTGGAGATCCTCCGAAGTCCGCATTAACATTGCGTCTGACGCCTAACGGGAAGACAAAATCTAAGTACAGATATACAAGATGGTTAAAAGTTTTGCGTTTGACGATAGGTCATGAGGTAAAATGGTTAAAAATTAACAGTCAAAATTTGGTTATTTTATGTTACTCGATGACTTTTCATGATTCCAAATGCCCCAGCTGCCCAGCTGCCGACCCCTCCCCAGCTGAGCGTTTGACCGACACGAGATATTGACCAACAAGTGACAACTCCGAATCGTCACGCCATCCACAAACTTCTTCCCAAGTTGGCGCTCGATTGCGTCAGGAACAGTGCAAAAAAAAGGAGAGACGCAATCCTGCGAGCTGCTCAGTCAGCGCCGCGTCGTCCTTGGCGCCGGCGACTCGTCAGCCGAAACCAAGTCCCACGATCCAATTGTTATTCGTAGTACGCAGCTGCTCGCGGTGACCTTCGCAAGGTCGTCGTCACGTCCGGCCCAGTGTGACGAACACGGCGCAGTTCGCGCGGCCGGCACTCGCGCGGACGATGCGCCGCCTGGTGTTCTGTTTCGAACCGCGCCTTCACGAAGATGGCGCACTTTGCACGACGTGCAAATTCAATTATTTGCGATACGCTGCGGTACCACTGGTGCAAGAAAAATTGTTCAACTCGACCGCCAAAGTCGGGCGTCGTCTGCAACATCGTCGTGCAGCTCGTGCCGAATGCACTGCGTCCGCGCCGGAAATGGCTCTTCTTCTCATGCGATTCGGCACTGAGTGATAATCCATTGGCGCGAGGGACCGGCTGTTCAGGTGCTGATTGATAATCCATTGGCGCCAGGGGCCGGCTTTCTCAGTGGTTGCCGCGTTCGATCTGAACTGGAGTCAGCAACGAGTTGGCAGTGGACCTGAAGTCACTAACGAGGTGGTGTCGAAGCCACGAAATGCTGTTGAACTTGGAAACTGCCGCTGACAGCTCTACACGCATGGGCAAAAAGGCAGCCGCGCTCCAGCCCGCCCATGCCACTAACCGGCGATAGAAAACTCAATAAACGGCGATTTTCCCGAGGTCTAGAAACATTTCATGTGGAAATATTTGCTTTGGAAATGCACACTAACATGTTCTATCGGAATCCAGAAGTTTCCAGGAGTTCAAGGCACATCGCGAAATCTTTCCATTTGCAATTCGCTTTCAGGACTGGGATTTCTGAATCCGCCTCTGCGGACTACTGCTGAGGTCATAAACTGGCATTGAAGTCACTAGTTGCTGTTTGGGTCACGAACCGTTGCTGAAGTTGCAGAATGCTGCGTATTCACGAACTGTTGAAGTCACACACCAGAGTTGAATCCGTCAACTGACGCAATTAAGTAACGGATTATTCACTGCGAAGTCTGGGAAAGTTCAGCCGTTCGTCCTTCCGGCCGCTAATGCCACGATATAGACGAATGCATACGTGTCTCAGCCAGAGGCGCAGCCGAGGGGTGGGTCCTGAGACCGTCCCTCTCCCTAACACAAACATCGGCATACTAGATTAAGAACAAATTTGGGGATTAGCACCACACCAAACGAGATATTTGCAATGCGCTTCGAGCACTAAAAGCGTAATTGGTGAACTTACATTTTGGGGATTGCCCTCCCCCTGAGAATCACTGGAAATATAGCACGTTTTTGGAGAACATAATTTGCCACAACATGCTTTCTGTGTTGTAATCAAAAACAAAATAAAAAATATCAGCAAGAAAGTCATGCCTAAGGAAACGATTTTCTACTTTAATCCTTCAGTTGCCTTATAATCTTAACTTCATGTCCTGTTTGGTATTTTCCTTTTTTATTTCATTAATTGTATGCACACCCATGATTCTCTCTTGACTGCATCTTGTGATTTGTTCAGAAAAAAGTTTCAATATACGTCTCAAAACCGCATTGAGACGAGGTCGTGACCTGACTTTGGCCCGCCCTTGATCCGGTATTTTGAGAGCCTAGAACGCAATTATTTTACATAATGTGCACAAGAAATGTGATGGAAGGTGTGCCAAATATCAAAGCGATGGCACGGATGTCTCGGGAGCTAACAAACTAAAGAAAGATATTAGTGTGAACATAACCCCCGCACTACGAGGATTGATTTTTGTATCTCACATTCCCCGACTTGATAACAATTAGCAGCAGGTGAACGCTAAACGGTTAACGTAGACCCCATTCACCAACGACGTCATGTACTCGATTAACCAGCGTTTTTTTTGTGCAGCCATGCCGCGACGCTTTAGGCGAACGCTGTCTGTGGTTGGACGCCAAGCGTCGTCATGGCAACTCCACGAGACATTAACGGACGGTTGAACCCTGGCTTGTTTGTTTTTAGCGCGCAGCTGGGGGAATCTGGCATTGTTTACAAGAGTGAATGAGAGCCTCGGTTTGGGTCGCCACTGTCCGGTGGTGTTCCACGGCAAGAGCCGACGCCACACGTAACAGGAAGGTCGCGAGTCCGCAGCTCGACGACCTCGGAAGTGATCCATCTATCAACAAGCGGTAGTCGTGCGACGGATTGATGATATCAAGCGACCTTGACCTTTATCTTTATCCATATACACCTACATAGTTTCTGGCGGCTCTTTGACCGAAGCCTCCCAGTGGGTTCGGTGTCCGAGGATCTGCTGACTTGGGAAACTTTGAAGCGAGACTGTGGGAAGTCTGGATGAACTCCATGAGGCATAGATGTTCGGTGGAAGCACGAACAAGCTATGGAAGTCTGGATGCCCAGAACATCTGTCTGACGTCTATGGAGATATGAAGCCATGTCTCCATATCAAGCGGGAAATCCGAAATGGCCGGGAAAGCCTGGGCAGTATACAGCCGTAGGATTTAGCTGATACATCCACCTAGTAATTCACATCGACACAGCTCAAAGTTCGCGTCTCTCATGGGTCCGGACAGTACCCATAGGCTGCGGTGAATTATCTATTATATATTCGCATGGTAGTCGCAACTTTTTAAAACTTAAGACCTGCATTATTTCTTACGATGTCTCGAGAGAATTACGCATGAATATTGAGAAACTTACTTGGTCCATAACATAAATCCGCAAAATATAGGTTCTCACTGCCTAAAAACTGCACTCATTCAAGACATTGAGTCCTATAATTGCCATTTCGTGAGCAACCTAACGAACGTGTTCTCAAACCGTTTTTTTTCTTCAGTGCATGTTTTAGTTTTAGGCTTATTTAGTGATGATCGTGAGTTACGTGGTATAATTAACAGGTGAAGTAACCATTAATAGTCAAAATATGTACCGATTAACTTAAAAAAGCACCAAATGTCAAAATTTATCCCGACTTAAATCGACGCGTCCATTGGTGCATCCAAAGAGCTGGTGTTCAACCAGTTTTGTAGGTCAAGTTAAAATTAAAATTTGTTTTCTTCTATTTGAAGCCAATTTTCAGATTTCAATGGCTAACGTTCGGTGGACCCGTTTAAGACAATATTTTCATCATACAATGTTCTTAGGTTTTGAGATAATGCCATTTCAGTGCAAAAGTTAGGAAAACATCGGCCTTCGGGGGGGCATGGCGTGTGACCCCGTCGATGCGTGAGTGCACCCGCCCACTACTAGTATTGCATGGGTGCCATGTTAAATTTTGGACTTATTGGGGGGGGGCGGGTCAAGCCAACATTGAGAGGCCCAAGGTCCATCCCCTCCCCAAATATGCATCATATCGACATCCATGCTCAGAGGTAAGCTTTTCTTCCGGCAGCTCCGTGACAAGTGACGATAGTCGATTTTCGCCTGCCACCACTCGTCCCGTTTTCATCAGGAAGCAGTTCTGTGCTACCCGCCTGGATGTGACTCTACCTGCAGCTTCCGGACACAGTTCACGGTTGACCGGCTCACGAGTGTCCAGAGCGAGACAGAGGCTAAACGTTGAGCACAAGGTGTGAGTTCGAGGCGGTGACTGGCGCGTCTCCGGTTGCCTAGGTAACGGGCCGTCCGCCATCACGCTGTCGTACATGCTGGCCGGCAACTGGCCGTACTACTCGGGCGGCGGCGGCGGCGTCATCCCCGGCTTCCTGCGCGACAAACTGGAGGCGGCACCCGGCTGCTCGCTCCTGGAGCACGACCTCGAGGATTTGTCCGAGGTGAGAAGCTGTCCGAGGTGAGAAGCTGTCAGAGGTGAGAAGCTGTCCGAGGTGAGAACTGGCGAACTGGCGAGCTGTCCGACGTGGAGCCACTAGAGACGATTGGTAGTCTGAGGTGACAGAACGTGGGAACTCCAGGATGGGCGAGGTAATAATTGGGGAACATCGAGATGACCGGGGTGATGGCTGTAGAACAGGCACTCCGGGTAGTGCAAGTTTTCCTGCAGGTGAGATACTGGGAAGCGGACACTCGGAAGAGTTGTCAGTATTGAGGAGAGGTAGGTACACCAATGTCAGTATATATACATATACATATGTACATAATATGTATATATATATATATATATATATATATATATATATATATATATATATATATATATATGTATATATATATAAGTATAATGCTATCAACAACTCGATAGAGTTGCTTCAGACATCAATAAGTGAGCGAACACCTTGATGAGCTCTTCCAGGCGAGAGTTTCTGTGCAAGTCTCGAGTATGATTTCGTTTTCGTCAAGAAGTTTGGCACATCGCGGCGAATTCATGCCTCTTCATTGGACTACGCAAATCCGGGAACGAGTGGTCTAGGGGTAAGATGCTCGTCTCACAATCGAAAGGTTGTGGGTTCAAGTCTCACCTGTCGCTACTCTTCGCCCGCGACCAATCGGCGTGAGAGGTTGCCGACGCTACATGATTCAACGGTCGACGTGTCGTAAAACCAATAACCAATGGACTACGCAAATGTTAAGTAACTTGCGTCCTAGCGTATTCTCCAGGCTGGAAAAAAATATATTTCGGCTTAAATACTTGTTCCACCTTTTCGGGGTTGATGCATAAGGTTCATAGACACGAAGCTTTCTTGAATATTTGTGTGCCAGAAAACCAGGCCGCAGTGCATGCTCACAGAGAGACTATCGAAGAAGTAATGGGGTCTGATTCAGGGTCGGAACCAGGAATCTCCACATGGAGCACTTCCAGTGAGGGGCGCCTTCGGCAGAATAATTCGTTGAACGAGGGGGCCTGGGTGCACTCCTGATAATACTGAAGGCGTAGGGGGACACCTTTCGACTCAAAGTGGTGCCCTTTTGCTCTGAAAAGGCCGTCTTCGGCTGAAAATTCCGTTGAGCGGGGCGGGGAGGATGTGTCCTCGAGCCTTTCTACCTTCGTGAATGGGCGCGCCTTTGCCGGACGGAGAGGCGCCACCTTTCAATGAGGGGACGTGCCATCAGTGCCCCCTCCCTGTATCCTGCCGTGGCGTGGTTATCATTATAGTGGCGAACTTTGTGACTGCCTAGATCTTGAATAGTGTCTATGTTACTAGGCATACTGAACTATGCTGAATTATGAACTATGCTATTTGAGTCCCTGCGTGACGTTGAGAGCCACACAATTTGAACCCAGTAGTCTTCTGGTAGGATATCAAAGACATGGATCATGCCGATTGCAACTAAACAACAAATAACACCGTCAAAATGCATAGAACAAAACCAGGGGTGTCGTATTCTCCCCTGCAGGTGTAAGGTAGCTGGCGTTAGGTGGGCGTGCAGCCCAAGTGCCCGCGAGGCAGCCGACGATGCACGAGGAGCAATATTTTGCGGAGGTCACCTCTCTGGAACCACGAATTATGCAACAATACCCAGTTTCACAAAGCGGCATACCGCGCTGTGGCAATGCAACATCGACCCCGCATTGTGACAAGCGCGCACCAAAGACCACAGCAGCGCACTGCACATCGACCTCACATCGACCGTGCGATCAAGTAGTGTCATCGTCGCGACTGCATCAGGCAGGTAGACGCGCGCCCCGATCGGGTGATAATCGCACCGGCCGTGGCTTTGTTCGCCTTGGTGGCGTCGTCGCGACGTTTTCCGGCCGACTTGTTTCTGTCGCAGCACAGCCCGACCCAGGGGTCTGACCCGGCCGTAGCTTTGTTCGCCTTGGTGGCGTCGTCGCGACGTTTTCCGGCCGACTTGTTTCTGTCGCAGCACAGCCCGACCCAGGGGTCTGCACTCCCGCTGTTTGGCACGAGCGAAGCGGGGGCACAGGGTTCGCCGGCCCGTGGCGGGGCTGGGAGACAACGACGTTGATTGGTCGCCAGTGTTCGTGACCGGGGCGACATTGTTCGTGCCGTGTTCGGGCGCCGTTCTCGCCGATCGTGGTGGAATTGCTCCCAAGTATCGGATGAAGTATTGACGTCGAATCGACGATGCTAGCAAAACCGGTTGGTCATCGGCACAATTTGTAATTAGAAACTGAGAAATCCATAGTAGCGTGGAAAAGCGATCACCGACTCCGCCACCAGTGTCACTTCTGCGCCAGTTTGCCAGCCCGACACTCAGGAAGGCACATTGGAAATAGTAGCTACGCGTAATGCAGACTTGTGCTCGACTCGAGTTGAATCGAGAATCGACTCATGAATCAATCGTTTTTGGATGAGTCGTGAGTTGAATCGATTCTTTTCCCAAAAACATATCTTGAGTCGTGAGTTGAATCACATCTTTCTTTTTTTAAATGAGTTGAATCACGAGTCAATCATTTGAATCACAATGAGTCATTTCAGTCTTACGACTCAAATGCAAGTTATGAACAAATGATATAAAGCATGTATCTTTGTAAATAGTATGCCATGACACAAGGTAGGGAGTAAAAACACAGTATAATTATTAATGCTGAACATTACAATTGTCAACTTATCAGCTGCCAGTGAGTAAAGAATGAGGTATACTTAAGTTATTTACCAAAAACGGATAACAATAACTACAAAAAAAAGTATTAATGCTAAGCTTGGTATTCACAATCAGTATCATGCATGAGTCAATTCTAGTGCCAGAAACACAACACAGAAATGGGATGTGATTGTGAAAAATAATAGGGAACTAAACGACCAAGCACTTTTTTGGAACAGGCATTTGCACTGAATAAATTGAGTCGGTTTGTGTGACAAATAACAAACCCAAGTTTCCTGTCTAATTGAAAGACCTAACAAAGAAGGTAGATCAAAATTTTCCTTCAAGCCCGCATGACGTCTTCGAAGTAAAAAAAAAAATGTGGTAGAAATTTGGTTGCAGAACTTTTATCAAATCATATGCAATGGTCACTTGAATTTGCTTCCAAACAAATATATTTGTATTCCGCTCACCAGGTGAGTTATAATCTTTTCCCATTCTTTCCAGTGAGCATTTGTTCAGACACATTTTATTCTCATGCATAGACAAGGTCGGATTTGTGCATTGTAATCCGGCATTTGGAGAGGAATATTTTGTAGTCATCCAGTATGGAGAATATTTGTATTCAAACCTAATGCATGGTAACTCAACTTGCACCCATTTCAGTGAATTTTGAGCACTTTTCCTTGATCACAGCAGTTTGTTGTCAAAAGTTAATATCTTAGGAACCTCAACTTCCAGATGAAAAAACAATAAATAATTTTCTGGAAAGGATAATGTTCAGGATCCCCAAAATCTAGGTTCAGCCTATTTTTCCAAACATTTACCTACCTACCTACATTGACATACAGCAGTTGTTGAAAACAGTTTTTCCAGGCCAGCTAGACCCAGGGCATGATGCATTCTTCCTTGGTGAATCTTGCTTGGATTGTTGATGATACATGCATAATTGAACATTTATGTACAACACCATTGTGATCTAGGAATGCCCTCCTGAAACTTGCAACTCAACTGAAACTCTCCTGCCAATGGGGAGAAGAAGCTATGGAGCACTTAGCATCCCCTTGACTGTCCTTTCTTCCGCTCTTGAACGAGGGTGACAACTTGAACATGTAAAATGGATGGTAGAGGGAGCCTACCAATATCAGGAACAAGCCCTTTATTTTGGAGGCACTTGATGGTGAGCCTGCCGGAAATGGCACATTGTTGGGCAGGACGATTATTACTGGGTCATTTAGGATACCCTTTGATGAAGCTAAAGAATAGGTCTTTCAATTAGAATACGTCAAAGTACCCTATATTGCCATAAAATATGCAAGATAGCGTAGAAAAAGTCGGTAAAATTGGGTGTAAACCAATGGTGAAGGGAAACCTTCAAGCCTGCTACCAAACAAACTTTGTGGGGGCAACAGACCAACGCAATCGTATTCTGTGCAGATACCTATTGCAGTGCAGAACCTGGGTGCCATGTTAGGTGATGTGTGTCAGGTATGTGATTCAGGTTGTGTGTGCATCATGCTGATGTGGATTGAGGTATTATGCACTCATTGCTTTGCATATGCATTGACAACCATTCATCTCGTTAATCTGTTTGAGTCAATTACTTTATGCACATGCACGTTCATTTATCTGTATATTTATCCTATATATCAACCATTACAGTGCATGACGAATGATAAATAATGTGAGGTGAAAAAAGTTAGGTATAGCAAAAATAATATATCCAAAAGATGTTTCGATGTTGGAGCATCTTCGTTAGTGTGAATAAATACTGATTCCCTTCTTTAATTAGACAGATGAAGATGAGTTGACATCAAACTGTGTCAAATAGATTATTTTTGCTATAACTTTGTTTTCACCTCACATTATATACATATATATCAGTAGAACAGGGGGATATATATATATATATATCTATATATATATATATGATATTATATCTATATATATATTATATTAGGGCCGTTTTATCATCCTGAACGGGCCCTGATAAAGAAAACTTATATTTCTGCGAAGTTTTACAAACATAGGGTCCCGCTTAAAAGTAAGTGCATGTTTTCCGCAGACTTTTTTTAAAACATAGGGGGCCCGCTTGCGGGGGCCCGCTCTATACCCTGGCCCCAACTGAAATTCTGGTTGCGCTACTGATATATATATATATATATATATATATATATATATATATATATATATATATATATATATATATATATATATATATATATATATATATATATATATATATATATATTATATATTATATTATATATTATATATATATTATATATATATATATATATATATATATATATATATATATATATATATATATATATATATATATATATATATATATATTATATGTATATATATATATATATATAAATAGTGTGTGCGCTGTGCACACAAAATCATATGGCTTATGAGTCTGATACAATTGAGTCGGATCTGAATCGATTCAAATTTATGTTTGAGTCGTGAGTTGAATCTGATCTCTGTAGCTCTGAGTCTGAATTGAGTCGAATCAAATAATTTTGACCTGCTGTGAATCATGAGTTGAATCGGATCTCAAGATCTATGAGTCAAATGTGAGCCGATTCAAAAAATTTGAGTCGAGCACAAGTCTGGCGTAATGGACTAATTATATTTCAACAAAGGGAGGAGAGATGATAAAAACAGAGCCTTGGCTCATTCAGTAGAGAGGCTACCGCTTGAGCGCTACCACGACATATTGGCGAACCCAGAAATTACGATGGAAGAGGGGCACGCCATTTCCCAGAAGGCGTGTTGCTGATCGGTTTTTTAAGGTGGAGCACACTACGAGCTACCCAGGAGCCCACATTTCTCCCGGATGTACGTCCTTCGCTGCTTTTTATGACAGGTGCACGCGAGCTTCCCGAAGAGGGAGGGCGTGGTCTTCGGCTGAAAGATTCGCGACGGAGATGCAGTCGGGTTTTCCCATTATGGCGTCGTTTTCCGACCAGGACGCGCAGTTTTCCGATCGAGGCGCTCCGTTCTCCGATCAGGTTGGGGCACATACCTTGATGCCCACCTCCACCTTTCTTCTGAACTCACCCATGGAAATGCGTGGTGTGAATGGTGCTGCATTCCGCCACTTTGGGGATGGCGGGGGGGGGGGGGTGACAAGGGGATGCGTCTCACCAACTTGTCGGCATTTAGCATTACGCCAATGGACGCTTTGTGGACAGAATTGACCGGAAATGTCCGATGCATTCCCCTCCCCCTCTCACTTTTAGGTCGTAGCGGAGTGTCTGTGAACGATGGGTTCTTGCTCGGCCGGCGTGACTTCATTCGTTACTGAACATTCCCAGGCGTGCAATGTCACATGGCGAAGCATGACAGCCATGCGGGCGCTGTCGCTGCCACGACCTCGACCGTCGACTTTTCGTTTGTTAACGACCCGGCGCCCGGTCGGCAGTCCACTGTTGTCAGGTGGACGCGACGAAACATGGCAGCACAGCGTGGGCGCTGCCGTCGTCCCCTTGTGTCGCCCGCCCGGTCAGTGGTTTACTGTGGCCAGGCGAACACGATGAATAATGACAGCCATGTGGTAGCTGCGGCAGTCACGGCTTCGGCCGCCGACTGTTAATGATGCTAATGACCCGTCGCCTTCGGCGAACCAGCACCTGCTCGCCAGCTCTGCGAGACAGCAGCAGCATATTGATCGGTTGTGATCGCCGTTGTCATTGTGCTTAGTCATGAAGCCGACTGAGGCGGGGGGGGGGGGGATTGAGTTTCATTGAGGGCAGTTTGCATGCTCTTGGAAGTTCCGAACTGTTTGTACCGACCTTCAAGTTCTTTTAGCTGCAAAGTGGACTCACATTTCGCAACTCGGTGAACTAACAGGACCACGGGTTGCTGCATGGACACGATATGCGCCCGGACAGGCATAAAGCCATGTGAGCTGCCACACCAGCTGCCATGTGAGCTGCCACACCAGCTGCCATGTGAGCTGCCACACCAGCTGCCATGGGAGCTGCCACACCAGCGGCCACATCAGTTTGGGAGCTGCCACAAGCTTGGAAGCTGCCACATCAGCTTTGGAGCTTCCACATCAGCTTGGGAGCTGTCACGCCAGCTGCCATGGGAGCTGCCACACCAGCTTTGGAGCTTCCACATCAGCTTGGGAGCTGTCACGCCAGCTGCCATGGGAGCTGCCGCACCAGCTTCGTGGGTAAAGCTGGTTAGCATATGAAGCCTTACGGCTTCATATGCTAACCAGCTTATATACTGATCGCTCCTCGCAATCAATTTTTCTTCCGTGAAGATCTACCATGGTAGATGTTCTGCAAAGATCTGACCACAACGTGCATCGTGTACCTTGGCGCAGCGATCTTACCGTCTACCGTGTCCAAAGTTGCCAAGTGATGCTAGAATGTCCATCGATAGGAATGGGTCACAAATGCATAGAGTAAAACAGTAAAATAATTTTAAATAGTAAAATGTAACTAAATAATATAATATATTTTAAAATAGTAAGTAATAAAATGGTAAAATAATAAATAGTAAAATAATAAATAATAACATTGCAAAATAATATATAATAAAATAGTAAAATAATAAATAATAAAATAGTAAAATAATATATAATGAAGTTGTAAAATAATAAATAATACAATAGTAAAATAGCAAACAGAATATAATAATGTAGCGTCTGTGCAATACAGACGGTAAACTGCCAACTTGTATGCTCTCAATGTACTCGTGCTGACCGCGCCGTCCGTCGACAGGGGCTGGAAGGCCGCTCGAACAATCCGATTTCGGTGCTGTTCGACACGCTGAACCACCCCGGCGCCGACCTGGGCTCAGACGAGCCGTCTACCGTGACCTGGGTCCACCGCGAAGACAAGGTCATCGACCACGTGGTGCTGGGTCGCGGGCCGCCCGGCGGCGTGTGGCAGGTCAGTGGCGGGCGGAGCCGGGTCGGCTCAACCGGACCTCGTTTGTGGGAGACGAAGCGGATGTTTGAGCTGCTTCTTGCCGTGTAACGCCATGGACTCGGTGTAATAGCTGGGAATGTTGTAGGGAAGCGTTCCTCAA
This sequence comes from Ashinkailepas kermadecensis, assembly GCA_034440615.1. Lineage (NCBI taxonomy): Eukaryota > Metazoa > Arthropoda > Thecostraca > Neolepadidae > Ashinkailepas > Ashinkailepas kermadecensis. The sequence goes on along the minus strand of JAOTOM010004922.1, from coordinate 339,398 downwards.
GGGCTCCTATAATATAACGCCTTTGCCAACGACGGTGAGTACCTGGTAGCGGACGGTTTTCTTGACGGTGACGGATGTGGCCGGAGTATAGGGACATCCTCCAGGATGGCTTGATTTTGAACAACAGTGGCCTCCCTCCACGACTTGCAGACAAACTAGGAACATCGTATTTGGAATATGTTGTTTTAAACTCGAGCTCAGGCCATGTGCTATCCAGGTCTGATGAGTCATTTTTTCTAACTGGCGGCATTTGTCTCCATTTTCGCCCTGCCCCTCCCCCTTCAAGCCAGCTCAAAACCGGCTGCCTGGATCCGTCTCTGGAGATCCCTGGCCGCTTTTGCAGGTTAGGGATAGCTCGGCAGGGCCTTTTCTGAGGAAGCATGACTGATGCTCCACTCTAGGGTCTGCCGAAACGGCTCCAACGGAGAGGAAATGCTGGGAATTTGGACACCTTATTTGGAGTGATAGATTGCAAACACAACTCATTCAAAAGTACATTAAAAATAGTGTACATATCTGGGTATAGAAAGTACTAGTACCTGCTTTTAATTACACTAATGCACCCCCACCAAATGTTCCACCAATAATCCGGGATCGGGCGAAGGCCCAATTCGGGGGACGATTTGGGCTATGATTATGAGATGAAACTGAATAATTGTCTGATTTTTTAAAATTGTCCATTGCTAAAGTGAGATAACACAAATACAACTGGCAGGACGAAAGAGTGCATAACTTTCATGGTTGATGACCTAAAATACCTTTGTTGGCGTTGCGATTCTTCTGATTTGCTATAAAAAACAAATCATGGTTGATGACCTAATACACATGCTTTGCGGTAAGTCTCACAATTTGTCTCACAATTTGTTCACGTGCGCTGTCACACATGAGTGGATTTTGTTCTTTTGCATTTCTTTTGCATTTATTTTGGATGTGTAGACGTTGTAACTTCAGGTGGGGATTGCTGCTCAGAGCTGCTGCAAATCGCTTGTTGGAGTTGTTACGCCAAGTCAGAGCATCCTCACATAGCAACGCAGAGCAGAGTTTAACGGCGGATGTCTGTGAAGAAGTCTGTGTGAAATTCGAAGAGACGAAAGTCTGTGAAAGTTGATGAAATTCGAAGTCTGAGTCTGACGAAAGTCTGTGAAACTTGTGAAGTTCGAATGCTGGCGGTGAAGATACAATATTACCGCACATATAGTACGGCCATGTGTACGATTTCATACTTCTAGCAACACAGGAAGCTTGAGTCGCTTCACCACTTTTAATGCCGTTTTGAAGAATTCTGGATCTTTTAAAGTTTTGATAACGAATGCGAAGTGAACAAAAAAGGCACCCTACACAATTAACACAACTAGAAGTCTGAGCATAGGCTTCGAGGGCTTGAAGTTTACTCGCCAAAAATACTATATGTGACACATGCATAAGCCAACAAAACGCACCTAATTTCTATAATATATAATGTAAGCAACAGGCTCAAAGAATATACATGCACCCAGCGTTTCTCCTGGCTACGCCCACGATGTCATTTGGATTAAGTACCGCTGGGTTTCTACCAGCTGCTATCATAAACAATGTTGCCCGCCATAATCAAACTTACTGCTTACGGCAACTGTCCAGCTAGCGGTCTGGTAGGTGGTAAGAAAGCTAGGGGGCAGTCTGGGCAGATGCCAAGTTACCCCAACTTCGCCGTTCGTATCAGATAAATTTGCATGGGCGCAGCCCGCATTATGCGGGGCAGAGCCGCAACTTGGTCTCAGCCCAACTAAACGTTGTTATGTCCGATGGAATTCAGCTCGCACTATGCTGGGCAGAACCCAACTAATTGGGAAACCTGGTCTAAGCCCAACTATATGCAGCATTGCCCCCTTTCACGCGAAGTCTTTCAGCAGAGCAGAGTGAGAGAAAGGGTCCAGCCCAGCTTTCGAATCGGTCACCACACATAGGGGTAGATATAGCCGATGAGCTTCGGGAGGGGAAACATTTTCCAAAATGGTACACATTTTGAAACGTTTATGGAATTTGGATTGCATTGGTTGCAGGCACGGAACAAAGTTTCTGTAACAAATTATGTAGTTTGCTAACAATCATGAAACATCCCCCGCTTTTGTCTAACTTTGATCGCTGGGAGGAGTGTCGGATTTGTGTTCCACATTATTTTCAATAATTTGTATGCATTTACGCCTGAATAAATGGTGTGAGGAAGTGTCCACGACAGCGCTTAGGTACGGTAGGGGTATTCTAAGCTAGGCAGTGTAGGATGACTAGGAATAGGTTTCGTCATTTATGTTGAATAATAAGTACAATCTTACTTTCGACCGGCAGTGAGTGTAGAATAGAACTTAAGCGCATTGAACCAGTGCATGAATTAAGCGCGAGTTGCTGTGCGACCTTGTGCACGCAGCTCGTGCACTGTGAGTAGCCAGGCGCCGTCACTCATTGGTGACGCTCGAGAAGGATGACGTCACACTTATGCGCAAGTTGTATTAATCCGTAGATGCAGCTTTCACCGATTAACATGGCGGCCTCCATCAGTTTGTCGCATGCTGGCTGTATGTGGACGATGGAGAGGGGACGCGTGACTTCGCCTGGCCTTGCCGGGGCGTGTGAATTGTAGAGATTTCTGGGAACAAACGGTAATGACATCGCAGTCGGAACCTGTGACCCAGTGCCCAGAATCCGAGGAGCTTTTCGATTAGGAAGAGGTTGATACCCTTTAAAGAAAACCTTGGTATCGCCACTGGCAGGGCCTTCCTTAGGAATATCCTCGGATTGCCTCTAAGCGCACCCAATCCCAACCACATCCTCCGAAGACTCCGGACTCTGACTGCCTGTCAAATTATGCCAGTCAGCACTCTGACACCATAGTGCTGACTGGCATAATTTTGTCTGGCATTGAAGCATACATTTGGCGTGACCCCGCATTGCCAGACATCCAATATGTTTATCGCTCGCATTTGAGGGCTCCATCAACTCTGTGGGGCGCCTTCTAGTCCTTTCCAGCACATGGCCTCAGACCATGCAACGGCACATGGCCTCCGACCGACCTTGCGCGCCTATAAATAGCCGCTGTCTGACCTCCCTTCCGTCCATGCGACCTCCGCCTGATCTGTGCTGCACGCCCCCGACCTTTGCCTGACCTCAGCGGAGGAGGCCGCCATACTGGCGCAAGTCGGCTAACATCCTGACATCTGGGCATCGGAGCATGTTTGCATCTCCGCGCACTACTGGGGCGCCTCGACAACCCTGAACGCTGCTGAGGCGCCCCGGCACGTCTGTCACTGCTGGGGCGCCCCGGCACCTCTGTCGACTGCTGGGGCGCCCCGGCACGTCTGTCGACTGCTGGGGCGCCCCGGCACCTCTGTCACTGCGGGGGCGCCCCGACACCTCTGTCCACTGGTGGAGCGCCCCAGCAGTGTACGGCAGTTGTACACTGCCGGAGCGCCTGGGATTCTCTGCATATTGTTCAGGTGCCCGAATCCTCTGTGCACTGCTGAGACACGCTAGGTACCTCCTTGCACTGCAGGGGTTCCCACGGCTTCTGAACGCTGCTGGGGTGCCCAACATCTCTGATCTGAACACTGCACGACCAAACACCTTTGTTCACTGCTGGGACGTTCTGGATATTCGGTGTATTGTTGAGGTGCCCAACGCCTCTGGATACTGCCGGGCGCTCCGACACCTCTGTCCACTACTGGAGCGCCCCGACACCTCCGTACATCGGCCAGCTGTCGGCGGCGGCCGTTTGACACCTGCTGGTGTCACCTGACACCTGCCGTTTGACACCTGACACCTGTGTGCCGGTAGAAGATGGCCGGGGACCTGCTCACCGTCAGCCTCGGCAGCTGGATGGAGCTGCCCGGACTGGGCTTCCAGCAGTGGTGCATCGACAACCAGCGGTCGCGCGCGCGCGTGGTCGACGTGGCCCGCTACTACGCCGACTACGTGCAGACCATGGGGGTACGACTGTGGGTGGCGGCCCGCATCGCGGTCCAGGTATCTTGACCCGGACGCGCGGTCGTGTCCGGGTCGTGCCGCCGGCGCTATCTTCAGCTGCTAGGTGCACATGTTCTCACAGCCGGCGTCGACGGGTCTATTAGTCTTGGATCGACGAGTCGACACCAGGTGTGTGAGAACAGAGCAGGCAGGCGCGGGACCCCCGACCGCCTGTTTTGAGTGCATTGGCTGTTCATTGCTGGAGTGCTGCACATAAAGAATTGACTTAAAACGTTACTTCTTCCCCCCCCACCACCGCCACTGGTTACGTTCCAATGCACTTGGTTTATATCATCAGGGCCTCCAGGTCTAACTGTTTGCCTCGGGTCTGTTTGCTTATGCATCTCGAGTTCACGATTCATGTGCAACACTCCCACAACGTATGCAGATCCAAAGCGCAATTTGCTGCCATGTGTGATGAACGGCTTAGCATCGGTGCTGGAACTGCCACGCCCTTCACGCTGTACAGCTTACATTCCGCCCGTGCCGATAGACAGCAAACGTGCCTTCCCACGCCCGACAAACCGCCCGATGTCCACGTGCGACAGCCGGCCGTCGTCCACAGCTGACGCCGTTCTTCCGCGACGCCACGCTGGTGACGTCACTGCGGCGCTTCGGCTCGGCGCCAGAGGACTGCCGGCTGACGTTGGTGCCCGGCTGCGGCCAGCCGATCGGCCGGCCGGCGGCCGCCGCGGCCGGCCCGCTCTGGCTGGTGGAGGGCTACCGCGCCGGCGCCGACGACCAGCCGGAGCGGTTCCGCTGCGTGGGCCGGCGCGTGGCGCTGGCGTGCGGCACGTCGGACGTGCCGGCGCGGCTGCGCTGCGCCGGCGAGTCGCTGCCGTTCGTCACGCACGCGCTGTCGACGATGGAGGCGCTGCTGTCGGCCGGCCGCGTGGCCGGCCCGCTGCTGGTGGTGGGCGCCGGCCTGAGCGCCGCCGACGTGGTGCTGGCGGCGTGCGCGCGCCGCGTGCCCGTCGTGCACGCGTTCCGGCGGCGCGCCGCCGACCGGGCGCTCATCTTCCACAGCCTGCCGCGCGCGCTCTACCCCGAGTACCACCGGGTGCACCAGATGATGCGCGACGGCGGCCGCAGCTGCCGCGGCTACCGCGCGCTGGCGCAGTCCAGCGTGACGGCCATCGGCGACGACGGCGTCGTGACGCTGGCCACGCCCGACGGGCCGGCGCGCGTCGCCGTCGGCCACGTGGCCGTCATGATCGGCGCCCGGCCGGCGCTCGAGTTCGTCGCCGAGCCGGAGCTGCTGGGCGCGCGGCGCGGCGAGCCGGTCGACTGTCGCGCCAACCCGGTGCAGGTGGACGCGCTGTCGCACGAGGCGGTGCGCGCGCCCGGCCTCTACGCCATGGGCCCGCTGGTCGGCGACAACTTCGTGCGCTTCATCCAGGGCGGCGCGCTGGCGATTGCGGCGCACATGAGCGGCGCGCGCGCGCGCGCGCCCGCCGCCGAGTCGGCCGACTCGCCGCCGGCGCCCGCGGCGGCGCCCGAGCCGGCCGGCGCGGGCGCCGGCTGACCTCCGCCGGCGCCACCGACTCGGACTCGGCCGCCCCGACTCGTTCACGGCTGCTGTGCGTGGTAGGGCGCAGCGCCAACTAGGGCGTCAATTGTCACTTTTGCACTTTCGTATTGCACATTCACCGCACCGGCGCGCGACCGTCGCGCGTGTCTTCGGTTTCCCGCCAGTTGGTCTAAGAGGTGACTGAAGCTCGTGTGTGTAGGAAGGGACGGAGCGAACCGACACGAGGCGAATCCTCCATCTATGATGGAACGCTGCGGTTGTTCAGACGATTCGAGGAAGGAGAGGCTCTTGTCGTTACTTATTTTGAATAGAATAGTTTTGGTAGCGGCCGATTCTATTCCGATGTTGGCCGGAGAGTGCGATTTTGCACCCTTTCTTGATAGGCGCTGGCGTTGTATTGTAAATTGATGACGTGGGGACAGCTGCCACCATATTGGACTTCGTGGCATTCTGAAATCTTATTAATCATAAAAATATCAGAACATTTGGGAGGCATGAATGTCGAGAGAGAGAGTAGAACACTTTTACTCCGTGTTCAATGAATCTATTATTACTCTTCCTTGATTGGACTCGGCATTTGGGATTAACATGATCTGTATCAGATCGGATTTTGAACGCAAACCCACCTGCTCTAAAGTGTAGTCGAATCGTATAAGTACGACCCCACTGCATTTCGGTTAGATTAAATGGACAGAACAGGCGGACGCCGGTCAGACATTACCTCCAACAATCACCTCACTCAGCATCGATCATCCGCGCACAGCCTGTTGGCATATTTATCTCATGTTTTGCCTGGACGTTCATAGGATGCGTTGTCATCTGCCGTGTGCGACTGCTACGCGGCCCGTCGCCGGCCGTCGCCGCTGATTCTATAGTCGGTGATTGCCTGTGGTCAGATGCGTTCAGCTCCCTGGTCGCTTGCGCAGCCCTCGCTCATCAAGTGACGTGGCACCGTGGTGAATGCGCGCCGTCGGTGTGTTTACTTTCCACTTGGGTCCACTAGTGCATTCGCAAGTTCACGGCCAACTGGCCTTGTTCTGTTGTTGATTCGTGTCCGCTGTTCAGTTGTCGCTGCTGCCTTGTGCGTCACACATCCGGGCTGGTGTCTGCGCTGTGGTCACGGCTCTCGCGTTTTTCACACTCCCGTCTGCACTGCCTGCATCGGAGTGTGGCAATTGTGAATGAGACCGGAATGAATGTCGGGAATCGAGTCGCGTGGCGTCTGCGACTGTCGCCTCCTGCCGATGCAGCTGGGCTGCCGATGTAGAACCAATGTCAACACACTGTCACCCGCTGGCCGTCATGCCCACTCTCTGTCAGCAACCTGTCGTTTGACAGCACGGCTGACGCTTTATGTCATCAATTGTGTGTGTGTGTGTGTGGTGGGGGGGGGGGGTGCAATGCATTGCGCTAGCTAAGAGGCTCGCGATCATTTAAGTATATTGGATGTGAGGAAATCAGCCATGTAGGAGCAATGTCCAACCCATAATTATATAAACAACAGTCATTCCGGACAAGTATCTCTCTTGTCGGCATCGGAATGGAGCGACAGACTTGTTAAGCGACAGGGTGGTCAAAGCGAAATATTGGCTCACCTTGCCTACGTGTTAGGGTAGACAACTCGTGCTCTGGTAAACTTGCGGCACCTCTGCAATTATTGCACAATAATATATGGGCGAGATGCGAAGCCAGAAACGAACCAGCGTTCACCGGCGTTTCATGAAATAGTCCAGCTTGCCACCCGACCACCTCTCCATCTCCGCAAAGATAGGGACCCATCGGTATAGTTGTTTCCTCGATCTTCCGCAAGTTACGCCGTCCCAAAAAATGGTGGAAGTTTGTGGCACTATTGGTAACCGATGCTGTATAGCTGGGCTGGCTATCGGTGCTGGCTACGTTCGCTCTGGTCAGGTTATGCTCAGTTGATTATATTCCAGCCACGCTAGTTAGCTATAAGGGGTCGAGGTGGGCCAACCGATAGGACGATGGACTCTTGATCATAAGGGCGTGGGTTCGAATCCCGCAACCGGCGGGATTACCGAGTCCCGACCCGTGGCCAATCGGCGTGAGAGGCTGGCGACGCTATATGACCTAGCAGTCCAATGCGTCCAAAATAATTCAGGGCTCTTCTGGTTATAGATAAATCATCGTGTCTATACATCGATTTCTCAAGCCAGTTATGAAATGGTTTGGTGGCTTGGAGCCTATTCAACTTCTGTGCGACTGATATTTCACCTCTAGATCCGGTGCGTATGTTCATAACTACGTTCGCCGTGGATTCTTGCAGAGACCGAGAGCCTTATTAGCCGAGAGACAATGGGTTGGTTCTTTCTATTCCGTCTCCCATTGGTGCGTTCGACACCATCACAGTGACGAGCTGCCGACGAGTATCCTGTACGGAGTTCTGTAGTGCTAACGTAGCCACCAGCACGTCGGCGGTTTCGCCGCAGTTCGTTCAGGCCCACTGTCAGTTGACATTTGCCTGTGCTCATCATATCCCCACTTCACCATATCGCTCGCGTGCGAATGTATCGCTCCGCACGTGGCGCTGCGTGCGGACAGTTCCGGTGCCGTGCGTCTGTGTACAGACGCCATCTCGGTGAGACAGTGAGTGAGACGGCCTCAAGCTGTGGCTGCGGCAGAACGGAACGGCGTCGGCGACGCGGGCGGTGGATGCCGTCCCCCGCCGTCGAAGGGCTGATCACGCTGCGCTTGATCAGCTCCGACCCGCGATGTCAGGGCGGCCGAGCCGCCGAAACGATTCCCGAGGAGTGAGGCGCGGTGACGTGCCGTGACGGTGTCGCGTGACAGTGGCGTGTGACGGACCCAGCGCGAACGTGCCGACAGTTGTGGCGCGTGTCGATGGTGGTCGTCGACGCTGGCCGCCACTGGAGAAAGCGGCTCCATCGACGCGCCAGCGCTAGGTGTGGTGTGCTTCACCGCGAGACTCGCAGTCTCACGATGCGGACTCAGTCCGTTCCTGCGAAGCATGGCGCGCCGGGGCTCAGTGTGGCGGGCCAGGACTCGGCGTGGTGTGCGGTCCTGGTCATGGGCCCAGGCACGTCTAAATACTTGGCGTGTGGGGATGGGGTGGGGAGGTGTGCGTAGCTGTGGAGTGACCTGCTTTGGCACGACACTGCTTGGTTTGCGCGGCCGGGTTCGCGATCAATTATAGTAGGGCCACGACTTCCCATGGAAGCCCGCGGGCCTTTATGTGTCTTGTGTGCTTATGAGGCAGTATTGGATGGATATCCTGGTTCGTACGTGTCGTTGTTCTCTTTTTTTTCTCGTTTGTGTGAACGTGAAAGATTATTTCTACACTCACTACCGACCACCCAGCGACAAACATACCGTTATTCGAACACTGGACCGACCGTTGTTCACATGCAGCTGGCAACAGTTTGAGTTGGCAGTCACGCACTTCCTGCTGCATCATTGATAGGGCGTCAGGGAGAAGACAAAACACAACTAGCGGCAAGAACAAGGATTTACATATGCTTCTTGCCTTCGCCTCCGCATTAGTGTTCCCATTAGCGTTTTTGTCGGGAGATCATTACCGGACGAGCAATGGGTCAATGGCCTCGCATCAGCCGGTAAATGAGAGCAATACCACTTTTACCTTACCGCCGGCCGTATGTCAGTCGCACGGTGCAGGTCGGAAGCGATTGTTGCGACATCTCTGGGCGGCTATCGGTGGCGAGGTTTCGCAAGCCCGTCGCCAGGTGCACCGCCCAGCGTCTCTGATTTCGATGACTCGACAAATGCTCAGAATTGCCTAGATCGTGCCCCCCCCCCTCCCATGGAGGACGCGGATGTCGTGATGGGTGCGTACGCGCCGCACGTGGTAAGAACGCCGATGTCTATGGCGAATCGCACCAGAATTAATTCAATAAATTATGATCGCACGTCGCCGTCGTGTATGACTTGTCGCACCGTCGTCGCAGGCCAGCGTAAGTCGGCGGACACGTCGGACGGGCGAAGGCTGCCTTGTGGCAACGTCCGGTCCTCACCACACTGCCGCTGCCGCCAGCATTCACCTCTGCATGGTGAAAACGTGGCAGCGAGTCGAGAGGTGTGCATGCAGGGAACTCGACCGTCCGCACCAAAATACCGGGGAGGGGCGCTGTCGCTTACGCTCGCTGGCTGCGTAATACCAGCGACATATTAGCTGCACCAATGCACACTAGCACCTGCCAAACACACGTCGGAATTGGGATACCTGTTCATAATCAGCATTCTTGAACATCGCTGGTTCACGATACTACGAATCGCATCTCGGAACAATACAGCAGCAAGAGAAGCGACACCAGAGCTGCCCAACCAGGACAAACTGAGGCTGCACACCGCTGTTTGATGACCAGTCGTATGCAGTTTGTCCAAACTCACTTGCACTTGAGCGTCACAGGTAAATAAACGCCATCCAGGTTATTGGTTTTTACGACACGTCGACCGTTGAGTCATAGCGTCGCCAATCTCTCACGCCGATTGGTCGCGGGCGAAGAGTAGCGACAGGTGAGACTCGAACCCACAATCTTTCGATTGTGAGACGAGCATCTTACCCCCAGACCACTCGTCCCCTATAAACACCATCCAATTTTGCTATTAAAGATGTAACTGAAATATCGGGTGGTATATAAGCATCTCCTATGCAACTGTATAACATGACTAGGCCTGCATATAGCCCAACCTGAAAGCAACTGAACGTCATTCATGCCAACTGCACTACATTATCAGGCACCCGTTTCGTGGATGCACTGATACACACCTATGGAATATGCCAATAAAGAGATAAACAAAACTGAAGATGTGAACAATTGCGTTGTGTTTTCCACTCAAATTTCCAAATGTGGAACCACTGGTTGTAGGCACCATTGTGGCAACATGGTTAGAGGTATATAATTTCTCCACCTTCCAAAATATTGCCAGACACCACCATGCTCGATTCAGTACATGCGTTTTGACGATCCACATCCCATGCAATGGCACGCGAGTTATCTAGCACTAGGAAATAATGGGCAGTCAACTAATGTGAGATCATAACCATGGTGCCAACTTATAAGGCTCGAGAACTATCCGTTATCAAGCAATATAGGTAGACAAATTAAATCAAAGAACGACTGGGTATCAGCATTCAAAAGACCAGTCATGGGGGACGGGATAGGAGGCATATAAGAAATTCCACCCTCCCCATGAGGATGATGCATATTTTCCACAAAAAAAGTCCAGGGCGAACGACAGCTCCTACCACTTTCTCGCTGCACCCACCCTTCAGACCGCCACAGGTGCTCTCCTGGCAAAATCACCCATCCTGATGGATGGAGCCAGAAACGTCGACCATAACAACACCACAACAGCAATGGGTCTTAGGCACCTATAAGGCGAACACTACTACCGCCTATCGGCATCACGTCGAACATGCTGTCCACACAGAGTGAAAGCCTAGGGACGTCGACGCAAAGATCACAAAGCAGCACGCACTCGCTCTGTCGACATCTATTGCGACTAGCACTTGGTCGGTGGTCACCAGGGCCTGACGCCGGTCGCCCTCTCGACAGCGGCCACCTCGCACTCGGGAGACATGGCCTCGTACGAGCTCAGCTCCATAGTGAAGCTGGCCAGGCCGGAGCTGAGCGTGCGCAGCGCCGTCGAGTAGTCGCGCAGCTCGGCCAGCGGCGTCTCGGCCAGCACCAGCTTCTCGCCGCGCCAGTCGCGCACGGCGCGCACGCGCGCGCGCCGCGCCGCCAGGTCGGCCATGACGGCGCTCAGGTGCGCCGCGTCCGTGGTCACGTGCAGCGCCATGACCGGCTCCAGCAGGCGGCAGCCGGCGCGGCGCAGCAGCGCCGCCATGCAGCGCGTCGCCGCCGCCGTCACCACGTGGTCGGCCGTGCGCGGCGCCACGCGCAGCCACGACAGGCGCGGCCGCACGTGCACCACGGGGCCGCCGAGCACGGGCCCGTGCGCCAGCGCCGCCCGCACGCCGCGCTCGGCGGCGGCCAGCACGCGCGGCCGCAGGGCGGCCAGCTGGTCGGCGCTCTCCTCGGTGGGCGCCAGCTGGAGCGGCGGCGAGCGCGGCGCCGCCGGGTCGCAGCTGACGTGCAGGTGCACCTCCACGTCGTGCGCGGTGTCGGCGATACGGCGCCGCAGCCGGTCGCGCAGGTCGCCGTCGGCGCGCGGCGCCTCGCGGTACGCCACCTGCGGCTCGCCCATGTCGGCGTCGACGTCGAACTCGCGCCGCAGCCGGTCGCGCACGACGGCCAGGTGCAGCTCGCCCATTCCGGCCAGCACCGTCTGGCCGGTGTCGGCGTGCTGCGTCACGCGCAGGCTGGGGTCCTCGCGCTGCAGGCACGCCAGCGCCGCATCCAGCGCGTGCGCCTTACTCAGCGACGGCGGCTCCACCGAGCAGAAGAACACCGGCTCCGGCACGGCGACGCCGATCAGCGTCGCGGCGGCGTCGTCACCGGCGCGGCGACGCGCCGCGCGCGCCGCCGCCACCCCAGTGGTCAGCGTGTCGCCGGTCACGGTGACCTTGAGCCCGCTGACCACGGCGATGTGGCCGGCCTCGACGACGTCCTCGTCGGTCAGCTGGTCGGCGCTGGGCGTCATCACGCGCGTGGCGCGCTCCGTCTGGCCGCGGCTCACGTTGTACAGCCGCTGGCCGCGTCGCAGCGCGCCCGCGTACACGCGCACGTACGTGAGCGCGCCGCGCTGCCGACAGTGCACCGTCTTGAAGGCGAACGCGCACAGCGCGTCGGCGTAGAGGGCGGCGGCGGCCGGCGGCCGGTCGGCGGGCGTCGGCAGCAGCTGCACCACGGCGTCCAGCAGCGGCTGCACGGCCGTGTTGCGGTACGCGGCGCCGCACAGCGCCGGCAGCGCCGCGCGCCGCAGCGTCACGCGCCGCAACGCGGCGTGCAGCGCGTCCGCGCCGACGGCGTCCGCCGAGTCGGCGTCCAGATACAGCGTCGCCAGCTGGTCGTCCAACTCGGCCGTCTGCTCCACCAGCCGGGCGCGGGCGGCGGCCGCCCGCGCCCACAGCACGCCGTCGGTCGCCTCGAGCAGCGGGCGAGACTCGAATTGCGCGCCGTCGCCGCCGCGGCGCCACGCCAGCCGCGTCATGTCGGCCAACTCCACCACGCCGCAGAAGGCGGCGCCGCCGCCCAGCGGCAGCTGCGTCATCAGCGCCGGCACGTGCAGTCGCTCCTCGACCGACCGCAGCGTGGCCTCCAGGTCGGCCGTCGGCTTGTCCATCTTGTTGACGAACGCGATGGCCGGCAGCTCGTGGCGCACCGCCTGCCGCCACACGGTGCGCGTCTGCGCCTGCACGCCGGCCGCCGCGTCCAGCACCACCACGCAGCCGTCCAGCACGCGCAGCGACCGCTCCACCTCCAGCGTGAAGTCGGCGTGGCCGGGCGTGTCGATCAGGTTGAGTCGGTGCTGGTGCCACGGCAGCGACACGGCCGCCGCCGCCACGGTGATTCCGCGCGCACGCTCCTGCTCCAGGAAGTCCATGGTGGCGGCGCCGTCGTGCACCTCGCCCATGGCGGCGATCGCGCCGCTGTAGTACAGCAGCCGCTCGGTGAGCGTCGTCTTGCCGGCGTCGATGTGCGCCACGATGCCGACGTTACGCACGAGCGCCGCCGACGCAGCGACCGGCGTGCGCCGGCCGCGGCCCGCCGTCGCCTCGCCGCCGCGCCAGTCCAGGTGCGCGTGGCGTCGGCACGCCGGCGGCCGGCCGACGCGCAACAGGTGCGCCAGGCGCCGCGCTCGTCCTGCCATCTGGCGAGCAGGGCCCGAGACGGTCGCAGAATGTCAGCTGTACCAGAACGGTGGGCACTGCAGCCAATATTCAGTGTTTGAACCATAGTGAATGACGTTTAAACAAATTTGATTTGATGGTGGTATGGTGAAATAAGTGATCCAAGGAAAAGATGCTTGCAATCAGTTGAGGTTTGACATATAGTAGCACATTGAGACCTAAGTGTCAGGAACAAACTGGAAATGAATGTGTAACACATTATGGATGACAGAAACATATGGGCATGCTCATGTTAGCTAAAACATGCATGAGGATGAAGGTAGAAATTACATGGGTAAAATTGTATCAATGACAACATAGTAGCTGGATTAACACTATCTGGGAACAATTCATAATACAAACACAAATAATGCAACATTAACATGGGTGTTGTTAGATGCTAACACTACCTGCATGAAGACAAAGCACAATCATTGACACTACAACATACCTGGAAGGAGGAAGGGATGAGAAGGTTATTACATACATTATTTGCATGCAATGTCATCAGCATAATAATAAATGTAACAATTAGAGGGATGCCATGAACACAGCAGGAGGAAATATAACTAGATATAATATGCAGGCATAATATAACCCAGCATAGATGAGTGAAGAGAATCTATATTACTATCTGAAAATGAAGGATAAATGATGATATGATGAAATGATGAATGAATGATCAATGAAGTTTTCTCCCACCAGCCACTAACATGCAATTGGTTATACAAAATGTACTGTGATGTCAAGGGGATAGAGTATTAAACAAACATTGTATAAACAAAACAAAATGCATAAATGCTATGCAATGCATTCCCAATATCAATTGAAAACACACCATTACAATTATTGTTACAAGGAGTCCAAAGCAGAGTTGGATTTCTTCTACTCTGTAATCTTGGATGTGGAGAGGAATTTTTAAGGTGTAAATGTGTTTTAAGATGCTTGATGAACTCTTGGAATGTATATTTCCAATACAATGTTTATGAATGTGACTAAGATGATGAGACAATTCATTTCTTTTGCAAATGCTTACTTCTGAGCTGGTGAGCTAAATAGCACCCAAAAAGGAGATGAGTTATGCAATATACCAGTCAAGTGTAAAAAGATGCATCACAACCCAACATAACATAGGCTAGCCTCTTCTTGCAGAAAAAAAAATAAGGATATTTTTGTTGTTGACAAAATCAGAGACAAAAAACTCTGATTTTCAAAAGAAAAACCAAACCCAGCAGTCTAACCAGCTTTTGAAGGACATCATCCAATTTTTTGTTTAAATACAAATTCTGAATTTTTTAAAACTTAAAACCTAAAAAATATAACCTAACCTAACCAAACCTAACCCACTTGCTTGCCTTATGGGAGCACAATGTGTGCAACTTGTTTTGTTAACAACCCAAAGCACAATAAAACCATTTTTGCAATCAAGTATGGAAGGAATACCTTCTTGAAATCTGGAACATCAGAATCTCAGTTTGCACTTTCCACTTAATGAGCACTTTATCACCAAGCAGTTGAATGTCAAACAGCACCATTCAATGTTCAAAAGAGAAAAATGTTGAGAGGTCATCACAAGATGTCAAGATCACAAGATGTCATCTGTGTGGGGCAGGCTTCCAGCAGTAAGGGTGATGCAGTGCTTGGTGAGTGGACAGATACCTGGTGCAGACAGGCTGGTACTCCATTGACACCTCGCATGCATGAAAAATCACAAGAAGAAAATCACAACAATCCAATAAAACCACAACTATTCAAGAAAATCACAAAATGAACAGGTACCCCATTCTGTTCAAAATAGCAGGAGGTACCAAGTTTGTTACCTACTTAACCATGCTAGGTACCTAGGATTTTTGTATCAATTTGATGTGAAAGATGTGCTTATGGAGAAAAGGTGTCTCTTCATTATTTTACCTCATGATTTTGTTTTCATAATAAACTAGGTGAGCCACAAGGGCCTTCAGGTTGCACTTTTTTTTTTTTTTTTTTTTTTTTTTTTTTTTTTTTTTTTTTTTTTTTTTTTTGGGTTGGTTCTGTTTTCTACTCCTTGTTGGTGAAGAAGATTCTTAACCTTTCCTCTGTATTAACAAATAACCAATTATTTCTTAAATTAAACAGTTCCCTGAGATAAGCCGTCCGACCAGAACAAATTTAAAACCATGAGATCTCCAGCCTTCCATATCAAGAAAACATATTCAATTACTCAATCTCTCAATGCCAGGCTGCCCAACCATCCAATTTCTGTTGCCCTCTTTGTACCCTCAAAAGCCAACAATCTTTCAAACTAGGGACCAAGCTTCACAATATTCAGATGGGCCGACATATGCACAATAAAGCTCCGACTCCCACTTTATGATACATTCCTATTTATGCCCCAAGCATTTGGTATTATTCCAGAACTAGGTAAAATCATTTTGGTTTTTTAATACAGGGTATTTAATGTAAAATCATGATGCACCACTCATTTTCTCGCAAATAATTATTTTCAGTGGCAACAAAACACACCATAATCTTCACTCGCAAACATAGCACATCGCAAATTATCCGTACCTGGTGTGTCAAGACGTGAAAAGAAGACATTCAACACAGGCACCAATTGATCTTTACAAAAACCTGTTTCGCCTAATTGACATTATCTCCGAGTGCATACCAACACGCACACCAGCCACCCATAAGTGGCGTCGACATTCCCATCTGTATTATTTTATTTAAATATATAACGTCATGGCCTAAATAATGGTTTGGTAGGAGTAGGTTGGTAGATATATAATAAATAATTTATAATACACGTCATTAAGGTAGGTAGGTTATTATTATTTATTATTAAAATATTAATAACACAAGAAACAAAACTATCTCCATACATAGCATTCGGCTTCCCTGGTGCGAATCTATGCCCACCCGGATAATTGCTGAGGCTGGTGGTGCGTCTCATCGAGTTGTCCGCCATACTTTGCAGTCTGGTCTACCCAGGTAGGGCGCGAAGATTTCGAAGTACCCAAGTGACCAAAAATGAGCAAACAACACTAGATTTCTCACCTCTGCTACATACGATGCTGTGCTGACAAATGCCTGTTTCGTTTACCTCTTAGCGTCTATTTTACCTAATCCTATCCCAGCACCCCCTGCTGCCCTGTTATTTATATTATATATATCCATCCACTATGTTACGCCATTATTCAGCTTCCCTGCGCTAGTTTGGTATAAGTTCGTTCTCCTTCATATGGGACGGGCAGTTTCTTGGCTTTGTGCCTTGTTCGAAAACAACGCATTTTATTCTTATTTTATTGTTAATAATTTTATTTTACTTAAGCAAAATACAGTTTTCATAGAGAAAGAAAAAGAGGAATTACCTCACCATCTCCACCGTCACGTCGAAAAATTGATCTCACGGTTAGTTTTCCTTTACTATTAGGAAATTTGGCAGGAATTTGGTGGTAATAAACTAATACAATTCCAGATTGCTTGAGATAAATACCGTGAAAGACAACTGAAGAATTCAAGTGTGTCGCGTGCGATGCCGTGGTTGTAGGTGGAAAAATACATTATTCATGGTATCAAGCTGGTCAGTCTGACAAGTGACCGTCGTGTTTGGATTTCAAGGCCGATTTGTATTCTATCGGATTTCTTGTGAACTGGTTGCTTGTGTTTCGATATCAATCGATACCTAAGTGGCAGGCAGACTTGAGAACTAGGAATTGCCTAGCGTCAGCTAGGTAGGTAGGTA
This sequence comes from Ashinkailepas kermadecensis, assembly GCA_034440615.1. NCBI lineage: Eukaryota > Metazoa > Arthropoda > Thecostraca > Neolepadidae > Ashinkailepas > Ashinkailepas kermadecensis. Next base: position 322,358 of record JAOTOM010004922.1, on the reverse strand, counting down.
CCTAAGTAGGTACCTATTCAACTTGAACTAGCCTAACTGGATACTAATTTGTGAAGTAATCCACCAGGTAAGTTACTAAGATTTGTGCTGTGTCATCCTTGCATTCAGGCTGTTCTTACTATATGTTTCCACAAGATCAGGAAGGAAAATATCTACAGCTATTCAGCTTAATGTTCCAGTTTTAATAATGAACTACATTTTTGCTTTCTTTTACTGCATGAATATGTTTGGAAACATCAATCCTGCCAAATGTTGTGTCAGAAAAGGCGAGCAGGAGTGCAACCCAAGCACCTCACTGCATATGTTTATCATATCTAGGTACCTAGGTACCCACCTACCTACCTACCTACCTATTGAGGACATACCATAAAGAATGAACACAACTGGGGCCTGTTGGAGCTGCACCTGTTGGCTACCAATTGTGGTTTGTTAATGTCCTATGATCCCAACATACTTGGTATGTAGGATGGAAAAATATGGGGATATTATATGAGAGCTAGTGGTGCAGAATGCAATGATTGAGTGTGAGTTATGGATATAGTGTCATTCATGTATTGAAGGGGCAGTCATTTAAGGTCACTGGAAGTACATGCTAGCAACCAGAATCAGCCAGCTCTGTATTTGTGGCAAAATATCCCAAATCCCATGGCTGTAGATCCCAGGTGGGTTGGCATTCAAGAGCCCTGGTTTTGGTACCCTGCTTATGTTAATCTGCCATTTCCTATATTAAATCTGAAGATATGCCCTGAAAATAAGGACCTGGGCCCAGACTGGCTTGGTGGGGATCTCCAGCCCTGCCAAAGCCTGATAGTATTTTCCAATATTTGATAACTTGGTTGATATTGTGTTACAAGAAGCTGTCTAAGAGTTTGATGTGTGTATGTCAAAACTTCATTGGCACACTGCTACCTTGAACTGACATTCAAACCATGCATTATATTCATGCAGAGTGCATGTGAGTTTGTCAGCTGGAGCAATATTTTGCCCCTCCCCAGCTAACAATTCTGCCCTTATGGTGTCCACAAAAGGATAGGAAATTAGTGGTTGTAATTGTGTGCAAATGGGTGATGTTGCTTTGATGGTTAAGCATGTTTTGAACACTCCATTAGATTAGACATGGTTTCAGTGAGAGAGCTGAGATGTTTTAAAAGTTATGGTGGAATGCATTTTTCTTCCATTCCAAACATAAGGTGTTGAGAAGTCCAATATTTTTGAAGGTACTACCACTTCTTGGCTTTGGTGATTATATTCTTGAAAACATCAGGCAAGGTGATTGGATAATTTACACCAAGCCACATTAAATAATGAGACTATGTTGTATGTGGTGAGCCTAGCTTTCCTGGTTAAGTTTATGATACAAGTATAAATTAAATGCCAAAACCATTCCTTGCCCTCCTAAGACTACATATAAACATTATGCTAAGGATGGCAATGGCTAATTTAAATTTGGATTGTATGGATTGATGGAATATTGCATGATGAGCTGACTTCAGGCTTCTGTGGCTGGCACCTGTTAAATGTTTCTGTTCACCATTTGTGATCGGTTTTGACCTGTTTTCACTGGCATGACATGACATTACATTACAGCTTTGTTTGGTGAACTAGCTGTCCAGGGCAGTGAGCTGTTTGTTATGGTCTGAGCTAATGAGCAGGCTGCTGCAATCTAGGCCAGTGAGCTGGCTGTTGCTGTCTGGTCCAGTGAGCTGGTAGCTGGACCAGTGGGTTGCTCAGTAGGTGGGTGAGTTTGTAGCTGGACCAGTGGGTAGCTCAGTGGGTGGGTGAGCTGGTAGCTGGACCAGTGGGTAGCTCAGTGGGTGGGTGAGCTGGTAGCTGGACCAGTGGGTAGCTCAGTGGGTGGGTGAGCTGGTAGCTGGACCAGTGGGTAGCTCAGTGGGTGGGTGAGCTGGTAGCTGGACCAGTGGGTAGCTCAGTGGGTGGGTGAGCTGGTAGCTGGACCAGTGGGTAGCTCAGTGGGTGGGTGAGCTGGTAGCTGGACCAGGTGGTTGCTCAGTGGGTGGGTGGGTGGGTGGGTAGCTGGACCAATTGGGTAGATCGGTGGGTGGGTGGGCAGGTGGCTGGATCAGTGGGTAGCTCATTGGGTGGGTGGGTGGGTAGCTCAGTGGGTGAGTTGGTGGGCAGCTGGGCCAGTTAATAGCTCAGTGGGTTGGTGGGCGGGTAATGACCCAGTGGGTGGGTGGGCGGAGGCCATACTACCACGACGAGAACCTACCCCCATCCTCCGGCTCGGAGGTGCCCCGATATTTGGCCGTACTCGGTGCGCCGGCGGCGGAGGCCATACTACCACGACGAGAACCTACCGCCATCCTCCGGCTCGGAGGTGCCCCGATATTTGGCCGTACTCGGTGCGCCGGCGGCGCCGGACCCGGCGCCGCGCCGTCTTATCGCGACGAGGCGCGAGTCAGCCGGCACACCCATGCGTCAGCGGGCGTCGGGGCCGCCAGCGCGGCGGCGGGATCTGAGCCGGCTCGGATGACCCGGCTGGACCGCAGTCGGTCACCCCCCCCGCAGCGGACTCGGCGACACGGCAGACGACACGCACGGTGTCAGCGCAAGGCTGACGTGGTCAGAGGTGGATTTATGCTGTGTAATCCTGGATGCGGAGAGGATTTATTCGTGATCGAATACGGAGAGGATGTTTTCTTCAAGCCGTGGGTGTTGCTTTATGAAGTTGGTTGATGGGGGGGGGGGGGTGACCTTTTGATGAACAAAGCTGCCCGAAAACCATTTGTGCGTAGTGTACGCCCGTAGACTCAATGGTTACACTTCAGATTGGAGGGGGAATCAATGATTGAGGGGGCCAGATCACTGATTGAGGAGGCCAGTCCACCCTGACACCCCTGCTTCAGACTTGTGACATCAGAGTCTCAGTTTGCACTTCCCAGTGAATCCGGAGCACGCCATCACATGTCAGTTCAGTTTCAAACAGCGCCATTCAACCTCCAATTGAGAAAAACGAGAAGATCATTTTCTACAGAGGGTCTTCCGGAACGTCTATGTTCCGGTGGACGAGAATCCATGAACAGCCTTTTTGTCCAACGCTGACCACGGTGCGCGCCGGCCGGCGGCAGTGGGGTGGCTGGCCGGCCGGTGAAGTGGGGTGGCTGGGGGCCGGTGACAGTGGGCTGGCTGGCCGGCGGTGACAGTGGGGTGGCTGGGGGCCGGTGACAGTGGGCTGGCTGGGGGCCGGTGACAGTGGGGTGGCTGGTCGGCGACAGTGGGGTGGCTGGTCGGCGACAGTGGGGCCGGACAGTGTGGTGGCTGGGGGCCGGCGGTGACAGTGGGTGGTTGGCCGGTGACAGTGGGGTGGCTGGCCGGCGACAGTGGGGGCTGGTCGGCGACAGTGGGGTGGCTGGCCGGCGGTGACAGTGGGGTGGCTGGGAGCCGGTGACAGTGGGGTGGCTGGCCGGCGGTGACAGTGGGGTGGCTGGGAGCCGGTGACAGTGGGGTGGCCGGCCGGCGGTGACAGTGGGGTGGCCGGCCGGCCGGCGGTGACAGTGAGGTGGCTGGCCGGCCGGCGGTGACAGTGGGGTGGCTGGCCGGCGGTGACAGTGGGTGGCTGGCCGGCCGGCGGCGACAGTGGGGTGGCTGGCCGGCGACAGTGTGGTGGCTGCCGGCCGGCGGTGACAGTGGGGTGGCCGGCCGGCCGACGGTGACAGTGGGGTGGCTGGCCGGTGACAGTGTGGTGGCTGGGGGCGGTGATGACAGTGGGGTGGCTGGCCGGCGACAGTGGGGTGGCTGGCCGGTGACAGTGGGGTGGCTGGTCGGCGACAGTGTGGTGGCTGGGGGCCGGTGTGACAGTGGGGTGGCTGGGGCCGGCGACAGTGGGGTGGCTGGCCGGCGACAGTGGGGTGGCTGGCCCGACAGTGGGGTGGCTGGCCGGCGACAGTGGGGTGGCTGGGGGCCGGTGACAGTGGGGTGGCTGGCCGGCGGTGACAGTGGGGTGGCTGGCCGGCGGTGACAGTGGGGTGGCTGGCCGGCCGGCGGTGACAGTGGGGTGGCTGGCCGGCGACAGTGTGGTGGCTGGCCGGCCGGCGGTGACAGTGGGGTGGCCGGCCGGCCGACGGTGACAGTGGGGTGGCTGGCCGGTGACAGTGTGGTGGCTGGGGCCGGTGATGACAGTGGGGTGGCTGGCCGGCGACAGTGGGGTGGCTGGCCGGCGACAGTGGGGTGGCTGGCCGGCGACAGTGGGGTGGCTGGCCGGCGACAGTGTGGTGGCTGGCCGGCGGTGACAGTGTGGTGACTGGCCGGCGGTGACAGTGGGGTGGCTGCCGGCCGGCGGCGACAGTGGGGTGGCTGGCCGGCGACAGTGTGGTGGCTGGCCGGCCGGCGGTGACAGTGGGGTGGCCGGCCGGCCGACGGTGACAGTGGGGTGGCTGGCCGGTGACAGTGTGGTGGCTGGGGGCCGGTGATGACAGTGGGGTGGCTGGTCGGTGACAGTGGGGTGGCTGGTCGGTGACAGTGGGGTGGCCGGCCGTCTGTGACAGTGGGGTGGCTGGGGGCCGGTGACAGTGGGGTGGCCGGCCGGCGACAGTGGGGTGGCTGGCCGGCCGGCGGTGACAGTGGGGTGGCTGGCCGGCCGGCGGTGACAGTGGGGTGGCTGGGAGCCGGTGACAGTGGGGTGGCCGGCCGGCGGTGACAGTGGGGTGGCTGGGAGCCGGTGACAGTGGGGTGGCCGGCCGGCGGTGACAGTGGAGTGGTTGGCCGGTGACAGTGGGGTGGCTGGCCGGTGACAGTGGGGTGGCTGGTCGGCGACAGTGTGGTCGCTGGCCGGCGGTGACAGTGGGGTGCTCCGGCCGGCGGTGACAGTGGGGTGGCTGGGGTCGGTGACAGTGTGGTGACTGGCCGGCCGGCGGTGACAGTGGAGTGGTTGGCCGGTGACAGTGGGGTGGCTGGCCGGTGACAGTGGGGTGGCTGGTCGGCGACAGTGTGGTCGCTGGCCGGCGGTGACAGTGGGGTGGCTGGCCGGCCGGCGGTGACAGTGGGGTGGCTGGGGGCCGGTGACAGTGGGGTGGCTGGGGGCCGGTGACAGTGGGCTGGCTGGCCGGCGGTGACAGTGGGGTGGCTGGGGGCCGGCGACAGTGGGGTGGCTGGGGGTCGGTGACAGTGGGTGACTGGCCGGCGGTGACAGTGGGCTCGCCGGCGGACAGTGGGGTGGCTGGGGGTCGGTGACAGTGTGGTGACTGGCCGGCGGGACAGTGGGCTGGCCGGCCGGCGGTGACAGTGGGGTGGCTGGCCGGTGACAGTGGGGTGGCTGGGGTCGGGACAGTGTGTACTGGCCGGCGGTGACAGTGGGGTGCTCCGGCCGGCGGTGACAGTGGGGTGCTGGGGGTCGGTGACAGTGTGGTGACTGGCCGGCGGTGACAGTGGGCTGGCTGGCCGGCGGTGACAGTGGGGTGGCTGGGGGCCGGCGACAGTGGGGTGGCTGGGAGCCGGTGACAGTGTGGTGACTGGCCGGCGGTACAGTGGGCTGCCGGCCGGCGGTGACAGTGGGGTGGCTGGCCGGTGACAGTGGGGTGGCTGGGGTCGGTGACAGTGTGGTGACTGGCCGGCGGTGACAGTGGCTGCCGGCCGGCGGTGACAGTGGGGTGGCTGGCCGGTGACAGTGGGGTGGCTGGGGGTCGGTGACAGTGTGGTGACTGGCCGGCGGTGACAGTGGGGTGGCCGGCCGGCGGTGACAGTGGGGTGGCTGGGAGCCGGTGACAGTGGGGTGGCTGGGGGTCGGTGACAGTGTGGTGACTGGCTGGCCGGTGACAGTGGGGTGGCTGGGGGTCGGTGACAGTGTGGTGACTGGCCGGCGGTGACAGTGGGCTGCCGGCCGGCGGTGACAGTGGGGTGGCTGGGGGCCGGTGACAGTGGGGTGGCTGGGAGCCGGTGACAGTGGGGTGGCTGGCCGGCGGTGACAGTGGGGTGGCTGGCCGGCCGGCGGTGACAGTGGGCTGGCTGCCCGGCCGGCGGGCACCTGTACTCGGCCAGCCCCGAACCACCTGTGGCGGGTCGGCAGCTCACTCGGCCCCGCACCGTTTAGCCGATTGGATCTAAACGAGCAGCCCACCGGTGCACACGACTGCGTCCGGCGGGTCCGCCCGGTGCCGGTGCATGCGATACCATCTGATTGAGACGAATGGCAGCAAAAACAAATTAGGATCGTGATGCGGGCCTGGAGCCCCGGATGTGGTGGTAGGCGTGGCTGTGCGATTGATGCATGGTGCACCTGACCGACTAAAGTGCTGTGCCTTTTGTGGCTTTGTGCAGCTTTTGGGCGCTGAAAGGAACGAGGTAGTGCAAAAGCATGTTTTTTTTGTAACAGTGGAGTGAATGCAAGGGAAAGGGTTTTTGAAGCAACAAAGCCGTTTGTGAAACGGTTGTAAAGTTAGCGCTAGGCCCTATGACCGAACGCCCTGATAACCTAAATCCCTTCAAAGCCAAAGTATTACATATGCTAGCGTCGTTATTCATTTGTGTGACCCTGCGTCAATGTCGCCGTCAGTATGTGCTAGTATCGGTTGGTTATTAGGGTTTTAGGTCGCATCAACTGCTTTGGTTATACATGTGCTAGTATCGTTTTACCTTATCATGTAAATCTGCATTGCTCATTCGCAACTGCACATCGAATGCCACATCGACAAGGAATGGACAATATAAAACTAACTGTTGAGCTGGGTCTCCTTCATCTGTGATCTGACCGAGGTATTCGGTCTGTCGCGGCAATTCCTCACTGGCGGCGCTTCACGTCGGCACGCGCCGGCCAGGAGCGTCACGTCCAAACACGGTCCACACTAGCGGCGACAAATGTAAGGATCGGGAACCCGGTCAGGACCGGCGGGCTTTTAGGCCAGTATTTGGGATATACGTCGGTCGTTCGGCCGGTCTTTTGTCGGTTCATTTATTAATCGGTTCATACGGTGTCAAAAAAGAAAAGTGTCAATATCAATGTATCAGAAAGCCCAATGGCAATAATCATCATGCGAGTTGTGAGGCCGAATTCATTGTTCCACACAGTAGTTTTGTCATATGCATTCAACAGTCTGAAAATTTCCTTAAATATTTCCACGATGTCTGGCGCGCCAGTTGTTGAAAAAGGACATCATCAAAATCATTGGTAATAGCTCAAGCGCGTCATTGGTATTCATGTTTCAAAAGCACGACTTCCAGCTGCAGTGAAGCCAAACAATGTTTTAATTTGATTTCAGCATACATCAAAATATTGCTGAAACCAGGTTACAATGTCCAATACATTGTCAAGATGCAAACGACTAGTATTGTACCTTGAGAAATGCCCAGCCGTGTGAATCGCGTACAATAATGGCAAAGCAATGTTGTTGCGCCGTTTAATGTTGTGACGTTGTTGCGTTAGCTCGTAATTCGCGTTATCTATTTACCCCGGGTGTCGGCAAGATTCTTACCGGGTTATCCCAGTCCACTTTCTTGTACTGCTATCGCTCACCCGAATCGTGTGTGGAAGCCAACGAACTTGCGAATTGTTCCCACTTCGACAACAGCAGCATCCAGCGGCATGCTGATGGTACGAACCGAATATCACGTTTTGTTGTTCTGACACAAGGTGAGATGTTCGGTCGGCCTCCTAGATATTCATAGGCGTTGCTCTGTGTGAGGTATTATTAGATGTGAAATACCCCCAAGATACTCGACCCATCCGGCCTTATTTGCCACTTGTCTCTGCTACGTTGGCTATCGTATAACCTTCCGTCAGCATTTTTCTTTCGCCACGTCGTAAGGCCTCGTTCTCGTTCGCTTCCGTCCATTTTGAGAAGCCCGATTTTGGTGAAGCCTTGCCTCTCCGCACGGTCCTGGTTGTTCCGTCAGATGTGCCATGGCGCGTCTCGTGCGGTGGCGCCGTAGCAGACGTCGTCGTCTGTCTCATCACCATCATCGCCATCGTTACCATCATCATCGGCTGTCAGCGGGGAGCGTCGGAGCCGTTTATAAGCGCTTGGCCCGAACCGCCTGGACATCATTCCTCTTTATTCGGCTGCACGTCGTTCGACGTTTCCCACGCTGGCAGATAATCCTCGACGTCGCCTGATGGGCTGTACTATCGCTCCGCGGGGAGTGTACTCATCCTCGCCCTCGTCAGTTATTCAGGACAGTCGGAGCACGGCGCCGCCGATACGTCATCCTCGCCCTCGTCAGTTATTCAGGCTACAGTCGAGAGCACGGCGCTCCGCCGGGGACGCGGTGTGACGTCATCCTCGCCCACCTGCGGCGTCAAGGCTATCGATTGTGCTGTGGTCTGGCGGGCGGCGCGGCCGGGCGGCCAGCTGTTGTTCACTTGCGGGCGCCGACGCGGCAGGTTGGCGGCGAGCCGTCGCGAGCGCGCTCGCCAGGTGTGGCGCCAGACGCACGCGGCGTCTTGAAGGCGCGGCGGCCGAGCGAAACGCCGACGGAGTTTGGGGTGGGGTGTGCGGCCGTGTGTGTAGACCCGCGCGTCTGTGTCCCGGCGAGCTGTGAAGTGGCCGGTGCTGTCTCGGGCGTTCGTGGTCGTCTGAGGTGGGCGTGATCGCGTGCAAGTGGTGGTCGCCCGCGGCGACAGCACCACTAGACGGTCGGTTGGCAGCTAGCTCGGGTGTTGGAGACGTGGTGACCCGCGGCGGAAGGCGCACGGAGACGGCCGTCGCTCGACGAGGACTGCCCGAGGCGGGCGGGCGGCGACGGACAGCACCGCGGCTGACGGCTGGTGTTGCGGTTTAGCGCCAATAGGGAAAGCTGCGGCACTCGGCGAAGTCTCGAGACCGCGCCTGGTACGGTGTGTGTGTCCGCCTGCGAGGTGGTCGCGAGAACGCCGTCGGGCGGAGTCGCCGCGACACCGGCGCCGCACAAGATCAGCGGGTCATCGAACGTCAGCCCCGCTGGTCTGGCCACGTCCGCCTGTTAACATCTGGTGTGGGTAATCCGACGTCCGACTGTTAACCTGGCCACGTCCGCCTGTTAACATCTGGTGTGGATACATCCGACGTCCGACTGTTAACCTGGCCATCGAACGTTTAACTGACTGGTCCGGCCACGTCCGACGTCCGACGTCCGCCGTCCGCCGTCCGCCGTCCGACTGTTAACACCAACAGCAGCCGCGACACGAGCCGCAGCCGACTCGCCGCTCCGCGCGACCGCGACAGCGACCACCGCCGCTGAGGCGGCACCTCCGTCGGCACACGTCGCCGCCGCCGCCGCCATGCTGAGCAACCGGCCGTCGCTGACGCGCTCGTACGCGGCGCTGGACGCCGATCACGTCGACGTCGACTTCCAGCCGTCGCTGCGGGACCGGCTGCGCAGCTCGTCGGCCAGCGTGCTGAACCTGACGCGGCCCGCCGGCGGCGGCGGCGGCCGGCTGCACCGGCTGCACCGCAAGCTGGGCCGGCTGTTCTCGCGGTCGGGCCGCTACGCCGGCGTGCAGACGGTGTGCGACGTGGCCGACGGCGACGACGTGTCGGCGCACCCGGCGGGCATCAGGTGAGGTCACGGCCGACGCCCGGGGGTGTGGACGAGGTCACGGCCGGCGTCCCGGGTGTGTGGACGAGGTCACGACCGGCGCGTGGACGAGGTTACTGCCGGTGCCCCGGGTGTGGACGATGTCGCCGCTGGCGATGTCGCGCAGTGCGCCGTCGCGCGACCCGTTCAGCTGTCGAGAACGGAGCGAGTCGGTTGTGGCCGGTATTGGCCGCCGATGGAAAAACTCGGCTGTGGCCGGGTTTCGAACCGGCCACCGCTGAGTTGGTGCGCGGTGGTGTTGTCTCCGGACCGATTGTCCCAGGATGGTCAATATGGTCGGCAGAAAAACGGCGTCTGAGGTCGACTTGCTTCGGCCGTGCCGGGTCATCTTGGTTTCCATCACCTCTAGGATTCTTCCATCAGTTGTTTATCATCATCGGAAGTGGTGGTGCCCTCCACCTTACCGTATTCACCGGTTCTCCCTCCATCAGGTGTCAGCTGCAGCCGTCTAAAGGTCACGTCACGCAGTGAACCGTGTAATCCTTCCAGACGTGCGATAAATAGTAATCGGGGACAGCTGTTATAGCTAGGCCGAAATCCTGTCTAAATTGTGGGTCGTATCAGAACCAACGATCAGCTATATCTGTTGTATCCTATCAGTTGTAATCAAGGAGATATCAGTTGAATCAACGACAAGTTGCGTTGTTTTGCGCCTCTTAGAAACTAGACTTCTCGCTACATTCCCATAAGATAAAAGTTGGTGTAGGTGGCGGGCTATTAAACGCATCGATTTATAATGTAGAATATACATACCAGAGCAAGTACGATATGTCTGAGTAGAATGGAAGCATCACAAACGTGGAATAGTCTCCGGTACTTACGCAACTGTCCGACGACTCAATTCGGGAGGGGACGAGTGGTCTAGGGGTAAGATGCTCGTCTCACAATCGAAAGGTTGTGGGTTCGAGTCTTACCTGTCGCTACTCTTCGCCCGCGACCAATCGGCGTGAGAGATTGGCGACGCTATATGACTCAACGGTCGACGTGTCGTAAAACCAATAACCAACCAACAACTCGGGAGCGAAATGTGGTGATAGGCTTGATCGCATGACGTCACATCGTACTCAGCTCGGGAAGGAGTGACATCTAAAACATAACAGGTTTATGTTATTGTTTTATTGTTGATCTATTTTTTGTTTGTTTGTCAATTACCCTGCACTACTATGGCTCTATCTAGTTTTACATCTAGTTTTACAACATGCTTTGGTATAGTATCCGTCGGTAAGCTGGTTCTACTCGTGCTCTCGTCGCCAGTCATTGGTCAGGTTTCCCTTCGTCACCGTCATGATTCCAGTATTTTACCATGCGCGCGCCTAGCCCACGCCCTTCTCAGTTTCCCTTCCCGCCTGATAGTTTGATTCGCCTGCTTCTGCTGCGGCGTGTATCATCACGTGTGGTACACCGACGCGCAGTACCTACTGTTCTCGTCATTGCATCATTCTCCACCTCGTGTCACCTTCCAGCGCGTCTGTTATTGTCCAGTCCAGTGTCTGTCTGTTCCAGTTGCAGTCCCCGGCCCGGCCGTCTCCGGCCTCCTCCCTTTGACCCGACTGTCTCCGGCCTCCGTCCTTTGGTCCGGCCGTCTCCGGCCTCCGTCCTTTGGTTCGGCCGTCTCCGGCCTTTGGTTCGGCCGTCTCCGGCCTCTGCCCTTTGGTCCGGCCGTCTCCGGCCTCTGCCCTTTGGTCCGGCCGTCTCCGGCCTCCGTCCTTTGGTCCGGCCGTCTCCGGCCTCCTCCCTTTGACCCGTCCGTCTTCGGCCTCCGGCCTTTGGTCCGGCCGTCTCCGGCCTCTGCCCTTTGACCCGTCCGTCTTCGGCCTCCGGCCTTTGGTCCGGCCGTCTCCGGCCTCTGCCCTTTGGTCCGGCCGTCTCCGGCCTCTGCCCTTTGGTCCGGCCGTCTCCGGCCTCTGCCCTTTGGTTCGGCCGTCTCCGGCCTCTGCTCTTTGGTCCGGCCGTCTCCGGCCTTTGGTCCCGTTATCGGCCGACCAGTCCCGCTCGGTCATGTCCTACTCCCCTCTGATTCGTCGTCCTCTTTGGGCCCGTCTTGGGGCCTAAGGATCTTAGCGCCATTACCCGTCCTCTTAGGTCAGTCGCCAGGGTGTGGTGTAGTCACGGTCTGATCTACTATCCCCGTCTCTTTACTCGATTCAGCCTGATACGCCGAATACATCAGCCATACGATGGGTGGAGAAGTTTGACAATTATTGGTGGCAATGAGCGCTGCCAATTTGGTTGGAGCCACTCCACAGGGTCACAGTTAAGAGAGCAAAATGTTGGTGACGCCAATGAAAAGGTGGTGAAGTCCAAGCCCCACCAGTATAGGAAGCTCCACACCTGGAGTGGAGTGACGACGGAACATCAACACGCAGCAACTGCGACATCTGCAGCCCCCACCCCCTATCAGTCACGTTGTAATGGGTAATAAGAGCATGGGTTACATCTGTAGTTATTTGCGATCGATGTCATGGGTTTGGGCGTTGCGATCTTGTTAGTCGTGTTCATTCGTTGATGCACGACGCCGTCCGCTGCAGGGTTGAGTTGTCATACTCGACTTGTGGAGTGTGTGATGGACAGTGCGGACAGTCGCCGACCCCAGCGGCAGTCACCAGTCGTCTGTGGTCTCCACACAGTCCAGTCACCTCAGTGCGGGGCGCTGCCGCCCGACGGTTGGCCACACCAGCCGCCGCCGCGGCCGGCCCGGCCGGCGCCGTCTCATGGTCACGTGACCGGCTGGCCGGCGGCCGCGGCGGCGGCGGCGGCACCGCTCTGATCGGTCACGTGTCGAGCCGCATTTGGCCGTCTCACTCGGCGGCCCGGTCACGTGGCCGGGCCGCCACAGTGTCTGGCACGGCCGGCGCGGCCGGCGGCCCGGCGCCACTGTGGCGGCGGCTGCTGCACTGCTCACGCCGCAGTCGCTGTCCGTCCGTCTGTCTGTCTGTCTGTCTGTCTGTCTGTCTGTCTGTCTGTCTGTCTGTCTGTCTGTCTGTCTCTCTGCTTATTTGCTGCAGTCCCTGTATGTCGGTCCGCTGACGTGGATGATCCATCTGTAGGTCTGTCTGCTTACTGTCCCTATATGTCGGTGTATGTTTGCTGCAGTCCCTGTATGTCGGTCCGCTGACGTGGATGATTCATCTGTAGGTCTGTCTGCTTACTGTCCCTATATGTCGGTGTATGTTTGCTGCAGTCCCTGTATGTCGGTCCGCTGACGTGGATGATTCATCTGTAGGTCTGTCTGCTTACTGTCCCTATATGTCGGTGTATGTTTGCTGCAGTCCCTGTATGTCGGTCCGCTGACGTGGATGATTCATCTGTAGGTCTGTCTGCTTACTGTCCCTATATGTCTGTGTATGTTTGCTGCAGTCTGCCGTTGACCTGGATGACCCATCCGCCTGTCCCGTGTTGCGGTGTCTCGCTTCATGTGCCGTGGTAAGCCGCCTGATTCTATTCCGGACAGGCAGCATATCTGTGTCGGGTACTTGGTCGGTGGTTGCGGTCGCTGCGCTGATTGTTTTTTTTTACGCGCATGCTTCACAAAAGCGGCGTTGGATGTGTTGGATGTCAGCCTCCATGCTGACATTCGATCAGCATGGAGGCTGTAGGGACATTGTAGCGAAAAGTCAGTGCAAAATATCGGTTTTTCTAGCGTTGTATAGTCATAATCTATGTGTACATATTTGCGGCGAATATGTCGCACCAGCACTTAGTGAGTGATCCACATACAGAATATGGCTGACACTCCGAACGCGTAAATCAAGGTTCTAGCAGACGTCCGGTAGATTCTGTTTTCGCAACGGCGGTCCCGAGCGCAGGCCTACTCTATTTATTTATTTATTTATGTATTTTACGATTCATGCCCTCTACGTATAGTGGCTGTTATGGACAACTTACTTACTCTGGGACAACTGAAGAGTCCGCTTCGCCCCCAGCGAAGAGCTGAGCGATGTGATCTAAAAAAAGTGTGGCAAAGCAGCTAACCGGCTAAGTAGTTGTTTTTGATCAAGGAAGCGCTCTCAATGACATTTAGCAAACATGTGTACCTCTTCTCGTCATTTGAACACCGGAGCTGGGATGTCATGGGGGAAATGAACGGCAATAGTTTTGTTGTGGACTCCTCCGTGTGAACCGTGGAGACGTAACACTAAGGGTGCGCTCTTCATTCCGTCACATTCCGTTCTCGGATTCCGTGCACTCCGACGACATATGTCGTTCTTCGTTGATTCCGCACGAAATTCCCGCCCAGATTCCGTGGGTTCCGCGAGGAACGCACCGACTGTAATACTTGTCCCCATCCTGTGTGGTTTCGTGCAAGATGGCACATGGTGAATCAGACCACTATACACGTAGAAAGTGTGTTAGTAATTTTGTGAACACAATGCGTTGGGTTGAGTTGTACAAAGTGTTCTCGGTGTTCACATCACCAACGATGAGGTTCTTCTAAGCTAAGTTCGCAAGTTTACAAGTAGCCACACGAATGACTCACACAAATGACTCACATAAATAGTCCGGCGTGAAATTTTCCCGCGCGCTCCGTGGCTGCAGCCCACCGGAATATGCAACGTCACACAGCGCTGAATCCGCGGAACGAAGGCGGCAAAGAGCACACCCCAATCACCGCGTCTGAGTGAGCACACAGCCGCACCGCACCTGCGGCCGGCCAGTGGGCTGCGCTAGAGCCGCTGGTCGGGACGACACCGTCTCGCAGGCGGCCAGCGAAGCGCCAGTAGGTCGATGTGGAGCCCGAGGTGGACGCTGTGGCGATGGCTGTGACCGGCTGGCGGCCGTCGGATGTGGACATGCTGCGCCCCCCTGTCAGTACAACTTACTGCGCCTGGCTGGCGCTGGAGCTGGCCGCGGACGTGCGGCGTGTGTGTGTGGTCACAACCTGGTGGCACACGAACTGTGGGCCGGTGACAACGCGCCGCGGATCTCCCGCCGGTGGAGCAGACTTTTCGCAGGCGGCCGGTGACAACGTGCCGCGGATCTCCCGCCGGTGGAACAGGTTTTGGCGGGTGGCCGGTGTGACAACGTGTCGCGGATCTCCCGCCGGTGGGACTGGTTTTGGCCGGTGGACGATGACGCGTGGGCTTTCGCGCTCTCAGCCCGGTGACGCGTGGGCTTTCACGCGGGCTTTCGCGCTCTCAGCCCGGTGGCGAACCGGGCTTCGTGTCGGCTGCCGGCGGTCGATCGACAGTTTGAGTGCGCGACTCCGGGAATCGTGACACAGGCGCCCGACTATCGATCGAAACGGCGTCTGTGCAGCTGTTGTGCCGTCTGCACGAGGCCACGGCGTGGCACGAGACGCTGTCGCCGTCGGCACGCCGATGGGGTCACACCGTCACCGACTCTCTTCACCCCCCCCCCCCTCACCGCTCTCTGATGCATTCGTGGGGCGCCACGTCGGTCCGCGGCGCCGCCGGCGCTGTCCCTTCGCGCCACATTTCACGATGATTTGGCGCGATAGCATTCACGTGCCGGCGGACGAGCGCCTCGCTGAGCCACGCTCCTCACGGACCGTCACGGGTCGTGACGGGTCGTGGCGGTCCGTGGCGGTGCAGCTGCCCCCCCCCCCCCGCCAGGAGCCGCCGCCGCCAGGACGTTGGTCGGTGGCGTGCGGTGCGGTGTGGTGACGTCACGCGCTGGCAATAACATTGACCGGTGCGGTGTGGACGTATTGACTGGCCGCGGCCGGGGCTGGACGGCTGCGATGTGGGCCGCTCACTGACCTCGGCCGGGGCTGGACGGCTGCGATGTGGGCCGCTCACTGACCTCGGCCGGGGCTGGACGGCTGCGGTGTGGGCCGCTCACTGACCTCGGCCGGGGCTGGACGGCTGCGATGTGGGCCGCTCACTGACCTCGGCCGGGGCTGGACGGCTGCGATGTCGGCCGCTCACTGACCTCGGCCGGGGCTGACCTCGATGTGGGCCGCTCACTGACCTCGGCCGGGCTGGACGGCTGCGATGTGGGCCGCTCACTGACCTCGGCCGGGGCTGGACGGCTGCGATGTCGGCCGCTCACTGACCTCGGCCGGGGCTGGACGGCTGCGATGTGGCTCACTGACCTCGGCCGGGGCTGCCGCCACTGACCTCGGCCGGGGCTGGACGGCTGCGGTGTGGCCGCTCACTGACCTCGGCCGGGGCTGGACGGCTGCGATGTGGGCCGCTCACTGACCTCGGCCGGGGCTGGACGGCTGCGATGTCGGCCGTACGCGGTCACTGACCTCGGCCGGGGCTGGACGGCTCGGCCGCTCACTGACCTCGGCCGGGGCTGGACGGCTGCGATGTGGGCCGCTCACTGACCTCGGCCGGGGCTGGACGGCTGCGATGTGGGCCGCTCACTGACCTCGGCCGGGGCTGGACGGCTGCGGTGTCGGCCGCTCACTGACCTCGGCCGGGGCTGGACGGCTGCGATGTCGGCCGCTCACTGACCTCGGCCGGGGCTTCCTGACCTCGGCCGGGGCTGGACGGCTGCGGTGTGGGCCGCTCACTGACCTCGGCCGGGGCTGGACGGCTGCGGTGTGGGCCGCTCACTGACCTCGGCCGGGGCTGGACGGCTGCGGTGTGGCCGCTCACTGACCTCGGCCGGGGCTGGACGGCTGCGATGTGGCCGCTCACTGACCTCGGCCGGGGCTCGTGGACGGCTGCGATGTGGCCGCTCACTGACCTCGGCCGGGGCTGGACGGCTGCGGTGTCGGCCGCTCACCACCTCGGCCGGGGCTGGACGGCTGCGATGTGGCCGCTCACTACTGGTGGATTCGGCCGCTCACTGACCTCGGCCGGGGCTGGACGGCTGCGGTGTCGGCCGCTCACTGACCTCGGCCGGGGCTGGACGGCTGCGACACGTGTCGGCCGCTCACTGACCTCGGCCGGGGCTGGACGGCTGCGGTGTGGCCGCTCACTGACCTCGGCCGGGGCTGACGGCTGCTGTGGCCGCTCACTCCTCGGCCGGGGCTGGACGGCTGCGGTGTGGCCGCTCACTGACCTCGGCCGGGGCTGGACGGCTGCGATGTGGGCCGCTCACTGACCTCGGCCGGGGCTGGACGGCTGCGGTGTCGGCCGCTCACTGACCTCGGCCGGGGCTGGACGGCTGCGGTGTCGGCCGCTCACTGACCTCGGCCGGGGCTGGACGGCTGCGGTGTCGGCCGCTCACTGACCTCGGCCGGGGCTGGACGGCTGCGGTGTCGGCCGCTCACTGACCTCGGCCGGGGCTGGACGGCTGCGGTGTCGGCCGCTCACTGACCTCGGCCGGGGCTGGACGGCTGCGGTGTCGGCCGCTCACTGACCTCGGCCGGGGCTGGACGGCTGCGGTGTCGGCCGCTCACTGACCTCGGCCGGGGCTGGACGCGTGTCGGCCGCTCACTGACCTCGGCCGGGGCTGGACGGCTGCGGTGTCGGCCGCTCACTGACCTCGGCCGGGGCTGGACGGCTGCGGTGTCGGCCGCTCACTGACCTCGGCCGGGGCTGGACGGCTGCGGTGTCGGCCGCTCACTGACCTCGGCCGGGGCTGGACGGCTGCGGTGTCGGCCGCTCACTGACCTCGGCCGGGGCTGGACGGCTGCGATGTGGGCCGCTCACTGACCTCGGCCGGGGCTGGACGGCTGCGATGTCGGCCGCTCCTCACTGACCTCGGCCGGGGCTGGACGCTGCGGTGGCCGCTCACTGACCTCGGCCGGGGCTGGACGGCTGCGGTGTGGGCCGCTCACTGACCTCGGCCGGGGCTGGACGGCTGCGATGTGGGCCGCTCACTGACCTCGGCCGGGGCTGGACGGCTGCGGTGTCGGCCGCTCACGATCCGCACGGCCGCGGATCTGTCTTGGGCCGCTCACTGACCTCGGCCGGGGCTGGACGGCGACGGACCCGGCCGGACGGACGCGCTGCGGACTGGCCGCTGGACAGCTGGCCGCACGGACGGGCCGGCTACGGACGGACGCACTGCGGACTGGCGGACGGACGGACGGACGCACTGCGGACTGGCCGACGGACAGCTGGCGGCACGGACGGACGGACAGGTGGGCGGACGCCGATAGAGGGACAGGTAGGCGGACACCGATGGAGGGACAGGTAGGCGGACACCGATGGAGGGACAGGTGGGCGGACGCCGATGGAGGGACAGGTAGGCGGACACCGATGGAGGGACAGGTGGGCGGACGCCGATGGAGGGACAGGTGGGCGCACATGGATGGAGGGACAAGTGAGGAATACCGATGCAGGGACAGGTGGGCGGACACCGATGCCGTCAAAGGTGGGCGGACGCCGATGGAGGGCAGCTGGGCGGGCATGGATGGAGAGACACGTGGGCGGACATGAATGGAGGGACAGGTGGGCAGACACCGATGGAGGGACTGGTGGGCGGACATGAATGGAGGGACAGGTGGGCGGACACCGATGGAGGGACTGGTGGGCGGGCATGGATGGAGAGACACGTGGGCGGACACCGATGGAGGGACTGGTGGGCGGACATGAATGGAGGGACAGGTGGGCAGACACCGATGCCGTTGCAGGTGGGCGGACGCCGATGAACAGACTGGCGAGTTGAGAGGTAGAGGCCGAGCTAGCTGTACAGATCAATGCGTTAATTGGTGCGCATGCAAGAACAAATGTAGGAGCCGGCCACTGAGTGGATTGCAGCTATATGATCAACATGGTCGACGTGCCCTAAAGCCCAAATAACTAACTGAGTGGATTGCTGCACGGAGAGACGAGAACGTCGACGAACCAACACTGCTGTGAATTGCCTTGCGTTTGAATGGCAGACTGGTCGGACATGATGGTGATCAACGTGCAGGTGGATTAAAGCACAGGTGGACCGGCGTAATCTGTGCAATTGGCGTTACATTTGGTTGACAAGCAAACCTATACGAATGGACAGCCAGGGAGTGCCGATTGGATGGACGATTGAAAGTATGGGTGAATAAGCCTGAGGAACGGGCGGCGTACTGCAAGGAATGGACATGTAGACGAAGACCTATGAACGACTCTGGTGCGGCAGATTCATCCTTGGCTCCCGACTGTGACTGACATTGCTTGTGGCGACGTCGGTACGACAGCATGTGCGTCGAGTAGTTGGCCGGGTATAATGTTCACGCAACAACCTCGCTCTCCCTCCGCCCGTCTCTCCTCCCGCCACCCGTCACGCCAGAGGCCGGCCGCGAAGAGCTGCTCCGGATTTGAGCCGAATGCTGTGCTCCAGACTCGGGGTCGTGTACCGGCCGTTACCTCCAAACGTCGCGGCCGATGAGGACGCGAGAAGTTCCGAACACGTTGGGCCGAAACCACGTGACCTCTGCAATGGCACCCAGCGGCGGATATTATCGTCGGCGCCGCGGGTCACGTGCTCTCGTTTGGCGGCGACGCCAGGCGCTTGCGAGGCGGAACGGCTGTACGGGCGGAGTTGACGATCTGGCCTCGTCATCGGGGATGATTTAGGAGGCGGCGATCACCGGCCGTGACGTCACGAGCACGACATGTGGCCGCGAGCGCTGTCGGCGTGGCACGGCCCGAGCCGCCGCCCTTGGGGCGCCCCCGGTGGTCGGCGGTCTGGTGTCGGCGTGGCACGGCCCGAGCCGCCGCCCTTGGGGCGCCCCCGGTGGTCGGCGGTCTGGTGTCGGCGTGGCACGGCCCGAGCCGCCGCCCTTGGGGCGCCCCCGGTGGTCGGCGGTCTGGTCCCCGCGGCGGTGTGGTGCAGTGGCCAGGTGGTGAAGGCATTCTTGTCGGCGTGGCACGCCCCGAGCCGCCGCCCTTGGGGCGCCCCCGGTGGCCGGCGGTCTGGTGTCGGCGTGGCACGCCCCGAGCCGCCGCCCTTGGGGCGCCCCCGGTGGCCGGCGGTCTGGTGCCCGCGGCGGTGTGGTGCAGTGGCCAGGTGGTGAAGGCATTCTTACTGCCGCCCCCCCCCCCTCCCCCTTGAGAAGTGATTTGTGCAGCTCGTGCTCCGCTCCGGTCGTCGGGCAAAGTCCGCCTCCGGGTCAGGCCGGACGGGCGCCAGGTTTGCACCGTACCCTTAGATATGTATGCATGCCGGAGCTGCACCGTACCCCCGAGATATGTCTGCAGACCGGACCTGCACCGTACCCCCGAGATATGTCTGCAGACCGGACCTGCACCGTACCCCCGAGATATGTCTGCAGACAAGAGCTGCACGGTACCGCCGATATATGTCTGCAGACCGGAGCTGCACCCTACACCCGGGTTGTGTGACTGCTCTCTGTTGCCACTGATCCACCTGATTATGTGACTGCTCCACCTGTGCATTGTGCGACTGCCGTGCGTTTCGGGACCACGCAGCTGCTCCACATCTCCGGCCCGTCTGGCAGCTTTGTCGCCAGCTGTTGCGGCCGCCGTGGACCTTAGGGTTGTCTGCCTCCTCCGTATCTTGGTGTCCAATAGACGTTGGTTATTGGTTATTAGTTTTTACGACACGTCGACCGTTGAGTCACGTAGCGTCGCCGATCTCTCACGCCGATTGGCCGCGGGCGAAGAGTAGCGACAGGTGAGACTCGAACCCACAATCTTTCGATTGTGAGACGGGCAACTTACCCCTAGACTACTCGTCCCGTCCGGTAGACGTGGCACCGGCTGCGCACCCAGAACAACTGCGAGCCCCAGCACTCTCATAGCGTCCCGCTACTCAATCGGCCCCGAAGGTCTTTCACTACGGTCGACACACGGCGCGGCGACGTTCGTCGGGAACGAAATAATACCAGCGGCGACCGAGTTTCGAGCCGGCGGCCTCCGCGTTGGCTGCCGGGAGGCTGCTGCGATGGACCGACGTAACCAGCGACTCGGGCCGTGATGTGCGATCCGAGGGCCACGGCCACCTCATTGCTCCGCTAACACTGTCGGCACGTTTCGCTCGTGTATTCACATGTATGTGTGTGTGTGTCTGTGCGTCTGTGTCTGTGTGTGTCTGTGTCTGTATGTATGTTTGTGTCTGTGTCTGTGCGTCTGTGTTTGTGTCTGCTTGTGTATCTGTGCGGCTGTGTGTCTGTGCCTGTGTGTCTATGTCTGTGTGTCTATCTGTGTGTCTGTGTCTGTGTGTGTGTGTGTGTCTGTGTATGTGTGTGTGAGGGGGGCATGGATGCGTGTATCGGTGTTGGCCCGGGGTTGTTTGTTCGGTGCCGCCGTGTTCCCTGTCACGCGACAGGACCGTGACTGTGACCGTCGCAGAACGTTGCTCCTGTTGCGGTACACGGCGCTGGCGTCCGCGCCCGTCGCCGGTCTGACGTAATTGTTACGTCACGGCGGTGTTCGTGCGTGGCGGCGGCGGCTGGGCGGGCGCCTGGTATGCCGCTGTCCGGCCGTCCGGTGTTGTTCGCCGCGGTGTGACCGCACAGGTCATCGTCTGACCCGTCATCGGTCGGGTCGGCCGCGGCCGGACTGATTCCGGCCGGTGGGGAGCCGGGCTGGAGCCCCCCCCCCACCACCACCGAGGTGACATGTGAGGCCCCCGCGTGTCACCACGACCACGACCAGGCCCTGTCACCCCTGTGTCAGGGCCTGATCCTCACTGAGGTCAGGGCCTGGCTCCCACTGAGGTCAGGGCCTGGCTCCCACTGAGGTCAGGCTTCAGGCGCCCTGATCTGTGCCGAGGTCAGGGCGCCTGACGGTGACAGCGTGTCACAGGCGACGTCCTGCAGCCCCACGTCCGCCATGCCGGTCTTGTCGGCCGAGGCGCGACCGCGTCTTGAACCGGGAACCTTTGTGTTGACGGCCGGGGCCGCCGGCTGCTCTGCTGCACGTAGAGATGCCCCGAGCTATTGACGCGCCGGCCCGTGCTGGTGGCGTGGACGGCCGGCACTCCGAAGTGGTCGAAGTCCGCGTCGGAGGTCAGTGACACGACGCAACTGACCTACGCTGACCTGTGAGGCTGGATCATGTGACGCGAGGTGACACGACCGCGGGCTTTTGGACGTTTTCCGGGATATGTAAGATATTGCGATGCTTCTCATCTTTAGCAAAAGTTATGCCGCTCTACCCCACTCCTCCCACTCTGCCCTACTCCACTACCTTCCACTCCCCTCCACTCCACTCCGTTCACTACCTCACACTCCACAAGCTAACTCTCACTCCACTGCACTCCGTATCGCTCACTGCCTCGTTCTGCATCCACTCGCTCCCACTCCGCTGTTGTCCCGTGAGCGGAGTGTTCGCACCCGTGCGTTGCTGTTTTTCCTTTCTCCATCCACGCAGCCGCGTGGGCGTGACCCGGTGACCTTGCACCGGTGACCTTGTCCTGGTTCTCGGCGCGCTTGCTAACTGCATGCCGACTGCCTGACACTTTCACCGGCATGCCATCGCGTTGACTTGCGCTCCAGAATGCCGGCACTGTTTTCCTGCCGTGGGTATCTGCCGCTTCGAACACCCGGGACGTGAATTGCACGTGTCGGGTCGCTTTCCTGGTCGTGCGAGTGCATGCATTTACACGATGCATGCCGCTGGCCGCTTGTGCAAGCTTTATATTGTGGAATGTGTATGCGTGGGCGCTCGAGTCGGCCTGTTTTCATCCGGCGAATGTCTGAAGTTGGTGTGACACAATCGGGGCTGGCATGGGTGAGTGAATGTGAACGTCGGCAAATGTGAAGGTGTGTGAATGGGTCGCAAGACATACCCGGGAGCTTTCCTCCTACGGGTGGGTGTCTGTACTTTGTGTGGTGCATTTTACCAGTGTCAGGCGTCTATTTGTGAGCTGGATGAGAGAGGGCACGTGTTAAAGGCTTAGTGCAATCGAGCCTCCGTGTCTATCAATTATAGGCACATTGCCTTGAGTGTGCATAAAATCACACGTCTGCGAGCATGTGTGCTGAGCCTGGGTGATCCTGGACGCGATGCACTCACCAAGTTGCACTAATATAGGGAGAAATAAAAGAGTTGTCCTCCCATGGGATTCAACTCGATACTTGGTGATACAAACCGAGCTCTTTAGACGTTTACCACTTGAGAAGGATGGCACGTGTCGGCTGCGACGCGAGATGCGACGCAATCTGCCCGCGCGCCGAAATGCTTCCGCGAGGCCCTTTCTTTGAGCAGAGTTTGATGGTACTTCAGATAAAAATGCTGTGATGATGGCTGCTAAATCCACGTAAAAAGGGCAGATCTGGCTGTGAGTGAGACCTTGAAGTGCCGTGTTGCAACGTCAAACATGGTTGATAATTGGCCGCCGTGAACCTCTTTCTTTCGATCCAGACGAAGAAGTCTCGGATGATTACTTGTAGACGACATCAATATTAGAAGAGCACATCTAATTCTGAGTGAAGAAGCGGGAACTCGAAGTGCTGTAACAGAAAAAGTTCATCGTTGTATAGAAGATTGACAACCTGTTCGTCACTCTTCATCTGAACTCACTCTTCACCCTGAACTCACTCTGAACTCTTCATCTGAACCGTCACTGTTCGTGACAGTTCAGATGCGCTTCTGTGCCATATACACGGGAGTAGACTGACTCGCTTCTGGGCTTCGCCCTCGCTCGTAAAAACGTTGCTCGTGAAGCACGCAAAATGCACTAACTTCCGCAAATAGCACACCAAAAAGTCCTAAGTATCCGTGCCTAGAAGGTAATACCGAAAATGTGTGGGGTCGGCTCGTGGTTTGGTGTAGTTCGCAGTTTGTGTGCCATGCAGGCAAGTGCCGAGGAACGCCGAGGTACCGAGGAGAGGCCATGATCCACCCTTTTCGGGAACCATGATCCACTCTTTTCCATATCCCGACGTACCTCTGCGTTGCGTGTATGTTCGTTGTGTGGAACAATGGAGTTCCTCCGTTTCAGGGAAACATGGCCTACTCTTTTCCATGCAACGACCCATGGTCGTTGCGTGGAAGAATGGCCTTTCCTCACAATGAATGACCTCAGTCGTGGTAAGAATGACCACTATAACTCCCCATGGCCGCGTGCCTCATGCTTAAGGCTCCGGTACTCTATTGCATATCTATTCCCCACATGATAGGAATTTAGTGTCAGCAGATGGTGCTTGAGCACCGCCTAAGACTGGCTGAGCACCCTCCTCAGCCTTTATAAATTCAGCATTGATGTGTCGAGATGCACCACCTAGAAACCACAAGGCCATGTAGAAGCGCCACGTGAAATTATCGGAAGACTTGGGAAAACTCCGCTAGCGCTTCCCAGGTGATGTGTCATGGGCGATGATAGCCATGCATGTACCAGACACACAGCAACACTGATGTGTAAGCTACTCCCCGTCACCATTTCAGAGAACCGCTCCCCAACAGGCGCGCTCCTCCGCCCCGCAGAACTGTCGCTCCAGCGCTGGATGGTCGCTCCGTCGGCTGTGTTTCTCAGAGTTGCAATAGTGCGCAGCATGTGATCTTCAGTCGTCCTTGCGTACTGCGTAGTCTCTCAGCGTGTCCGACAGCCGCTCAACACGTGACAGATAGAGCAGCATGGTCCACTACCAGTGCTGTGTACACAGTGTGTCACCAGACTGGTGACACTCCACCGCCACACTGGTGACGGTCCACCGCCATACTGGTGACGGTCCACCGCCACACTGGTGACGGTCCACCGCCACTCTGGTAGCGGCCCATCGCCCAGGCCCCCCAGACGGTAGTCTATCGTACCAGGAGTCACCAGAGGGCCCCCTGGTGACTGTCTACGGCCAGACTAGTGGCAGCCCACCACCTGGCTGGTGACGGTCCACGGCCAGACTAGTGGCAGCCCACCACCTGGCTGGTGACGGTCCACGGCCAGACTAGTGGCAGCCCACCACCTGGCTGGTGACGGTCCACGGCCAGACTAGTGGCAGCCCACCACCTGGCTGGTGACGGTCCACGGCCAGACTAGTGGCAGCCCACCACCTGGCTGGTGACGGTCCACCGTCAGACTTATGATGAAGCAGGGGCTGAGAGATAATGATACTGAAACCCCCCCTGCTCGACCCAGCCGGTCTACCTATTCTTCCAGCTGGGACAGCTATTGGCCTTTGCTGATGTATGTTCACATGAAGCTTGCGCTGCAATTGTAGAATGCTGCACCTTTCTCGCACAGGTTAATCTGTCCTTGCTATTAATATTCAGTTATCTATCTAATCTGTATCGAAGTTGATTTATGAACCCGGTATGTGGTCGCCACACCATATGGACTAACCTGAAAGTTAAAGTGCCCTGAACAGTAAACGAACGCCTCTGACTTACCCTGTCTTAAAATGGGTGCAATAATGCAGTGCAAATGTTTCTTGTAGCTGCGCACGAGGTTGCAATTTCCCGGTCAAGCACGCGACACAATTAGCCGTGCTACCTTCGTGCGTGCTATCAGCCTCAACCATACAACTAGGTAGCTAGGTGACCTGCGTGAAGAACCATACCAGAGTCGCAATGCTTGTCTGTATTGGATGTCATGAGCAACTGAATGAATTTCTAGCCGGTATTTTTACGAAGCTGCACCGTCCGTAAATTGTAATGTGATTTTATCCTTTATCTTTTACAATTTTATCTAACGTGATGGCAGGAATGTGATCAATTGACTAGGTATTTCGTAAGTTCCACAATGTGGCAGTGCCTTAATAAATGACTGACTTTGCAATCCACATGGGCCACCGCTTGGGAACTGCAGTTCGCACGTTTAGTTATACAATGCATTTTAGATTCAGAATATATGTTTGCCAAGGCCTCACGCTGAGTATGTTTCTCCCTACGTGTTCGGAAACTCGCAAGGCCTCACGCTGAGTATGTTTCTCCCTACGTGTTCGGAAACTCGTAAGGCCTCATGCTGAGTATGTTTCTCCCTACGTGTTCGGAAACTCGTAAGGCCTCACGCTGAGTATGTTTCTCCCTACGTGTTCAGAAACTCGTAAGGCCTCATGCTGAGTATGTTTCTCCCTACGTGTTCGGAAACTCGTAAGGCCTCACGCTGAGTATGTTTCTCCCTACGTGTTCGGACACTCGTAAGGCCTCACGCTGAGTATGTTTCTCCCCACGTGTTCGGACACTCGTAAGGCCTCACGCTGAGTATGTTTCTCCCCACGTGTTCGGACACTCGTAAGGCCTCACGCTGAGTATGTTTCTCCCCACGTGTTCGGAAACTCGTAAGCACCGCACTCTTTGCCACACACGAGCGTTGTCGGTTTCTGTGAACCAGTTCACTCACCTCCGCCCTCCCATCCACCGTTCCAAACATAACACAAACCCAAGCTCAAGGTCAAACCCGAATCCAAGCCGAAGTCCAAGCCGAAACGCAGTGTGAGCCCAGCCTGCCGTTATTACGGCGCGGGCACCAGGCGTAGGAGAGTGATGTTTTAGAGGCGTGCTGGACCATAAAGGTCACCTGCGCCGCCTTTGAGCACCAGGGCACACAGTACACAGCCAGACACTGTCACAGTACGGCGCGGGCACCAGGGCACACAGTACACAGCCAGACACTGTCACAGTACGGCGTGGGCATACAGTACACAGCCAGACACTGTCATAGTACGGCGTGGGCACCAGTGCACACAGTACACAGCGAGACACTGTCACAGTACGGCGTGGGCACACAGTACACAGCCAGACACTGTCACAGTACGGCGTGGGCACCAGGGCACACAGTACACAGACAGGCTGTGTCGGTGAGGGCGATTCGCTGTTGCGTCGCGGTCCGAACGACGACCGACCTACTGGGGGGCGACGCACTCGGCCTGACGCGGGCAGCCCCACCCACACCACCACACACATATATACACACACATACACACATACACACACACACACATACACATACACATACACACACACACACACACACATACATACACATACACATACACATACACACATACACATACACACACACATACACACACACACATACACACATACACACATACACACACACATCCATACACACACACATATACACACACACATACACATATACATACACACACACACATACACATACACATACACACACACACACACAAACACCGGCCCGGTGACCTGGACCGTGTCGCACACATCCGACAACGGTCCGTCTCATCTGCCGCAGTGCGGGTCCGACGTGAGTGTTGCCGGGTTTGGAGACGGGACGAGTGTCGGGTATTGGGTATTGGGAATGCGGCCGGTGCTTGGGTCTAGGTCAAAGCAATACTTGCATTGCAACAGTTCGGTGTAGAATGCATTGTATTTGGAGTTCTGTGGAGTTCCCTTGTGGAGTTCTGCCGGAATTATCGCTGTTCCAATGCACCTTTCCTGACAACACTGTGTTGTAATGTTGCGTTGTTGGTGATGGCATTGGTGAATGCGGCCAATGAAGAAGTATGTGCATTTGGCTATCCTGCGTTGTCCGATAATATGAACAATTGAACATCTGCTTCGAACTGTAGGAAACGCATATTGGTTAGAAGGATGAAGTAATGCACTTTATGTGACAAATAAAGAACCGGAAAATAAGTAGTTAAATTATATAGCAGAGAAATTCGTTAGATTAGATAGATGAGACAGTAAATATGATTAAAAAATGTTTCCCAGCGTTTCGTTCCATTGTATTGTACCTATCACGGAAAAAGTGTCACGATGTCGATGAAGGCTATGCAGTCTGAACGTCAGGCGAGATAATGGAATTTTATCCAAGGATTACAATTGTAGAGAATATATTTCTATTTTTGGTTCATTATTTCTTTATTTCAAGCAAAAACGGCTTGATGCCATCTGCTCATGCCATTAAGGTGCCGCTATTACAAAATCCTCGTCAGAATATTCCCCATTGTGTCCCTAAAATGTGCAACGCATCGACGTATGAACGTTTTTATCATGCGGCTCATCTTGCCCTTATGTTCATGTGTGATATGCAACATATCCCACAAAATATCCCTCGGTAATCCCACCGACTAACCGGTGGGATTACCGAGTCCACCTTCGACCAACCGGCGTGGGAGGTTGACGACACTATATAGCCCAGCAGGCGGATGCGTCGTTAAGAAGGACCCAGGAATCAAAATAGAGCTCCCGTCATTCTTTGTTCTGTTTTGTGCATAACATCTCTGCGAGGCCTGTGTTGCTTCATGTGGTGAAATTGCCGTCACCTGTTGTACGGTTCAGCTGAGGTATTGCGCCGCTCACATTATCTGTTATAGCGTTCATCTCAGCTATTGTAGTGCTCAACTTAGGTGTTGCACTGCTTCTAGATATCGGAGCGATAGTCTTAGCCATCTTAGTGCTTGCCTTCGTGTTTGTAGCTTTCACTTCTCCACACTTTTTCCCTCACAGCATGCTATTAATGTTAATTCTCAACTTTTCGGGTCTGGTTCTTAGTTGAAAATTGCATACACCTTGTTGCACAGTGGAATTGCATGGATCCGGACTGCAACCGGAGGGGGTAACAAGTGATCGATGGCAGAATTAAACGGTGAGCTCACCGAAGCATCAGACATCGCCTGCCTTAACATGCAATGCCTTCGGGGTATCGGGTGAGGGGGGGGAGGAGGGTTGGACTGGAGGCTGATGCACCTCGCCTTTTGATGCATTCCAAGCACGTGCATAAAGCGACAAATTGCCACCCTTCACTTCCTCACCATGCTGCACACAGCTTGGACGCTCCAACTATGACAGCAGTGGATTCAGCACCTTCCTTCGGGATGTGATACTGATGAGATTGGCTATGGCAGCACAATGGGCATGATCGGAGGAGTTTGAATTGTTGAGGAGTGTGCATTGCAAATATCAGGTGAATGGTGCTAGATAGGCTGGGATGTATAGCTCCCTAGGAACTTGAGATAGTGGATTGATTGGGGTGAGAGCATGTACTTTTCTGATATCTTTTCTAGACAGGCTTAACCCAGGTGAGCCCCTGTGGCTCTTATTAAGTCTTAACACTTTATGACTTGATATGACTTTATGACGCACGCCGTCATGTCGCCCCGGTAGCTCCGTTGGCTGGAGCGCCAGCCTGCACTGGTCTCCCCTGTCCTGGCAAGACGGGGTTCGAGTCGCTTCGCGCGCTCGCATTGTGTGGATGAGAGGGTCAACTGGCAGCTGGCTCGATAAGGCCGGGGACGAGCTACCGGTGCGGCCGTGTCGGTGCATTGACGGCACGTTAAACTCCCGGTCCAAATTCTGCCGTTGAACTGGAATTCCTTGATCGGGTGGTGGGGCCAGGGTTCACGCAACAAGCTCTGCTTAGCAATAGAACCCTGGTTCATAAAGCCATCCCCAGCAAGAATTCGGACTAAATTTCTATAAAAAATAGACGCTTCTCATTGCACGTGATGGGTTTCAAATGTGGAAACTGAGCCATGCGCTCTCTGGAAAATGCTGACCACGCATGCGTTCGCCATTGTCGATATGGCTCGCTGACTATTTGCCGTGTCAGTGCGAAATGTCGAAATCCCATCAAGATAAACGTGCACAAACCGGGTGGTAATGTCAGACGACTGTTCACGGTACCGAGCTAATGTCGGTCACGCATCATGCGCCCGCCTGGAGTGTCATCAGCGATAGGTGACCGCACGCTCACTGACCTCTGCTCCTGTTTATGTCAGTCCCATGTCATTACAGTCAGTCCACATGTCATCACAATCAGTCCCATGTCATCAGCGACAGGTGACCGTCTACTGACCCCTGTTCCTGTACATGTCAGTCCCATGTCATCACAGTCAGTTCCATGTCATCAGCGACAGGTGACCTCACGCTCACTTACTGCCGCTCCTGTTTTATGTGAGTCCCATGTCATTACAGTCAGTCCCATGTCATCACAGTCAGTCCCATGTCACAATAGTCAGTTCCATGTCACACAGTGACCTCACCTCACTTACAGCCGCTCCTTTTTATATAGTCCCATGTCATTACAGTCAGTCCCATGTCACAATAGTCAGTCCCATGTCAAAAGCATCATGTCATCAGCGACAGGGACCCACGCCACTACTGCCCCCTGTTTTATGTGAGTCCCATGTCACAATAGTCAGTCCCATGTCATCACAGTCAGTCCCATGTCACAACAGTCAGTCCCATGTCATCACAGTCAGTCCCATGTCACAACAGTCAGTCCCATGTCATCACAGTCAGTCCCATGTCACAACAGTCAGTCCCATGTCATCACAGTCAGTCCCATGTTACAATAGTCAGTCCCATGTCGTCAAGCGACAAGTGACCGCACGTTCACTGACCGCTGCTCCTGTTGGCCTGTTTCAGGAGGTCACACACGATGCCTCTCTACGAGGAGGACAGCTTGCTCGGGTGAGTGGGCGCCTAGCAGCACCGCACGTACTCTTCGGGGTGGAAGTCACCCTCCCACACATACACGTATCGGCCTAGCACCATTGCACGTGCTCTTCGGGGTGGAAGCCACCCTCCCCCAGATGACGAGTATCGGCCTAGGGCCACTGCAATGCACTCCGTGGTCAAAGTTCCTCTTCACACACTACCGCACAGGTTATGGGTTCGAGCGCCACCTGTCAAAGCTACTCTTCGCCCGCGACCAATGTATCGGCGTAGAGACTGCATTGGCCAAAGTTCCTTCACACACGTACACGCGCATGTCGATCGTGCCTAGCGCCACTGCACATACACTCAGCGGTCAAAGTTCCTCTCCACACACGTACACGCACATGTATCGGCCTAGCGCCACTGCACATACACTGGGTGGTCAAAGTTCCTCTCCACACACGTACACGCACATGTATCGGCCTAGCGCCACTGCACATACACTCGGTGGTCAAAGTTCCTCTCCACACACGTACACGCACATGTATCGGCCTAGCGCCACTGCACATCATGTATCGGCCTAGCGCCACTGCACATACACTCGGTGGTCAAAGTTCCTCTCCACACACGTACACGCACATGTATCGGCCTGCGCAAGATGCTCAGTCTGTTGGAATTGGTAGACTCCACCAGGCACGTTACTTGAAAGGAAGTGTGCGGGGAGCGCAATCTTGATACTCACGTTAAGTAAGCCACCCAGAAAGTCTCATGAACAGCCAAGTACTCTCAGACTCCGAAATATATCATACTCGTCGTAATATTGGACGTCATTGTGCTGGCGGGCATCATCTTCGCCGCCTGAGAATTGTGTCATGTTGTATTGCAATTTATGTTGTCAGACAAAGTATGCTCATCCAACCCAGGGAGTTTTCACAGTCAGGAAGTGCGCTTCCACTTGGGAATTTGACCACTGTTCTGTTCTTTTCCGTTCAATACTTTGTCAGCGAACAGTACCAATGCTGTACGGTCGTCGATTACTGCGCGAGAATCATGCGCGTCTTTTGACGTTTTAATTTGTGAATCAGTTATTATTGGCCAACTTGTGGGCCCACCAAAATGAAGGTACTGCCTGCGTACTGGACTGGTTCGGCGCTGGCGATTGGACGTACCTTCAGTCGGGTATGGGGCGGTGGATACCAACCGAATACCTTTGACACCAATCTCCTATCAGTGTCTGGTACGCCACGTGTATGTATCCGATACAGTCCCGGTTATTATTAGCTGAGAAAATATAATAATACGGCAAAGAATATTCGTGAAGCAACCTTTTGTTACCCTTGGTTGATGTTCAATGTCAAGATCCGAACCTAGTACATCAACGAAAAACAGACCCGACACGTCGGTAGTTCGTTGTCATTTCTCCAAATGATTCGCGTGAAGATTTCACTGATTTTTCTCCGTCTTGTTTGGTGTATCCCCTTCTTACGAAATCTGAGGCTACTGTCGAGCGCACAAAATCGATCAAGACCCGGACCACTCTGTGTTGCCCAGAGTTGCACCAGGGTGACTTTACCGGGACCATCGCGATACCTGGACTATGCTTGGGTAATGACTGTTGTTCTGGGCCGAGGCCGGTGTAACGTTGGGCTGGTGTTGGGTTTTCACTGCTGTGCACACCGGCTGTGCTTGGGTTAGCCCAGGCATATGGGTGCGCCAATGGCCGGGTGGTGCTGCGACGATGTCGGTGCGACGTCGGGCCGGTGTTGGGTTTTCGCATAGGGACTGTGTTAGCATTCATTCTTCCTGCGCTCTGAATCCGAATGAGTCTGAGATGAATCTGTGTACGACACTCATTTTGTAATAATTGGTACCAATTACGCATATCTACGTCTATGGAACAATCTTTTTTGTTGTTGTTGCAAATCTCGTATAGCATTGAAGATAAGCCAGCAAAATTCAGTGTGAAAGAAAAGTGCAATTCGTGCCTTATGTTTTGAGCAGCTGTCTTGCACAACGTTCATGCACATCCCTACGAAATGCTGCAGGTTCTAGAGACTTGTTCAGTGTTCGGGCGTGTGTGGCGGTGCTCTGTGTTGTCTGTGATGCGGTCGCATACGTCTGGGCTTGTCCGTTTGATCGATCTGTCGACCTGTCGACCTGTCCGTTTGATCGATGTGTTGATCGTGAAGCGGTGTGCCACGTGGCGTGCGCCCATGCCGTACAGTTGGCCTCACGGGAAGGGGCTCGGCGGGGTGAGAATGAGTTCCGGTGAGCGGCTCTGCTCCCCCGAAGAAAACATCGCTCCTCAGCAGTATTGGAACCCGGGGCTACGTCGGGAATGTCGGGCGTTCCAGACACTGTGCCATGCAGAACCGGTAATGGTCGACCATACGGAGGGATTACAGAAATGTTATTGATAAGAGTTCTTCACTTTGATGCGAAGAGGCAAAAATATGTTATTAATGATAATTATTCACTTCGATACGAGGAGCTTGAAAAAATGTTATTGATGAATATTGGTCAGTGACCTGCATCAGTGCTGTGGCAAAATTTCCTCAGAATCCCTTAAATTTCCAGATTTTAGCCGCTAGTGTGGGGGTTGGAGGAGCATTAAATATAGTCCCTCAGACCCGGTACGTGCCGGGACGGGCTGGGTGAGTCACGTTACCCAGAGGGTGACACGTGCACCATCTGGCCGGGGCACTCACCGGACTTCACCGCACTGAATATGGTCCCTCAGACCCGGTACGTGCCGGGACGGGCTGGGTGAGTCACGTTACCCAGAGGGTGACACGTGCACCATCTGGCCGGGGCACTCACCGGACTTCACCGCACTGGGCTTCGTCCTATAGAGCCGTCTATGTAGTACGGTGAAGTATTTTGTTCGTTTAACCGATTTTGCCCCTGCAGATTAGGGAACTTTCCGATCACTCGGGGGGGAGAATTACCCCTCCGGTTAACATCGTATGCGAGTATCTGCACCTCAGGAACTTAGGTGACCCAATCGGCCCTTTTTGTTGTGTTCAATACCACCGTGATTTAGCTTTTTAAACAGGTATTTTACGAGATCGAAGTGATCAAAGCAGGATGTGCCGCGTCCTTGGAATATCCAATCGCCGCATCTTGATCATCGCTGCCACACTGTGGGCCTCTTGTAGGTGGCGCCAGGCGCGGATAACGTAGCAGATAATACTTGCGTATTCTACCGCTAGGTGGAAGCGCGCTCACTACAGCTGACCGATTGGAACGCGATGTTTCGGTGGAAGCACATGCGACGGAACGGGGGAGGACATGATGCCCCACCCTTAAATCCTGCAATTTTACCTTGACCCCACGGCGTTAATTGAAAAGAATGAACCTAAAATCTATCGGTGTTTCCCCCTAAATTCGGACGTTCCGACACCTGCCAATGAAGGTCGCTGAAATGATGGTGCAATGTTCCAATGATGGGAGCGACCAGATCAGCAGAATCGCTGGCATTATTCCGCGACAGCTTCAAAATGGCCGACGTGAGCACTTCAATGACTTTCCATGGCTCTTCCCCGCCTCTATGTGCTAGTGATATCTTTTACAACAAAACAGCAATCATGTTCGGTGTACGGCATTGGTGCGGAGGCTATTATCATGGGCATGCGGGTCGCTTGTGTGAAAATGAACGTCATTGGCACTGGCGGATCCAGGGAGGGGCCATTCCGGCCATGCCCCCCGAAGCACTTAAAGGGTAGGAGCATAGTGTCTCGTCCCGCTCCCCCAACCAACAGAAGTAAACTAAATTAAAATGCAGTAACCTTTGCCGAGGTTAAAAATAGCGTTCCGGATGAAAGAATCTCCAATATTAAAGGCATTTTTTAATTGTTTGGAATCCCAATATGGTAGCATAGTAGATTCTGACACACATCGAGGGTTCTTTGCTGCTCAAGTTCTGCTTACAGCAAGAGTTGACAAAATCGGATCCGCCAGTGTGTACACGTGCACGAACGTTGATGTGGTGCAAGACGTTGAACGTCAACGTGAACGTTGTGGTAAACAAGAACAAGAATCCGGTAACTTAGAAACGGTGGAGGTAGGCTGGGGCCCATACACAGGAAATTATGTTGTCTTTTTTTTAATGGGTCCCTTTGCCAAATAGTGGTCGAAATCCGGTGCTTTTATACCAAAAATGGTGGCAGGATGGGCACCATCCAAATCTGTTTGACCCCTCCCCTGATGCAAATCCTAGGTACGCCACTTGGGGGCGGGGGCTGACGCCGAAAGCCGAAAGTTGCCCCCCCCACCAAAAAAAAACTATGGGCTAAATCTCCACCAGTGGGCGCTAAATGGCCTCGTAGTCGGCGCGCCCTTCAGCCCAAATAATCAATCAAACTAGATCCGCCAGTGATCATTGGTGTATTGTAATTAATAGTGAATATCAGGTACAGGGTGTAGCAGTTGATGCTGGGGGGGGGGGGGGTACCAGTGAGTTTGAACACGTTCCAGTAAACGTCACTGTGCACCAGTGAATGGCAGGGCGTCGGTTTCCCAACGCATCTACAGCCGGCAGGGCGTACACCGCAGCGCACGCCGAGTGGTGCCCTGGCTGCGCCATTGACTGAAGCTGCGGAACCCGGCGCGTCCAACGCTCGCGGCGACATTCCCACAGGACACGAAGTGCCGCAGGCAGTTTTGATTGGTTTGCCGGTGTGCTTTTCCATGCAAGATTGCAGCCGGTCACGCGGGTGTCACGGCGAGGCGTTGTGCTCACTGCCGTGCGCTCCCGTCCGCGGACTCTGTGTTCGACCTGGTAGGACAGCTGGGCTGCCCGGGGCTGGATTTTCGCTTTGTAATCCTGGATGAGGAGACTGATATTTTCGGATGATCGATTACGGAGAGGACAATTTTTTCTTGAAACATGTGACATGAGAATCTCAGTTTGCACTTTACAGTGAATCTTGAGCAATTTATCACATTGCAGTTCATTGGTTAACAACACCGTGCAACCTGCAAATGGGGAAAATGAGAGGATAATTTTTGGGCCGAGCCGCCGAATAGTCGGGTCGGGTCGAGTCGGGTCGAGTCGAGTCGAGTCGAGTCGAGTCGAGTCGAGTCGAGTCGAGAGTCGGTTTTGTCCGTCATTGCAGCCACTCGTGGCAAACGGTGCAGCACCTACACGGGCTCGTCTCGACACTGGGCGCGGTACTGAGCTGGCGGCCAAACTCGGCGGCGTGATGCCGCGGTGCCGCCGGCGGCGGAGGCAGCCGCCGCTGCGGGCAGTGCGCACGGTGCGCGGGCTGGTGCCGGGCTGTGCCGTGTGGCGGGTGGCGGGTGCCGTGTGGCGGGTGGCGGGTGACGGGTGGCGGGTGACGGTGCCGGTCGGCGCGCCCGTCCACGCGCACCGGCTGTGACCGTGCGTGGAGAGGAGCCGGTGCCGGAGCACCGGCGTTGACCGGTGACGCCAGCGGGTGACGTCATCGCCGGCTGGTGACGACATTGCCGGCTGGTGCCGGCGGCGTGCGACGCTGCCCCGCCGCGTCGTCATGTCGGACACGCTGCTGCTCGACCTGTCGGCGCGCTCGCCGGCCGCCGTCGCGGTGGTGGCCACGTCGCCGCTCGATCAGGAGCGGGACGCGCTCATGTGGGTGTCTGCCGTCGGCTCCAGTGCCGCACGCGTGTGACAACGTGCGTGGGCGTCGGTGCGCTGTGTGCGATGTCGATTTGTTGTAGCTGTGCATCGACCTGTGTCGGTGTTGTGTTTCGGGGCGTCGGTAGCTCGGTGGCTAAGCTGAGCGTCTGGCACGCCAGAGGTACGGGGTTTGACTCCCCGCGATGTCCGCCCTTCCTGCAAGGGTGAGAGGCAGGCGACGCCATACGGCCTCACCTGCTGAGAGTGTCGAAAAGCCACAATCCAACAACAACAAGGTGGTGTGTTTCACACCGCGGCACTGACTTGGCTCGAGGTGTCGCAGCTCTGCGCTGACGCTGCGTCTCTGCGTGTGTCGCAGCCCGGCGGCGCCGCTGGACGACATCGAGCTGCGACACGTCAACATGCATCAGCCGTCGCCGCGCGCGGTGGTCAACGACGGCTCGCTCGGCCAGGAGCAGTACGTGGAGACGAGCCGCGGCCGGGTGTGCGTCGCCTGGCAGGGCGACCACCGCAAGCCGGCTATCGTCACCTACCACGACCTGGGACTCAACTGTGAGTGTGTCGCCCACCACCACCTGGGACTGAACTGTGAGTGTGTCGCCCACCACGACCTGGGACTCAACTGTGAGTGTGTCGCCCACCACCACCTGGGACTGAACTGTGAGTGTGTCGCCCACCACCACCTGGGACTGAACTGTGAGTGTGTCGCCCACCACCACCTGGGACTCAACTGTGAGTGTGTTGTCCACCACGACCTGGGATCGGACCGTGCATGTGTCGCTCAGTACCATCTGGGACTGAATTGTGTGTGTCGCCCACTATGACCGGGCACTGAACTGAAAATACCTTCTAAGCGTGTTGTGATTCATGAGGTGTCCTCGAAGCGTCTATCAGTCATGGGATGCTTTCTGGACTTGTCCTCGGCCTACAATACCCTCTGATCGATCCCAGTGTATTACTTCATCTAAGCAGACACATTGACCTTTCCCGTACCGCTGGCTGCATGCTGATGTGCCTGTTTTGAGGCTCGCAGAGGAGGGGGAGGGATTGGGAGGGATTTAGTTGAGCCGTTCTCGCTCGACCTTTCAGCCATCATTTTGCCATTCCTTGTCACGAGGATACCTAAGAATGGTCATCAACTGGTCACCTTTGTCCACAAAATGATCATCAACTGGCCACCTTTGTCCACACAATTGCCACCTCAGAAACGCCTTACTGCTCATGGATATCTTTGTGCCAAGGACAGCTGCACTGGACGGCGAGAGGCTATGGTTGCCGTTGTCGAAAACTGTGCACTGATATTCATCGGGTAGGTGTGACGTTTGCCGGTGCAGACGCACTGCAGTCTTGGTTGCGTCCACACCAGGGTCTACCACTGGGTGATTCTGTTCGCACGGAGGTGTGCCCTGGATGCGACTCGTTGACGAGCCGTCTGGCGCTCGGTCCGCTGCAGACGTGTCGTCGTTCCAAGGCTTCATGAACTACCCGGACATGAAGGTGCTGGGGGAGAGCTTCAGCTTCGTGCACATCAACGCGCCCGGCCAGGAGCCCGGCGCCCCTACCCTGCCAGAGGGGTGAGTGCGGAACCGGAGTAGGACGGGAAGAGGCTTCGTGCTGAATTTTTTCATCCAGAACATAGTCTCCTGTCCGGAAGTAATCCTTCTTCTTTTTCCCACCAGATTGGTGGCGTTTGACAATGACGATGTACTGTATTGTTCTTTGATAGGAATGCCATGACCTGTGTACTCCTGGACCCGACGTTCGTACCATCAATATCACAGCTGTCGAATAGTAATGGGAAGAAAACCAGACCTACGTCTCACATTCATTGGTTTCTTTTTAGACCATCTGATATTCCTAAAGCTATCGTTCCTTATTTATGACTGAAATTGCGTTGCCTCCCCGAACATCCACGAGTGCAGCAAGGAGTTCGTGATGCGAAAGCAAATATAAAGTTTTCCTCGTCGAGTATGCTGGTCCTAAAATTATGATGTCCACATCCAGGAATCGAAACTACAAATGTAACCATTAAAAGCGGAATAAGAGGTGCAAGGGCGCTATATGACCTATGCAGTCGATGCGTCCCTAAACTACAATAACTAACTAACAAGAGGTGCGATAAAACAATAAAAAGAAACGAACAGTTGCTGTGTATATGCTTCGACATCGTGATGCACCGAAAATCGGCCTCTTAAGAACTTGTCTTTGTTCTAATTAACTATGTGGAAGAGCATTGCCCACTACATTGCATTGGTTTACGCCACCTGAGTTGGCCAAGATTTAGCTCGCCACTTTCGCCCACCTACCAGGTGGGTACCTGGTATCACGGACACGATGCTGCCTGTGCTCAGGTGCGTGCGTGCGGCTGTTCCTCAGGTATGTGTACCCAAGCTTCGACGAGCTGGCCGAGCAGGCCGGCGAGGTGATCGTCAAGCTGGCGCTGAAGCGGTGCGTCGGTCTGGGCATCGGCGCCGGCGGAAACGTGCTGGCCCGACTCTGCCTCGCCCACCCGGATCTGGTGAGTGCCGCCACGCCCACCACCATGTTGCCACGCCCACCACCATGTTGCCACACACACCGCCATGATGTCACATAAACCGCCATGCTGCCACACACACCACCATGCTGTCACATACACCGCCATGCTGCCACGCCCACCACCATGTTGCCACACACACCGCCATGATGTCACGTAAACCGCCATGCTGCCACACACACCGCCATGCTGCCACACACACCACCATGCTGTCACATACACCGCCATGCTGCCACGCCCACCGCCATGCTGCCACACACACCACCATGCTGTCACATACACCGCCATGCTGCCACGCCCACCGCCATGTTGCCACACACCGCCATGCTGCCACACACACCGCCATGCTGCCACGTCCACCACCATGCTGCCACATCCACTGGCTGCGTGCCGTCGTCTGTTCCACCTTCGCTGATTGGTTACTTGCTGCTGTTTGTGTTTCGATGGGGTTAGAAATTAGATGCAGACATCATAAAGACACGTCATGGAGCACGATGTCGATGATTGGTTGGGAGCGACGTCGATTCAGTGCTCAGAAAGTGGTATATTCCACCATATTCCACCATATTCCACCATATTCCACGAATAATGGATCACTGCATGACAGTGTCCAAGGTCAGTTTGGGTTTAGCAAGGTAAGGCGTGGAATGTTTTGAGGAGCGGCTAAAGCTTAAGTCCATCTGACTGTGGTGTTGAGTTTCTCCCGCCCTGTGAGTGTTTACCTGCTTCTGTTGTCCATTCCGTGGGTGGTGGCGTGGGCGTGTTCCCCTCGCTGAGTGGGTATCGGCTTCTGCTGCTGGTGGTGGTTTCTCGGCGTGTCCCCCTCGGTGGGCGGCTATTTGGGTGAGCTTCCGTATCGATGGGCAGTCGCATGCGTCTGTCCCCCACCTTCATGGGAGGCGATGTGCTGCCGTAATCCCTCGATGGATGATCGTGCAGGTGTGTTACCATCCAGATGAATAGTTGGTTTGATCTGTTCTCTCGATGGGTGCCTATCGGATGAGTTCTCCTCTCAATTGGTGATTGTGTGAGTGTGTTCCCCCATTGACGGCAGGAACGTAGTCTCGAGAGCGGCTAGCTGTTCAAGTATTTCTTCCGCCGTATAGCCGCGTCGTTCTTGACTGTTGTCGGCTTATATTATGTATTGCTCTCCCGTGTGTATGCGCGCCGTTCACGTGTGTATCAGTGGACTGTCGGGGCCTGTTTGCCGGCCTTGTATTACCTGCATGTTTCCCAGCTTCAGTGTCTGTCTGTCTCAGATGTATTATCTGCGTTTTGTCAGTCATGGTATCTGTTTCAGCTGAATTATCTACGTTTATCAGTCGTAGTGTCTCTCTGATGCTGTATTGTCTACGTTTTGTCAGCCGTAGTGTCTGTCTCAGCCTAGCTGTATTGTCTGCGTGTTGTCAGCCGTAGTGTCTGTCTCAGCCTAGCTGTATTGTCTGCGTTTTGTTCGCCGTAGTGTCTGTTGGTTGGTTGGTTGGGCTTTACGACACACTCAGCGGCTGAGGCCGCAGTACGGCGTCGCCCGCCTCTCACCCTGGCAGGAAGGGCGGGTATCGCGGGGAATCGAACCCCGTACCTCTGATGTGCCAGGCGCTCAGCTTAGCCACTGAGCTAGCGGCGCCCCGCAGTAGTGTCTGTCCGATGCTGTATTGTCTGCGTCTCAGCCGCAGTCTACATCTCAGCCGCGGTGTGCGCGTGCGCGTCTTTCCCAGATGGAGTGTCTGTGCATGGTGAACACGGTGTCGACGGCGCCCGGCTGGATCGAGTGGGGCTACCAGAAGATGAACGTGCGGCACCTGCGCAGCTCGGGCATGACGCAGGGCGTCATGGACTACCTCATGTGGCACCACTTCGGCAAGGTCGGTGTCGTGCGCGTCGGCGGCGGCGTCGCGCCGCGCTGACGTGGCCGGCCGGCCGCTCGGCTGTGTCGGAACCTGTGTGGGTCACCGCCTGCCCTGGCCGCAGGGCGTTGTGCTCACGTGCGAACTGTGTCATTGCATGGTGACTTCGTGCATGCACCACGTTAATCAAGCGTGCCTTTTTCGGTTTTTTTTTAAAGCAACCTGTGAAAATATGTTCCTGATGCGTCGCCCGTCGTATTGCAGAAGACGTGCTGGTGATGCGCCTTGCACGTGCGGGCTGTCAGCAGTTAAACGGTGCTGCGCACCTGGATCACGCGTCGTTGTCGATTCTAATTGTGCCGGTAAATAACAAACACGCACAGACAAACTGAGCGCGCATGCGCCGTGTGCGGCAGCTGGACGAGGCGTCGCACGACCTGGTGCACCTGTACCGCACCCAGTTCCGGTCGGCTAACGTCGCCAACCTGTCGCTGTTCGTCGAGTCGTTCAACCAGCGCACCGACCTGGCCATCGAACGGCCGCTGCCCACCAACAAGCAGGTCAGGTCAGGTCAGGGGCCGGCGAGCGGCCGCTGTCCGCCAGCAAGCAGGTGAGGTCAGGTCAGGTCACGGGCCGGCGAACGGCCGCTGTCCGCCAGGGAGCAGGTGAGGTCAGGTCTGGTCACGGGCCGGCGAGCGGCCGCTGCCCGCCAGCGAGCAGGTAAGGTCAGGTCAGGTCTCTGGCCGGCGAGCGAGCGGTAGTCGGCCGGACAGCCCATCTGGGCCGCGTGACCAGTGCGGTGGGTCAGGCCAGGTCAGGTGGAGCGGGCCGGGTCGGCGCAGTTCGGCGGAAAGCCTGAACAGTGTGGCAATGGCGAGGTTTGTGGATGTTTATGTATTGCGAACGGCACATCTTGTGTTTGGGTTTGGGTTTGGGATCGTGTTTGGGTGGAAGTGCTGCATGTGTGTTTTTAGTGAATGGTGATGCGCGCTCGGCGCTACATCACCAGTAGCAGTTGGTGAGATCCTTAAGTCCAAACAACAACGCGATGAATGCTCGGACAATGTCATACTTGATTAAGTACCTGCAAGAGGTGCCCCTGACCACATGACCTACCTATTTCCCATGTAGAAGGTGCCCCACCTAAAGGTGTCCGTGACTATCTGACCTCCCGACTTCCCCTGCAGGAGGTGCCCCACCTGAAGGTGCCCGTGCTGCTGATCTGCGGGAACCGCAGTCCGTCGGTGGACGAGACGGTTACCTTCAACAGCCGCCTGGACCCGTCCAACTCGCAGTGGATGAAGATCCATGACTGCAGCCTGCCATTGGAGGAGCAGGTGGCCAAGGTGTGCCAGGCGTTCCGGCTCTTCCTGCAGGGCCAGAGCTTCGGTGAGTGGTGGCGGCGGTCTGCGGACAGTGCGGACAGAGGTAGCACAAAGGGACATGGCTTCGGTGGGTTGTGGCGGCGGTCTGTAGGGGTGACGGTCAGACCCATCCCTCAGTCTGACCGGGGTGTGCCGTGGCTGTCACAGTGGTCAGGTCCCGGATGACTATCAGACCCCTCCCGCAGTCTGACCGGGGTGTGCCGTGATTGTTACAGTGGTCAGGTCCCATATGACTATCAGATCCCTCCCGCAGTCTGACCGGGGTGTGCCGTGGCTGTCACAGTGGTCAGGTCCCGGATGACTATCAGACGCTCCCCTCAGTCTGACCGGGGTGTGCCATGGCTGTCACAGTGGTCAGGTCCCGGATGACTATCAGACGCTCCCCTCGGTCTGACCGGGGTGTGGCGTGGCTGTTACAGTGGTCAGGTCCCGGATGACTATCAGACACTCCCTCAGTCTGACCGGGGTGTGTCGTGGCTGTCACAGTGGTCAGGTCCCGGATGACTATCAGACCCCTCCCGCAGTCTGACCGGGGTGTGCCGTGGCTGTTACAGTGGTCAGGTCCCGGATGACTATCAGACGCTCCCCTCGGTCTGACCGGGGTGTGCCGTGGCTGTTACAGTGGTCAGGTCCCGGATGACTATCAGACCCCTCCCGCAGTCTAACCGGGGTGTGCCGTGATTGTTACAGTGGTCAGGTCCCATATGACTATCAGATCCCTCCCGCAGTCTGACCGGGGTGTGCCATGGCTGTCACAGTGGTCAGGTCCCGGATGACTATCAGACGCTCCCCTCGGTCTGACCGGGGTGTGGCGTGGCTGTTACAGTGGTCAGGTCCCGGATGACGGTCAGACCACTCCCTCAGTCTGACCGGGGTGTGCCGTGGCTGTTACAGTGGTCAGGTCCCGAATGACTGTCAGACACCCTCCCTCAGTCTGACCGGGGTGTGCCGTGGCTGTTACAGTGGTCAGGTCCCGTATGACTATCAGACCCCTCCCGCAGTCTGGCCGGGCTGTGCCATGGCTGTCACAGTGGTCAGGTCCCGGATGACTATCAGACGCTCCCCGCGGTCTGACCGGGGTGTGGCGTGGCTGTTACAGTGGTCAGGTCCCGGATGACTATCAGACGCTCCCCTCAGTCTGACCGGGGTGTGGCGTGGCTGTTACAGGGGTCAGGTACCGGATGACTCAGATCCCCTCCCGCAGTCTGACCGGGGTGTGCCGTGGCTGTTACAGTGGTCAGGTCCCGAATGACTATCAGACACCCTCCCGCAGTCTGACCGGGCTGTGCCATGGCTGTCACAGTGGTCAGGTCCCGAATGACTATCAGACACCCTCCCGCAGTCTGACCGGGGTGTGCCGTGGCTGTTACAGTGGTCAGGTCCCGGATGACTATCAGACACTCCCCTCAGTCTGACCGGGGTGTGCCGTGGCTGTCACAGTGGTCAGGTCCCGGATGACTATCAGACACTCCCCTCAGTCTGACCGGGGTGTGCCGTGGCTGTCACAGTGGTCAGGTCCCGAATGACTATCAGACACCCTCCCGCAGTCTGACCGGGGTGTGCCGTGGCTGTTACAGTGGTCAGGTCCCGGATGACTATCAGACGCTCCCCGCGGTCTGACCGGGGTGTGTCGTGGCTGTCACAGTGGTCAGGTCCCGGATGACTATCAGACACTCCCCTCAGTCTGACCGGGGTGTGCCGTGGCTGTCACAGTGGTCAGGTCCCGAATGACTATCAGATCCCCTCCCTCAGTCTGACCGGGGTGTGCCGTGACTGTTACAGTGGTCAGGTCCCGAATGACTATCAGATCCCCTCCCGCAGTCTGACCGGGGTGTGCCGTGGCTGTTACAGTGGTCAGGTCCCGAATGACTATCAGACGCTCCCCGCGGTCTGACCGGGGTGTGTCGTGGCTGTTACAGTGGTCAGGTCCCAGATGACTATCAGACACCCTCCCGCAGTCTGACCGGGGTGTGTCGTGGCTGTCACAGTGGTCAGGTCCCAGATGACTATCAGACACCCTCCCGCAGTCTGACCGGGGTGTGCCGTGGCTGTTACAGTGGTCAGGTCCCGGATGACTATCAGACGCTCCCCGCGGTCTGACCGGGGTGTGTCGTGGCTGTCACAGTGGTCAGGTCCCAGATGACTATCAGACCCCTCCCGCAGTCTGACCGGGGTGTGCCGTGGCTGTTACAGGGGTCAGGTACCGGATGACTCAGATCCCCTCCCGCAGTCTGACCGGGGTGTGCCGTGACTGTTACAGTGGTCAGGTCCCGGATGACTATCAGACACTCCCCTCAGTCTGACCGGGGTGTGCCGTGGCTGTTACAGTGGTCAGGTCCCGGGTACGCCTGCAGAAGACGAGACCAGAGTGAAGGTATTTGCTGGGGACGCCCTGAGCGTCCGCCCCGTCTGACTGGGCTGGTGGAGGTGTTGTTTCGTGCGGTGGCGGTGATGGTGGTGGGCCGGGTGGCGTTTACTAACCCCCAGCGGCGGCCAGTCCTGCCGTACGCCGCGGTGACGTCATGATGATGTCGCACACGCGCCATCCGGCAGCCACGTCGCGGCTGTCCTCCGTGTGCCGTGGTCGCGATGTGGTGGCCTACGCTGGCCGGCCAGACACGCCCGCACGGTTGGACCGTCCCCTCTCTCTGAATGGCTCGATCTCCATGTCTCACTATTGGTTGCCGGAACACCTAAACATATAAACAAATATATGAATATAAATATATATAAATATAAATATATAAAATATAAATATATAATCCCCTAAACAAACCAGTGGGGTTGGCTGTTGCATGGCGCACCATGTTGTTTTATGTGTGTATTATATATTTATATATATATATATATATATATATATATATATATATATATATATATATATATAAAACAACATTGTGCGCCATGCACCAGCCGATCTCAATGGTTTGTGAAATTCCAAACTTCAAAGTGCCAACCTCCCTTCGCGATATATCTTGTGTTAAAAGCTCCGAGCGTGCGCGCGCTTGTCGTGTCGCCTGTGCTGAACTGTGTGGCGTGGGGATGTGCTGGCGTCACACTGTGACAGCCGTAACAGCGGGCAGCGTGTGTCGCAGCGTGTCCCGCGGCACTGTTTGGCTGCTGACCGGGTCCTGGTGGGACGGCGAGCGACCTCGCGCGGCCGCCGCAGGGTCCTGCTGCGCTGCGTCTCGTGTCCGCGCCGCCGCGGGTCACACCCGTGCCGTGCCCGTCCTAGGTCACAGGCTCACATCTGTGCCGAGCGCTCAGTGAAGATAGCCATGTGCATTGCTCTGTCATAGCGTTCGCCTGCTCACATGGACGGTCGTGCTGTTAAAGGTCTGGTGGCACTTCGCTTTGCGACCGGTGTTTGCCGTTTGAATCCCGAATGGCTCTGTTTGAAGTCAATCTTGAGTCCACTGGGCCTCTTGTACATGTAGCTTCGCTGCTAGAAGAAAAAACGAGCTTTTAGCTAGTTTTTTTTTAACCGTTCAATGTAAATTCAATGGGATGTTTTATTGCTGTATTTCGAATTATCGTTAAATCCAGCAGACATCCAGAGTATTCTTTTGCTCTCGTCTTGTTTGGTCACCCACTCAAAATTTGGACCCGGAACCATTTTCCAAACGTGTCTATGCCCATGCTGTGCAAGACGGTCGAACCACACGATGCG
The DNA here is from genome assembly GCA_034440615.1 of Ashinkailepas kermadecensis. NCBI lineage: Eukaryota > Metazoa > Arthropoda > Thecostraca > Neolepadidae > Ashinkailepas > Ashinkailepas kermadecensis. The sequence continues at coordinate 277,661 of JAOTOM010004922.1, read as the reverse complement.
CATCAATGGGTGTCCACGCAAGCACGTTGAATTACCAGATTTGACTTCAATTATTGTTTTGTGTGCGTGTAAATTATTGCAGGGTTGCCTGGAGGCTCTCTGACTGGTATTTGGCTGGGCGCTACATGACCAATGCTGTCGATGCGCCCTAAAGCCATAATAATTAGTTAACTAACTAACTGGTATTTAATCTTTCAGAAACATATTAAATGGTTTTAAGCATGATTATAATATTTATGGTATGACCCTTTTTTTAAAAACAATTCATGAGCTTTCGGAGCTCCTAGCGGCTCCGTCGTCAGATGGTATATTAAAAGAGAAGATAATTAAAGTTTTTTTTCCACAAAAGTTCAAACACGGGACACCAGTAGTGAGGAATGAGGAACTTAAATGCAGTAAACACGGCAGAGGCTGTAAAACATCACACTTGAAACTTCCAGTTTTACTACGTGGAAGTTTCAAGTGTGATGTTTTACAGCCTGTGCCGTGTTTTACTGCATTGAAGTGCCGCTTCCTCACTGCTCGTGTCCTGTGTTTGACATTTTGTGAAAAACCTTAATTGTCTTCTCTTTTTCAAATACCATCTGACGACGGAACCGCTAGGAGCTCCGAAAGCTCATTAATTGTTTAAAAAAAAGGTCATCCCAGAAATATTATTATCATAACTTGTATTTGGCTTACCGTTCGTCACTAGCGTAATTCCAGTGACGAATAGAAGCCTTTTTCAGTCGGTAGTGGTACCTCCATTACAACATAGCACATGCTGTTATTTATTAAAAAGGCAATGGACATGGGTTGAAACAGTCTATTCGGTACTTAGCGCTGCCTGATATGTACCCGACGCAGTGCTTGATAGGTAGTAGCCGCTTGGTGTTGTTGGGTGCTGTAGTTATGGCTGTGCATCTTGGCTTTGGTGGCGGTGGTTCCGGTTGTTCTTCAGGTCCAACGTGAAGAAAACCATTAGCAGTCCATATGCCAGGAAAAATATTCCTTCTTAGTTTTCGGCCAAATTTGATCTCATTACTTTCACACAGCTCAAGACAGATTAAGCATATAGTTGTCATATTCACTTCGCCACCTTTAATAATGGCATGCAGGGTGTGCGGTTCTTGCCAAGTACATTACACTGCGCTAATGCTTGCAAGGAAGCTTTTAGCTTGCGTGTCTGTTTTGTTTGTTTGTTTTGTTTTGTGTGTGGCGTTCCCATGGTGATAAGACTGCGACGTCGGTGTGCTGTTGATTGTCGGGGCGTGTAGCTCCATTGCCGGCTCACGTCAGTTTCATTGTCAGCCCTGATCTGATGTATTCGACATGTGTTGCTACCAGGAGTGATATGCCTCTGATGCAGGGGCGTCACCGGGATTTTTTTCCCGCCAGCGTGCAATCGGCCTGCCATGGGGCTGGAATCGCTGTCAGGGGGGGGAGGGGATTTCACCTGTTGATTGCTATGCAGAATTTGAGCGTTCCAGGGGCCACAGGTCACGCGAAGAGGGCATGGTTCCCGCTGTCCCCACCATGGTGACGCCCCTGCTGTGACGGGTGAGCCGCCCAGCTTCTTGCAGCCACATGCTGTCTCGCGCAGGTCCCATGTCCGACATTGTGGTCGGCGTGGCATCCAGTGTCTCACGTGCTGCGTGTTTTCAGTGCCCGGTATCGGTCGGCGGCTATCCCTGGAGTCTCGCTAGCGCCATTCCCGCACCTGTCTCCTCCCTGCCGAGTCCTGTGACCGCATCCCGCACGGATCGGGGCCCCCATCACAGCGTCCGTAGTGAATCAGTAGTGTCAGCGGTGCCATCTCGCGGCGCGCGGCGGCACCGGTGGTTCACCGGGCGCCCGCTATGCGACGGCAGCGCTTCGTATTCCTTGTTTCTGCGACGTGACCGCAGGTGTTCATTTTTATTCGGCGGTGATAGTGTGCATGATATGCAGGCTGGGGCATGAGGCTATACACCGCAGGGAGTGTCCCGTGGATGCGAAGAGTCTGGCGAATGCGAAGAATCACAGATAGAACGAGTGTTTCACGCGTAACAGCCGGCGAGTCCCACGGTATGGTTTCCCTGGCGGAGGTGCGGACCGGGTTGAACGCTGACCAGGCAGCTGACCGTCGGTAAATACGCATGCAGGCTGATGGGTGTGCGAAAAGCTTCATGAACGGATGGCAGCACGTCCGGACGCCGCGTGGCATGCGCAGAGTCCCGGCACCGTTCCGAGCACGTGGCGCGGTCCCGCCCGGTCCTAGCCTGAGTCCTGTCCGCCGCCTCTGGCCCGCCAGTTCCGCTCCTGAACGACGTGACGCTGGCCGCGCGACGACGACGCTGGACCGTCCACCCGGCCGACCGGGTCTGGCTCGCCTCCGAGCTCGGCCAGTGGCCAACCGACGGCGGTGTGACGTCACCGATAGAGGCGGAGCCATCCGAGCTCCGCCAGTGGCCAGCAGCCGACGGCGGTGGGACGTCACCGTCCGAGGCGGAATCGGTGGGAGGATCATCGTCCGATGAGCTGTAGCGGTAACGACGATGCCTCGTCTCGTTCACTTGGCGATCAATACACTGCGTACCGAGCGAACGGTGAAATTTATTCGACAACGACGGTCGCGGCGAAGCAACGATTCCAGGGCTGGCCGTGGACCAAACTCGCTCAGGCGCGAGAACTCAACCGACGCCTAAAACGCGGTCCGGCACCGCGGCGGTCTTAAAATACAATTAACTAAGTAGGCGTATCAATTACTCGCTCTGGCTGTAAAAGATGCGCTCGAACCCGCAAGGGGAGCGCATACCGACGCGAGGGCTTTCGCGTACAAAAATCAATCCGTCCGGCCGTCCGACCGGCAAGGCACCGCCGCAAGGCCGAGGGATACGCAGAGCCTCACCAGTCGCGTGCACTCTCCTGCGGCGGCGAGTTTCCAGGCCACAGACTGAACACGGCGACACAAGCCGGCTCGGGGGTAGAGCGAGGCGCCCCCTCACCGACAGCCACCTATAAAACACACGAACATCGGCCGGTCTGCCGGACCGCCGGGGCGACGTCCCGGCCCGCCGAGCCGGCGGCTGGTGACGTCACTGGTTGTAGACGAGGAACTCGTGCGACCCGGTGACGGCGGCGGCGAACTTGAGGCCGTCCGGCGTCGGGTCGGAGAAGGCCACGTCCCGCCAGCGCAGCGGCGACATGGCGAAGTGGTTCCTGTCGATGATTAACTGAAGTTTCGGGGCGCGTCGACTGTCGAGGCGGGGCGAGTTGTTCGCCAAGATGTTGAGCTCTGGGTGCCAAAGGTCCGGGTTCAACACTCTCACCACTCGGGACATTTCCCAATATCGCGGAGCACCGGAGAAACAGTGGCCGGCGCCATTAGCCGTGCTCGTGCATGAAGTGCGTCGAGAACCACCCAATAAACAAACGACTGTAAAGGTCATTTTGCACGCATGGTTCCTGTCGAGGATGGCAAGGGTTACACCGGGCTGACATGGCGCCCGTACTGTAGAGGACTCGGCAAGTGATGGTGGCGTTGACACGGGGAAGCGGTAGGTCCATGCAAGGATACGTACGACCCATTGGGTGTGCTGTACCACGGGGTTAAGCAATCAGTGTAAGGGTTGGCAGATGAAATACACAGGAGTATGACTAGGGTGGCGTAGTTGACGCACCTTAATTGACGCCAAATTTGTACTAATCCGGCCCTGAAGTTTGGGAGGATTACTAATATACGACAGGGTCAAATAGGCCTGCATTAGCGGACACCGGCGGTGGGGGTTCATGAGCAAAATTCCTCTCTCCGTGAAAGAGGTTCTAGATGATTACGACATGCTAGTTATTATCACCTGGTGGTGTGTGTGTCTGCCAGAAATAGTCAGAGACAAGCGTGAATTCGAAATCCCGCCCCACGCATCACTCCTTCCCGAGGACAGATCTGGTCATCTGACCATTCGCACTTCGACTACTGGTGTGTGGGTGTTCTGGTAGGACGTACCCCTCCACCTTCTCACTCGGGGCTGGTACTCACGAGGCCCCGCAACCGTCCTCCTCTCCCCTCCCCCACAGGGCTGGAACTCACGAGGCCCAGTAATCGTCCTCTCCTCCCCTCAGGGCTGGAACTCAAGAGGCCCCGCAATCGTCCTCCTTCTGCCCCACTCCCTCAGGACTGGAAACATAGACTTCTCCTGATGCTTGTCAGTCAGAATATTTTACCCTAAATACAATTATCAACCCTTTATTTACGCAACATTGGACGGAGTTGTTGAAAACTAACTGCACACCTATTGGTGTTTGATAAACATGCCTGAAGCTGATGGCAAAGTACAAAGATGAGCTTCTTATGTTAGAAATACACACAAAAATGCATCCTCCCCTAACCGAAATCGTGCCCCGAAGTCTCCCGCCCAAATCCTCGAATCCAAAACGCCAATCCAACCGCGCCGCCAACGCAAACCTCGGTTAGTTATTCGGGTTTAGGGGCGCTTCGACCACAGAGGTCATACAGCCCACCACTCACCTCATGGCCTCCACCATGCGCGTGACCAGCTGCCACCTCTCACCTCCACCATGCGCGTGACCAGCTGCCACCTCTCACCTCATGGCCTCCACCATGCGCGTGACCAGCTGCCACCTCTCACCTCATGGCCTCCACCATGCGCGTGACCAGCTGCCACCTTTCACCTCATGGCCTCCACCATGCGCGTGACCAGCTGCCACCTCTCACCTCATGGCCTCCACCATCGTGACCAGCTGCCACCACTCACCTCATGGCCTCCACCATGCGCGTGACCAGCTGCCACCACTCACCTCATGGCCTCCACCATGCGCGTGACCAGCTGCCACCTCTCACCTCATGGCCTCCACCATGCGCGTGACCAGCTGCCACCACTCACCTCATGGCCTCCACCATGCGCGTGACCAGCTGCCACCACTCACCTCATGGCCTCCACCATGCGCGTGACCAGCTGCCACCACTCACCTCATGGCCTCCACCATGCGCGTGACCAGCTGCCACCACTCACCTCATGGCCTCCACCATGCGCGTGACCAGCTGCCACCACTCACCTCATGGCCTCCACCATGCGCGTGACCAGCTGCCACCACTCACCTCATGGCCTCCACCATGCGCGTGACCAGCTGCCACCACTCACCTCATGGCCTCCACCATGCGCGTGACCAGCTGCCACCACTCACCTCATGGCCTCCACCATGCGCGTGACCAGCTGCCACCACTCACCTCATGGCCTCCACCATGCGCGTGACCAGCTGCCACCACTCACCTCATGGCCTCCACCATGCGCGTGACCAGCTGCCACCACTCACCTCATGGCCTCCACCATGCGCGTGACCAGCTGCCACCTCTCACCTCATGGCCTCCACCATGCGCGTGACCAGCTGCCACCTCTCACCTCATGGCCTCCACCATGCGCGTGACCAGCTGCCACCTCTCACCTCATGGCCTCCACCATGCGCGTGACCAGCTGCCACCTCTCACCTCATGGCCTCCACCATGCGCGTGACCAGCTGCCACCTCTCACCTCATGGCCTCCACCATGCGCGTGACCAGCTGCCACCACTCACCTCACGGCCTCCACCATGCGCGTGACCAGCTGCCACCACTCACCTCATGGCCTCCACCATGCGCGTGACCAGCTGCCACCACTCACCTCATGGCCTCCACCATGCGCGTGACCAGCTGCCACCACTCACCTCATGGCCTCCACCATGCGCGTGACCAGCTGCCACCACTCACCTCATGGCCTCCACCATGCGCGTGACCAGCTGCCACCTCTCACCTCATGGCCTCCACCATGCGCGTGACCAGCTTCTACCTCCTCACCTCATGGCCTCCACCATGCGCGTGGCCAGCTGCCACCACACTCACCTCATGGCCTCCACCATGCGCGTGACCAGCTGCCACCACTCACCTCATGGCCTCCACCATGCGCGTGACCAGCTTCTACCTCCTCACCTCATGGCCTCCACCATGCGCGTGGCCAGCTGCCACCACACTCACCTCATGGCCTCCACCATGCGCGTGACCAGCTGCCACCACTCACCTCATGGCCTCCACCATGCGCGTGACCAGCTGCCACCTCTCACCTCATGGCCTCCACCATGCGCGTGACCAGCTGCCACCACTCACCTCATGGCCTCCACCATGCGCGTGACCAGCTGCCACCTCTCTCACCTCATGGCCTCCACCATGCGCGTGACCAGCTTCTACCTCCTCACCTCATGGCCTCCACCATGCGCGTGGCCAGCTGCCACCACACTCACCTCATGGCCTCCACCATGCGCGTGGCCAGCTGCCACCTCTCTCACCTCATGGCCTCCACCATGCGCGTGACCAGCTGCCACCTCTCTCTCACCTCATGGCCTCCACCATGCGCGTGACCAGCTGCCACCTCTCACCTCATGGCCTCCACCATGCGCGTGACCAGCTGCCACCTCTCTCACCTCATGGCCTCCACCATGCGCGTGACCAGCTGCCACCTCTCTCTCACCTCATGGCCTCCACCATGCGCGTGACCAGCTGCCACCACTCACCTCATGGCCTCCACCATGCGCGTGGCCAGCTGCCGGCGGCGGTGGTCGCGGCGCACCCAGACGCGCGACACGCCCACCACGCACGGCTGCGGTGCCGTGTCGCAGCGCACGGCCGCCCGGTCTGGCGCCGCGCCGGCCGGCAGCACGCGGAAGCCGCACGACACCGACTCGGCCACCAGGCAGCCGGCGATCTGGCGCGCCAGCACGTAGAAGAACACCTGGCCGGTTACGACGGGGCCGGTCACCATGACAGCGGTCGGCAGATGTCCGCACAGGTGCGCGGCCGAAGTGGGTGGGTGGGTGGGTGTGGAGAGGAGTAAGTGAGGAAGTGCGGCATCCGTGGTGAAAACGTCACCTTAAAATTAATTGGCTGGATAATATCGCTTGCAACCGAAATTCGGAGGCATTTCCGAACGCTGTCTGCATTGTGGCCATCCGGGCAGATGTCGGCATAGGTGCGCGGCCGCAAGTGGGTGGGTGTGGGTGGAAGGGAGCGAGTGAGGAAGTACGGCGCTCTTGGTCAAAACGTTGCATTAAAATTCATCAGCTGCAAAATATCGCTTGGAACCGAAATTCGGTGGCATTTCAAAACGCTCTGTCTACATTGCGGCCATCGAGCGTGTTCTCAGATTCGTTGTCCTGATGAAGATGAAACGCCGGGAAATAATCGGACTTTGAGTTGCAAGTAAAATTTTAGAGCTAATCAATTGGTAAAGAGGTTCATCATATCAATGATGCTACCGCGTTTTCCAGATAACTCAAGGCAGACACAGAGTGAGGAATTGTGACAGGACGACAGGCGGGCAGGCACAGGCAGACCGACTTTGTCCCGCTTGGATAACGGAAACACGGCGACCATTGATGACGTCACAACCGACACATGGCATGCATCAGCTGGCGAACCGAACTGAACAGATCGGTACCGATGCCAGGGCTGGGAAACGGCTTTTTCTCGCATGCTTGTCAACCAGAACATTATCATCTCCAGAAAATTACCCACTTCTTTTTCGCCAAAAGACGAATTGATTCGTTCGGTTGGTTATTGGTTTTACGACACGTCGACCGTTGGGTCATATAGCGTCGCCAATCTCTCACGCCGATTGGTCGCGGGCGAAGAGTAGCGACAGGTGAGATTCGAACCCACAATATTTCGATTGAGACGAGTATCTTACCCCTAGACCACTCGTCCCCGAATCGACTCGTTCGAAAGTGTTTTCAAACACATTACTTTTGATGGGCGTGCCCCAAATTGACTGGAGATTAGACAAATCAGTTATGCAAGAGACTGAACAAAATTATCCTCTCGGGCTTAGAGTTACCCCCCCTCCCCTCCAAAAAAGTCAAAATCAGGGATTCCAAAACCTAAATCCAACCCTGATCGATGTCGATACGAGTCAGGTACCCAGATTTCTGCACCCAGACGCGCGACACGCCCACCACAGCTGACCAAAAGCACACCATACGGCGACGTCGGCTAACGGCGTTTCACAAACGGCGAAGTCGGCACGTTCGCCGGCCGACAAACGTCGCGTGTCGCCGGCGGCCCACCTTGGACTGTGCCCTGTTGCGCACGCCGACGCCGACGAAGCCGAGCTCGGCGTCAACCATGCCGAGCACGCTGTCCACCTTGCGCCAGGCGTGCGCCAGGTCGCGCGGCGTCACCATCACCACGCGGCCGTCGATGTAGTGGCCCACCTCGTGTTCGTGCTTCCAGCCCTGCGGCGGCGGCGGCCGCGTCGTCACCGTCACGGTCACGGTCGCTGTCACACTCACCGTCGGTCAGTCACCGTCACACTCGCCGTCGGTCAGTCACCGTCACACTCGCCTGGGCACCGCGACGTGTGGGATAAATGACCGCCCCAACGGGACAACCACACCGCATCGTATTTCTTAAGCAGCTGACAGCGAGGAAATGTTTCAACTGAGACAGCATCCGGGGAGATACACCTCAGCATGACACTGTCCTACCAGATTCTACAACTGAGTTTTCACGAATACACTTGATATGGGCGCTACATGACCAGTGCAGCCGATGCGCCCTTTACACCCAAATAACCAGCCACCGTGTGACACGCACCGGGGGGGCGGGGATGGCAGAGTGGTTGAGGTGCTGAGCTCTGGATACCAAGGTCCTGGGTTCAACACCAGCATCACTCGGGACATTTCCCAAATCCCGCGACCCACCGGCGAAACAGTGTAGGCGGCGTCGTTAGCCATGATCGTGCATAAAGTGCGTCGAGAACCACCCAATAAACAAACAAACAGGCAGTCGATGCGCCCTTCACACCCAAACAACAAGCCAGCGTGCGACACGCACCGGGAAGACGAGCGCGCTCAGGTAGCCGGTGTGGTGGCGCGCGTGCAGCGCCTCGTCCTCCGGGTCGCCGACCGTGTACACCAGCGAGCAGGCCGAGCACGTGATGACGCCGAACACGCGCTGGCCGGCGTCGATCACCAGCTGCTCGAGGCCGGGCTGCGTGTCGGGCCGGGCCGCCGCCGCGCGCGTGGTCCTGCGCCGACGGCAGGCTCTCGTTATCGCTATCGGGCGGCGCACGGCACGGCGACAACACGGCCCCGTGCCAGGTGTCTGCATCCAGAACGTTATCCTCCTCGTCGGGAGAATTGTCGCTCCTTTTTCACCAGAGGATTGAATTGAGTTGCTTTAGGGTGAGTGCAAGTTTGGTGATGTTTGATGCACATACTCGAAACAAGTAGGAAATTATAAAAAGGGGTTCCTGATGTCAGAATCGAACAAAATTATCCTCCCCGAATCGGAACGCCCCAAAATTTTTCCTCTAAGATCCAAAATTTAGAAGCAAAAACAACCTGGTCACAGGCCTGCCACCGCGCACAAAGCAAGTCTGTTGATAACCACGCAACCAGGCCACAGGTGCCACCGATGGCACATCATGCTCAGAGGTACGCTACCCAACGATAGCGTGAGCACAGTGACTACTGGTGCAACAACAGCAAAGATCTGCCACCGCGGTCAGAATACGGCCAGACATCCGCTACTTGGCACAAAGCACGACCCGAGATCTCCTGCGGGGCACCGGGATGCAGCAAGGCCAACTGTCCGCTGCCGAGAAACAACAAAAAACAGATGACAGCTAATGACGGCCCGAAGCCATGCGTCACCTATCTGCACCAAAACACGGCCAAGACACCGCCAGCGCCAAGTGCACACACCTTGCGCGCCATTTCCTCGGCGACGGCCGCCACTCACCGCTTGCCCTCGCTACCGGCCGGCGGGGGCCGCGGGCTCTTGCCCTTCAGCGACGCTGTCGTCGTCGGCGGCGCGTCGCCGCCCGGCTTGCGGTAGAAGATGGAGTAGAAGCGGGCGTCCTCAGTCTTCTTGCGGCGGTCAGGAGCCTCGTTCTCCTTGTCCTCGCCGGCCTCCATGCGCATCAGCTGCTCCTCCAGCCGGTCGTAGACGGCGCCGGCTGTGCTCGTGGCCGGAGACGCGCCTCCGGTCGCCTGCCGGCCGGTGCGCCCAGTCAGGACGGCAAGAGGTTGGTGCCGGTGTCGTAACAGACCAGGAGCATGGACAGTGAATGTGCCATAACAGACAGAAGCATGTACAGTGACGATGTAACAGACCAGGAGCATGGACAGTGACGATGTAACAGACCAGGAGCATGGACAGTGACGATGTAACAGACCAGGAACATATGGACAGTGACGGTGTGGTAGCAGACCAAGAACATGGAATGTGACAGTGTCATAACAGACCAGGGGCATGGACAGTGACGGTGTGTTAACAGACCAGGAACATGGACAGTGACGGTGTGGTAGCAGACCAGGAGCATGGACAGTGAACGTGCCGTAACAGACCAGGAACATGGACAGTGACGGTGTGGTAACAGACCAGGAACATGGAACACGCCATGGCTATGATGGCAACAAGTTTTGTAACAGGCCAGTCACATGGGAGAAACATCAGCGTTGGTGTGAGCTGAGCCCATGACCGTCAGTGTAGCACAAGATCGGTGTCTTTCGCGACGCACCAAGATCGATATCCCACACCAGTAGCACCATGCGTAGGTTAGTCTGGCGACACGTCGGGACCAAGTATGATACCAGATTTACAAGCAAAGACCAGGGTTGGACACATGACCTTGTTACCGGACGATTGTTATCCGGATAATTTTGCTCTCCGGGGAACTATTCACTTTTTTTTGCCAAAACACGAATGGAGTTTCTTGAAAATTACTGCAACCTCATTGCTGTTTCATAAGCATGCCGAAAACGCAGCGAAAAGCACAGCAGTGAGCTTTGAATGTCAAACACAACTGAAATTATCCTCTCTGAACACGAATACCCGCAAACTGCCCTATACAAATTCGGGATTCAAGACATAAATCTAACCCTGACAAAGGCGCATCCCACATGCGCTTAATCCAGGACATTATGGTATCAGGAAACATGTCATGTCATTTTATCACGCTGAAAACCCAAGCGGTGTTGATGAACAATGGAACGTATGTTTGCTTTTCGTTTAAGCTAACAATTTTCGACAAATAGCAAGCAAATACGTTGCTGTGTACCTGTAGAAGATAACTGGGGTAGTTTCTAACCGTGTGCACTTATCCCTTTTGGCTGTATTCCTACCAACGTCCAAAACACCACAAACCCTTGAAATATTGAAAATACGGCTTCTCATTGAAAAGCCGGGAGTCGGACGTTAACAGACCTGCACTTGCAAAGGTTCGAAAACGATCAACTCCAATTCCCGAATTCGAGGTATGAATTCAGCCCTACTGAAAATATGGCTTCTCAGTAAAATCCGGGAGTCTGAACTGCCCTTGCAACGGTTCGAAAACGATCCACTCCAATTCTTGAATTCGAGGTGCGAATTCAGCCCCACACAGCACCCACCTGCAGCAGGGGGTGCTGATGTTTGCGCGGACTGCGGCGCGGCGCCAGCGAGACCCGCGTCGGGCCCTCGTTATCGGCGTGGGTGGGCACGCCGGTGACCATCGGCGGCCGCACCGCCTTCCGCGGACTACGGCGCAGCGGCGCCTCCGCCTCGCCGGCCGCCTGGCGGCGCGCCGACGTACTGTCGCTACCGACGCCGCGCCGCAGCGGAGTGGTGTCGCCACCGGCGGGCGGACGCTGGTGCTTGCGCGGGCTGCGCCGCGGCGTCGCCGCCTCGCCGTCCGACTCGTCCAGCACCAGCCGCAGCGCGCACGGCGTGGCCGGCGTGCCGGGCGTGGACGGCTTGGTGGGCGTGGCCGGCTGCGGGGACGGCGTCGAGTCGAGGCGGTCGAGCTCGTCGACGGCGGTGAGCAGGTCGCGCGGCGTCGCCGACGCGCCGGTGAGCGCACACTTGGCGCGCGGCGTCGCCGCCGCAGGCTCTTGTAGGGGCCGAGCCGCCTGGACGCCGCGCTGCGCACCAGTCCGCTGCTGGTCAGCTCGTACCTGCCGGCGGGCGGCGGCGGCCGGTCAGCCGCCGCTCCGGGGCCACAGTCGGCGAGGACATTGCTGCTTCGTCCGTCACGTGACGGCTGGTTCGTCAGTCACGTGACGGCTGGTTTGCCCGTCACGTGACGATGTTTGTCCGTCACATGGCAGCTGGTTTGCCCGTCACATAACGGCTGGTTCGTCCGTCACATGACGGCTGGTTTGTCCGTCACATAACGGTTGGTTTGCCCGTCACATAACGGCTGGTTTGTCCATGACATGACGGATGGTTTTCCCGTCACATGGCAGCTGGTTTGTCCGTCACGTGACGGCTGGTTTGTCCGTCACATGACGGCTGGTTTGTCCGTCACATGACGGATGGTTTGCCCGTCACATGGCAGCTGGTTTGTCCGTCACATGACGGCTGGTTTGTCCGTCCCATAACTGCTGGTTTGTCCGTCACGTGACGGCTGGTTTGTCCGTCACACGACGGCCACATCCGTGAGTCAGCTGGCGGAATATGGGCCTGTTCTGCCGCTGCCCCCCCCGTCCTGACAAAACAACGCACGAGCCGCCGCACACACCCGTATTTAGCTCCCGGCTGGGTGGGGCGGCTGTCCGCTCGCTCGAGAACAGACCGAACGAGGCAGTTTGGCGACTGTGTCGAAGCACCGGTGACACGCTTAACCTTCAGCTAAAATTGTGCCGCTAATTTTGACTCGCCAAATCGGGTGGTAGGTTCAGGGCATGCGTGACAAGCCCCGAGAGAGAGAGAGAGAGAGAGAGAGAGAGAGACAGAGACAGAGACAGAGACAGAGACAGAGACAGAGACAGAGACAGAGACAGAGACAGAGACAGAGACAGAGACAGAGACAGAGACAGAGACAGAGACAGAGACAGAGACAGAGACAGAGACAGAGACAGAGACAGAGATAGAGACAGAGACAGAGACAGAGATAGAGACAGAGATAGAGATAGAGATAGAGAGAGAGATAGAGAGAGAGATAGAGATAGAGATAGAGATAGAGATAGAGAGAGAGATAGAGATAGAGATAGAGATAGAGATAGAGATAGAGATAGAGAGAGAGAGAGAGAGAGAGAGAGAGAGAGAGAGACAGAGAGAGAGACAGAGACAGAGACAGAGACAGAGACAGAGACAGAGACAGAGACAGAGACAGAGACAGAGACAGAGACAGAGACAGAGACAGAGACAGAGACAGAGACAGAGACAGAGACAGAGACAGAGACAGAGACAGAGACAGAGACAGAGACAGAGACAGAGACAGAGACAGAGACAGAGACAGAGACAGAGACAGAGACAGAGACAGAGACAGAGACAGAGACAGAGACAGAGACAGAGACAGAGACAGAGACAGAGACAGAGACAGAGACAGAGACAGAGACAGAGACAGAGACAGAGACAGAGAGAGAGAGAGAGAGAGAGAGAGAGAGAGAGAGAGAGAGAGAGAGAGAGAGAGAGAGAGAGAGAGAGAGAGAGAGAGAGAGAGAGAGAGACGCCTTCACCACCTAGCGGCACCGGTCCCGCTGCCACAACCCCGCCCCGATATTAACGCCGCTTGTTTTGGCCGCCCCGGCTAGTCTCAGCAGTTGGCTGCGGCACGAGCCGTCGGCAGCTGTTTGGTTGGAGAGGCACATCGACTGTGGAGGCCCCACCGCCTATCGAAGCTGTCCGGTAGGCTGAAGCCACCGACACCAGACGATCCTGCGGTCTTGGTTACTGACTCTGACTGACCGACTCACACCCACATCATCCCCGCTGACTTTGTGGTGGTGGTGGATTGCTGTTTAGGGGCACGTCGACAGCAAGGTCATTTTGTGCCCATAACAATGGTTAGAGAGAAACTAAAACGGTATGTCCTTCAAATACTCATTCCGCTGACTTTGTGTTCGCTTCACTTTGACAGGTACTTTCTTCAAATTTAGGCGTTTGAATGTCGAACCTTAATCGTGGTCACGTGTGCATAGAATGCGCTCGTGTGGCACGTGCATGCGTGCTGTCGGTCGCCCGTTTGTGGTGCGGCTTCGATAGCGGAACAACCGAAATTTGGCACAACCAACGTCTCACGTTGAGCAGACGTGGGCGTCCAAATTTCCCCAGCGGCTGTTGAGACTACAGTCCGGAGCATCTCAATTCACAGTGGAAGGCATACCCCTGGCACACAACCCTCCCCGATGTGCCGCATACCGGGCGCAAGCCACTCACTTCAAGCCTTTCGACATCGACACGGTGGCCTTCCTGTTGCAGTAGCGGCTGCGGAAGAATCTGTTCTCAGAAACGTCCGCATCGTTGGCGCCGGTGTTTGTTGGAGAAGTGGTTGCCATGGCAACCCGGTCGGCCGGCTTCACCTGTGGGGACCGGCCACGTGGCTATGAGGTCAGGCGGAAGCGGATTGACCAAGTTAGAGAGCATGACGGAGACGATGCCATTGGGCAGTGATGGGAAAGCTAGGTTGGCTGGGAACACACCGAAAATACCACGTCTGCGTTTTTTCCGACCAGACTATACACACACACAATGGCTTCATCCCCATTTCATGGATTAGTGAAAACTTCACACCTGCAAGCTAATCGGGGCACTTAGCTTGTGGAACTGCAATACTAAAAGGCTGACTGTTGTGTCCGCAGCACAGGAAGAACCACGAACAGAACACAAACTACATCATCATCCTGGTGGGTTAACGCCACCTCCGGCCATCTTTCTCGCAGCGAGCGGAAACCAGCGTGTGACACTAATTTGCATCACTGATGATACATCCTGTGCAGATATTTGAACACGTAAAATGTTGATCCAGTCATGTTAAGCGACACATTTCGAAATAAATTCTGAAGACATGGTTGGTGCACTTTCCCGAAATCGTAATTTTTACCCTTTTACGATTATTCGAGATAACGAACGCAGATGACGTCACTTCAGTTGTCTAAATGCTCTTAGACCACACCGCCCCATCGGTGACCCATCAAGGTTAAGTCGCACGGTCATTCACATTGAAGATCTTAGGATATTTCCCCCCACACCCCCCACGCACACACACACAAATGCATTTCAGGGTAGTGTGATGGGCTGAATTCAAACTCAGGGGGCATATTCCCATCGTGCATTATAAAAAAGTAACGTACAAGATATTACCAATCACTGCTTCACGCTACCGAGACCTGCGATGGTTTGACCTGACCTGACCTGCAAACCATGCATGTTACCAGATTAAATGAAATGTCGATGGGCTTTTACGACACTAAGCTACACTGGCATATAGTGCTCGATTGTATGCGAAATATATTTCGAACACAACTAAGCAGAAGTTGCCAACGGTTGACGTCTGGAGACATTTCGATCGTGCGGAAGGAGGCCACTGGTCAACCGAAAATATTGGCACAGATTGCGCGCAGCATGCTGACATTTACCCTGGTGCTCTATCTCAGTGAAAGGTGGAGGAGTGAGGGGTGGTAACCACCTCTGATGAAAAGTCTGACGACATGCGCTCGGAACGCAGGGCATAATAGTCTATTTGCTTAATTTGCTATGTACTGACTTGGATACAAATGAATCAGGTTGGTCAATGATTCCGACAATTTCACCAAAACAAGCTATCTTCAGGCACTCGATAAAATTGTAAGCAGCTTGTCCACAACTCGAGAACAGCCTGGACGCAATGTGTCAAGACAGAAGACCAGCATCCGGGCAATGAGGTTCAAATGACATGGTGAGCGACCCAAGGATCCAGAGTGCCCCGGCATAGACTCACCGGGGATCCGCGACGAGACGGTGTAGACAGCGCAGGACGCTGCGCGGGCGGATGGGAACGGAAAAGGAGGTCAGCTGAGGGGGAAGGCAGGGCATGAACACTGCTCAACTGACGTGAAACATCTGCACGTGCGTCAGACACATGGACGCAGCACATGCCAAACGATACACGCCACACAAGGGGAGCGAGTCTTCCGCATTAACAGCCGTTAATTATTGCTACTCAGATTTACCATACATAGTCCGGAGCCACAGAAAATCAATGGAATATGAGAGGAGCAGAATTTACAGCGCTACTGGGACCCCGTTGGCTAACGGCTGGGGGGGAATATTACAGCCGCCAGCCAGTGAACCCATTCAATGTGAAATAAGTCAATGGTTGGTTATTGGTTTTACGACACGTCGACCGTTGAGTCATATAGCGTCACCAATCTCTCACGCCGATTGGTCGCGGGCGAAGAGTGGCGACAGGTGAGATTCGAACCCACAATCTTTCGATTGCGAGACGAGCATCTTACCCCTAGACCACTCGTCCCCCAAAATAAGTCAATGGAATTGTGTGACATTCGTGCTTAAAGCGCATTGAAGAGATTTAGCATCATTCTGTGACGTTGTATTCAAAACGTTTTGTAGACATTTAGCGATCATCCAAAGCACAATTCTGTCCCCAGCCATCCTTCCATCAGTGCCTTGGGTGGAGTCGCTAGCCTTCAAATGAAACGAAGTAATAAAAAAACGAGGGAAGGTCCTGAAATTCCTCTCGAGGCCGCACGAAATTCCGCTCAAGGCCCAACAAAGTTTACCCAGAAGGCTGACGTCCTCGCAAGACCTGTCGGCACGCATCCATTTCTAGAACACCACCTCATCACGCGAAAATGTGCCAAGTATGACGCCACCTCGCTGGAGAGAGAGGGGGAGGGTGACGCACCGGACACACTTCCACCGTATTCTCGAAGCCCCAGAAGCGCACCGCGGCCAGAACTAACATTTCCCCGAACGATCACCATGGTTACAGCCGAAACACCCGCCCAACGAATCATAGCCGACGTCGTCGACGTCATTTGGGCTTTAGGGCGATTCGACCAGAGTTGACCATTCGCGGTCGTCGACGTCGTCTCAAAGCAGTGCGCCAGCCGCCATGCCGTGCACATACACCCGACATACGCCACCCACGGTGGCGGGTGCCGTCATAAACCCCGACATACGTCACGGCGGCTGTGGCGCAGACGGAACGCGAGCTCGGTGTCGACGACGGCGACAACGTCATGCGCCAGATTTGCCACCCACACCTCCACCACCGGCCGTACCGACAGCGCGTGCCGGACCCGTCACCAATTACACCTCCGCAAAAAGCGCGCCTCATGAGGCAGCAACTCCGACTCGCGATGACGTCGGAGCGCGCGCGGGAGTCGCAGCCGTCACCGTCGCCGGGGCTGCCAATCGCAGCTGCCAACTGAACCGCGCCGCCAGTCGGCGGGGGCGCGCCTGGCAGCGGCGCGCGGCGAGCGACGCTCCAGACGGTTCGGTTACGGAGCTAGAAATAGCAGCGCCGGCCGCCCCTGGAGGCCGCGTCGGTCCTGAGTCAGGCGCCGGCGAGCGGGGCAGCGAGTCGCGTCGGTCCTGTGTGTGATCCGCCACTCACGCATGCGACTGGCCGACGACGTCGATCGTCCGGTGGTTGGCTCCAAGCGACGGAGATCCGCAGCAGGGGTGTTCTCGAGCAGCAGCGGGTCGCTGGCGGTCGCCTCGACAACGGGCATCGGCGGCACGGCGGCGGGAAAAACGGCGAATACACCGGCTGGTAGTCGCCGTCAGTGACACGCGGCAGTGACACGCGGCAGTGACTCACAGCCGGCGGTGAACGGTCGTTCGGTGGTGAAAAGTGACACCTTCACAGCAACGTAGCTACCTAGGTTCACCGACTCTAGCAGACAGCCCAGTGGCTGGCAGAAGCGCGACAGGGAGCGACTCGCACGCCTCCCCGGGCGGCGCCATGCAGCGCGGCGAGAGTTTCGAGAGCAGCGAGCAGTCGTCGGCCGTGCAGACGGCCACCGGCGGCGAGCAGACGACCGTGCAGCAGAGCAGCCGCACCCAGCAGGTGGGCGGCCCCGACGACGACCGGCGCGTCACCATGAGCGAGACGAGCCGGATCGAGTCGGAGGCGGCGCACGAGGCGGGCGCGCAGAGCGCCGCCTCGCGCTCCGTGCAGCAGTTCGACAAGCTGGAGGACGGCGTGCGCCGGCTGGGCGGCGGCGGCGTCGAGCGACGCAGCGACGCGTTCAGCAAGCTCAACGAGCGGCAGGAGGCGCAGTCGCGGCGCCAGCTGGACGGCGGCGAGGAGACGCGCCAGTCGAGCGCCGTCAGCCGGCACGAGACGCGCGAGTCTACGTCGGTGGCCGACCTGGGCGGCGGAGGCGGCGGCGGCGGCGGAGGCGGCGGAGGCGGCGGAGGCGGCGGAGGAGGCGGCGGCGGCGTCTCGTCGCGCTCCTCGGTCACCAAGCGCAGCGAGGTCAGCGAGAGCAGCGAGGTCAGCGAGACGTCGAGCACGACGCGACGCGGCGAGGCGAGCCCAGCACGCCGGCTGGCGAGCCCGGCGCGCCGTTTGGCGGCCGGCCAGCGCAGCGACCACCTGCAGACTGACTCGGCCGGCGCCCGGCGACTCGACTCGAGTCGCGTAGACGCGACGACGACGGCGGCGGCGGCGGCGGAGTCCAGGGAGAGCGGCGGCATCCTGCGCGAGCTGGAGCGGCTGCTGGCCGACGAGGATCGCTACGAGCGGGCGCGGCGCGCCGTTCGCCGCGAGGAGCCGCTCTCCGCCAGCGGCCGGGGCGACCAGATCCGCCGCGAGGTCGACAGCCTGGTCGCCGACTTCTTCGACCGCAAGCGCGACCGGCGCCGCGCCGGCGGCCGCGACGCCTTCTTCGACGACGCCGCGCGCCGCGCCGAGAAGCTGGTGCGCGACTTCGCGCGCGACGACGACGACCCGTGGCGCGAGGAGGAGGAGCGCTGGCGGCGCCAGCGGCAGCAGCGCTCGCGCGACTCGGAGGACTTCTTCCGCAGTGCCGTGCGACGCGCCGAGTCGCTCGTCGACGAGCTGCGCGACCGCAAGGAGCACCGCCGCCACGAGGAGGCCGACATCTTCTCGCGCTCCGGCGACGAAATCGACGAGTTTTTCAGCGCGTCGCGCCGCGGCGCCGCGTCCGACGCAATGCGGCGCAGCGACGACGCCATCGATGAGTTTTTCGGCGCGTCGCGCCGGCGCGAGGAGCGCGAAGCGAGCCGGCGCGGACGCCCGCTGCGCAGCGCCGCCTCGCTGGCGGACGACATCGTGCGCGACTTCCTGTCGGACGACGTGCGCGGCCGATACCCGGCCGACGCGTGGACGCCTCGCGAGCGCGCCGACTCCACCCACGTCGACATCGACGAGGTGCTGTCGCAGGCGTCGACGGCGACGGGACGCGGCGAGCGTGCGGCGCGCAACACCTCCGACGTCGACATCGAGGAGCTGTCGGCGTCGACGGCCGCCGGCGGCCGCCCGGGTGTCGGTGCCGACTCCGGTCGGCTGGTCGACGACATCGTCCGCCAGTTCATGGCCGACGACTTCGACGACGAGGATACGCTGCACGAGCGGCCGCGCGCCGCGCACCGCCAGACCAGCAACACCAGCACCGTCGACGAGCAGTGCAGCATCAGGTCGGAGAGCCGCATGTCGGAGATGGAGGACGAGCTGCGGCAGGCGCAGGCGCACGCCGAAGACGAGGCGGACGAGCGGCGGCAGGCTGTGGAGAGAGCCGCCAGGCGTAGACAGGCGGAGGAGGATGAGCTAGCCGCCGAGCGGCGACAGGCTGAGGAGCGCGCTGCCATAAGGAGACAGGCCGAGCAGATGGAGGCCGAGGAGCGGCGCGAGGCCGAGGAGCGAGAAATGGAGCGTCGGCAGGCTCGAGAGCGCCGCGAGGCGGAGGCACTGGCCGTGCAGGCGGAGAGGGACTCCGAGTCGGCAAAATCGCAGACGGAGCAGACAGAGGTCGTCGCTCGTCAGGAAAGTCGTCAAGAAAGTCGTCAAGAAAGTCGTCAGGAAAGTCATCAAGAGAGTAGTCAAGAGAGTAGTCAAGAGAGTCGTCAAGAAAGTCATCAAGAGAGTCGTGAAGCAAATCGCGAGGAAAGCCATCAAGAAAGTCGCCAAGAAAGTCGTCAGGAAAGTCGTCACGAGAGCACACAAAGCTCACACGTGGAGCGGCACACAGAGGAGAGCGCAGTTCACGAGCACAGTCGCGGCTCGGACGCAGCCGAGCAGTCGCAGCAGACCGCGCCGGCCGCCGGCGAGGAGACCGCCGCAGACGCAGACGCAGACGCAGACGCAGACGCGGACGGCGCCGGCGAGATCGACCCGGCCGCCGGTGCGACGGCGCTCAAGCGCGCCGAGGAGCTGCTGTTCGGCTTCGTGCCCGACTGGGAGCGCGAGGAGCAGCGCTGGTCGCACGTGCGCACCGAACGCATCGCCGAGGCGGGCGGCGACAAGCAGACGCAGGACCTGATGGCCGACTACCGACCGCTGCGGCACGTCAAGGAGGGCGACGAGCGCGCCCGCCAGAGGCACGAGCACAGCGCCGAGGCCTACGAGAACCTGATGAGCGGCGACGTGTGGCGCAGTCTGCAGACCGACTCGCGGCGCGGGCGGAGCCACGCGGCCGCCGGCGCCGCCGACAGCGTGCTCTCCGACCTGAGGTCGGCGCGCTCCGTGCAGGCGGCCAGCACCAGTCAGGCGCGCTCGCAGCTGAGCGCCAAGAAGGTGGCGGCGCTGAGCGAGCACGAGCGCGAGCCGCTCACGGTGGACAGCTCGGCCGCCAGCCGGCGCGCCAAGCTGGAGGACTTCAAGTCGTTCAAGAGCGACCTGTGGCAGGACAAGTAGCGGGCGGCCGGGCGGCCGGGCGCGGAGGGGTGGGATTTTCAGTGTTTTGCGCGAGTTCTGCGGGAGTTCTGCGGGAGAGGATTTACTGTGTGGAAAGGACATTGAAGAAGGTGGACCGTACTGTGTTAAGTGGTTGTCTGCAGTGAAGAGTACTGTGTGCAGATGGCATCGAAGGCGGATTAACCGTTTATGTATTCGTCACTAATGCTTTTCGGCCCGTCGCGGCAGTGTTGGGCCGCCTGTGAACAGACCGCTCGAGGGCGGTGGCGTGGTTGTCTGACGGTGTGTGGGGGGGGGGGGGTGGCTGGAAGTTACCGCATGCGGATGAACATGCAATGTTCCGAATTAGGTTTGTTCTAGCATGATAAATACGAACTCCACTCAAATCAGCTTTGCTAACGCAGATAATTCCAATCTCATCGAATTTTTCACGTTACGTGCAAGACAATCGTGCAATCGTGAAAGCTTGGCCATGCGGCGTGTGGCAAACGGACGCCAAAATTCTGATCAACAATCGATGATCAGGAAATTACCACACAATATAATCGCCTGGTGTATAAGTTTCAAGTAACTGCGGCAATACCTACACAATGTTAATCAGTGACTGGTTGGACAGGCACCAAGTTGCCCTGCAATAGGCTGGAATCACTTCCGGCATGAGTGTTGATTTATGAAAATTATGGGTGGGGGAAAAATACATGAAGGCAATGGGCAGGCCCAAATGGATTGTGGGGCACTCCATAGGATCCCATGTTAAAAGTTAAAATTATAGCGGGGGGGAGGGCAAAGCCAACATTGAGGGGGACTTGCCCCCTCAAAAGTATATAAAACAACACCCGACTTCTGGCGTATGGGTCCAAAATGAAAAGCAAGTAAGTAAACACAACGTAAAACGGGTAAATAAATAAGCTACCATCAAAGTTAATCTCAGAGCAGAGCGACAGAGCAGAGCGAGGGACGCTTACTGCACAGCAAGTTAGATAACTCATTTAATGTTCGCTGGTCCTGAAAACATCGACAACTGTTGAAGCTCATGGCCGTGATAAACATTATCTCTGAGACTCATTTTACGACCAAAAAATACCTCGCGAGAATGCAGAGTTATGGCAAACTAGTACGAAGAACGATCTATAAAGGCGTCCACTGAAAAGGACCACATTCGTGCAATTCATCTGCATTACTTTCAGGAGGTTGTTAAAATCGTCTTCCTGCGAGAAAGACGAGAATCGTCAGCTATACTCCCTGACAAGTTCACATAATTCAAAGCAATCAATGAAGGACAGCCCAAAATCATCTTCATTCCTCACAAAGCTGAACGTCGCTGTAGAGGAAAGGGATAACTTCAACAGGAGGATCAGGGAGAGTGCACGCACTTCTCAACGCGCGACATCAGCATGCAGTCTAACGCCAGCCCGGCCAGCCTACCTTCGGAGACGGCGGCAGCACCCCGAACGGCCTGATGTTGGTCCGTTTTCCGGCCAGCTTTTTGCCACTTGGCCGGGTGATCTTGTGTCCGACACCCCTGTTGATAGCATCACACCCGCGCGCCTTCCGATTGCCGAGGCGCGCTCTCGTCATGCCGCTGCGGCTGCAGCAGGGCGACTGGTCCTTCACAAGGCGAGCTGCAGGCCACCTGAAATCGCCGCATGCGAGGCGGCGAAGGATTGTTACTTCCTTTTAAAATATACCTATATACAATTGATGTTCAAGACATCAGATAAATACACGACATGCACAATTTACTGTCTATTATTTATTACATGTTTATAATTTACCACGATTCTTACTTCTTACTGGCTTACAGGTAATTGAAAAAACAATCACTTCATGTAACTTCCATACGAATAGTAATGGGCTTCAGTGATTCACAGCTAATAAAAGGTACACATAAAATGTGTCATTCTGCGATATTAATTTCAACAAGAACATGAATCTCATTCCCGTTGACTATATTGATCCTATATTATGGCTGTGAACTTAATGACATAATACCTTACCACAAGTCAGCGAAATTTCCCTGGCATCGATGCTATGCACCAGTGCTTCGAGCCATCACGTCCATCTGTCCACTAGCTCTATCTGAAGCAAGACTTAATTTTACACTTGTGCCCAGCTTCAGCGCGAAGCCTCGTGAAGAACCCCTCCGAATTACGCAGCTTCCTGCAGAGGGATACGGCACTTCCTACATATCGCAGTATATTCGACGGATATTTGCCGGATTTGGCAGGGAGCGTGCCTGGTGATTAACTAGCATGCAACAAACTACCAATTACCAAGCAATCTCGGCCGGGCTCAATACCGGTCAAAATGCATGCATTACTCCCCAGTTACAGGTAGCTCGGTAGCAGAGCATCGGCCTTCAGAACCGTTTCAGATGGCACACAAGTTCGAAGCGCAGGTGGCGTGGGCTCGGATAGCATGTAACATGTGCTTGAACCGCACGGACGATGATTATTCATCACACCAAGTCCGGCTGGCAGCTGGGGCATTCCACGACAGATCGACCTGGGCTCGGTGCTTCAGTTAGTTAGTTAGTTATTTGGGTTTTAGGGCGCATCAACTGCATTGGTTATACAGCGCCCATACTCGGTGCTTCAGACGTGATAGTTAGAAGCACTGGTGCATAGCATCGATGCCAGGTCAATTTTGCTGAATTGTGGTAAGGTATTGTCATTAAGTTCACAGCCACAATGTAGGGCCTGATAAATATGGGATTATCCTATGCCCTGAAACCACCTGGAAAATTTTACTTTCATCACGTCAATGGTTCAGGAGTCGTAGCCACGGGTATTTCTGGAAAGTCACGCTGCAATGTTATGTTCGGCGGACGATAACCATGCTAAATATCATTCAGAATATAAATATCCAAACATTTCCGAACTCGCAATGGTTCAGGGAATCCAATTCCAACGGTATTTCTAAAGATTTGATGAATAATTACAGTTACCCCACGACCTCAGGTCACGTGATCGCCGTTGACCTCAATGCCAATTGAAATATGCAGAAGAATCAAACAGATGGAAGGATCATCCTTTGGGTTGATATATAGCAAATAAAAATAATACCATTTTGTTACAAATGCTTGCTTGGAGGGCACAAACTTTACCATATTTGAAGCTCTTTGATGATTGAACTCGGCTGCCACTCAGAACATAATCGAGACATGATATGATATCATACATTAACATGCTTTATGGCATTCTGTAGATGATGGGATGGTTTGAATAAGAAGTAGTAATGCACAAAGCTGTACGATATACATTTCACGAACGACATCAAGCCAGTGGTGCAGCCAGGATTTGGTCCAGGGGGGGGGGGGGGGCGAACATCTGAAGATGGCCCCCACCTACACACACACACACACATACATACATATATAGATATATACATATATATATATATATATATATATATATATATACATGTATATATATATATATATATATATATATATATATACATATATCTATATATATATATATATATATAATATACACACATAAAACAACATGGTGCGCCATGCACCAGCCGACCCCACTGGTTTGTTTAGGGGATTATATATTTATATTTTATATATTTATATTTATATATATATATATATGAGGTCCAAGATCGACTCCATATCATGGAGTCTTTGTACATACATAAACAGTGCCCGAGCCTAAATACTATGGCATCATCTTTTCCACTAAAAATCGTACAATAGGTTTTAGCTGGCAGGAGGGATTGATAAATGAAACAGATCATGCTTCGTCTTGCATCCGTGTGTTTTCAGTCACTGTATGAATGATGTGTAGCTCTGTGTGTTTGTATCGCCATTGTTTTACTGTTTTGCTTCTGAAGATGCTTTGGGCGAAAAACAATACTATATATATATATATATATATATGTGTGTGTGCTTGTATCTATCAAGAGTACTGTCAGGTGGAACTCGAATCCACAACCTTTTGGTCAGGGGCGAGCAGCCTACTCCTGGGCTTCTTTCCCACATGAAAAACATTAAATACTGTTTGAAATCTTGCCACATCTGAAAAAAAAACCATACCAATGCTGGCAGTGTATTGTTTTGAATGTTATTCTTCACAGTTCAAGTATCTCCCAACACCAATGGAAGATACACTCCAAAGCCTAAGAACCAATGAGAAGATGCAGATCATGAGGTTAGGTCATCTTAGGTCAGTCTCATCCTGCTTCTGAATGAAATAGCATGCAGCCTATGTCTCTGTGACATCAACTCTGTGTTTCAGGGGGCAGGCACAAGTGTTGCATGGTGGTTTTATGATCAAGTCTGGACAGCATCACAGGTACCATCCCTGCTTGTACACTGACAACAGGTCAGACTACCAGAGTAAGCCTAACTTCAGTTCAAGCCATTGGTGAAACATATAAATGTGACACCACTATTAATAATCTATGACAGAAAAGCCAACTTTAAGGACAGCCCATGCAAGATTCAGTAGTTATTAATGTCATCTTACTTTTACCATTATTCAAACAATTAAGACACCTTGATATAAATTCAATTTCCCTGCTTATGCTTCACACAGACTGCAATTTACAAGTCAATGTCAAAATTGGTATTATCCTGTGTGTTAATAAAGTGTTCCAAGAGTTCCATCATTAAGGCAAATCAATGGGCCTCACTTTGCAGCACATATAGCAGGAATGTCATGTTGGCAAGGGTGATCCTCCTCTCCTCTCCTCTCTATAATCCATGTTGTTTTCAGTCAGGCATTAGCATAAGAAGATCTAGTTTGGGAGGACAATTGCACCTGCAAATGCTTGTGGATGCAGCTTGCAATTTCATCTTGCATCAATGACATTGTTATAAAATACACAAGCACATAAAAGGATGGCAAAAAAGTGACTGCAAGATGGTGGTGGTGGAAAAAAGCCAGAATATCACCAAAATGTGTCAGAAAATGATGAGATAAAACAAATTGTTGGTTATGGTAAATTACACTTTTACTTTCATCAAATGCCCATATACTATTTCAAGGGTGATCATGCTCAAAATCTGATAAAAACAAATAGGCAATAATACACTAATAATAATTGGTGGCATATTTAGGGATAGCATTGGGTCATGGTCCCTATTGGAGGTGATGACACTCCTCTGATCAACTGAGAGCACCCCTCTGGGATCAATGACCTAAAAATATCCTTCCATGGACTGTGCAAATAAAGAGCAAAGTGCTCTGTGAATGGTGGACAATGCAAAGAAAATACAGAATAGGGGCAGAAGGATAAAAAAGTAAATTTGCAGTTTCAGGTAACTTCTGATTTCTTGGAATTTCTTTTTCTTGATGCAATGTTTATGAATGTGCTGAACATGATGTGACCATTCATTTCCTCTGCAAATGCATACTTTTCAATTCGGGAGGCAAAATACCAAAAGGGGGCTTGGAGTTGGGTGACATAGCATAAAATAATGCTCAAAATAAAGAAAAAAGATGTAACATAGCCTAACCTAGCCTAAACTTTCATGTAAGAAATGAAATTCCTTTTCAGAAATTGAAAATGTCCAAACAAATTTTTCAAAATTTCACAAAAAATGTATTGTAAAAATTTCAAATTCAAAACCTACCTGACCTAACCTAACCTAAGCTAAGCTAGCCTGAACATTTTAAAATATATTTTTTTGTAATTTTTTATAACTTACAACAAAAGCCTAACCTAACTTAACTTTACCAAACCTAACCCTTTGTATGCTTCATGGAGGTAAGATGTGTGCAAAACTCGAATAATATAGGCTAAAGCATATATATGTGGTGCATATGGGTGTATGTGTGTGTATCTCATTTCAGTCACCTGCATTTTGCATTTTTATCAGTAATGGCACCATGGCTGCCCACAATTTCTAGGTGGGAAAATTATAAGCAAAGATAATAATCAAATAATATAGTCTAATTAACTGTGAATTCCCAGGTTAAATGGTCAATTATTTTCCACTGTGAGGGAAGGGTGTTAGCTTAAGCTAAGTTTAAAAAAGAAAAGATTAGGTTATGCTAGGTCAGGTTAGGTTAGGCTAGTTTAATTTATGTTAAGATATGTTTGGCTACATTATTGTGGCAATAGTTTGTTGCCATCCCAAAAGTATGCATCTCCCACAGGAATTAATGTTCCAATCATCTTAAATGTTCAGAAATGTGTTTCTACAATATTTTATATAAATGCCATGTTAGGTCAAAAGTTAAGATTTACCGACTTTTCAACCTGACTGAACCTCAGAAAAGCCTAAAAATGGAATTACATAACTTAACATCTTTTTTCTGGAACACCTAAGCTCACAGCACCAGGCAACAGACAATATGCATATTAGGTACCAGCAATACCACACTGCATAGCTTAAAATATTCCACAAAAGCTTGCATACTAGGTAGGAAACTTATGCAGGTATGTAGGTACCTACCAAGGTACCTATATTGATATCTAGGTGATTTAATGGAATTATTTTATCCGTCCATTACATTTCGTCGGCAGAAAACTCGCAACGCTTTGTGCTTCACAATTTGAACACCTTCCAACGTACTGAAAAAGAACATTAGCTTACCAAGCGACGGCGAAATATAATGATAAGACAAAATACGATGAATGTCCAACGTACACCTCCTGCAGCGTACGCGCGGACCGCAATAAGAACGAAAACCGAAGTTGACAAATGAAAATCCGCGCGAAATTTGTACTATCACGCTGCCAGCTGACGAGTAAAATATTTATGTACTCTTTCCCCTAGTTCAGTAATTTCCCCTCTCCCTTCACTGTTTTTCACAACTTTTTCCTAATGGTAGCTGGCTTGCCATATTTTGGGACCGCGGCATATGTGGCGATAATTACATTAACGGCGAGCGTACAATCGCATCGTTTTGCATCGCTTAGGTGGGTTTATTGTTTTCATCTGGTGTTTCAAAGTTGGATATAGTTGATTACATTTGCCAGGAAACGTTTGACAAAAGTGTCAAACGTCAGCCCAAGTTTCGGTGTTTAGGTGGATAGGTAAGTAGGCCTACACCAGTAAAGGTATCTTGTGCCTACCTAGGTACCTACCAACCTACGATGTAGAACAAGCGCCTGAGCAAAAATGAGAATACAAATGTATGGACTGGATTTATTGAAGCTTATATAGCAATATCTTCCTCTGTTATTTCCTTGGGAAATACTAACATAGATGTCAGTATGTCAGTATAAGTACCTAGGTATATAGATATCAAAGTTATCACATCATGGAATGTATTAGACTATCCAATATTAGTACATTTTAGGTATGGTTGGATTTGTGCTTAGTAATCCTGGATGTGGAGAGGTACATTTTGGGGAGGTATCATTGCAGTTTAGGGTAACTGCGAGGCAAGTTTTACACATTTTTATCTCCATAAAGGTGTTATGTGTGGTTAAGTTAGCTTAGGTTTGGCTTTTGTTGTAAGCCAGAAAAAAAATCACAAAAATTATTCGAGTTTTTAGTGAAAACAAAATGGTAAATTTCCAGAAACAGGTAAAATGTGATTTTTGGGATTTTTTTTAGTACGGTATTTTAACGTAAAAATCATGATGCAACCACTCTTTTCTCCGCAAATGATTACTTTTAAGTCAGCGACGGTTGATGACGTCATAATGATTTCATGATGTCATATGCATTAAGTTGGAGGAAGAAAAAACCTAACCTAGACTAAGGTAACATAGCATAATATATAAAATATATTATATCATAATATAATCTAACCTAACCTAACCTAACCTAACCGGAAAACCAGAATCGTCCAAAACAAATTTTTCCGCCATGACGTTATCAAATATATTGAAGATAAAATAATACAGCATCGCAAGAAATTTCCGGCCATTATCGACGGTTGCTGGCGCGACGTGTTGCGAGTATTCATTCTTGGAGATAATGTTGAATTAAGGCAGAAACATAAGGTTTTCGATGACAAAGAGTATTAAATCCAGTGCATGAAGTGTTGAATGTCTTCTTTATCACGTCTGTGACACACCAGGTACGGATAATTATACGCGATGTGCTATGTTTGCAGAGTGAAGATTATGGTCGTGTATTTGTTTGCCAACTGAAAAATAATTATTTGCGGAGAAAAAAAACGTATTAAAAAATCGCATTTTACCTAGATCTGGAATAATACCAACAAAACCTGTTCATGCTAGCTTAGGTTTGGTTAGGTTTTTATTTGATTTTTATTAGAGAAAAAACTTGAAATTTGCCATTTTCTAAAAAGGAACTTGTTTTCTTGCATGAAAGGTTTGGCTAAATTAGGTAAGGTTATGTTTCATCTTTTTTTCTTTATTTTGAACTTTGCTTTTTATGCTATATTACCAACTCCAAGCCACTTTTTGGGTGTTATTTTGCCTCCCAATTGAAAAGTATCCATTTGCAGAGGCAGTGAGCAGTCACACATTTTCAGCACATTCATAAACATTGCATTAAACAAATTCTAAGAAATCAGAAATTACCTTAAACAGCAAATTTACTGTTGGGAAATGAAATACAAAGTATATTTTATCCAAGCCTACATCAGAATTGCAACTTCCACTTTCTTTAGGTCTTGTGTATATTTTCTCCAAGCCTACATCAGAATCACAGCTTCCATTTTCTATTGAATCTTGAGCCTACCTTGCAACAGAGCAGCTCATTGCCAAACTGCAGCATTCAACTTTGAAACAAGACAAAATGTAGCATAATTTTCTGGAGAGAATACTGTTCTGGATGCTAAAAATCCAGAAACAGGATGTATACTACATGATACATTGAATGTATACTACACCACTCAAAGCCCCTGTACTCTTATGTACACTTTTCCCATATTTTGTGAAGGTGGGATGGGGGAGATAATATGCATCTGAATTTTCCCCAAAAAGTCTGGTGTTTTAATGTTATTTGGATGCTATGATGATCATGACATTCTTTTTTACTGAAATGTCATTCTTTTAGTGGTCATGGTCACCATGGCAACATACATCTGAGGGACAGTGGAAGTAGCTACCATAGCAGATGTCTGAGGGGTGGCAATCATGGTCACCACATCAGTGTATGTCTTGAGAGTCAGTGACCATGGTCACCATAGCTATGGTGATGGTGGCCAGTGACCATCGGGCAGGTGTCATTGTAACTGTGACAGGTGACACTCAGAGACACAGTGTAAAAATAATGGCTTTTCATTAGATGTGAGATGTAGAAACGAGTCAAGTTCTATGTCAAAATTTTGTCATGCAACAATGCCAATCAAATATATTTTGGGTCTTGGAAGTCCATTCTAAGCTAATAAGCAGACCACATCACAGATAATCTCTGTACCTGGAATTGTGTTGCAAGATGCTTGTATATCACAACCTGTAATGGTGAGCATAAGCATGACATTTATATGCAAAGTACTCAGAAAAATGAGTCATGGAGACTTCATAAGCACACATCAACAAGCATGATGTCAATTCTTACCTGGAGAGGATGTCTATTCAATGCTCAGAAAGTGGTATATTCCAACCTATTTCACAAATACTTCAGCACTGCTCAAGCAGGTGATGTGGTGGCAGTGACCTTACAATCAGACAGCTTTTGATTTCTTTCAGATTCAAATTTGAGCCAATGGTTGTACCTTCATCAGTTGTTTTGATATTCATATGTTAGGAAGAGCTATATTCGGGATAGCGAGGGAAAAAACTTATTCTATACACTGGTGCCGTATGCCATATCACATTATGGATAATCCCTTTACCTGAAATTGCATTGCGAAATGATCGTGTATCACCATCCCTTATTGAGAGCATGATCATGATACTTAAACGAGGCAATGCTAGAAAGGAGACATGAAAACTTCATAAGCATTCATCAGGAAGCAGGATGTTGATACTTCTTCAAGAAGGATGTCGATTTAGTGTTCAAAAAGTGGTAAATTCCGCCATATTTTGCGAATAATTTAACACTGTGCTATGGTGACTGTGACCGGTGATCCCCAGATAGCTGCCATGCTGATCATAATGGGTGACCAGATAACAGACCTGGTGACAATGATAAATTATTTTTGAAGTATGGTGGAAAATACCACTACCTGAATGCTCAGTTGACATCCTTCTCAAAGAAACATCAACATTGTGCTTCTTAATGCATGCTGATGGCTTCAATCATGTCTAACAGTATCTCACTATAAGTATATAAGTATCATGCTCCTACCACCATAGGGGATCGTCGTGATTCACGAACATTTCCCAACGAAATTTCAGGTAAAGGGATTACCTATGATGTGATATGGTATGCAATACCAGTTTACAGCATAGGTATTTTTCTCGCTATCCTGAACAAACCTCTTCCTAAGTTCGGTATTTCAAAGCAAAAAAGGTAGTCGTAAGTACACTATTGGCTCGAACGTGAGCTTGAAGGGAATACAAAATATTTTAAATGACACTAATTCCATGGTGAATTCTCGACATTCTATCGCACTCGTTTCGACATTGCACACCTAACAAACAAAAAAACATCATTTGAATGCTGCCCAGGGACGAGTAGTCTAAGGGTAAGTTGCCCATCTCACAATTGGAAGATTGTGGGTTTGAGTCTCACCTGTTGCTACTCATCTCCCACGACCAATCGACATGAGAGATTGGTGACGCTACATGACTTAATAGTCGATGTGTCACAAAACCAATAACCACCACCACCATAACTGATGACCATCATACAGCTGCCATAGTCATCATGACCAAGTGACCCTCAGACAGCTGCCATGGTTACAGTGACCAATGACCCTCAGACAGGGGACGAGTGGTCTAGGGGTAAGATGCTCGTCTCACAATCGAAAGGTTGTGGGTTCGAGTCTCACCTGTCGCTACTCTTCGCCCGCGACCAATCGGCGTGAGAGATTAGCGACGCCACATGACTCAACGGTCGACGTGTCGTAAAGCCAATAACCAACCAACCAACCGACCCTCAGACAGGCGCAGTGGTGACCATGACTGGTGACACTCAGTCAGTCGCTGTGGTGACTGTGACAAATGACCCTCAGACAGGTGTCATGGTGACCATGACCAGTGACCTTCAAACAAGTGCCATTGTGACTGTGGCGATACCATCAGACAGCTGCTATGGTGACTGTGGCCTGTGAACCTCAGAGAGCTGCTCTGGTGACCATGACCAGTGACCCTGAAACAGATGTTGTGGTGACTGATTGGTGACTATCAGACAGGTGCTGTGGTGACCATGGCTGGTGACCATCAAGCAGATGCTGCAGTGACTGACCCTGTCGTCAGACAGCTGCTGTGGTGGCCATGGTGGTGACCCTCAGACAGGTGCTGTAGTTACTGTGACCCTGCCATCAGACATGCTGTGGTGGCCATGGTGGTGACCCTCAGACAGGTGCTGTGGTTACTGTGACCCTGCCATCAGACATGCTGTGGTGGCCATGCCACGGGACCGCATAGTGACGTGACCCGTAACCAGACAGCTGCCGGGTGACCACCTCACCTGTTGGACCGTGACTGGTGACCCTCAGCCAGGTGCCATTTTTTTTCCCCATTCCCCCCAAAACTTTTTTTTTGGTGCTGGCCGGTTACCCTCAGAAGTGCCATGATCGGGTACCGTGACCCTCAGACATCGTGGTGACCGTGACAGGTGACCCTCAGACACGTGCCGTGGTGACCGTGACCGGTAACCCTCAGCCAGGTGCCATAGTGACTGTGATCGGTAACCCTCAGACAGCTGCCGTGGTGACCATGACCGGTGACCCTCAGACAGCTGCTGTTGGGACCGTGACTGGTGACCCTCAGCCAGGTGCCATAGTGACTGTGACCGATGACCCTCAGACAGCTGTTGTGGTGACTGGCTGCTGACCCTCAGACAGCTGCCATGGTGACCATGATCGGTGACCCTCAGACAGCTGCTATGGTTACAGTGACCCGTGACCCTCAGACACATGCCGTGGTGACCGTGACCAGTGACCATCAGACAGCTGCTGTGGTGACCGTGACTGGTGACCCTCAGACAGCTGCTGTGGTGACCATGACCGGTGACCCTCAGACAGCTGCCATGGTGACTATGACAGGTGCCCCTTAGACACGTGCCGTGGTGATCGTGACCGGTAACCCTCAGCCAGGTGCCATAGTGACTGTGACCGATGACCCTCAGACAGCTGCCATGATGACCATGACCGGTGACCCTCACAGGTGCCGTGGTGACCGTGACCGGTGACCTCCAGCCAGGTGCCGGCGGCCGCCACCATGGCGCAGTGCAGCCGGACGGCGGCCGAGTTCGTGACGTCTGTGTTCCGGCCGCGCGTGGCCGTCATGGCCGCGCCTGAGGTGGACGCGCTCTGCATGAAGAACAACCTCAGTCTGGCGGAGCTGCTGCAGCCCTTCTGCAAACTGCAGACGGAAGGTGCGCCGGCCAGCGGCCGCGGCCGGCCCGCGCGGCTGGCGGGGCTGTTCCTCACGTGCCGGTGTGGTGTTCCTCATGGTCGAAGCGCTCTAAAGCCCAAATAACTAACTAACGGGGATGTTCTTCACACGCTGTCGGTTGAGCTGGACCTCACTGCCGGGGGAAGTAGTCCCTACAGCCGATGGATTTGGCGCCGGCGCGTGATGTGCACGCGCCACAGTAGGCACCGGCCAGTTTCGGTGTTGGCTGAATGTGCGGTCGGTTCCTGGTATTCGGCCGATGTGTGATGCCCCGGCGCTCCCCTGGTGCGCCGGTCTGAGTGAACAGTTGGATTTATGCTTTCGAATCACAAATTTGAGGACAGCACATTTTGCGGCGTGGTTCGGGGAGTATCGTTTTACCTCAGAAACTGTTTTGTGCTTCCAAGCGCGTTTCAGGCATTTGCAGGGCAGAGAAGTGGGCCTGCAATAGTTGTTGAACAACGCCATTTGATGCTGTGGCTAAAAAGCAAAAAGCAGTCGTCTGGAGAGGATAACGTTCTCGATGACAGAATTGCAGGGCTCACGGCTGTGTTTCCCAGCCTGTCTCAATGCGTTGGTGAACTGAGTGCCCTATTGCAGTGTTGTGGTTAGCGACGTGTTACACTGGCCCATTCTCCAGTGCAAACAGCACACAGTACACATGTGTGTGTGTGTTGTGCCAGAGTACACTGTGCTGTCACATGGTCCGCATGGTGTAATACCGTGGCCCGCTGTCAATGACACGGGCCTCTCCGGTGACATTTCGAGTATCCCGACGAACGAATATAGTTCAGTACGGTGACTCTTCTTCGCTTCAGCAGCAACTGCGGCCCTGTCTGCAGTTCAGTACTGACAGTCCGGCCCGATTTGCTGATATATGCTACCGTGTGTCGATAATGCACGATAAATATGGTAATCGATGATTATAATATTCATAGTCTATCGTTACATGATCGTGTCACGGTGGACCCATTTCGAATTCGGTACCGTGACCCGGTCCATTAATTCCAAAATCAATAATAATGTCCATGCCAGCCATTCCTCAGCGGGCGATCCTGTCTGACCCGGTCCATATAATATCGCAAAATAACAAAAACCTAATAAGCGCTGTGCCATGCCGCCGCCCCACCCACCCCTCTCGCCATATATCAACATGGACATTCGCCCCGAAGCCAAATAACTAACAGGCGTGTGCAGATCCTGTCTGACCCAGTGACACAGAGACGCTGTGTTCTGGGCGCCATATGATCAACATGGACGATGCGCCCCGAAGGCCAAATAACTAACTAACGAGACGCCGTCTGCGATTCAGCGCCGTGACCCGGCCGCCGCCGTCCACAGTGCAGTACCGCGACCCGCTGGGCACGCCGGTGACGCTGCGTGACCTGCAGCTGCGTGTGGACGACTGGCAGACGGCCGCGCCGCCGCCGGCGCCGGCCGCGCGCCGCCAGCTGGCCGACAGCGTGGCCGACTGCCTGCCGCCGCCGGCCGACGACGGCTCCGTGCGGCCCGACACCACGCCCTGGTTCGAGGCGTGGCGCGAGCGGCTGCTGCAGGTCGGTGGGCTCAAAATTGGCGCCAAGGGACCCTGCAGTCGACGCACCTATAATATATATATATATATATATATAAAATACAAATAAAACAAATAATCAATCAGAGTCGGTGTTCGGGCGTGCTAGGTCTCCGGCCGCGCCTGGTCGTCAGCCCGTCCGGTCATGCCGGGTGGTGTCGGGATGTCAGGTCGTGTTGTCGACGGTTCACGGCGAGTCAGCTGTTGTGAGCAGGTCACGTCGTGTGACGCTGGGTCACGTCAGGTCAGTCTCTCGGCAGGTTGGACGCCGCGATTGTGTGCATCAGAATAAGTTCGCAGCAGGCTACCGTGGCGTGTCCTGTCAGCTGCAGGCGAGGCGATGCTGACTGGTCAGGTTGTTGGAAATCATTAGATTATATCAGAAGCCGAAATATCAGACAAACCATTAGCTCACACGCGAGCTATATTTTGTTGTTCTGACTACGGAGATATGTTACGAATGAATGGGTGGCGGATTCTTCCATGCGTGCTTGTGCTTTGG
Organism: Ashinkailepas kermadecensis; assembly: GCA_034440615.1. Taxonomy (NCBI): domain Eukaryota; kingdom Metazoa; phylum Arthropoda; class Thecostraca; family Neolepadidae; genus Ashinkailepas; species Ashinkailepas kermadecensis. The sequence continues at coordinate 242,602 of JAOTOM010004922.1, read as the reverse complement.
TTGTTGGAAACTAACCAGCTCTGCGGTGGATATATCAGAATAGATATTCAGAATGCATGTACCACGTGTTATGATTGTAGACTGTCCGCTGTATCTTGGATGTCTGTTGTGGTGCAGTTGCTAAATATGGCTAAGTTTCGAAGCAAAGTGTTCACGTTCCATTTCGGTGCGTTTAGCCCTGACCAGCCACTCGCCATTGCACCGAAATATAAATGCCTGCGGTTTGTCGAGAATTGTACATCCAATTAGAAGGCATGGTCTTTAGATATGACCCGCGCCTTGGCTACGACCGTAAACTCAGCTGGAACTGTGACCCATCTGTGGCCATATGACCGTGACCCTAGATATGACCCGCGCCTTGGCTACTACCGTGACCTCGGCTGGAACTGTGACCCCAGCTGTGACCGTGACCTTAGGCATGCCCCGGGGCTTCGCCACGACCGTGAGTTCAGCTGGACCTGTGACCCCAGCTGTGACCGTGTGATCGTGACCTTAGGCACGCCCCGGGGCTTCGCCACGACCGTGACTTCAGCTGGACCTGTGATCCCAGCTGTGACCGTGTGATCGTTACCTTAGGCACGCCCCGGGGCTTCGCCACGACCGTAACTTCAGCTGGACCTGTGATCCCAGCTGTGACCGTGTGATCGTGACCTTAGGCACGCCCCGGGGCTTCGCCACGACCGTGAGTTCAGCTGGACCTGTGATCCCAGCTGTGACCGTGTGACCGTGACCTTAGGCACGCCCCCGGGGCTTCGCCACGACCGTGAGTTCAGCTGGACCTGTGACCCCAGCTGTGACCGTGTGGCCGTGACCCGGCAGGTGGAGCCGCCCGGCGAGCACGAGTTCGTGCGCCGCTACGTGTGCTGCGTGCTGGCAGTGAGCAGCTGCTCGGCGGAACCGCTGCAGCAGCTGCAGCAGCTGGCGCAGCAGCAGCACCAGCTGCAGCACGGGCAGCCGGCCGGCGGCCACCGCTGGTTCGCCAACAACGTCTTCATCTACCACCTGCTGGTGACGGACGCGTCCTCCGCCGCCGCCGAGTCCGGGTCGGTGGTCACGCTGTTGGAACTCGCCAGGGGTGGCGCTCTCTGGGGTGCATGGAGAACGTTAAGCGCCGGCTGCTCACCGTGTGCTCGCTTTCATAAAGCATTACCGTTGCGGAAACCGTGCTGCGAAGTGCATTTAGCTGCCTTACAGTATTACAACAAGGCATGGGAGCTGCAGGGCATGGCCACTGCATGCCCTCTTTAGTCGATGAGCCCCTAACCCCAATATCTAACTAATTAACTACAAGGAAGCACCAGAACCTGATTTCTTTATTTCGGGTATTTTAGAACACCAGACCTTTTTCTTTTCTTTTTTGGGTCGTGCTGGTTTTTCCGAACTTTCCCTATCCGACCGGACCGGACGCCCGATCGGTCCGGATTGCCGGGTGCTATGCACTCGGCTCCGTCCGGCGAACTCTGATGGGCTTTGATGACCTACAATGACCATTTCCTGTGGTGTTCGAGGTCATTTGCTCCACATGTGGCATGTCTGTGAACGACAGTGAGTTCATGTCATTGCGATCAGTCGGGTGTCGTTATGGTGTCGACTGACGATCGGACGGTTGTGTTTAGCCTCCGGGACGAATGTATTTCGCCTCCGGCTGTATAGACCTTTCGTACCTCGTAGTCTATCGTCATTCAAATTAAAAACGTTCTGGCAGGTTGCGATCATAGCATTCGATTAATTTGCATTCAAATTGGCAAAGACTGACAAGGTGCGAATTTTGGCGTGTGACCTGGCCGCGAAGGTGGTCTACCTGAGTCGACAAAGCTGTAATTGTCAGTGGCGGACCCAGACCGTCGGTTTGGTGATACCTTAGGAGCAAAAAAACCCCCAATGGTGGTTTAAAACCTGTTGCATTGGCATTGCGACTGCTTCACCTCATGTCTACGCCTCAAAAAAGGGAATGTTTTGTGGTGAATTGTCTACGTCTGACGTCTCTAACGTCTCTATTTTATTTTATTCTCCAAACAATTTTACCTTGTACTTCTTTGACTTCTTCACTTTGAAATACAAGGATGATTAAACCCTGAATTTTAGTAGACAAAAGTGGTATTCAGAGAAAGAGAAAGAGAGATATAGAGAACGAGAGTAGTGAACGTGGCCTGCTAAAGCAAAGTGGCTACCACGTGGGTGACTGTGTACCCCCCCCCCTCCCCCAAACCCTCCCATTGACAATTGGCCTTCTGTCAGGTTTCAACTCTCATTAACTTACCATTACTGGGGGGGCACTACCACTACCATTACTGGAGCAAAGGTGGGGGCGGGGAAACTCGGATGTACAGAAATCGTGGCCCACGCAGTTTTGAAATGTTTGAATCCCACTGTGGAAACGCCTCAGGTGAGGTTCTGTAAGTGGGGTTGCTGCCAGCTATTTTGCCACTAATCGACCACCATTATGCCACCACCAGATGTTTGTGTTGTCGAGAAGCGGGGAACGGTGCCACGCTGTTCGATGGAATATGACAACATGTTGCGTGGTTGCCGTTTATGTTTGTAGCATTGTGGCACTGTTCTAGGAATTGGTATGCAAGTTTGAGCGCGGGTATGGGGATCAGGAAGGATATGACAGCTTGGGATTAAAAACGTGTACACTAAAAGTGAAGAGAAATTTAAATATCAATAAAAATATGACCATGCAAAGAAATTGGGTGATATCAAAATATTTGCGGTTCTGCGGCGGTGTCCCCATCCTGGCTACTTCCGTGATCCGTATCCAGCCGGATATCTCGGTTCGATCCGGCATCTTCTGTTCGGGCCGGATGCAAAATTCCCTATCCGGTGCATTCCCAGTCGTAATAAACAGGTTGTGTAAGGATGCATATCTTTTCCCAGCTGTGATGTTCTCTGGTTTATTGTATTGGTGTTTTAAGCATCCATGTTATGTATTGCATTGCTATCTTCCAACACGCGGTCCGCCCCTGTGCATCGTGTGAACCAAACGCTGACACAGTGGCGTGCCTTGGTTGACCCCTGACATGTCGCTGCGCTTCTGATCCTTGGCGACCTCATGACCCCTGCTGACCCCGTGTGTGTTCGCCGACCTCCGACCCATCCCGTTTGTGCCTGTTAACCTCTACCCCACTCCTGTGCGTGTTCGCTGTGCTCTGCTGACCTCAGACACGCCGCTGCACGCGCCTGATGGCCTCTGACCGGCCGGTCGGCCACAGGGCGGACGACCTGTTCGAGCAGGTGCGGTCGGCGTACGGGGCGCACTGCTGCCACCACCTGCGACTCAACTCGCGGCCGCCAGAGCGGCACGAGCCGCACAGTCCCGACCCGTGGGCAGCCTACGTCCGGTGTCGGCCCACTCATGCATCGGTCAGTGACCCCGCCCAGGTCAGGTCAGTCTCGACCAATGGGCGGCTCACGACCGGCACCGACCCTCATGCGGCCAATACCCCACTCAGACCAGGTCAGGTCAGTCTTAACCAAGGCCAGCTTTAACCAGCTGAAATCGAGTTATGTCCCTGGTTTATTCGGTGTAAACCGACTGGCAGAAAATGCCATACGATAGTTAAAATTGCGGTCTTACGGGTTTTCCATCTAGTTGAATTATCTTTGATAATGCAGAGGGATTAGTATCTATACATCATTGACCTAAACGTCTATGCACATACTAAACGATAATCGATAGAATAGAATGTTCCACTAAACCCGAGAAGCCAGTTTAATCATCATTATGAACACCACGAGACCTTCTCACTCGCTCAACGCTCAACGCTCATCCAGTCATTGAAGCAATCAATGAGCTTTGGGAGGTTGGCTCATTTCTTTTTAGATAAGTAATGCTCACATGAGCTCTTTTTGCGCTTGCTTGTCGACATCGTTGTATTGTATTGTCATTGCTTTGTTTATTCAAGAAATGATTTCTTTATGTTGTGAGTGTTACAAGTCTTCAATATGTATTTTGTCTTAGCTTAGCTGTGTACCCATAGAATTCACCATGCACGGCATATTGGATGCAATAACCTGTTTTTGTAAGATGTGTGAATTAAATTTAATTGCAAATTAAGCGCTGGCTGCCAATTGTACGTATATGCTGGAATATTTGTATTGAATAGCAATTGACACAATACCATCCATCACGATATATTAATGCAGTGTGAGGTCTGCCAGACAAACTTGATATGAGTCCAGAAGTCGGGCGTTTAATGCTGCCCTCAGGAACAGCAGAACTTTTTGTCTGTCTCTGAGTTGTCCAATGTGGTGATCTTTTCACACTGACTGTGTGAACACTGACTGTCACACTCAATGCTAATGGATAAGCGGGACACTTCGGTGACGTGATCATCATACTGCTGCTCCTAATGTTGCTATCACCTCACTTTGTTGTTTATCATATGATGTTGATTGCTAGCAAGAGCAGGCAAAATGTAAATAAGCGTTACTGAAGTGTGCGCAGACTGCCGTATGAAATGCTTGGGCAATCTAAAAGGGAAGTACAGTTTAGGTTGAATGAATGAGTACATGGAACTTTGCATAATGTTTTCGCCAAATTATGTACAAAATGACGGTATGGTATCGCGATAGCATGTGTTTTTGGTGAAAGAAATCCATGATTTGGTAACGCCAATGAATGAATGTCAGTTCATGTCGGGTTGAGCCGATCGAAATCAGAAGGCTGCTCGAAATAACCTTACCCGGCTGACATTCCCATTCTGGTCTTGACAAATAGGCGACTTACATCAACCAGCAGTCATCCTGCACAGTCAGTGCTCCTCTCAGGTAAAATCGGGTCAGGCCAGACCCTGCCCTGTTTCCGCTAATGCTGGGCCACTCTGAGGCAGCTGCACCGCCAGCTGGATCGCCCGAGTACCTCGCTCACCACTATCCCTATAGTTAGTAATGTGGCACATAGTATATAGCATAGTGTAGTATAATGTAGTATAGTAGTAGTAGCTCGTGTGAGACCAATTTGGCGGTTGAGTGTTCCCCGACGGTACGCTGTTCGGCTCGGGTCCCCCGACACCTCCGAGGCTGTTCCTTTCCCGGGAGCTTCGGCGATGTGAGCGATGGACGATGCGCTCACGCCGTATAGCCCGCCGCCGTGTCGTGTGTGGCGCGTCACGCTGCCGTGACGCCAGCGCTGTTGGTCCCACCAGCAGCGGGGTGCACGCAGTCGCGTGTGCCCCGTGCTGCCCGCGTCGGGTTTGACCTGTGGTCGGGGACGAGTAGTCTAGGGGTAAGTGTCCCGTCTCACAATCGAAAGATGTGGGTTCGAGTCTCACCTGTCGCTACTCTTCGCCCGCGACCGATCGGCGTGAGAGATTGGCGACGCTACATGAGTCAACGGTCGATGTGTCGTAAATCCAATAACCACCACTTGATCTGTGGTCGGTGGTGACACTGCATTGATACATTATTCGTGAAATAGGGCGGAATTTGCCACTTTCTGAACACTCAATCGACATCCTCCTCCATGAGGTACTGGCGTCCTACTTCTTGATGCGTGCTTGTGAAGTCTTCGTGTTGCCTTTCTAACTCATAAGTACCATGCTCATGCTCAGTACAGTCATAAGTGTGCCACTGGCTCAAATTTGAGTCTGAAAGACATCAAAAACATTTTAAATGCCACTAATTCCAAGACAAATTTCGACATCCTACTGTGCTCGTTTCGACATCTCACACCTAATGAAAAACCATTATTTTAACACTGTGACACTGGCCTTGATCTGCTGGTTTTGCCGCGACGCGTGTCGGTACTGACTCGCCTCCATGTGGCCCTGGTGTCCTGTGCCTGACGACTGATCCGGGCCGTGTAACCCATGCAGTCGATGCGCCCTTAAAACCCCCGACGACTGGTCCGGTCTTGCCGTGACGCGTCTCGGTGCTGACTCGCTTCCATGTGACCCTGGTGTCCCGCCTGACGACTGACCGGCAGCAGCTTCGTCCGTACCTGGGACCTGGCTGACCGCGTTCCTGATTTGGCTATCCGGGGTATCCTTATATATGGATAGGGCATCATGGCTGGATATTCCTACTGGAAGAATTAATCTGGAGAGTAGAATATGTGAGAATAGCCGAACAAAGCACAGTTCTGATGTAGGCTTATTTTCTAATAATTTTACTGACAATGGTGAGTGAATATTTGTTTTCATTATGGCGCTTAAAATATGTTGATTTATGCCTTCAATAGAAAACGTCTTCATTTGTCTTGCGAAATGAACACGCTTTGGTCGAAGCGCCCTTAAACCCAAGTGTTCATTTGTCTTCTAAGGTATGTTTTCTCTTGTCAAAATCTACCAGCTACGTTTAATCGCCCCTCTTTCTGATTGAGATATTTCAACTCCTGAGTCTGATCTGTGAATCATCGCCCCTGTCACCTACCGTTGCCCCTGACTAGCCCGTGACCCGAAACTCGGCCAGGAGAGGATGCTGGCGGTGGTATGGCAACCTCTGACCCGTGACCTGGGGCCCGGTCAGGAGGTGACACCGGCAGCGGTAGCTGACGACCCCTGACCTGTGACCTGTGACCCGGTCAGGAGGTGACGCCGGCGGCGGTAGCTGACAACCTCTGACCCGTGACCAGGAGGTGACGCCGGTGGCGGTAGCTGACGACCCCTGACCTGTGACCTGTGACCCGGTCAGGAGGTGACACCGGCGGCGGCAGCTGACCACCTCTGACCTGTGACCTGTGGCCAGGAGGTAACGCCGGCGCCGCTGTCGGGCACCGACACGCCGGCGGCCGTGGCCGGCCTGACGTCGCTGCCGTCGCTGGTGGTGGAGGGCGTGCCGACGCCGGCCGCCGCCGACCACCCGCTGTCGCCGGACAGCCGTGCCGCGTCGCCGCCGCCGACGGCCGCGGCCGCGCCGGCACCGCCGCCCGAGCCGGCCGACGCCGGGTGCGTGGTGCCGGACCCGGCCGCGCCGCCCGTGGTCGTCAACAGGGTCAGCTACCCGACCCCGGCGTCGTCCACCGCCGGCGCCGTCCAGGTGAGCGGGGCGGGGCCACGGCTGGTGGTGGGGCCGGGTGGGAGCCGGCGCAGGCAGACCTCGGTAGGCGTTGGAATGGTATTGTAGTCGGGGAGCGTACGATAATAGGAATGGTGTGTAGTTGCAGGGTGGAGTTTGCGTTCCTGGACCTTTGGTGTGGACAGGACAATTTTGGTGCCGTCAAATTTGGAGGGCATACTTGTCTTTCGGTTGCGAATGTTCGTTCTTTTTTTGTTTTTGTTTTTTCGAAGCAATCATTTTCTGGGCATTTTCAAATGCTATTATGCCGTCTTTTCACAGGAAAGAGGCGATAATAATATCCGGGGAAGGATGATGTTCTTGATGAGAAAGCTCTAAGACAGTCGGCTTTTCCAGTGCAGGAGTAGCGCATGCAGGAGTACCGAGACGTTATTGGCACGCGGCCCAATCCGTTGCCACCCGTACAGTGGTAGTTTCCGGCAACTGTTCCCCCACCCCACCCCCACCCCCACCCCCACTGGCTTCCAGGTCACGGCCATGTCTGTGTCACAGCCCGTTGTGAACTGCCCTGACCGGTAGCCTCGCAGTATCCACGCACGTCACGGGCTGCAATCTGACTCGTAAATCATGTATCCTGACATAAGTTACGTTATTTTCCTGCATATATCACCCCCATCCATCTCCCTGGGTCACGATGCGCGCCTGTCTACTTGTTGCCCGATCTGTGATCTCGCTGTCTGTTCTGTGATCTCGCTTTGCCCCTCAGGGTCATGGTGCGTGCCTGTCTACTTCTTGCCCGACCTGGGATATCGCGTCCTGTTCTGTGACCTGGTTTTGTCCCTCAGGGTCATGGTGCATGCATGTCTACTTGTTAATAGATCTAGGATCTCGCTCTCCGACCTGTAACTTCGCTTTGCCCCTCAGGGTCATGATGCGTGCCTGTTTGCTTGTTTCCCGATCTTGAATATCGCTGTCTGCTCTGTGACCTCCCTTTGCCCCTCATGGTCATGGTGTGTTCCTGTCTGCTTGTTGCCATATCTGTTATCTCGCTGTCTGTTCTGTGACCTCGCTCTGCCCCTCAGGGTCATTGTGCGTGTCTGTCTGCTTGTTGCCAGATCTGTTATCTCGCTGTCTGTTCTGTGACCTCGCTCTGCCCCTCAGGGTCATTGTGTGTGCCTGTCTGCTTGTTGCCAGATCTGTTATCTCGCTGTCTGTTCTGTGACATCGCTTTGCCCCTCAGGGTCATGGTGCGTGCCTGTCTGCCTCGGACCTGGACCGGATCACCATCTTTATCTCTGAGCTGTGTGTAAGAGGACTTCTGCCTCACGTAGAGCGACAAATGCGTGCACTTAGTGATATGGTGAGTCTGTTTGGTAGTTGGTGCCTGCCAATTATTGCCCTCGTTGCCCCTCCCCTACCTCCGGACTCAGTTCCGGTGAAATGCTTGGCATTTAACGACAAATCCGTCTCTCGCACTATTTCCGGAAAAGAAAACTCACTGGTTATGCTACACCAGCTAGTTATCAGTGAGTGATGCTTTGTTTTGACACACAGCCACATCACTTCTTCAGAGTGATAGGAAAACTTCCATAGCTGTGTATAATTGTGACGATGCCGTTGTTGATATGCCTCTGCTCTGAACTGAGCTGGTTGCTATTGCAACTGACCCTCTATCTGCAACTATCAGGGTATGCTAGATTCGTACATCTCAATGTAGTATGTGCGTGGACCTATTTATGACGTTTGCCGTTCAGTGTGGCACCCTGCGGGGTAGCACACGCATCGAGTGTTCCAACCGTACGTTTTCGCATTCGAGCGCATTTTAAATAATGGATTTTGCCCTGTTGGCTGTCTGCTCAAGCTTGGCCCCACCCCTCACCGGAAGCCTTGTCCGGCCATACAAGTGCATGTTCCTCAGTGGGTGGCCGCGGCCGGAACATGGTGGTCGAATGCTGGGACAACTTGACTCACGGTGTGACAAATCGCAAGGCATGTACGTCATCATGCCGTTGGTGGTCAAATGGGCGCCAAATGACCGAGTAGTCGGCGCGCTCTTAAGCCCAAATAATCAATCAATCAATCCGTTGGTGGTCAAACGATTGGTGTGTCTTCATGAGCGTTTATGCCCGGTAGACATGTGACGATATTGTGACGGCAGATGTCGCCTGTGGCTTTGTCGCCTGTGTCTAACCATCTGACCAGAGCGTCTGAGCCGCGTTCTGCGATGCTGCGGGCGTGAGCGTGTTCCGCACGTGACCTGACCTGACGTGACCTGTCACGGCCGGCAGGTGAGCAACAGGAAGGGCGTCAGTCGGTCGCTGATCAGCGCCACCAAGCGGTGGTTCGGCGGCAACAAGCCGGGCGCTGCGGCGGCCGTCACCAGCGTCATGTGGGTCTGATGGGTCCAGCCAGGGGTGTACTGGTGTCCGTGTACTGTCATGTGGGTCTGATGGGTCCAGCCAGGGGTGTACTGGTGTCTGTGTACCGTCATGTGGGTCCGATGGGTCCAGCCAGGGGTGTACTGGTGTCTGTGTACCGTCATGTGGGTCTGATGGGTGCAGCCAGGGGTGTACTGGTGTCTGTGTACCGTATGGTCTGTGGTCCACAGTGTACTGGTCTGTGTACCGTCATGTGGGTCTGATGGGTCTAGCGAGGGGTGTACTGGTGTCCGTGTACCGTCATGTGGGTCTGATGGGTCCAGTCGGGGGTGTACTGGTGTCTGTCTACTGTCATGTGGGTCTGATAGGTCCAGCCAGGGGTGTACTGGTGTCCGTGTACCGTCATGTGGGTCTGATGGGTGTAGCCAGGGGTGTACTGGTGTCTGTGTACCGTCATGTGGGTCTGATGGGTCCAGCCAGGGGTGTACTGGTGTCCGTGTACTGTCATGTGGGTCTGATGGGTCTTGCCAGGGGTGTACTGGTGTCCGTGTACTGTCATGTGGGTCTGATGGGTCCAGCCAGGGGTGTACTGGTGTCTGTGTACTGTCATGTGGGTCTGATAGGTCCAGCCAGGGGTGTACTGGTGTCTGTGTACTGGTGTCCGTGTACCGTCATGTGGGTCTGATGGGTCCAGCCGGGGGTGTACTGGTGTCCGTGTACCGTCATGTGGGTCTGATGGGTCCAGCCAGGGGTGTACTGGTGTCTGTGTACTGTCATGTGGGTCTGATGGGTCCAGCCGGGGGTGTACTGGTGTCTGTGTACTGTCATGTGGGTCTGATGGGTCCAGCCGGGGGTGTACTGGTGTCTGTGTACCGTCATGTGGGTCTGATGGGTCCAGCCAGGGGTGTACTGGTGTCTGTCTACTGTCATGTGGGTCTGATGGGTCCAGCCAGGGGTGTACTGGTGTCATGTGGGTCTGATGGGTCCAGCCGTGGGTGTTCTGGTGTCTGTGTACTGTCATGTGGGTCTGATGGGTCCAGCCGGTGGTGTACTGGTGTCCGTGTACCGTCATGTGGGTCTGATAGGTCCAGCCAGGGATGTACTGGTGTCTGTGTACTGGTGTCCGTGTGCCGTCATGTGGGTCTGATGGGTCCAGCCGGGGGTGTACTGGTGTCTGTGTACTGTCATGTGGGTCTGATGGGTCCAGCCGGTGGTGTACTGGTGTCCGTGTACCGTCATGTGGGTCTGATAGGTCCAGCCAGGGATGTACTGGTGTCTGTGTACTGGTGTCCGTGTACCGTCATGTGGGTCTGATGGGTCCAGCCGGGGGTGTTCTGGTGTCTGTGTACTGTCATGTGGGTCTGATGGGTCCAGCCAGGGGTGTACTGGTGTCTGTGTACTGTCATGTGGGTCTGATGAGTCCAGCCAGGGGTGTACTGGTGTCTGCGTACCGTCATGTGGGTCTGATGGGTCTGGCCAGGGGTGTACTGGTGTCTGTGTACTGGTGTCCGTGTACTGTCATGTGGGTTTGATAGGTCCAGCCGGGGGTGTACTGGTGTCCGTGTACCGTCATGTGGGTCTGATGGGTCTAGCCAGGAGTGTACTGGTGTCTGTGTACCGTCATGTGGGTCTGATGGGTCCAACCAGGGGTGTACTGGTGTCCGTGTACTGTCATGTGGGTCTGATGGGTCCAACCAGGGGTGTACTGGTGTCCGTGTACTGTCATGTGGGTATGATGGGTTTAGCGAGGGGTGTACTGGTGTCCGTGTACTGTCATGTGGGTCTGATGGGTCCAACCAGGGGTGTACTGGTGTCTGTGTACCGTCATGTGTGTCTGATGGGTCCAGCCGGGGGTGTTCTGGTGTTTGTGTACTGTCATGTGGGTCTGATGGGTCTAGCCAGGGGTGTACTGGTGTCTGTGTGCCGTCATGTGGGTCTGATGGGTCCAGCCAGGGATGTACGGGTGTTCAAACTATATTAAGGTATAAGCAAAGTTAAAATGCAACATAAACTACACTATGAAATGCACTGTGGAATATCGTAAATGCGCGCCACATAACACAATAAAGCATGCAGGAATACCTACTAAAGTTCAGCCAGGAGCTCACGATCGTAAGAGCTGCCGGAAGTGTTTGCTAAAAGTCATGTTGGACTCCACCAGGTGTCGGTCACTGCGGACTGTTCCACGCGTTTACGGCACGCTCAGGGAGGGTGCTTTTCGTCGCCGTCAAGTGGTATCGTCTGATTGTTATGCTACAGTGATACAGTGATATGCTTAGTGGTGGCGTAGTCTGACCTCAGCTGACCCGATCGGCAGATATAGCCTCGAGGCCCCGGAGATCCAGGTGCGAAGATTGGGAGACCTAGCCTTCATGTTCGGACACTACGACCTTGCATATCAGGTGAGCCGACGAAAGGCTAACACCGTGAGGGCACGGGTGGGGTTGGGGCAGAGGCTATGTTTTATCCTGCACACCTCGGCCGCTTTGCGACCACTATTTCAAACGAGTTCAACCGTAATTGGTGCTATGTCTTCTCTAGCCTCCACAGACCCCGACATTTCGGTTGCCGTGCTGAGTAAGAATACAGCACCACACGGTCCTGGTCAGCTGTTACCCGCCGTCTGTCTCACAAATTGCGCCATTATGTCGACAATAGGGGGCCCGAGGGGTTGGTGGCCTCACTCTTGGTGCCCGGCCGCACCCCAATCGCGACGGTATTAGTGTGTATAAGTCAGTCGAGGTTGAGTCGTTAGCCAAGGCGCGGGTCATATCTAGGGCCACGGTCACATGGCCACAGATGGGTCACAGTTCCAGCTGAGTTTACGATCGTAGCCAAGGCGCGGGTCATATTTAAATATGTCGACCACTGGCGTTTACCCCTGCACGGGAAATGCTCGCGTGTTCGGCGTGTGTGGACCACAAGTCAACTGGTAAATGTCCCGCTGATGGCATCCGTGCAGCTTCTGTTTCTTGTTCTATATTGGAGTTGGATATGATGCTACTGCTTATGTTTTCACTCCGAGTCTTGTAGGTGGACATCGAATTTATGACCATCGACTGTATTTGCTATCGCGATTGCCGTGTTTGGGCATGATATGCATTCGCTTGAGGTGTATTTTCCTGGTTTGTGTTTTGTGCTGAAAAAAGCGAGCCAGTTGTGAAATTCACGCACGAGATGTCAGCGCATGGCTACAGTCATCCCCGTCAGCTACAAGCTATGTCTTTGGCACATCGATCTGAAGAATATAATCTTTGGCGATCGAATTCCATTGCAGTAATTAGCTGCAGCCAGTGCGGATGCCATACAATGTTAGAATACGATGCCGTTCAGGCAAACGTGCCCCTTCTGCATTCGGCCGCTCCTTCCCAGGCCTACCACAGCGCCAAGCGCGACTTCAACGGCGACTCGGCGTGGTTGCACTTTGCGGGGGCCGTCGAGATGGCAGCACTGTCGGCGTTTCTGCACGCCGGCGTCGGCAAGCCGTTTCCGCAGCACTACCTGGATCAGGCCATCAGCACATACCTGGACGCGTGCAAGTAGGTAGCCCAGTCAGCGGTTGCTAGGCAACTCCGGGTGGCTCCAGTGGACGTGCGTCTTTCGGGAAACGGTGTCCTCGGTGGCATGTGAATGTAGATATTGGTCTGTACAGTCAGTTGGTGTGTATGTATTTGCCTGTGCAGTTAGTATGCTCTGAAGTCATGTGCTGTATTGTATGGCATATGGTATAATCCAACATGTATTATGAGAATATAGGCCTGGGTTTGGCTTCCTAATTAGTCTGTGTAAAACATGGAATCAAAATCATCAAAATGACTGCGAATCTGCTTTTGCAGCATTTTTTTTTATTACTGGGGACTTTTTCGTCTTGCTCTTTTATTCTGCCATGTCAGAGCTGTCAATAATTAGTATTGCGGTGCATATATATATATATATATATATATATATATATATATATATATATATATATATATATATATATATATATATATATATATATATATATATATATATATATAAATATAATAGCATCATAAACCAAAATAAATTTCGCAGTAAATGGAGATGACTTCTTTGGCCCACACTAATGGCAAACACAGTTGTTAGTTGTTGATTATATTGGCGAAACAGGTGCACTTATATTTCGAATATTAAATGTGTGGATGACAAAAATCCAGATCAGCCCTGTTCAAACCTGGCATCGTCATATTTATCACCCATTTCAGGCAAATTTCATCATATATTCGACATTTTGGTCTTCTGACGCCCACCTCAAAGCGATTTATCAGCACCGCGAAAGATCAGAATGCATTGCTACGACTGCAAGCTTTGTAAACATTTATTCATTCCCACTCACGGAGCCCCAGCTCCCTCCGCCGCCCTTCGCGCAGGTAGCATATGTCCACCTTTTTGTAGCATTGCTATGCTTATACGTGTGGATAGCGATTTGAAACATAGCTATTGGCAGCCTGATACAGCCCGTTAGTTTGAGTGGCTTTGAGGTCAAAATGAAAATAAAATAAATAAAAACCGCCAATTTGCATCAGGTCTTCTGATTCGGATAGCTTAGAGCCTGACCTTGAGTTTAAGCATTTTCTACACGAATTATATTGGATTGCATGTTCATGCATTTGCTCCATCACTGAGTATGACCACATACGGCAGGTGAAGGGTATTTATTTGGAGGGTTCGGATGAAGGCAGCTCCATGCCGGCGGGTACCGGTAACGTCACGCTGGCGCGCTACCGGATTGGGCAGTGTGTGGGAAGTGACTGACGTGATCGCCTCGTGACGGTTGCAGAGTCGCACTGCATTTGTATTGAGTAGTCCTGTTGTTTTGTGTATTTTTTAGATTAACCTTCGCCAATGCAGGTTGCGGAGCCCCTCCTCTAGAGTTCTACCAGAATATCTTCCCAGCCGCCCTGCATATTCTGTATAGTGTGTGCTCGGCAAGTTTTGCATTCTTTCCGCAACTTTAGGTATGCCAAAAAAATGTCGGATAACAGGTCACGAAGCTGTTACGTGTTGAGAGGGAACATCTTTTGGCAGTTTCTCCTCTATCGCTGAATTTGGAGCTGATTATCACATCATTATCGAAATGTGTTAAGTTCCTTGCGTCCGGTAATAAACAACAAAGTAATTTGGGGTCTTTAATTTGTATGATTTGTGTGGTTTGTAACCTAATACGGCGTTCATTTTCCCCATGGCTCTTGCCGATGACGGTTTTGGGCAAACTCCAATAACTGCATGTGTGGAGGCATTATTTTAACCTGATGCGGGCAGTGGCGTACACATATAAATGCAATATATGGTAGGTTGCTATGATCATGGAACACACGTGAGCACCAGTAGATTGTTACGTTGATATGGTGTATGGTTTGGCAGGTAGCCACAATTTATTTGGAAAATTACCACGTTTCTGTGTAAATTGAACCTGTGACCTAACCTGAAAAGTCAGGACTTATCGTGTAAAATTGGCGCCAAATGACCCTGTAGTCGGCGCCCTTAAACGCAAATAATCAATCAATTATCGTGTAAAGATTGTATCAATCGCGGGACTCGCCACAAGAAATACATCCTTGTCCCCTCTCGCTAGCGTGATTTGTTTGCAAATGGAACGGGTTTGCCCCTCCGCCCCTCCACCCAGCCAAGGAAAGTGGCAAATGCCACATGCCGGTGGGATTTAAACACAGTTGTCCGGTTGAGCGGGTCGAGGCGGGGTGTCGCGGCGAGGTTACTAATGTCACGCCGGCTGTGGAGGACATGAGGACACACCAGCTGACGGAATCCCAAATTCGGCAGAGTGGAGGATGCCTCAGCCTAGCCACACTGGCACCTCAGCCTCGAGAGGGATGCTGTATGCTTTATGCTCAGTTGTATGTTATAGGGGACGAGTGGTCTAGGGGTAAGATGCTCGTCTCACAATCGAAAGATTGTGGGTTCGAGTCTCACCTGTCGCTACTCTTCGCCCGCGACCAATCGGCGTGAGAGATTGGCGACGCTATATGACTCAACGGTCGACGTGTCGTAAAACCAATAACCAACCAGTTGTATGTTATATTATTTGTACTATATTGTATGTTGTATTGTATTGTACAGTTGTATGCTCAACTTGAGAGCGGCGGATAACCAAGCTGACCAGAAATGGCACGTGCCAGCCAGGGGGGGGGAAGGACACCTCACCTGCGGGGAAGGCTGCCCCGGCCGAGCCGGGGAGGGTGTCCCGCCCGCGGGATTACCTTACAATGAGGCCGGCTGGCCGCACGGCGGGGATCAATATCGCGAGGCTTGGCTGCAGCTCGCCGCTTGCAGCTGGGGGGCGGGGCGTGGGACGGGGTGGCAACAGGTCGGCACGGCCTGGTGGCGCGACCCCTGCGGCGCGCCTGTGTGGAGGTGGCGTGAATCATGCCTTCCACCGACGGGTGGTTGTATTTTAGGACCGTGTATGTACGGTTAGTTGGAGAGGGCCGTTTCGGCATGTGAACAGGAAATGGATGGGTCGCTGCCTATTGTCCACTGTGTTTGATTTATAAGTTAGACCTGTGGCGATACTGGCAAGGAGTCGACTTAAACAGCTGACGGTAATATTTTCGGAGTATTTTTTTCAGGGTATTGTGTTCCAAGTTTTGTTTTGATGGTAGTATTGTTTATGTGTTAAGCTTCCTGTCGTGCACACCACTGCAATTCGAATAATGTATTTTCTTGTGCTGTGTTCAGAACTACGATGTGGGCACCGCTCGCTTCATCTGCTGGAGGCCAGCTGTGTTCAGGTTTAAATCTAAGCACCGCGGCGGCGCCCCTCGCCGGCGTCGGCACAGCTGCACGTGCAAGTGTGTCCGGGCGCGGCACACGTGCCGCATACGTGCCGAGGCCAGAGTCGACCCACTGAAGCAGCCGTGGTCGACCCGTGCATTGAATCAGCTCGGTCGGTGCGGCGTCAGTAAACGCTTCCTGGTTCACGGCCGACGGTATGACAACCGCGCTGTCGCGAGCCGTCACGTCGGCGCTATCTGCCCAGACCGTCGGGCGCCGTTGGCGGGCGTCGACACGACGGCAGCTGCAGCCGACCTGAAGCGACACGTGGCGGTCATTGGCTGTGTCGTGCCTCGTGCCTCGTGCACAGCGTGCGGTCACTACCAAGCCGTTCCGTGCTGACCGGGCGACCGACCGAAATACCGACCAAGCTGGCCGTGCAGTAGATATTGAAAAGTAATATGTAAATATGTAAAAGGTAAAATAAAGTAATACATTATTACTTTATTTTACTTTTTTTAGATAGTAAAAAGTAAGTAAAGTAAATACTAAAACCAACCCGTGTAGCAAATACTAGTATCGGAGGCCCCGGGCGTGGCACGCTGTGCACGAGGCATGGCAACGTTAATGACCGCTACGTGTCGCTTCTAGTCGGCTGCAACTGCTGTCGTGTCGACGCCCGCCAACTGGGCGTAGATAGCACCAGCGTGGCAAATTGTGACAACCGGAGACTACCGTCCGGAGACTACCGTCGGCCATGAACCAGGAAGTGTTTCCTGAAGCCGCGCCAACCAAGCTGAATCGGGGCTGAAGCTGAAGCTGACCAAGCTGAAGCTGAATCACCCATGGTCCAGGGCTTAGCACGCTGTGCCGAGCCACGTTTTCACCGGTAATAACGGTCGACAGCTTGAAGCGCCCTAAAGCCCAAATAACTAACTAACTAACGGTCGACAGCTGTGGGTTGCTAGGCGTCGCTTTGCTAGGCGTCTTGCGTCGGCAACTGCCATGCTCCAGCCAAGTGAGATGATGTAGCGAGAGGGGTTCTTCACTTGCATCGATGCTTCAGTTATAATGGCCAATTATGTCTTCCAGTGAATCTTTCTTGCTGTTGTCCTGAACCATGGAAGATGGTCAGGAAAAGGCTGCCTGGTGACTTTCTGATGTGGCTCAGTGTCTATTAGTCCTCCTTACACCATGTTACCAGCCATTAGCGTGGCATTGTATGCCTTATTTGCCGACTCGATAGCTCGGGGACGAGTGGTCTAGGGGTAAGATGCTCGTCTCGCAATCGAAAGATTGTGGGTTCGAATCTCACCTGTCGCTACTCTTCGCCCGCGACCAATCGGCGTGAGAGATTGGCGACGCTATATGACTCAACGGTCGACGCGTCGTAAAACCAATAGCCAACCAACCGACTCGATAGCTCACTTGGTAGGACGGTGGCTTTCATTGGTGTATGTGTCTCTGCAAACGGTGGTGAAGCCCTCGATTGGAAGGAGCATTGGTTGGACGGTGTAAAAGACGCTGCAGCAGGCAGGTGTGTCGAAGCATCGGCGGCGTATTGAGCTCTAGCTACATTTCTGTAGTTGATTCGGAATTCCTCCGTCGGGTTGTGGGCCCGGGGCCTACGCAGCGAGCTCTGCTTAGCATAAGCTATTGGCCTCATCAGCTACTCCCCTCACAGCTGGCATTCGGGTTGAATTTCGGCTGCCCTTCCGTTTCGGTGCCAAATGACCCTGCAGTCGGCGCGCCATTAAACCTAAATAATCAAACAAGGTTCCCCTTCCGTGGCGTTTCAATGCATTTATTTTAGCCGTTTTGTGTCGTCTTTTTAGCGGTTATCTACAGGGAGGCTCACAAAGGCTGATACATTTCATTTGACCGTGACTGACAACAAATCCGGTGAACAGCATGACTCCCGTATCACAATGTGCAGGATTTTATGGAAATTTGATCGCCGAACATTCCAGCCACGTCGGGCCATCTTTGCACCATCTAGAGCACGCGCTCCAGGTGTCCTCCGTCCCGACGGAGGCACAGTTCAGCCATTTTTCACACATTCAGCTGATTTCCAGCACGTGTCACTCGAGAACGAGCGACCAGCATCTCCTATCATTCTCTTCGGCTGTCGTAGGGTCAGAGGATTCTTCTGGAGTACCATTCCCTTCAAATGACGTCATGGGCAGTGGTCTAGTTAGCTGAGGTCGGGAGAGTTCGCCAGCCACTGATGTGATATTGGAGCATCTTTGTGGCCTGTCAAGCTTGTGACCTCATGCCTGACCCCAGGTCACGCTGGAATAATGCAGAACTTGTTAAACCGATCTCTTCGGCTTCGCCTACGTGTGCACTGCTTGGGAAGTAATTCAAAAGAAAGGTCGAATCAGGTCACATTGCACGAGGTCAGGTAATCCCAGGTCATTCGTTTATCATCCAATCTCATGTCGCACGACTTAGGCAGCGCTAAAACCGAATTCAAGTATCAATTGGCGAGGACCAGCAACATTCTGCCGAAGATGGCATTGTGTAGAATATACATGCTAAGTGACCTGACTATGTTTTCACCTTCGATACATATATTAACCCGGAATGCTTATTTCGTGCTTTATATCATTATTGGCGTGACAAGTTACCCCAAAATGAAATTTCCCCCACTGAATAGATACTGGACAAAAATATACCGAAGTTAACCTGATTCAGGTCCGTAATTTTAACCTTAATGAACACTTTCAGATAGGAGTTTTGATCGTCTTGATGAAAGAATGCATGCTCTGAGTTTGGTGGTTATATGTTGCAGCTACTCTGATTGGCAGCACGAATGTTTTGGAACATTACTCCCTTGACCCGTTCCAGAGCAGTGATTTGAACCTGAAATTGTACAAGATATGCAAAGCAGGGGTATACTAAGCTACTATACTATCGTAGCTTACTTATGCTTGCTTATACTTATACTTATAGTAGCTTAGAAGTGTACTAAGATTTTGTGTATTTGCGTCTACTCATTCGGCCGCTATCGTGGAAAAACCTGATGGGTCTCTCGAGAGCCCCTCCCCTCCCCCTCCCCCTCGCCCTCCCGGTACGGCGAGGGTTAAAGTGTCTCGGGAAGTGCAGTTGAATTAACACGCGCACTGGAGGGGGTGGGACGAAATCCGCCCACCCCTCCGGTTTTTCGTACATAACTCCAGATTTTACCGGTCGATATACGCCATTTTTTGCGTACCTGCTTAGAAATTACCCGCGCGTTGCTTAACACGCGCCCTGGAGGGCCTCTGAAAATTACGCGCACTGGAGGGGGGCGGATTCCCCCCCCCCCATAAGATCTCGGCTCCTATTAAAGCTGGAGGAACGAAATTCGTAGGGTGGATGGGTACGGTAGTAAACTCTATTGTGTGCAAATTGCATGACCTTAGGTCAATATCTTCAGGGTCAAATGAGGTCACATTTGTCAAAATTTTCTTGTTTTGCGTGGCTTGGCTTGTCATAAAGTCATAAAGTCATAAAGTATTAAGGCTTAATAAGAGCCACAGGGGCCCATCTGGGTTAAGCCTATCTAGAAAAGGTACTAGAATGTACATACTCCCACCCCAATCAATCCCTTATCCCAAGTTCCTAGGAAGCTATATATCCCAGCCCATCTAACACCACTCACTTGCTACCGCCTAACACCCTCAATAATCACAAGCTCCTCCCATCACACCCATCGTGCCACCATAGACAACCTCATCAGCATCACATCCCGAAGGAAGGTGCCGAATCCACTGCTAGGCACATCCCACAGAAATTCATAAAGCGTTCAGACTTAATAAGAGACTCACTTGCTATTGCATAATACACTCAACAATTACAAACTCCTCCCATCATACCCATTGTGCTACCATAGACAATCTCATCAGTATCACATCCCGAAGGAAGGTGCTGAATCCACTGCTAGGTACACCCTATATAAAGTTATAAAGCATTTAGACTTAATAAGAGACTCACTTGCTATTTCATAACACAGTCAACAATTACAAACTCCTCCCAACTCCCACTCCTCCCTGTCGATCAACCTTCCCTGGAATACAGAAAAACAATCCCCCTATTCTTATAATGATTGTCTATGCCGTTTTTAAAGATGTTCAGTGTGTTGCTACTGACAATGGTTCCTGGCAGCTGGTTCCAGTGTTCTACTACCCTGTTGGTGAAGAAAGACTGTCTTAACCTTGTCCTGCTGTGATTAACTTTAATTTTGAATTGATGACCTCTAATTGCATCATTTCTGTTAAATTCAAACATTTCCCTGAGATATCCCTGTTCCTGACCATGAACAAATTTAAAAACATCGATGAGATCTCCTCTCAGCCTTCTATATCTAAGTGAAAACATGTTCAATTTCTTCAGTCTTTCCTCATATTCCAGGTTGCCTATACCATTAACCATTTTTGTTGCCCTCTTTTGTACTCTCTCTAAAAGCCAACAATCTTTCTCATAACTAGGGGACCAAGCTTGGACACAGTATTCCAAATGTGGCCTGACATATGCACAGTAAAGCTTCCTGATGACCTCCTCATCTTTGTATGACACATTCCTCTGTATTGCCCCAAGCATTCTTAGTGCCTTCTTCCTGGCTTCTTTGGTCTGTTCTGATGCCCCCAATTTTGTGTTCAAAATAACACCTAAGTCCTTCTCCTGCTGAGTCACGGATAGTACTTGGCCACCCATCAAGTATGGAGCCTTCATATGCTGCCTACCTACATGCATGACTTTGCACTTATCAAAATTAAACTTCATTTGCCATTTTTCAGACCACTTCACGAGCTCGTCTAAGTCTTTCTGCAGCAAAACCTGCTCATTTTGCCCTGTTATTGCCCTAAAGATTTTCAAATCATCCGCAAATTTTAAAACCTTACTGCTTAGGCCACATTCAATGCTATTCACATATATAATGAACAATAGTGGCCCCAGTACCGACCCCTGGGGGACTCCACTAAGAACATTTTGCCATGATGACTTTGTACCATTTAGCATCACTCTCTGCTGTCTATCTGAAAGCCACAACTCTATCCATTTTAGGATGCTACCTGCAATACCATGGACCTGAAGCTGCATCATTAACCGTTTATGGGGTACCTTGTCAAAGGCCTTACTAAAGTCAAGATATGCTACATCAACCTGATTTCCCTGATCAAATTGTTCTGTAGCAAAATTCAAAAAAGTCCAAGAGATTTGTGAGGCACGATCGCCCTTTTCTAAACCCATGTTGAGTATCTTGAATCAATCTGTTTCCTTCCAGAAAACTAACTATTCTATCCTTGATAATTGATTCGAGTACCTTGCAGACTAGGGATGTGAGGCTTACTGGCCTATAGTTTTCAACTTTCCCTCTTTCTCCTTTCTTGAAAATAGGAACTACATTTGCCCTGTTCCAATCTGTTGGAATTTCATTTTGCGAAACTGATCTACAAAATATTATACTAAGTGGAATTGCCACTTCCTTTTCAGCTTCCCGCAATACCCTAGCATAAATTCCATCGGGTCCTGCTGCCTTGTTTGTCTTTATTTTTCTCATATAATTGAAAACAATATCACTATCAATGAAATCAACATCGTGTATCTGATCACCTGTCACTGAACTGTGGTTCACGGTTGGCAGATTAGTCACATCCTCCACTGTAAACACTGATTTAAACTGCTTGCTCAGCTCCTCAACCATCTCACTATCCTCACTCAATATAGTCCCATTTACATCCAGTGGACCAATTGTGCTTGAAACTTTACTTAGCTTGTAGAAACTAAAGAACTTTTTACTGTCCCCATTACAGTTCCTAGCCAAATCCAATTCTTTTGCTCGCTTTGCTGCTCTGATTTTCTGCTTCACAGCGTCTCTAGATTTTTGATACGACCTTAGATTTACGATATTTGAAGCCTCCTTAAATACTCTAAATGCACCTTTCTTAGCCTTAATTGCTTTCATCACATCTGGTGTAAGCCATGATGGCTTTCCTACCCTTCTTTTGCGCCTTTGCTTTTGGGGGACATGTCTAATCTGAATTTCCCTCAAGTAGGATTTGAACTTTTCCCACATTTCACAGGCATTTAAATCAAAGAATTCTTCTTCCCATTTTATGGCACTTAAAGCCTCTCTCATGCAGGCAAAGTCTGCCCTGTTAAAATTTGGAATCTTTGCCAAATTATCCTTGATTGTCCCTGATACCTGTGCCTTGAATCTCACTATGTTATGGTCACTTCTTCCCAGAGTTTCTCCTACAGTCAAGTCTTGAACTAAATCACTTAAATCTGAGAAGACAAGGTCCAAGAATGAGCCCTGCCTGGTTGGTTCCATTACAAACTGGTGTAAGAACAAGTCCTCTTCAAGGCATTTCCTAAACAGTTTACATGATGGGGAGCCAACACCAACATTTTCATATCCTTTTAGATTAAAGTCACCAAGAATAAGGCATTTCCTCTGAAAGTTTCTACTGATTTCCTCACAAATCACCTTATCAAGCTCCAGTTGCTGAGAATGTGGCAAGTTCCTGATCGATACAAAGCTCCTATCCTCAGTTTATTGTTGTTGCCTTTTCCCACAGCAACATCAAGCCAAATGGACTCCACAGACACATGTTTCACCCCATCTACTACTTTTTGAGAACTGTATAAGCTATTCACATAGAGCATTACACCACCCCCTTTCACTGCTGGACCCCTATTGCATGAAAACATATTGTATCCCTGGATCTCATAGTCCTGCAAGTTATCCCCAAAATATCCCTCACTGACCCATGCCTCAGTAATGCAAACAAAATCTGGTTTCTCCTCAGCAACATAACACTTGAACTCATCAAATTTGGATCGAATGCTCTGAGCATTAAGCATCATACACTTAACAAAAGTTCCATGACCCTCTTTGGCTTTTTTATGTTGAGTAGCTCTATCATCTCTGGATGAGCTACCACTCTGCCCCCTTGATCTACTGCTACCCCTATTTGCTGACTGTGAGGTTCTATTGCCTATGCTGTCACTATTGACATATCCCTGGATGGCAATGCCAATTCTTCCCTCCCCACCCCATTATCTAGTTTCCCTGAAGGACATGTTCGTATACTTTGCCTAACACTTGCACCCCCTTTTCAGAGAAGTGCAAGCCATCCCTCTGATAGAGGTCAGATGAGCCATAAAACCTGCACCACTTGTCAACAAAAGTCAAACCTAACTCATTGCAAAGCCTACCTACCCTGGCATTGGCTGCCAGTGCCCTAGAGCTCCACTCAGGGGAGACTCCAGCCCTAGGCAGAATAGCTGTCACAATAACTCTGCTATTGCTTTGCTTCAGGGTGGCCAGAAGGGCCCTGTAGTCCTGCATCAGCTCCTCACTCCTAGCAGGACCTATGTTGTTCACTCCTACCTGCACTATAACTGTACTGAACTGGTTTTCGCTGGTGGCCTGTACGACCACTTGGACCAGGTCTCTAACCTTGGCACCAGGCCTGGTGATGCACCTCCTACCTTTCCGACCTTTACAGAATACCCTATCCAAATGCCGCACACGAGAGTCTCCTACGACTAGCACTTTCTCCTTGCTGCTATCACTATCACTATCACTATCCTGGGGGCAGTCCTCCAATGCCTGGAACCTGTTGGATGTTGTTACTACTCCTGCCTGTTGAGCTGCTTCGCTAGGTTTTTCCCACTCCTACCACCTACCACCTGCCACTCACTGCCCCCTTGCTTAGGCTCACGCCTCCAAATCCTCCACCCCTTGACTATAAACCACTGCCCCTCCTGTGAGCTACTAGAAATATTATGTTCACTAGGAACACTTATCTCTTCAGATCTCCCTGCCACCTCCACAGCAGGGGAAGCTACAGTTACCTGGTGGCCTGTGACCACCTGGGCATAGGATGCCCCTGCTACAGACTGCCCCTTACGTTCTGGCCTGCCCTTTGAAGCAAGGGAAGCTTTGAGCTTGGAAAGCTCTGCCTTAAGGGCCCTAACCTCATCCTCTAGTGCCTGCATCCTGGTGTTAACCATCCTAAAGGCTGCAGCTTATTCTAGATTGAAATTGAAAAATATCTTGCTCCAAAATTATTTACCAAATAACAGCAGAGCAAAATAACCGACAAAGCTTGTCATTGTTATGGATCGCTGTGATTGTGTTTAAATGCTCCAAAATGGGCATCAATGATGTTTTGGACATTACGAATGATGCAATACAGATGCTAGACCCGACATTTGACCTCAGGTCACCTATGTAGCAGCACTTTATCAGGTCAGTTACCGGAACCGGGCCGCCCGCCCGACTGCTCCGTCGGGCAGCTCGGCTCAATCGGCTTTGCGAAGAAAGGAGTGAAGTACATGAATAAAGTATGGAAACGCAATGACAAACAGTACAAACGACAAACAGTAGTGCATGTATGACAACATTCCAGTTGATCAAGTTTGGTTCCATTAACCTGTCATGAACTTGACCGGACTTGACCTCGGTGACCTAACATGGCCTTGAAACTATATCGCATATCAATATACATCAAACAAGTCGCTAGTGTTGCCAAGAACACTTCCATTTTGCGGATATACGGGAAGCTCATCAGCGCTCCAGCTTTAATAGGAGCCGAGATCTTGGGGGGGAGGAATCCGCTCCCCCCCCCCCTCCAGTGCGCGTAATTTTCAGAGGCCCTCCGGGGCGCGTGTTAACATAATACATTCCGTGGCTTAACAATTTTGATTTTGTGGACACTGTTGAAAATAAGCATGCAGCTTCACCAAACAAAATGTGGGCACTGTATGGCCAACACAGTCGATGCGCCCCTAAGCATAAATAACCAACCAAACCAATCACCAAGCAAAATCCTTAAACAAGCGCAAAATACTTTCATATATCAAGTGCAATTCAATCATTAATCATCTTTTCTCCTCACATCCGCATCGATTTTTAAAGATATCAGTTTTTGTGAGCCACTCTTTACAAAGTTCTTCCTTTAATCACTGACCCTTTGTTTGGATCTTTTATGGCACCGCGCCCCATTCGATACGTATTAATATCGGGTTCTGATCAGCGTTGTCGCCATTGACGTCATTAGAGGTGCCAATTTGATGACAGATGTCGGCCAGCGGTGCCAAATTAGCATGTTCCGGCACACCGCAGTCAGATTACCAGCGACCGCGCCACAGGTGACGGGTGGCACGTGCCGCACGTGCGGACACAGCCGGCCGACACACGCCCCACGCCACACGCCGCACCTCACCACCACCGGCCCGTGGCCGGCAAACAAGTCAATTTTGCCGCCAGTTGGCGCACTGCATGCTGCCGCGAGATACTGTGTGTGAGTGGGGAGGGTTGCACACACACGCACGCACACGTCTTGTTTGGCCGAGGTGCCAGTCTGTCAGCGGGGCAGGGAGGGGAGGATATCGATCAGTGAATGCAGTGTCGGGTCGGGTCGAGTGACTCATTCTCGTGGTGTGGCAGCGACCACTTTGTATCGTCAGCCCACTTTTGACTGTGCACAAGGGCGAGGAAGGTCGGCGATACTTCACAGTGTCGGCCAAGGCCCGCAGAACCATTGCTCTCACCTTGAGGCGCAGCCAAGCGGGCCGGCCCTCTCCCCTGAGCACACAAAAATACACTAGATCAAACGAAACGTTTGGATATTTTCACCACGCAAAACTCTAAATTTTCGGCGTGGTTCGCGCGCCGGAAGCTTTGTCTATTTTAGAACGCTTTTGGGATTGAGCACCTCCCCCTTATAAAAATCGCGGCTGTGCTACTGCTGCCACCCAAGGACTTTGGTTCGTTAAAGCAATCTTAAATAATAATTATTAGGGCAGTATGTTCGCGAAGTTATTAATGACAATAGAAGTAACAGTGGCTGCGTCATGAATAATGCCAGTATATCAGTGTATTGCCATTCTTCTTCTTTCTTTATTATTACCTCTCTTATCGTAATAAGATTGCTCAGATCCCCATAATTTTATCGCATCCACCTGTACCCACTAGAGGTTCTGCTTGTTTGTGTACGCTAGCTTTGCAGGGTATGGTTATGACACGTACCACGTAAATGAAATCTTATCGTATCAAAGGCATGCATTTTCACATCATGTGTCCGCCCGTGGAGGCTATTTTCCCCGGACATGTCATGGTATTCCGCCCAGACCATTTATTTTTGGTCTTCACGCTTCCTGGTTTCCCTGCAGGTGGTGTTGAAATGTTGGAATGAGCATAATCAACAAGAATGTAACGGCAATACTGACGGCAATTAACATCAACTTTGTCTGACTGCTTGGTGTTCTGGCTTTGTATAATCTGGTTCCATGCTGACACGGGCATATTTCGTAGACCGTAAAGCTACTTTCTGATCATGCAACTCAAGCTCATCTGCGTAATCTTAGCAGGCCAAGCGTTGCGTTGCCGTGCCAGGCAGATATCCGCTGCCAACAGCCCCGACGTGCCATGTTCGGTTGTGAGCACATCGTTCAACTAGAGACGATAAGTACGAGATCATTTAGCGCATCGAGCCTGTATTGCCAGAGCCTCACGCAATGCGCAAGTCATAGCGCACACCAGCCGTGGCAAAAGCGTAATCAATACAAAATATTATGTGCATGTTCAATGGTAATATATATGTATATATATATATATATATATATATATATATATATATATATATATATATATATTGTGGTATTAGTAGTATTACTCGTGCTATTATTATTATCATTATTATTGCTGCTATTACATCTATATCGTGCGCGCTTCTTGATGCTTGTGTATGCATGTTCTTGCTAGTATCACTATATTATGTTGTCGGTATTATTACTCAAATTGCTACTTCTATTGCCACAACGACGGTCCGCGAATGCTCCGGCTTTCGTTTTCTATCAATCCATCCGATATTGGTCTGGGCTTCCTGGCGCCGTCGACGCGTTGCCAGGTGGCGGCCCGCATGCCGGGGGCAGGCCGGTGCCGGCGGGCGGCGACGGTGTCAGTCGGATGTCGACCGTGCGGCCAGCACCACCACCGCCGACGCCGCCGCCGCCGCCGCCGCTAGTGCCGCCGGCATCAGCAGCTGCCCTCGGACACGTGCTGTTGACCCATTGGGACGAGCTGCGTGAGGGGCGAGCTGTGGTCACCAGCGATCGAGTGGACGAGGCTGTGTGTGGCGCGGTGGTTGTGTTGTGCCGGAGTGGGGTTCGTGTGGACGGCGGCGTGGCGGAGGCGGCGGAGGAGCGTCGCGAAGCCACGTGTCGTTTGACAGCGTGCTGACGTTGTCGGTTTCCGGGTTGGAGGAGTTGTTGGGCCAACTCTGCGTTGGCTTGTGACGTACAACAGCATACCGGCGTACCGGCGTTTCCGGTCTCCGGGTTGGAGGAATTGTTCTCGGCTGTTGGACGAACTCTGCGGTGGCTCGTGGCCCCCCATCGGTCGGCCACGCGCGGCGGCTGGGTACGCACGGGCACCCTGCGCTGAAGCTGTGTCGCTGGTCCGTGTGACCCGCCGAGGACCCGTGTCACCCGCCGAGGACCCGTGTGCGGTCCGACCCGGCCTCGAAGGTCATGTTCGTTAGCTGCGGCCGCGTGCCGGGTCGTCGAGTCAACTCAGCGGCGACCTATGATGACCTCGGGTCGCCCGGCACGCAAGTGGCGCCCAACGAGCGTCACTTCCGGCGACTGACGCGCGCCGTCGGCGCCGTGCTGCGGCGCCATGTTTCAACTGAAGTTGGTCCGGTCGCCGACAGGGTGCCGAACTACGCGCTCCGGGCTACTCTCTTCAGCACCGAGTGTCTGAAGGCGCGCGGCCAGTTCGCAGAGGCGGCGCTACAGTTCATCCGACTGACGGCTGAGGACGCCGATCTCAGGTCAGCCGGTGACCCCAGGGGTCAGTAGATGACGTCAGGCTAATCGGCGATGCCAGGTGAGCGGTGTCAGCTAGTGACCCTAGATGAGACGAGATAACCCGATTGGTCGATTAGCTAAGATCAGTGGGAAACGCGAGTGGTCGATTAGCTAAGGTCAGTGGAAAACGCGGGGTAAATGGCGATCATCAAAGGTCATAATTTGAGCTCTGTTAGGTGGATGCTTGAGTTTAGGTGAGGTTTAGTTGAGGGAAATAGGCTATTGGTGAACTCGGGTCATTTTTGGCTCCGGGTCAGTCGATGTCCTATATTTATTGGTGTCCAGCAACGGAAGTCAACATGCGACCTCAGATCGATACTGTCCAGTGACCTCGGGTCAGCCGACAGCGTTGGAGGTGCGATGGTTGCCTCCCGTCCTCTTGGAAGGCGGTCGGTAGGTCAGAGTTTAGATGACGCACCCGCCTCTGTCATTTGTTGTGCCAGCTGTTTTTGGTGCTGTATGGTGTCGGCTGTTTTTACACAGCACTGTTGCGTGCTTGTCTACCAACCGACGCTTGTAGCGTTCACAGGATGTAATCATTAACCGGCTCGATATGTCTGTAAGCTTTTTTAGCGATTGCTCGTCTCGTGTTCCTCGTTTACCCTACGTCTGTCAGCATGAACGTCTTTTCTTTCGGTGTTCCCAGCACCTGTGTATATTTGTCGCATCAGGATACCTTGCTTATGTTACACAACTGAACCATGCTGAACCCCTTATCAACAATAGCGTGACCTTCCCAGACGTAATGGTGTGTGCATGGCGTATGTAACATCGTGTTTCTGCTTGTGTGTTCGTGTGCGCGCCGCCCGAGTTCAGTGAAGCTGAGTTTGCGCCGGTCGCCGCCAGGTCGGCGCTGCTGCTGGAGCAGGCCGCCCACTGTTTCCTGAACTCGCAGCCGCCGAGGCTGCGCAAGTACGCCTTCCACATGATCCTCTGCGGCCACCGGTTCTCCAAGGCCGGCCAGCGTCGCCACTCGCTCAGGGCGTACAAACAGGCATTCCAGGTGAGCACGCCGGCGGCGCTTCACCACCCGGCCGCTGTCAGGCGCACCGTCACCACCCGCCCGGGCGCGTGGTGACGCTGCTGGGCGCATTGTCCGGTAGCGCCCGGTCGATTGCGAGGGGTGCGTTCGCGTCGCGAGTGTGGCGTCTTCTCGTGTTGCTGTGCGTCGACACATCGACACATCGCCCGTCGTCGCCGCCGCCGGCCGCTGCCCACCGCCGCCGGCCTTGACCTCGACCTCGGACCACCTTGCCAATGCTCCCCGTCGGCGATTGGCTGACCCGGCCCAGCCCACCGCCGCCGTCCGCCGGCCGGCCTCGACCTCGGACCACCTTGCTAACGCTCCCCGCCGGCCATTGGCCGGCCCGGCCCCGCCCACCGCCGCCGTCCGCCGGCCTTGACCTCGACCTCGGACCACCTTGCCAACGCTCCCTGCCGGCGATTGGCTGACCCGGCCCCGCCCACCGCCGCCGTCCGTCGGCCTTGACCTCGACCTTGGACCACCTTGCCAACGCCCCCGTCGGCGATTGGCGACCCCCCCCACCGCCGCCGTCCGTCGGCCTTGACCTCGACCTCGGACCGCCTTGCCAACGCTCCCCGTCGGCGATTGGCTGACCCGGCCCCGCCCACCGCCGCCGTCCGCCAGCCTTGACCTCGACCTCGGACCGCCTTGCCAATGCTCCCCGTCGGCGATTGGCTGACCCGGCCCCGCCCACCGCCGCCGTCCGCCGGCCTTGACCTCGACCTCGACCCGCCTTGCCAACACTCCCCGACGGCGATTGGCCGGCCCGCGGCACTGTCCCGACCGGGCAGGGGCTGGTGAGCAGACACGTTTGCTGCTCGGACGGCCGGAGGCCAGGCACCACCGGTGCACCACGCGATCCATAAACCAAGGTTCATCGAAAGAAAGGCCAAGGAAAATCAAGGGTAAAGTCTGCTGTGATATTATTTGGCCAACAAAGTACTTTTGGGTCATAAATTGTATCGTAAAGCTATGCTCTAAGTATTTTGTCATAAGGTGTCATCTTTTAGGTGCCTTACTCCATATTGCATGGGCGCAATATAGCCAGAGTTGTCGACGCGCCCTAAGGCCCAAATAACTAACTAACTAATTAGGTCATACCGCAGGCGGATACAATGCAAATATCGCGAGAGGATCTGACTGCAATGAGCATTTTAAGCCAACCGTGAAATCGGATACAAACTGGTCTCAACAATGTGTTTTCCCCTCCATCCCCCACTGCATCGTATGTCGGTTTCCCACGGGACGGCGGCCGGTTGCTGAGCTCAGGAAAGCTAATAATGCTGTCACGCCGCAAGTGTATTCAATGGCATCATCATGCCATCTAGCGAGAAATATTGTTACCTATACTTAAACGTTCAATCTCATGACATCCATCCTTATCAGGTGCGATAATACCTAGACCGTGCTGCTACCTAGTGAAGCTAGCTGAACTGATGCTTCTTGGGTATCAGATTAGAGAGTAGATCTTGTGAACATTTCCAGCTTGTATTAGGTCTTCTGAACATTCAGACCTGAGAGTAGTTCTTCTGAACATTCAGACCCGAGAGTAGATCTTGTGAACATTTTCTGCTCTCAGTAGACCTTCTGAACATTCAAAACTGCGAGTAGACCTTCTGAACATTCAGGACTGAGAGTAGTCCTGAATGTTCAGAAGAAGAATGAATGTTCAGAATGTTCTGAATGTTCTGAACATTTAAACCCTAGACTAGATCTTGTGAACATTTCCTCCTCTGAGTAGATCTTCTGAACATTTCCAGCCATCAGTAGATCTTCTGAACATTTGCATTGAGAAGTAAACCTTCCGAACATTTTCATTAGGAAGTGGATCTTCTGAACATTGAAAGCTTATTTGTAGATCTTCTGAGCATTCAGACCTGGGAGTAGATCTTGTGAACATTATCCAGCTCTTAGTAGATATTGTGAACCCTCTCCTCTTCAAATATATTTTCTGAATATTCGGTGGTGGTGGTGGTGGTTATTGGTTGTTACGACACGTCGACCGTTGAGTCATGTAGCATCGCCAATCTCTCACGCCTATTGGTCGCGGGCAAAGAGTAGTGACAGGTGAGACTCGAACCCACAATCTTTCGATTGTGAGACGGGCAACTTACCCCTTGACTACTCGTCCCCTCTTCTGAATATTCATACCTGAGAGTAGATCATGTGAACATTTCAAGCTCTCAGTAGATCATGTGAACATTTCAAGCTCTGAGTAGATCTTGTGAACATTTCCAATTCTGAGTAGATCTTAAGACTTTCATTGGGAATTAGATCATTTTAGAGATGTTAAAAGTTAGCGCTGATCTTCAAGATCAGCGCTTCTTCAAGATCCAGGAACGACTCAATGTTAGAAAAAATGTAAAGATATATTGTGATGTTTCGGCCATAGGTCATTGTCAAACAATGCACTCGTTGCGATAGGCGAATAGATCGAACATTCAAATTGCTGCAGGCACAAAAGCTCGACAAAATCCATTCACCACCTTCACTGCGAGAAAAAAAACAAGTGAAGAAAAAATAGAAAAAGACCACACGCACCCACAAACACCAAAAACGAAGAAGAAGAAAAAACAAACCTAACGTACACATGCACAGACAGAGACGGCAGGTGGAAGCAGTCGCGAGACGAACGCGTCCACCTGCCGGCAGAGGGTACGCCGTTGTGACATCAAGGTTATATCGTTTACACACACAATATACAATTCATTGGGCCTTTCTCTAAGGACAGTTCTCTAAGACTCTTCGTACGCGATAATTTGTCAGCCACACGCAAAACATCGGTACAACTGATAACCTACGTTACATGCCATGACGATTGGTGGCAATTCATACTCGGCTTCAGCTTACGAATTAAAATGGATTCTAAGAT
Organism: Ashinkailepas kermadecensis; assembly: GCA_034440615.1. Classification (NCBI taxonomy): domain Eukaryota; kingdom Metazoa; phylum Arthropoda; class Thecostraca; family Neolepadidae; genus Ashinkailepas; species Ashinkailepas kermadecensis. The sequence goes on along the minus strand of JAOTOM010004922.1, from coordinate 210,747 downwards.
TTTTTTAGTCCGCACCATTTTTCGCTGTGTCTAGGATATCTATGTTGAACTTTTCATTGGTTTCCGGATGATTCATATTGAAGTGATGCTCCGCCATGCGTTCGCCTAGGGGAGTGAAGGGACGCCAGAGACGTGCATCCCCCAAATGCTCATTGAATCTTTCCCTTATTGGGCGTATCGTTTCCCCAACATAGAAAGCGGACAGACAAGTGATGCACGTCACCTTATAAACTGCATTTTGTATTCGACATCTTTCTTTCAGGCCATTGCCACATGTGTGACAGTTTTTGTCACCTGAAGGGCAAGTGGGGATGCTTAGGGCTGACCTAGCCAGATTATATTTTAAGGACGGTCCGCTGTACCACGCGATTCTAATTTTATTTAGTTTTGATGAGCGTAAAATTTGGTTTACCGTCCGGCAAAGTTTCTCGGTGATGAAAAGTATTCGGATGTAGGTGTCGTCTGATTCCTTTTTGTTTCTGGCATGATGGTGTCGGACATTGCTCCCTTTACCGTCCCGCCTGAACTGGGTCATTCCCTGGTTAAGGGCCAGCGACACCTTCCTAGGCAGGTGCCCATTGGCCAGGAAGAGGTCGCGCATTTTCTGCAGACTCCGTCTACACGCGGCTTCGTCTGAGGAAATGCGGCTCGCTCGCCGTATTTGTGCATTGAGCACTGAGGTTTTCGTGGCAATGGGATGTGCTGAGCTATAATGAAGGATGACAGGCGTCGCCATGGGCTTTATGTGCAGCTCAGTGCTGTATGACCCATCCGCGCCGACTGTGAACAGGGTGTCCAAAAACGGAATCGAATTTGAAGCGAACGTGTGGTCTATGGTGAACGAAATGTCCGGATGAGTGGCATTGATGTTGGCGTAAAATTCGAGAAGGGTTGTCCGCAGGACCAAGTCCCAAAGACGTAAATGTACCTCAGATAAATTGCAGGTTTCAACATGATGCCATTTAGGAATTTGGACTCAAGGTCATTCATAAAGGCTATAGCGAGCTGTAGGGCACACCTGTTCCCACCGTTTATTTTATCGTAATAGAGGTGGTGAATGGATTTTGTCGAGTTTTTGTGCCTGCAGCAGTTTGAATTTTCGACCTATTCGCCGATCGCAACGAGTGCATAATTTGACAATGGTCTATGGCCGAAACGTCACAATATATCCTTTAAAAAATTATAGCATTTAGTTGTTCCTGGATCTTGAAGATCAGCTTAGCTTTTAACCTCTCTACAATGATTGACCACCAGGAAATACGCGCCTCACTGAATTATGTACGGGAAGTAGATCTGAACATATGTATGTATATATATAATATATATATATATATATATATATATATATATATATATATATATATATATATATATATATATATATATTGCCAAGTAGATCTGAACAATGAGGGCTTATTTGTAGATTTTATGAACATTCGGACCTCGGAGTAGATATTGTCAACATTTTAGCTCTAAGTGCATCTTGTGAACATCTTCTCCAAGTAGATCTCGTGAAAATGGATCTTCTGAACGTAGATGTTCTTTAAAAGAAGATTCTTTAAAGAAAGAAAAAAAGACGTGTTCAAGAGCCGCCGTGATGTGTTTGTGCCCGGCGGTCCGGTGTGTCGCAGATCCGCCGTGATGTGTTTGTGCCCGGAGGCCCGGTGTGTCCCAGAGCCGCCGTGATGTGTGTGTGTGCGTGTGTGTCAGTGTCAATGGCAATGGCAATGTCTGTGTCAATGTATGTGACAATGTCCGTGACAATGTATGTATCAATGGCTGTGTCAGTGTCTGTTGGTGTCAGGTGACCATGCCTGTGCTTCAGGTGTACGAGGGCCACGGCTGGCGGTTGGCCGACGACCACATCGACTTCACCCTGGGCCGCCACTGCGAGAACCTGCAGGAGCACGGCGCGGCGCTCGCTTCTCTGGGTCGCCTGCTGGCCGGCGCCGCGGTCTCCGAGGGCCGGCAGACGGCCGCCCAGCAGGCCGCCTTCGTCAGGGAGTACATGCACGTGCACAAGGTCAGTACCTCCGCCAGAGAAACGGTCCTCCCCAGAGAAACGGTCTTTCTCCAGAGAAACGGTCCTTCTCCAGAGAAACGGTCCTCCCCAGAGAAACGGTCTTCCTCCAGAGAAACGGTCCTCCTCCAGAGAAACGGTCCTCCACCAGAGAATCGGTCCTCCACCAGAGAAACGGTCCTCCACCAGAGAAACGGTCCTCCACCAGAGAAACGGTCCTCCACCAGAGAAACGGTCCTCCTCCAAAGAAACGGTCCTCCTCCAGAGAAACGGTCCTCCACCAGAGAAACGGTCCTCCTCCAAAGAAACGGTCCTCCTCCAGAGAAACGGTCCTCCTCCAGAGAAACGGTTCTCGTCCAGAGAAACGGTTCTTGTCCACAGAATCTGTGTACCGAGTCAGTATCTCCCGAGAAGCTGTGTGCCAAGTTGGTATTCCCGCCATGGAAACTATTTGCACAATCAGGTACGGTGGACACTAAAGCGAACTCAGTATCTATGCGTCGGCCGCTTTTACTAGTAGTGTTACGTACTGTACGTATTGTAGGCGCGAGCGCGTCATGTTATTTTGTAATATGCGGAAGCCGGCGGTGGCGAAAACTGAGTCGAACGCTGACAGTGGCGCAATTTTCGGAGGAAAAGTTTCGCAGTCGGCAGGGTTCGAACCTGCGCGGGGAGACCCCATTGGATTTCAAGTCCAACGCCTTAACCACTCGGCCACGACTGCCGCGACACATTTGCCCGTCCTCGTATGATACAGCCCGACACAGCTTGTCGAAACTGTATCAAACACATTGACTGCAATATTTATTGTTAAATTCGTTAAGGTTCGTTTTTCTGTAGCTGTGAGCATGGGGTGGCCCAAAAGTGAGGGAGATGGCGAAGGGCTGACTGTTAAGCCATTCCTTCCAGTCAATGTCACGGCTAGTGGTTATCATCCAAGAAAAGTATGTGTGGGGGGGGTCAGTTTGGCGAAAGTCGACCAAGGAGGTGAAGTGAAACCACTTCAGTGAAATTATCCGCCCATTTTCACCAAGGATTGAATGGTATTATTCAAAAGTGACTGCTGGCTCATTCCTGTTCGATAGTCATGCCGAACAATGTCAGGAAAGTGCTAAACAAAGTTTTGGACGTCGGAAACAAAGAAAATCATCCTCTGCCACTGGTAAATCTGCAAACTTTTGCTCTCCAAATCGAGGAGTAAGCGCAAATCCGCCGTTGGTCTGGTCGGCAGCACCAGAGCGCGGCAGCGTCGCCGCCGCCGCTGCCGCTGCCGACGGTGCTGTCGCAGCAGACGCGCGTGCTGGTCGGCGGCGACCAGCCGGCGGCTGCCGACGGCTGGACGCCCGCCTCGGGCGTCAGCTTCGCCGACGACGAGGACGACAACGCCAGGTGAGAACGCCGCGTCCGGCCGGCGGGGTGCCGGTTCAAGACCCACTGGCGCCTGGAGTTTTTCGTTTCGTTCCGCGTGGCCAGTCAGTGGTTGGTTGGTTGGTTATTTGGGCTTGGGGGACACATCGACTGCGTTGGTAATACAGCGCCCAGGCCAGTCGGTGGGCTGGTTTACGGGTTGAGTTGATGTCCCCTGCGCCCATGTTCAGTCCTTGCGTCCATAAGTCTAAACAATCAGCCAATCAGTTTAAAATTGGTATCAGTACGCCTCGGAAGATGGTGAGGCTCTTGTATGTACCTTATACTATTGCTGGTTTGGGCTTGTGAGTGGCGTCGAAGGTTGTGTGGCACCTTCGAGAAGGTTCGATGATAAAGTTCAATGCGATCGACACATGCACACTGCATGTCATGGCACATTATGAGTTACGAGTGGAAATACATGTATGCGTATGGTGACGAATAGCTCAGGGCGAGACCTTCCACGAAGCTGTGTGGTACCGGTTTGTCATTTCCTGTGTTCAATAGCTGGCAAGGTACAGATGAATTACCAAAGTGATCATGAGAAACCGCCAACACCTGTCACTTTATTGATCAGCCCATGTCGTTTCTCCGCCAATGTTTCGTTTGTGTCATCGCTTGCGCTCAGCCAACGCACGAAGGAGGGATAAGAGGGCATGCCTCCTTGAGGAGTTAAAGGTCATCCGTCCAAAAAGCCGCAAATCACCTGCCCGAGAGGTCGCTGGTTGACCTGTCGATCCTCCCCACGAAGCAGCGACCTGTGGTGGTGAAGAGAACTTCCGACCCATCCGTGCGACGGCCTTGGGTTGATGTTGGTGCCTGTTGTGACGTGACCTGACCTGACCTCTGTGCCTCCCTTCCCAATGGCATGCAAGGAAATACCCGTGAGATGACATGGCATGACCTGACCTGACCTCTCTGTGGCTCCTCCAATGGCCTGTGAGGAAAGACCCATGTGATGACATGACATGGCCTGGCCTGCCTGATCCTCGCTTCGCCGATTGTTTTTGGGTGAGCTGCCGGTGCTGTCACCCGTTTGGTCTGTGTGTACCACCCCCGTTCGGTAGCCGACGCTGACCTGACCTGACCCGACCCGACCGGCAGGTGGTTCCGTCTGGAGCAGCTGTGTCTGGAGCATCTGGGCCACACCACCAATCCGTTCAGGCCCACCGTCCAGTGTATGACAGCCAAAACAGCCAACACTCACAGTGCGCGGGTCGGCGCCTCAGGTCAGTGCAGGTGGAGGGGCCTCGGGTCATCCTGGGTGGGTGTGCGTCGGGTCAAGCCGGAGGTACCTCGGGTCAACCCGGAGGCACTTCGGGTCATCCTGGGTTGGTCGGGGTCAGTCTGAGTGGAGGTGTTTCAGGTCAGCCCAGATGGAGGTGTTTCAGTTCAGTAAGGTGGGGTGGGGGGGGGGGCGGTACTTCGGATAAACTCATGTAGGTATATCGGGTCTGCTCAGGTCGGCACGAGTGTGGCGCCTCGACTCAGACAGTGTGGGAAGTACCACAGGGCCAGCTGGGCCGGGTGTACTTGAGTCCGCATGGGCTGGGCAGCCTTGGATCAGATCGGACGCGCCTCTGGTCTGTCCTAACTTCCTCTCAGGTCGGCGCGGGAGACCAGTGAGAGACAGCCGGAAAGGTAACGGCGAGTTTTGGACATTTGCTGTGCACGGACGTTCACCAGCACCTTAAGTATGTGGCGTGATGTGGCGGCGCTGTTTTGATCGTTCGCCTTTCGCCTGTGCGCTGCATAACCTACATCTGCACCCGAGCCACATGTGTAGAGATCACAGGAACGCCCGCCGTCATTTTGTGGCCATTTTGGTATAGAGCTGTTGGTGGAATTCAGTCGCAAACAGGGGGACGAGTGGTCTAGGGGTAAGATGCTCGTCTCACGATCGAAATGTTGTGGGTTCGAGTCTCACCTGTCGCTACTCTTCGCCCGCGACCAATCGGCGTGAGAGATTGGCGACGCTACATGACTCAACGTTCGACGTGTCGTAAAACCAATAGAGATTGCACGCTACATGACTCAACGTTCGACGTGTCGTAAAACCAATAACCAACCAGTCGCAAACAGATGCATATTGTAATCAGCAGAGACCGTGGATGAACACGATTAATGGCTCCTTGTGTTGTGGTATCCGGTCCAGTGTAAGGCGTACCATTTGCGGTCGTTTTTCATCCGTGGCCTCGATGCACTCGAAGCACGCCAATTATTTGGAATGTGAATACACGATCGAGTTAGGACTTCGGTACGTCAGTGGCGTATGGTATGCGACCGATGTACGTCAGTGGAGTATGTTATGCGGCTGTTGTACGTAAGCGGCGTATGATATGCGACTACCGTACGTCAGTGTCGTATTGTATGCGATGCGACTGCTGTACGTCGGTGGTGTATTGTATGCGACTGCTGTACGTCAGTGGTGTATGATGTACAACTGTCGTACGTCAGTGGCGTATGGTATGCGACTGTCGTACGTCAGTGGCGTTTGACATACGACTGCCGTACGTCAGTGGCGTATGGTACGCGACTGCTGTACGTCAGTGGCGTATGGTATGCGACTGCCGTATGGCCGGTGACTGCTTTCGATTTGGTTCAAATAATCCAGCTCGGAGTAGTGAAATATTCGCGGTAGGTCAATCGCTTCGTCTTTCAGAGGCTCCACATATGCAGACAGTCTATTCGATGGATCGCTCCGCCGGCAGACGATTCCCCCGAGTGTGCCGGTAGTTGGTCCTACGTCGTCACGACGTTCCTTTGGTCGCTGCCAAGTGCACCGAATAATGCAGTTGATAATGAATGAATTGAATGATAATGAATGATGAATGATAATGAATGAATTGAATGATAATGAATGATGAATGATAATGAATGAATTGAACAGCAGCGGCGCAGAATTTTCTGGGACACGAATGTGTTTGCACGTGCCTCGCGTTGGTGCGCTGCGCGCGTTGGTGTTGCACGGGCGGGTGTACATTGTGGCCGTGTGGGTGGGGGGGGGGGGGGGATGGTACACGTGCTGCGACGCGGTGGCGGGCGGTGGGCCTCCGTCGAGGTGCTGACGCTCGGTAGTTTGCGCCAGCGAAGCTCGCGTGTCACGGTCAAATTGCAGATTAAAGCCCGTGCTTCCGCGACTCCCGAAAGCAATTACGGAATGGCATGCGGCTGATGAATGTGACTTCCGTCGACATAAAAATGGCGCCTGGTGTGTGTTGCAGTGGTGCGATATGGAAGTACGCAGTTGGCAATGTGAGCTGTAATGCCGGTGAAGTCCTGTTCGATGATCAATAGAGAATGTCTAATACAGCCGCTTGTGTCAGTCGAAAGCCGTTGTCGTGGTGTCTCATTGGTGTCATATTGTGTCATGTTGTCACATTTGTGTCACATTGTGTTACATTGTGTCATATTTGTGTCATCGGTGCCATATTGGTGTCATATTGATATCACATTGGTGTCATATTTGTGTCCTATTTGTATCCCTTTTGTCACATTGATGTAGCATTGGCGTCATATTGGTGTTGTATTGGTGTAGCAATGATGTCACATTGGTGACGTATTGGTGCCACATTGTCACATTAGTGTTACAATGGACTCACATTGGTGGCACATTGAAGTCATATCTGCGTCACATTGGTGTCATATCTGTGTCACATTGGTGTCATATATGTGGCATATTGGTGTCATATCTGCGCCACATTGGTGTCATATATGTGTCACATTGGTGTTATATCTGTGTTACATTGGTGTTACAATGGACTCACATTGGTGGCACATTGGTGTCATATCTGCGTCACATTGGTGTTACAATGGACTCACATTGGTGGCACATTGGTGTCATATCTGCGTCACATTGGTGTCATATATGTGGCATTTTGGTGTCATATCTGCGTCACATTGGTGTCATATATGTGTCACATTGGTGTCATATCTGTGTCACGTTGGTGTTACAATGGACTCACATTGGTGTCATATCTGCGTCACATTGGTGTCATACCTGCGTCACATTGATGTCATCTGTGTCACATTGGTGTCATATCTGCGTCACATTGGTGTCATACCTGCGTCACATTGGTGTCATATCTGTGTCACATTGGTGTCATATCTGCGTCACATTGGTGTCATACCTGCGTCACATTGGTGTCATATCTGTATCACATTGGTGTCATACCTGCGTCACATAGGTGTCATACCTGCGTCACATTGGTGTCATATCTGTGTCACATTGGTGTCATACCTGCGTCATATCTGTGTCACATTGGTGTCATATCTGCGTCACATTGGTGTCATACCTGCGTCACATTGGTGTCATACCTGCGTCACATTGGTGTCATATCTGTCACATTGGTGTCATACCTGCGTCACATTGGTGTCATACCTGCGTCACATTGGTGTCATATCTGTGTCACATTGGTGTCATACCTGCGTCACATTGGTGTCATATCTGCGTCACATTGGTGTCATACCTGCGTCACATTGGTGTCATATCTGTGTCACATTGGTGTCATACCTGTGTCACATTGGTGTCATATCTGCGTCACATTGGTGTCATACCTGTGTCACATTGGTGTCATATCTGTGTCACATTGGTGTCATACCTGCGTCACATAGGTGTCATACCTGCGTCACATTCGTGTCATATCTGTGTCACATTGGTGTCATACCTGCGTCACATTGGTGTCATATCTGTGTCACATTGGTGTCATATCTGCGTCACATTGGTGTCATACCTGCGTCACATTGTTGTCATATCTGTGTCACATTGGTGTCATATCTGCGTCACATTGGTGTCATATCTGCGTCACATTGGTGTCATACCTGCGTCACATTGGTGTCATATCTGTGTCACATTGGTGTCATACCTGCGTCACATAGGTGTCATACCTGCGTCACATTGGTGTCATATCTGTGTCACATTGGTGTCATACCTGCGTCACATTGGTGTCATATCTGTGTCACATTGGTGTCATATCTGCGTCACATTGGTGTCATACCTGCGTCACATTGTTGTCATATCTGTGTCACATTGGTGTCATACCTGCGTCACATTGGTGTCATACCTGCGTCACATTGGTGTCATATCTGTGTCACATTGGTGTCATACCTGCGTCACATTGGTGTCATATCTGTGTCACATTGGTGTCATACCTGCGTCACATTGGTGTCATATCTGTGTCACATTGGTGTCATACCTGCGTCACATTGGTGTCATATCTGTGTCACATTGGTGTCATATCTGCGTCACATTGGTGTCATACCTGCGTCACATTGGTGTCATATCTGTCACATTGGTGTCATACCTGCGTCACATTGGTGTCATACCTGCGTCACATTGGTGTCATATCTGTGTCACATTGGTGTCATACCTGCGTCACATTGGTGTCATATCTGCGTCACATTGGTGTCATACCTGCGTCACATTGGTGTCATCTGTGTCACATTGGTGTCATACCTGTGTCACATTGGTGTCATATCTGGGTCACATTGGTGTCACCGAGCCGGGCCTGACCTGACTGTGAGCCTGGCGTGGCGCGGCCTGGTGTGGCTGCAGTCGGCGGGCGATCCGTCATGGTCCGCTGTAGCCGCAGCTCAGCCGGTGAATGTGCATGTGATGGCCTCACTTGACCCCGTTATACCTTGATACGACCCCACCGAACCTCCATATGACCCATTCTCGTTTCCCATAGTCGTGTCGGACCTCGACATTCCCAGCCTGACCTCAATGTGACTTTATTTGGCCTCGAAGTGGCTCCAGTTAACCCAGTATTGGAGGAACGAAGGTTTTCTGGATTTTCCACTTCCAACGATTATATGCTTCGAATACTGTATATTTACACTTATATTGCTGCTTACGCTTTTATTGTGGGCGCAATATGACCATAGTTATCGACGCGCCCTCAAGCCCAAATAACTAACTAATTACACACATATTGCTACATTAATACATATTGCTACTTCAAGCATACATTTGACGGTATTTGAAAATTTGACGGTATTACAGCGGACTTTAGTCCGCTGGCGAACATCTGTCTAGCGTGTATTGTCAACATTAACCCTAAAGTACCCCATATCTTTTCCTGCAATTCCAGAAGTCAACTCCGAACATTCGACTCTGATCTGACCTCGATGCAGCCCCGTCTGGCATCAACGTGACGCCCACCGTTTTTGCCCGACCCCGCCCGACCTCCACGCGGTGCCCGCAGAGCCGATCCGGGTCCAGCTGGTGCTGCGAAACCCGCTGCGCGTGCCGCTCGAGCTGTCGGAGCTGCGGCTGCAGTACTCGTTTGTGCCTGGACAGCCGGACAGTGACCGGTCAGACGGTGACCGGTCACGTGACGACCGGGCGGACGCGGTGACCGCCGACACGTTGGTCCGCTGTCTTCTCGAGGAGAACTCCACTCAGGAGGTACGGCCATCGTGTCTGGACTGATGGTGTTGCGCCCGGTTATGGACCAGGTGGCAGTATCGTGACGTTGAGATGTGTGTGTAATTTCCGCAAGCAAGTCATGTGCCCGGCCTTCGTATGCAATCCTGAATTTGGAGGAACATTAGCAGTCGTGGCGCCCTGAAGTCCTTCAGAAGTTCCTCCAGAATGTCCTCCAGAAGTCACTTTAACGAGGGAAAGAGGCGCTTCGTCCGAGGCATTGACATAGATCGTCACCTCGCACATAATAGACACGGGTCTTCCCGTGTTCCACGAGCAGGGCTTTGCATACACAGTATGGTCGTCTGAGGTCGGTGCCAGGGCTTGCTATCTGTCGCTCCTGGGACCTTGACCAAGCTGCCATTTTCATGCGACGGTGGCAATGCCACGGGCAGTTGACCGCCGTGTCCCTGACTTCAGGTAATGCTAACAATTGTCACCAGTTGGCCGGAATCAGTTATCATCATCGGGCGACGATGCCAGTAGCGCTGCCCGCCGACACTCCTCGGTTCTCGCCTGCAGGTGACGTCGACAATAACGGCGCACGTGCCGGGCCGGCTGACACTGCTCGGTTGGGCGCTAAATAATCTACCATGGTCGATACGCCCTAAAACCCCAATCACACACAGACACTGCTCGGTTCTCGTCTGCAGGTGACGTTTACAATAACGGCGCACGTGCCGGGCGAGCTGACACTCCTCGGCTCTCGCCTTCAGGTGACATTGACAATAACGGCGCACGTGCCGGGCCAGCTGACGATTCTCGGCTACGAGTTCTCGCTGGCGCTGGCGGCCGCCGAGCCGGGCGAGTCCGTGCAGAGCCAGGAGCCGCCGCTGGCCGTGCGCGGATCGCAGCCAATCAGCGTGCGGGGGCGGCGCCTGAACGGCACCAAGGAGGAGCGGGCCGGCGTCCTGTACGCCGAGGATAGGCGGCTGCAGGTGGGCGGTGGTGTGGGCAGACGGTGCGCTGCCGGGTAGACGTTTTGGTCTGTGTGGAAGGCTGGCGATGCAGCAGGGCTTGACTGTGTTGGCTTGACCGGATGGCGACACGGAATGTCAGCAATTGCGACCGGAAGCCGGCCGCTGTTGCCGACGGCGGCGACAAGGGTGGCCCGGAAGGTAATTGACCAAGTATGGCTAATGTTCCATAAAACTGAAATAGCCAGCCAGCCAACGTTTACCGTGGTGATCCGATGCACACTTGTGATATACTGATGTGGTCACGACGGCACCGTTATGGACGGCAGCAGCCTTGTCCGTGGCCGCTGCAGTTGCTGCTGGCCCCCGATGACCGACGGCTGTGCGTCGGCCGGCAGGTGGCGGTGGAGGAGGCCGGAGCACGGCTGCAGCTCAGCTTCCGCCGGCTGCCGACCGCGCTGATGTGCGGCCAGATACAGCCGGTGCTGATGCGGCTCGCGAACGCCGGCCGCCGGCCCGTCAGCCGCCTGCTCATCGCCACGCCCGACCCCCAGCTGCTGAGCGTCGAACTGCAGCCGCCGCCCGGCGACGACAGGTGGCAGCAGGTGCGCGCGGCCGCCGACTCGCCGCCGCCGGCGTCGGCGCGCTCCTGGGCGGAGTCGGCGCGGATCGGCCGAGTGACAGAGCTGCCGCTGCCGGCCGGCGGGCTGGCGGTCGGCGCGTCGCTCACCCGCCGGCTGTGGCTGCGCGCGCCGCACTCTGACGGCGCGCGGTCGCTGGAGGTGCTGCTGTGCGCCGCCGACGGCGCGCCGCGGCCGCGCCTGCTGCGCCACGCCAGCCGGCTGCTGGTGACGCCCAGCCTGGCGGTGGCGGTGCGCGCCGGCCGCAGCGCCGGCGCCGGCTGTCGGCTGCAGCTGGACGTGCAGGTGACGGGCGTGCAGCCGGCGGCCGCCGCCATCACGCTGCAGGCGCTGGCCGTGGCGGCCAGCGGCTGGCGGCTGGACACGCGCTCGCCGCCGCCAGGTCAGTCCGGCTGTCGGTGCAGGTCGGGCCGGTCAGTCCTGACGGTGATGCGGTGGTCAGATCGGTACGGGCAGTGGTGCGGCGGAACGGAGCTGGTTCCAGTCCTATGCATGTTGATCGGTTTTTGTGTTGTCAATTCCAATGTTGTAACTAAGAAAAATGAGCTGAGATAACATTTAATCGTGTCTGTCTGCTGTCTTTTATCGTTGCAGGAAAGGTCAATTAGCGGGCTTGATTGGGATACACGAGTTGCTTTTGATATTAAGGGGAGACAGCAATGAAAGCACAATACGTAAAGAATGCGTTAGCAACGTGATCATTTGAAAGTGAGAATAAGTTTGCATTGCAATCACCAATAGTGTATAAATTCATGTCCATGCTGTTTATTTTTGTGAGGCACTCATGAAACCCAAGTTAGGATTATGTGTTATGACTGGATACACCGTATATTTGACATGTCAAAGCAGTTCGTTTATTTGCTAATCCTATTTGGCGAAACACATGTTTAGCTTCGGCAACAACAACATTGAATGGAGAAAATTGTTCTGCTTTTAATGATTTGAATGAACAAATTGTCGACCCACCATCAGTTTTGTTACCTCATTTGTCAGTTAACTATGTCCCTGAACTTGCCTCCACCCCTGACAGTAATTCTGACAATGCCCCTGACGTTGACGTCGGCTCTCCCTTAAGCCCGCTAGCGTGGCCGTAACTGTGCCACTGACTCCGCGTCTGCTTTTGACCTTGACCCAGCCCTACTCTCACCCCACTGACGGTGCCTGTGGCCGGCCAGCCGTGCGGGTGGTGCGCGGCGAGACGGCCTTCCTGGGCGTCACTGTGGAGCGAGTGCCGGTCCAGATCTCCGAGGGTGGTCACCCGCTGCTCAACCTGGCCTCCCTCTCCCTCGACGGACAGCAGGTCAGTGGCGGTGGCCGGGACACAGCCATCAGTGGGTCAGGTGTGCGACCGTCAGTGGGTCAGTCCGCAGCCATCAGTGGGTCAGGTCGCGACCGTCAGTGGGTCAGTCCACAGCCGTCAGTGGGTCAGTCCACAGCCATCAGTGGGTCAGTCCACAACCGTCAGTGGGTCAGTCCACAGCCGTCAGTGGGTCAGTCCACAGCCATCAGTGGGTCAGTCCACAGCCGTCAGTGGTTCAGTCCACAGCCGTCAGTGGGTCAGTCCACAGCCATCAGTGGGTCAGGTGTGCGACCGTCAGTGGGTCAGTCCACAGCCGTCAGTGGGTCAGTCCACAGCCGTCAGTGGGTCAGGCGTGCGACCGTCAGTGGGTCAGTCCACAGCCGTCAGTGGGTCAGTCCACAGCCGTCAGTGGGTCAGTCCACAGCCGTCAGTGGGTCAGTCCACAGCCGTCAGTGGGTCAGGTCGCGACCGTCAGTGGGTCAGTCATCAACACTCGAGGGTAAACCCAACCGCCATCGACTGTTTCGTTATCAATATTCAGCGAGCAATCGCGGAATATTTAGCTCGTAAAACTGTGCCGCACATGAAGCGAAGTGGTAACAGTGGCAGACAACAGCTGAGACCACGGAGCGACAGGTGCGGCTTGCACCTATCCGACACTGTCGCTCCGGAAAACTGCCGCTAGCGTGCCGGTTTGTAACGCCATGGTGACGTCACCACAGTGCCGCGCTGGTGTCATCACAGTCCCGTGTCCCTGTGACGACGTCGTTACATTCCCGTGGCCATGTGATGAAGTCACCACATTTCCGCGTCCCTGTGATGACGTCACCGCAGTCGCGTGTCCCTGTGATGTCATTGCAGTCTCGTGTCCGTGTGATGACGTCATCGCATCCCCGTGCCCCTGTGACGACGTCACCGCAGTCGCGTGTCCCTGTGATGTCATTGCAGTCTCGTGTCCGTGTGATGACGTCATCGCATCCCCGTGCCCTGTGACGACGTCACCGCAGTCCCATGTCCCTGTCACGACGTCACCACAGTACAATGTCCATGTGATGACGTCACTGCCGCCCCGCGTCCAGGTGATGACGTCACAACGGTCCCGTGTCCCTGCAATGACGTCACCGCCGTCCCGCGTCCCTGTGATGACGTCATCGCAGTACAATGCCCCTGTGATGACGCCCACCGTCCTGCCGGCCGGCAGTGTGACGTGTCCGCCTCGCCGTCCGTCGACTTCCTGCTGCGCCACAAGGTGTCGCTGCCGGCGCTGGTGGCGCCTCTGGCGGCGGCCGGTGTCGCGGACCCGGCGGCCGGGCGGCGGCAGGCGGAAGAGCTGGCCGACGCCGTCAACGTGGGCGCCACCGTGCTGTTGCACTGGCGGGTGAGGATGGAGTGTTGGACGTGTAGGGGGCGAGGCGACTGGTGGACACGGGGAGGGAGATGACTGGTGGGCACGCGGAGGCGGCCGATTAGTTTGAGGAAGAGATGACTGGTTGATACAGGGGGAGATGGTGAGATGACTGGTGGATACAGGGGAGATGGTGAGATGACTGATGGATACGGGGAGATTGTGAGACGACTGGTGGATACAGGGCAGATGTTGAGATGACTGGTGGATAAAGGGGAGATGGTGAGATGCCTGATGGATACGGGGAGATTGTGAGACGACTGATGGATATGGGGGAGATGGTGAGATGACTGGTGGATATGGGGGAGATGGTGAGATGACTGATGAATACGGGGAGATGGTAAGATGACTGATGGATACGGGGAGATGGTAAGATGACTGGTGGATACGGGGGAGTTGGTGAGATGACTGGTGTATACAGGGGAGATGGTGAAATGACTGGTGGATACATGGGAGATGGTGAGATGGCTGGTGGATACGGGGAAGATGGTGAGATGACTGATGGATACGGGGAGATGGTAAGATGACTGGTGGGTACGGGGGAGATGGTGAGATGACTGGTGTATACAGGGGAGATGGTGAGATGACTGATGGATATGGGGGAGATGGTGAGACGACTGGTGGATAGGGGACGAGTGGTCTAGGGGTAAGATGCTCGTCTCGCAATCGAAAGATTGTGGGTTCGAATCTCACCTGTCGCTACTCTTCGCCCGCGATCAATCGGCGTGAGAGATTGGCGACGCTATATGACTCAACGGTCGACGTGTCGTAAAACCGATAACCAACCAACCAACCGACTGGTGGATACGGGGGAGATGGTGAGACGACTGATGGATATGGGGGAGATGGTGAGATGACTGGTGGATACGGGGAAGATGGTGAGCTGACTGATGGATATGTGGAGATGGTAGGATGACTGAAGTATATGGGGAGATGGTGAGATGACTGAAGGATATGGGGAGATGACGAGACTGATGCGATGAGACTGACTGATGGACGCGGGTTTGTGGCAATGTGACGTGTGGACAGCACTTACTGATAGGTAATCTGTGAGGCTTTGACTAGCTGTGGTTATTCATGTGGACTTCGTGTTTGTGGGTACTCGTTAGACTTTGGCCAGTTATATCTGGTTGTGTAGGCTTCTGGGAGCCCCAAGTTTTGTTCTGCATCAGGATGGTTTTGCTGAGTATGGCAATGCATGATGCATGTGCAAGGTGGATGCTAGTGCAATATTTACCCCAGGACTATTATTGGTTGGTTTCCAGGTTTCCATTCAGCTGACTGCTAATCATCTGTGTTTGGCTGTTTGACAAAAGATGATCATGGTAGGATGCCGGTTGTGGCGGACAGGGTGAGTGTCACGGTTGTGATCGGAAAATGCCCCAGACTCAGGGCGTCGACGCCGCCGGCCGGGAGACCACCGTGCATGGCCAGCACCACGTCACCGCCGAGCTGCTGGGTGACAGTGCTGCCACCTATCCGTCGGAGGAGGAGCCCGAGCCTCGGCCGCCGGTCACCATCATCCCGACGGCGACGGCGCCGCCGGTGCCGGCCTACTGGCCGGGCGAGGGTGTGATGGACCGGCTGGTGAGCGTCGTGCCGCTGCATCGGTCCACCGTCGAGCACGACTTCGCCCGTAAACGGTGAGTGCCACCGCCGGGAGTTAGTGGTTGCGTCTGTCGCCGGTAGGTGGCAGTGACTACAAGGGCAAATCACGCCCGTCTATTCGACTGATCGACATCATACTGCTGCTATGCCAGTGCAGCGGCGGAGAAAAGCACGTAAGTGGAGAGATCGTCGAGTTACTGTGTCCACTGAGGTCGTTATTTTTCTCAGCGAGTCGAAATGAAAATTTGCACATGCAAACATGGAGCACTACTTTGACATCAAGACTAGGTATCATTGGTGTGAAGGGGAGGGGGTGCAGGCGAGAGGTGGTTGCATTGTTGACTACCGACTTAAGTGCCAGTGCCTGAGAACACACATCGCAACAGAACAACAGCATTCGTTGCTTCAGATAATCGAAGCAGCAATGACTGAGGTGTGACTGAGACTGAGGTCAGCCCTGGTGGTGTGTCCAGGGAGAGCAGTCATCTCCCTTCTTGTCTAAACACACCCCAGAAAAGGAGCAGCACGTTTTGGGGTGATTCGATGATGTGTGACCCACATTATTGTTCCTCGGATGACTTGCAGCCCGGTGACGTCAATAGCACTCCACTAGTGTCTACTGCCTGCAGTGGGTTGACTAAAGTTCTTGACTAAGGTTCTTCTTCATCATTATGGGGTTCCATAATGATAAAGAAGAAGTGCGTCAATAGTTTTGGAAAGGAAATAACACATTATATCAATATGAAGGTAATTCACTAAAGAAAGCATGAGAGTTCAGAAATATTGCAGGGCTAAAGAGTCTGCACAATATATATAATGCCAGGAATCTCATCATTATAGTGCTACTCGTCTAGGTTATTGGGAATGCTTGTCCACATCTCGGGGAAAAAACACTAGTGATTTGCCCTTCTTCCTATTGTGGACATATATGGTAGTTGAAAAATGAGATGGGGAAGTGCACTCATCTGGATCTAATTTCCAATCTAATTCGGTAAATGTTCAGGGTACCGCCTGCTGGTGTCTGTGTAGCCAAGGGACCTTTATGCCCAAGTAACCTACCAATGCATTGCCTTTGCTCTACCGGCCTTAGTGTTGTATGCCACCATTCCTGGGCCACGGACTGGTGCTCCCTGGTACGACACCGCTGGAGGGACCTATCACGAGTTACGTCACTAAAGACGCAACGTGTCCCGCGGCGAGTAGCGACCGGGGGGGGGGGGCATCAAGGCGGACATGCAGCACTCACGGGGGCGGGCTATGCCTTTCACGGTAGGTTCACTGGGTCCCAGTGGTTTCGGTTCGGTCTCAACAGACCGGAGTGTGAAGAAATAGTTGTTGACAAATGATTACAGAAATGGACGTTTGTTGTGTAGCGTACATGGTTTCTGTTTTGCTAATGTATCTTACTGGAATATCTTGTTGATTCGCTTCTGCAGTGTGTTCACTCAGCGCTGTGTCAATAGATCTGACCCGAGTTTACCTCGGTAATTGTTCCTTGAATCGAAGCTGCTTGACTCCAATCAGCGAGCTTGTGCCCTCGGGCTACCCAGAAACGTTATTGTATGTTGGTTATACATAGACCAATGGGTTGAAAGTTCCTTTGAGTCTGAACATGCCTGGGGCTCTGGAGATTGCAATTAAAATTATGCCGATCGAACCATCGTTGGTGTAGTGTGGGTGAGCGTGTCGTGCCGTTGGTGAAGTGTGGGCGGTTGTGCCGTTGGTGTAATGTGGGCGGGTGTGTGTCGTGCCGTTGGTGTAGTGTGGGCGGGTGTGCCGTTGGTGTAGTGTGGGAGAGTGTGCCGTTGGTATAGTGTGGGCGGGTGTGTGTCGTGCCGTTGGTGTAGTGTGGGCGGGTGTGTGTCGTGCCGTTGGTGTAGTGTGGGCGGGTGTGTGTAGTGTCGGCGGGTGTGTGTCGTGCCGTTGGTGTAGGTTGGGAGGGTGTATGTCGTACCGTTGGTGTAGTGTGGGTGTGTGTCGTACCGTTGGTGTAGGTTGGGCGGGTGTATGTCGTACCGTTGGTGTAGTGTGGGCGGGTGTGTGTCGTGCCGTTGGTGTAGGGTGGGCGGGTGTATGTCGTACCGTTGGTGTAGTGTGGGCGGGTGTGTGTCGTACCGTTGGTGGAGATTGGGCGGGTGTATGTCGTACCGTTGGTGTAGTGTGGGCGGGTGTGTGTCGTGCCGTTGGTGTAGGGTGGGCGGGTGTATGTCGTACCGTTGGTGTAGTGTGAGCGGGTGTGCCGTTGGTGTAGGTTGGGCGGGTGTATGTCGTACCGTTGGTGTAGTGTGGGCGGGTGTGTGTCGTGCCGTTGGTGTAGGGTGAGCGGGTGTGTGTCGTGCCGTTGGTGTAGTGTGGGCGGGTGTGTGTCGTGCCGTTGGTGTAGTGTGAGCGGGTGTGCCGTTGGTGTAGGTTGGGCGGGTGTATGTCGTACCGTTGGTGTAGTGTGGGTGTGTGTGTCGTGCCGTTGGTGTAGTGTGGGCGGGTGTATGTCGTACCGTTGGTGTAGTGTGGATGTGTGTCGTACCGTTGGTGTAGTGTGGGTGTGTGTCGTACCGTTGGTGTAGTGTGGGTGTGTGTCGTACCGTTGGTGTAGTGTGGATGTGTGTCGTACCGTTGATGTAGTGTGGGTGTGTGTCGTACCGTTGATGTAGTGTGAGTGTGTGTGTACCGTTGGTGTAGTGTGGGTGTGTGTCGTGCCGTTGGTGTAGTGTGGGTGTGTGTGTACCGTTGGTGTAGTGTGGGTGTGTGTGTACCGTTGGTGTAGTGTGGGTGTGTGTCGTGCCGTTGGTGTAGTGTGGGTGTGTGTGTACCGTTGGTGTAGTGTGGGTGTGTGTCGTGCCGTTGGTGTAGTGTGGGTGTGTGTGTACTGTTGGTGTAGTGTGGGTGTATGTCGTGCCGTTGGTGTAGTGTGGGTGTGTGTGTGCCGTGCCCTTGTGCGCCGATGGTGTGGGATAAGAATCACTGAATTCCTGAATAGGCTTTGGTGAAGTATTACAGCATTCAATTATAGTAATATGTGCTAATCCTGTCACACTACATTTCTACGCAAACCTAAACATAATTTGTCCGTTGTGACGTCCGCGCGAAGTGACAGCAGAGCCGCGTCGAGCGACTGACTCCCGGCGACTGCCCGTCGGGGGCAGTTCACCCAGGTCCGGCTAACGGGTGATGAGAGTACACGTCACTGTCGTCGGGCGTCGGCCCGGCATCGCCCCAAAAGTCGCTGGTCCAGCTCCGGCCGCGACCTGGCGACCGCGGCGGCCGGCCGGATGGAAAGATACTAGGCGCGACATTTACGGGTCGCGGTAGGTCGGCTGGCTTACGGGGTCACAGCATTTACAGTTACTGGACAGCGTTATAGTACTATGCCATTGTATACCCATTTGACAGCCGAAAAGTACATTTATAGAAACTTTGTTACACCTGCTGGTAGTGCTGTATTGCCGAGGTGGTAGTGTTGTATTGCCGAGGTGGTAGTGGTGTGTTGCCGAGGTGGTAGTGCTGTATTGTCGAGGTTGTAGTTGTGGTTTCTCGGTGACTGTGGTGTGCCTCTAGTGGTGGTGCCAGGTCCCGGTGGCATTGTTGGATCTGATTAGCCCGGTGATATATTATTTCCTATTCCGCCGCGCTGATCACCATGGTGACCGCGACACTGTTTACGCCGGCTTCACCTCACAAGTGACTACCGATGGCAGTTCGGTCGACATAAACAAGGGGAGAGCGTGTACACCCCATGGCAGGAGTAGGTTTTCTTGAGTTATTTGAATTTCAGGGCTCTTCGACCAGGAGTAGGTTTTCATTTCGAAGCGGCTAGACGTAGCGGGAGGCGTGACACCACTCAACAATCCCA
The DNA here is from genome assembly GCA_034440615.1 of Ashinkailepas kermadecensis. Lineage (NCBI taxonomy): Eukaryota > Metazoa > Arthropoda > Thecostraca > Neolepadidae > Ashinkailepas > Ashinkailepas kermadecensis. Next base: position 191,172 of record JAOTOM010004922.1, on the reverse strand, counting down.
CCTGTGGGTTAGCAAGTGATGTGTGTTGGGCAACAAATCTTCACCTGTCTGGGTCGGCCACCGTCGGAGTAACTTCGCCTGTTGCCGGTAGCTGTCCTGACTGATCCATGCCGACTGATGGTCTGAACAGCTGCACCCAAAAACGGCCCGACATTGGCCATCGCCGGCGCCGCTGATCTCGCCACCGCACCGGGTGGGGGAGGGGCACTGTGGACTGAGCGGACCGCACTGGGGGTCGACAGCTCGCTCCTGCTTGAGCTGGAGCCACGGCAAAACAAACTGGCAGCCTGGTTAAATTTAAATCCAGACGCACCAAGTTTGTTTCCCTCCCAAATGGGGTCAAATATTGTGGTCATGCGTTGCGAAATTGCCTGTCGTCCACTTAATATGGTGCTATTCCGTAGCTGTTCGGTATATTGCAATGAAATAACACCGTAATACAAACCATTTTACTCTACAACAGACTATTACTGTAGGCGACTGGTTGGCTAACAAGAAAGATGAGATGTTTTATGATCCATTCGACTGCTGGGCCATATAGCGTCGCCAATCTCTCGCGCCGATTTTCCTCGGGTGGACTCGGTAATCCCGCCGATTTTCCTCGGGTGGACTCGGTAATCCCGCCGATTTTCCTCGGGTGGACTCGGTAATCCCGCTGATTTTCCTCGGGTGGACTCGGTAATCCCGCCGATTGGCCTCAGGTGGACTCGGCAATCCCGCCGATTGGCCTCGGGCGGACTCGATAATCCCGCCGATTGGCCTCAGGTGGACTCGGCAATCCCGCCGATTGGCCTCGGGCGGACTCGATAAGCCCGCCGATTGGCTAGTTTGTTCATCATTGTAATTAACACGCGCATGACCTGAGACGGCTGGCCATGTCTGAAAAAAAGCTATGTTCAAGTCCCGTAATGTAGCAAATTGACGTTTCGTTTAAATTTAATGTTTCGAGAAGCAAAGGGACCAGATATGTCTCGGGCATGGCTAAGATATGTCTCGGGCGGGATAAGACTGAGATATGTCTCGGGCATAGGCCATTCCATGGCCACACATTGACTTGGCACGACGTCGATTCATTGTTGATCTTCCCTAGTACGTGTTTAGCCCATACCGAACGACGTACCGAAGTTGGACGATATGCAGTTGTCTACCAAGTTGCGCCACCACCACCAAGTACCATGTTTCATCGTGAAGCTGGGGCCGGGGGTGGCCGAGTAGTTGAGGTGTTGGCCTCTGGATATCCGGGTTGATCTGGACGTCCCGGGTTCAACACTCACACCACTCGGGACATTTCCCAATCTCAGGGCCCACCGGCGAGGCAATGTGGGCAGCGCCATTAGCCGTGATCGTGCACAGATGGTTGGTTATTGGTTTTACGACACGTCGACCGTTGAGTCATATAGCGTCGCCAATCTCTCACGCCGATTGGTCGCGGGCGAAGAGTAGCGACAGGTGAGATTCGAACCCACAATCTTTCGATTGCGAGACGAGCATCTTACCCCTAGACCACTCGTCCCCTGATCGTACACAGAGCCGTCGTAAACCACCCAATAAGCAACATCGTGGGACTGCCGCGGCAACTGTACATCACTTCGCACCTCCCACCCGACCCCCCGACCCCACCCGAGCCCACCCGAACCCACCCGACCCCTCCCGACCCCACCAGACACCACCAGACACCACCCGACCCCTCCCGACCCCACCCGACCCCACCCGACCCCTCCCGAGCCCACCCGACCCCATCCGACCCCACCCGAGCCCACCGTCCGAGCTGATCGTCCGAGCTGACCGGCTCGGGGCGGAAGAAGTTCTGAATGCAAAGCATCGTTGGCAGTGAGTCAGCGCGCGGTGCGGCGCGATTCTACAGCCGCGGCGGGCGCCGCTCGATAGCGCCGCGACCGCCTGTCGACAGCCGAGCGGTCGCGGCGGCGACACGGCGCTCGACTCGATCGGCCGGCCACCTCGTGCCCTCGGGGCACGGCGGCCGGCGGCCGGCTCCAGCTTGTTCTTTTGACCGGGGCCGCGGCGGCCGACCGCTGACTCTGGCACGGTTTACACGCCCGTGACACCTCTGTGGGAGTGCAGCACAGCTCTGCACAGATTCCTGTAAGAATCGCTGAAATTGACCTGGTGTCTGGTCAGTAACCCTGATATTAATTACAACTTCGAGATAGCAGGTTGTTCGTCTTGTTTGCAGCACTTGCGATGCGGTTTGACGGATGACCCATGTGGTGTTCGAAGGGTTGCGCGGCTCATTCTGGCTAGTGGCCTTCGTGCACTCCATGTGACGTTTTCAGGTGTAGGGTTGTATTCTGACTGGTTCCGGGCTATCGGTTGTGTGGTTCTCATGGTTCGGGAGCTGTGATTATAATAGTTGTGAAATAGCCTAGCTATAGTTCTGATGGTTCTAGGCTATCTGCGCTGTGGTTCTAATGGCTATGGACTATCTGATTGTGTTCCTGGTGATTTTGAACTATCTGAGCTATCTGAGCTGTGGTCTTAATGGTTCTGACGTGAGCATGTATTGTAAAGTATGAATTCAAATTGTCCCTCAACCGGGCCTTGGGTCAGGGAAATATTAGTTATTAATATATAAGTTGCATATACTAGCTAGTTTTGACTCGTATGACAGCAAGATGAGAATATGTGTGTGGTCCTAAATTAATATCCTTGAAACCCTAATCAAAATCAAATTGTCCTTCCAACTGAAGTAATTCGTTGGCTACCGTGTTGGAACAATGGATCTGGATCACATTTCGAATCGTGAAGCCCAAGTTTGCATCGGCAGGTGTCGCTTACTGCAACTTCAAGCATCTCTCAACGCCCGTATGCTTTTGTATATCTCACGACAAATTATCCACGTTGAATAATTTATGCCCGTGAGAACAACTAGGTGGGGAGCGTGCCGGTTCTAACCATATGGTTTACAAAGATTAAACCCACGTATTGGCATGAACTTGCCAGCGCGTTTGTCGGCGTGCCATTCGTTATGTTTCTGCGCGGTGTTGTGTGGTGGTGCCCGGGCCGTGATTTAATGTGTGGGCTGGCGTCATGAGTGTGGTTGGTAGGTAGTCTAGTGGCGGCAGCGGGTGGTGGGTGGTGTTCCCGGGGGGGGGGGCGGTATCTGTGCCTACATGTGGGCGGGCCTGCGCAGTGCAGTGACCGGGCAGTGGCAGGCAGCTGTTGAGTGTGTGAATGGTTATTCGCGTGCATCTGATGTATGCCGTGTGGCGTTGTGAGACGAATGGGCGTTGGTGTGTCGTGTGGCCTTGTGAGACGAATAGGCGTTGGTGTGCCGTGTGGCGTTGTGAGACGAATGGGCGTTGGTGTGTCGTGTGGCGTTGTGAGACGAATAGATGTTGGTGTGTCGTGTGGCATTGTGAGACGAATGGGCGCTGGTGTGCCGTGTGGCGTTGTGAGACGAATGGGCGTTGGTGTGCCGTGTGGCGTTGTGAGACGAATAGGTGTTGGTGTGTCGTGTGGCATTGTGAGACGAATAGGCGCTGGTGTGTCGTGTGGCATTGTGAGACGAATGGGCGTTGGTGTGTCGTGTGGCGTTGTGAGACGAATGGGTGTTGGTGTGTCGTGTGGCATTGTGAGGCGAATTGACGTTGGTGTGGCGTTGTGAGACGAATTGGCGCGGGTGTGTCGTGTGGCATTGTGAGGTGAGTTGACGTTGGTGTGTGGTGTGGCGTTGAGACGAATTGGCGCTGGTGTGTCGTGTGGCGTTGTGAGACGAATGGGCGTTGGTGTGTCGTGTGACATTGTTTTGCAAGCAGTTCCAGTAAAGTTGGGGAAGTTTAAGCGAGGTGTTTCCATGTTCGTTATCTGTTGTGGGGGTGTTCATTGTGTTTGCTTCCTATTTCTGTAAATGCCGGGCGTAAATGCCTACGTGCCTACTACACGTTGTACTACTTCCCACTTGCTTAAAAGCGGCTTTCAGCGGTGACGCGTCCCCATCACATGTCAGAAAGTGATTCCGACGGGTTGCAAGTCAAATTTAAGAGATCGACTTGTCCGATCCCATGACTGCCAATTTGTTTACGTAAGCTTTAAATGTAAAGTCCACGAGGACCATACCATGATTGCACGGCGTTTCAGACTCGCACAGTTAACCACGTGGATTTGTTTATTGGCACATTTCAGTGTGCCAATTCAAGCTTGGTCATCTGATGCTACGGTTATGCTAATGGTTTTCAAATATCAGCATGCCTTATTTAATGTGACTAATGGAGAGCATAGTCAAGAGATATAAAGAAGGAATTGAGTGGACATGCCAACAACAAGAACGCCATGATTGATCTCGGGCCAAGCACGGTGTTCACCCTGCCCCGTTCCGATAATGCTCGACTCGCCCATGTTGCCCGGCATCTAGCTGTAAAGCGTATTTGGCGTCCCCACGCCGTTACGTGAGCAGACTGCTGGAGGCGAAATTGCCCTGAAGGCATGCCGATCTCTTCACCGTTCTGACCTTTCACCTGGCAGGCGGGAATAACGCCGCTCGATCAACGTCCTGAGCCTCTCCTCGGTGATTATTGGCCTAGATCACTCTGTCGAGACTGAATGGACTGGTAGCAGACCGCACGGATTTCCGTATTGTAATGCCTACAGTGAAGTTATTTATGTTGCCTAAAATGAAAGAAAGTATATTGCCTAAAATGAAAGAAAACGTGCCATTTTTATTACAAATCATGTTTTGCCGTCCTAAAATCACAACTATAGAAAATATTGGGTATGCATGTGCATGGAAATATTGGGTAAGCATGCTATCAACGTCACAGGACTTGAATGCGGACGCTGATTGGTGCGATTGATTGTGACGTCACGTGCTTCTGTGTCGCTCGGCTGCAGCCATCGGGGCCAAATATGAGTGCCCAGGCGTGAGAAGAGTGTTTTGTAACGGTGAAATTTATTTCCAACTTTAAATCTAGCGTTGATGGGGTGGGGTGAAGGTGGAAGGCGATGTGGATATTTCAGCTGACTGAAAGGGTGACGGGAAAGGAAGTATAAGTGGTACTGTGTGCCCATTTATAAGAGCACAGACAGATCCACAGCAGGAAGTATCTTCCTGACTGTCTCGTGAGGCAAGCGCACAAGAAATCAGTGGTGAAAGGGGTGGAGTTGTGTGTACTTTTTGAAGCAACCCCCTCAAAGTTAGCATCCCCCCAAAAAAAAGAAGAAGAAGAACAACAATTTCAACTTCTAGCAAGGGACCCTATGGAAGGTGCCTCCAAAGCCGATTTTGGTCATCCAATATCCATTCCCAAGAATAATGGTGGACCTCTACGCACCGGTTTGGTCCCCGACACTTACTTCCCCTCGCGAAAAATCGCCGGTGCCGATCAGGTCGATAGAGCTGGACTGGAGGTGGTGACCTGGTGATGCTTCATGACCTTCTGCCAGGAAGCACACACATGACAACGGTGGATGACTGCTGGCCTCGGCTCAGGTGTCCGTTTCCTGTTCTGAACGTGCTCGACTGGGACTGCCTCCTCTCCCCGAGTCCCCATCCCAGAGCTCCCTCTGCACACGCCCTCCGGGAGTGCCCATCTCCAGAATGTCTCCTCTCCCTCTTGCACAGCAATATATCTCCATACTGGTTTACCGTTTCTCCGCCCCGTTCTCTGCTCTCCTCTTCCGACATGTTGCTTTTTTGTATCTCTGGCGCTCATTGGCGGTTAATGTTTTCCGGGCAGCTTTCCCTGGGGGAATGACCGATCCAGACCACGCGGGAACTGTACCAGCTGATCCAGTTGATGTTTTCCGATGGCAGCTTTCCCTGAGTGACCGACCCAGACCACGCGGGACCTGTACCAGCTGATCTGTACCTGTTTTACCTGGCCTGTACCAGTTTCCGGTGCACGCGAGTCAGCCCCGCACCATGCTCGGATGCACATCCACTTCCCGCGGTGTTTGCTGCCACGTACGAGGGCCGTGGTGCTGCGGTCGCACCGCAGCTGCGTGTTCCCTTCCCTTCTCGGTCGGTAGTGAAGCTCCATTTCGCCGTCGTGCTGGTCGCCCGGGACCTGCCACAGCGCCTATCGGGTGGCTTGTTAGGGAGCCATTTGGCCCAGATGGTTGAGCGTCACGACCCTGTTCGCGTCGGCGGATCTCGTGTTTCCGCCACGTCGCGTGATGCTCTGCACCAGGCCGGGCGTCGGAGCGGCCTGGGCAACAGAGAACGTCTGACTCTTTGGTTATTGGTTTTTACGACACGTCGACTGTTGAGTCATGTAGCGTCGCCAATCTCTCACGCCGATTGGTCGCGGGCGAAGAGTAGCGACAGGTGAGACTCGAACCCACAACCTTTTGATTGTGAGACGAGCATCTTACCCCTACACCACTCGTCCCCCGTCTGACTTTTTCACAGAACCCGGGGGACTTGTGTCGGTTTGCGCTGTCACGGGCGCCGCCTGGCGGTGGACCGGAAACGGAAGCGCGACGTGTTCTCCCGGGGGCGGAATCTTTGCAGTCGTGGCGGCCGCCAGAGTCAGCCGGTGTGGCTGGCGAGGTCGGCGTGGGCTGCCGGCAACCATCTGCCTGTCTCGGCTGTGGTGGTTTAAATGGCCCTGTAGTCGGTGCGCCCTTAAACCCAAATAATCAAGCAATCAACCAAGCAAGGCTGTAGTGGTTCAGTGGGATTGGCGTGGGCTGGCGGTGCTGCCGGAAGCCATCTGCCTGTCTGGGATGTGGTGGTTCGGTGTGGTTGGCATCGCAGGAATCGATCAATGTCTCAGCCGCCAATGGAGAACAGTTTGTCCAAGTCCAACCTCGGCGTATCGCACTCCGCACACACACACGATCAATCGCCAGCGTTGTGCCGCACGCCAACGGCCCTGGTGATTGTTGATAGAAGGCGCCAAACCGGGCTGGAACATGAAATCCTGTCGTGGGGACTTGGTCCCGCAAATCCCCCCCCCCCCATCCATGCCCTTGGTGGCCAGCCAGGAGACGAACTCGGTAAGTCTTGAATGTCTTTTCATTAGTCGGGCAATCTCGCGACGTGTAGGTGCTGGGCCTCGTTCCATCAGAGCACGCATGAGAGGGATTAATGTTTAAATGAATTGTGATTTGATGTCGCACACTGGTGCGATATTACGGGCTCCGCGCACAGGAAGGGTTTCCAGCGCCTGCTTTGATTGCGAAGGTTCTTACGTTTGAGTGCATTTCCCAGTGGATTATTACGGGCGGGAAAAAAGCCTGAGCGGGTCTACTCCCGTGTGTGTGGTACAAGAGTTCACTTTGGTGGCCCGGCCTGACCCGACCCGACCCCGACCCGACCCGACCCGACCCGACCCGACCCGACCCGACCCGACCCGACCCGACCCGACCCGACCCGACCCGACCCGACCCGACCCGACTCGACTCGACCCGACCCGACCCGACCCGACTCGACTCGACCCGACCCGACCCGACCCGACCCGACCCGACCCAACCACCCTACCCGACCACCCGACCCGACCCGACCCTACCCGACCCGACTCGACTCGACTCGACTCGACTCGACTCGACTCGACTCGACTCGACTCGACTCGACTCGACTCGACCCGACCCGACCCGACCCGACCCGACCCGACCCGATCCGACTCCACCCTACTCGACCCGACCGTCACGCTTTTGAAACTTGAACTTGAAATGTTTTCACTCAGAGTCAGATGTGCTCTTTTCAGTTTTATTTTTGCCCATTTGTATCCAAATGGTCTTCATGAAGCGTGCTTACTCTTTGTCGAGGCACAGATGTTGGCGGCCGCGTTTTCGCTGGCGGCGAACTTCCAACAGCATTCCACGGTGCAATGGAGGTCGCGGTTCCTCAGCCGGTAGGGCGTTGGACTCTTGATCGTATGATTGCGGGTTTGAATCCCACAACCGGAGGGATTCCCCCGAGTCCACACGCTAACGTTAGCGATTTGTCTGGCACCGCAGCGGGCGCCCGACGCCCGTTCCCGTGGGTCAACGGTGTCGCGATTGTGGGTTCGACCCTGGGAAGGGGCGGCCATTTTTAATGCTGCTTTCAGTGATGCAGCTAAGTGGATGTTCGCATTCGAAGTGACCGGCGGCGTGGCTGTATGCCACACTTGGACAGTGTGCCTACGGCATATGCACGTGCATTCGACTGCGCTACGCTTTCGGCGCCCGCCCTCGCTCGTCCAGAGTGAGCAGACGCGTTGCGCTGGCGTAGGCAGTTCTATCCGATCCGTCCAATCAGTACCGGATCACGACTGCTGCTGTTTCGTTCCCCTGCCAATATCCGAGAGAGCGAGGTGCCGCCGGAGCCGAGCGGGGTGCCGGCGCCGGCGCGTGCAGGAGGCCGCTCGCGCGACCCACCAACCAACTGGGGATCAAGCTCTGTCGGCCCAAGTAGGATGCAGAGCCGGCGCGCCACTGCCGGCTGATGAGGCTGGGAGCCGGGGATTTCCGCGGCGGCTGGCGATGGCGCGCTGCCCGGCCGTCGCTGTCGGCACGTGCCGCGCCGGACCTGTTGCGACGGCGGCGACGACGCGCCGTAACGCCGCCCCCGGGACGGCCGACGGTCGACCTTCAGCCGGCGATGGCTCTGCAATCAGTGGTGGCGCGCCGCGGCCGTACAGCCGCGCCGACCCGACGGCGACCGGCAGCGTGACCGGACACGCGACGCCCGTCCGGCCCACAGCCCGTCCCTGTTGCCGTCCGAACAGGCCCGGCGCGGACCTTCGCGACGGACATTGGGTGCGGAAGGTCCCGGGTTCAAAACTCGCACCACTCGCGACGTTCCCCGATCCCGCGGCCCACCGGCGAAGCAGTGTGGGCGGCGCCATTAGCCGTGATCGTGCATAAAGTGCGTCGAGAACCACCCAATAGACAAACAAACAGCGTTGGATATTGGGGCTGTATTGGCATGCTTTGCGTCCGTGCTTCCCGTGCACTGTCGCGAACACAATTGAGCACACGGTTGTTGGTAAGCGTACGACAACGTGCCCAACCAGGTGGGGAGTACCGTCACTGTGTTTGTGCTCAGGGTGCCAGTAGGAATGGCCGAAGTGAGTGAGAAGATACGTTGTTTATTGATACAATTGCAGATCAGCGATCGCAAAACAGTGGATGGTATTAGCATTCTTAGGACATTCTTATATATAGACATGCAACTTCTGACGCGTATTTTAAGGTTAGAAAATTCGATACCTACCCTATCCATCTCCCATTGGGACGGAGCCCATTAATCACTGTTTTAACAAAAGTGTGTCGTCAAAAGTTATCTTAGTGTAGTAGATTGTGTGTGCGAACCACTGAGAAGCTGTGTCATGATCATGCTATCTTCATATGAAGCGTGTGTGTAATAGGTCAGAGCATCGTACATAACAGTTTGGAAAATGGTCAAGAAACCATCGTATTCCATTGTGCTCTTGTAACGTTGGGGTACAGCTTCAGCTTAATGCCTTACATTTGCCATACATTTTGCCATACATTACATACATTCCATACATTTTGCATTGCCGTGGATTGAGTGCCGCTGCAACCTTCATGTCAGGTAATTTTCCGCCCGTGAAGGGTTTTCTTGACATTAATAAATGGAAAATCGGTAGCAGATGTAAGAGGTCGTTAAGTTGTGGATGCTATGACTGTGCCTTGCGTTTTGACGTTTTTATCACGTTTTGCTGTTTGATTTTACATTGATAAAGAATAATCCCTGAAAAAGAACTGCATCATAAATATTGTTCCGGTCAACTGTTAACCATCTCTTGATGGTGCTTTGTCACTTTTAGGTTGTTTAAACTATCTGGAAATGTGTCGGCACATTTCTAGCCGGATGCTGGCGTTTCAATTGTCCAGATGGCTCGTTTCAATAGTAATTGAATTCGGCGAGGAAATTTGTGGCAGCTTTACGAGATATTAATGCGCACAAGCTCGAGCGTTCGCAGCCGGTTCTTCGTCGATACCGCGGAGCAACAGTAGTTTTCCATAATCGCAGCCGTTATCTACCCACCGCGCCCATATCAACTCCCTGGGTGAGGAAACCAGCCAATATATTGGATTCTTCTCGCGCACAGACACAACTCTGGTCTTTGGACATGATTCTGCCCTCGACAATTTTTCGTGCATGAATATTGAAGTGGATTGTTCATCTCATCGTATGTCGCATAGATGGTTGCATTTATCTTGCTAGTTTTGTCATTGAAAAGCTGAATATTCCTGGTTGTAGCTTGCAGCTGGATACCGTATCGTACTTCGATTGGTGTGTCCTAGAGCTGGAAGATCTGTACGATAAACAGAGGCCACACTCCCCTCCCTTGAACCGGAGGGAACTCCCCTCATCTGACCACATGGAAGCCGCTCTCCGGAGCTGAATGATTCACCCGATCGCCGAGTGCCGCTCTCCAGAGCCAGAGGATTCACTCTATCGCCGGGCGGCAGTTCTCCGGATCCGTGGATCCACGTGATCACTAGGCGCCCCCCCCCTCTCTCTCTCTCTCTCTCTCTCTCTCTCTCTCTCTCTCTCTCTCTCTCTCTCTCTCTCTCTCTCTCTCTCTCTCTCTCTCTCTCTCTATATATATATTTTTTCTCTTATATATATATATATATATATATATATATATATATATATATATATATATATATATATATATATATATATATATATATATATATATATATATATATATATATATATATATATATATATATATATATATATATATATATATATATATATATATATATATATATATATATATATATATATATATATATATATATATATATATATATATATATATATATATATATATATATATATATATATATATATATATATATATATATATATATACTATGGCTCTCTGGCTCTCTGGCTCTCTGGCTCTCTGGCTCTCTGGCTCTCTGGCTCTCTGGCTCTCTGGCTCTCTGGCTCTCTGGCTCTCTGGCTCTCTGGCTCTCTGGCTCTCTGGCTCTCTGGCTCTCTGGCTCTCTGGCTCTCTGGCTCTCTGGCTCTCTGGCTCTCTGGCTCTCTGGCTCTCTGGCTCTCTGGCTCTCTGGCTCTCTGGCTCTCTGGCTCTCTGGCTCTCTGGCTCTCTGGCTCTCTGGCTCTCTGGCTCTCTGGCTCTCTGGCTCTCTGGCTCTCTGGCTCTCTGGCTCTCTGGCTCTCTGGCTCTCTGGCTCTCTGGCTCTCTGGCTCTCTGGCTCTCTGGCTATCTGGCTCTCTCTATCTGCTCTCTCTCTCTCTCTCTCTCTCTCTCTCTCTCTCTCTCTCTCTCTCTCTCTCTCTCTCTCTCTCTCTCTCTCTCTCTCTCTCTCTCGAGCCGGATGCACCCAGCCCAGCCTATCCTGGCAAGCTGGTCGAAGCCTGATTCTGCTCTCTTCTGTTCGCCAGAGTGGCACTAATCATATTCCCTCGAACTTGGATAAACCAGATCAGTTGGGTCGACTGGTCCCAGGCGCACCCCTCCCCCCGGACCGTGCTAGGCAGCCACCACCAGCCGTTCAGCGGGACGTACCGGAGCTGTTGACAGGTCGGAGCTGCCATGATTGGAGCTGTCAACACCAGAACTAGCAGTGTACCGGAGTTGCTATCACAGCAGATGTCAACAGGCAGGAACTAGTATCGCCGGAGCTGTCAACAAGCCGGAGCTAATTTGGCCGGAGCTGTCAGCAGCGCGGCTGTCAGTAGCGGAACTGTCGACAGGCCGCCGGAGCTGAAGTGTCACGCGACGGAGTTTGCTCGTTTGCACGTGTGATACCGCCGCGCCCTGGTGCCGGCAGGCGGCACAAGTTGCTCGTTTGCACGTGTGATGCCGCCGCGCCCTGGTGCCGGCAGGCGGCACAAGTTGTCGCCGCTTGACGATGGGAGACGCCGGTGCTGGTCTCTCGTGGCGGCGGCTCTGCTGTCGGCAGATGTCCGGGGGTGCCCGTGTGTGGCGGGGTTGTGGCGGCGGCTCTGCTGTCGGCAGATGTCTGCGGGTGCTCATGTGTGGCGGGGTTGTGGCGGCGGCTCTGCTGTCGGCAGATGTCCGGGGGTGCCCATGTGTGGCGGGGTTGTGGCGGCGGCTCTGCTGTCGGCAGATGTCCGGGGGTGCCCATGTGTGGCGGGGTTGTGGCGGCGGCTCTGCTGTCGGCAGATGTCCGGGGTGCCCATGTGTGGCGTGGTTGTGGCGGCGGCTCTGCTGTCGGCAGATGTCCGGGGTGCCATGGGGGGTGCCCATGCTGTCGGGGGTGTTGTGGCGTGGTTGTGGCGGCGGCTCTGCTGTCGGCAGATGTCCGGGGGTGCCCATGTGTGGCGGGGTTGTGGCGGCGGCTCTGCTGTCGGCAGATGTCCGGGGGTGCCCATGTGTGGCGGGGTTGTGGCGGCGGCTCTGCTGTCGGCAGATGTCCGGGGGTGCCCATGTGTGGCGTGGTTGTGGCGGCGGCTCTGCTGTCGGCAGATGTCCGGGGGTGCCATGTGTGGCGGGGTTGTGGCGGCGGCTCTGCTGTCGGCAGATGTCCGGGGGTGCCCGTGTGTGGCGTGGGTTGTGGCGGCGGCTCTGCTGTCGGCAGATGTCTGCGGGTGCCATGTGTGGCGGGTTGTGGCGGCGGTGGCTCTCGGCTCTCCGTCGGACGACGGCAATTGTTTAGAGTGCGCGCGTCACGTCTGCGTCATGACGTCAGCGTCGTGACGTCAGCGTTGTGACGTCAGCACGTGTCGCCAAAGCCGGCCGAGAAGTGCATCGCGATTCTCGTTCGGTTTTTCTCTTCGGATATGTAAATCAGCTCATCCAGTAGCAAAAACGACGTCTCCACGCACGGTTTCTAGGGGTGGTGAAACGCTTAAATCATTGTTTGCGTCATTCATTGGTTGAAAACGTCCACGATTTCAGGAGGTAGCGCACTCATCAATCGCGAGAGGCGTTCTAGCCGGCGTCAGTTCATGCACCGGCGACAGTCATCCCGATGGACCTTCGAAGGCCCTGCCGGTAGCCCCCCCCCCCCTTACCCATCAGCGACAGGTGTGTGGGTGGGTGACTCGTCTGTTTCCGTATCGCCGGAACGAGCTGGGCTCGATTCTGCCCTGGTTAGCCGCGCCACTGCCGATGACGGGCCAGCGGAGGTGGTAGGTTACGATCGCCATCCAAGACAACGCCGCCGTCTGAAATTGGAGGAAGGGCTCCCTGGCGGTCACTGGATTATCCGGAAATGTTGTAACCTCACACGCGCCGAAATAGCTCCGAATTTCACCACCGATGTCCAATCCTTTAATGCTGGCCTGATGTCCCGTGTTTCGTTTGTTCACGCTTGTCACATACTTCAACTAAAATACGCTAATTATAGCTGTACCCAGGGTTATTTATGAAGAGAGGGCAAGAGGTGAAAATTCAGACCCCTTTAGATATACGAATTTGTTATTTCACGGGAGCGTCACTAGCCCATCTCGTGCTGTCTTGTGATGCTTTCTGTCTATCGTCTTGGTCAATATGCTTGGACGCTGTGTGATCGACGGAGGACACTTGAGCCGCACGTACTGCGATCCTGCCGCCTGGAGATGCCCGGCACCCGTCGTGCAGCACGTGTCCGCCTGGCACGTGAGCCTGCGTCTGCGGCCGCCAGGGACCGCTGCCGTCAGACACGTCTCGGCAGCCGGGCCACACGTCGCGGTCCCCGGAGGCGGTTGAGTGGCGGTGGTCCGGGGGCGGGAGACGGCTGAGCCGGAGCGGACTCCTGTCCAGCGTGACATGACCTCGTTACGGCCGCGTGGCCGCCCCCGTGGCCGCCCCCGGCCATGCGGGCGTGTCAAACTGTCAGACGTGGCGGCGGCAGAGGCCGTCGGCCGACACGTGTTTGCAGATGACGTGGCCGTGTTGGTCGCGGCTGTTGGATGCGGTGGCCGCCGCGGTAATGTAGCGGACAGCGTGCTGCAGAGGTGGCTCGCCCTCTGCCCAGAACCCACCGTCGCGGCTCGGGTGGGGAGATGGTATTGTACTGCTGGCTGTGCCGGTGTGTATGGTATTGTACTACTGGCTGTGCCGGTGTGTATGGTATTGTACTGCTGGCTGTGCCGGTGTGTATGGTATTGTACTGCTGGCTGTGCCGGTATGTATGGTATTGTACTGGTTGGTTATTGGTTTTACGACACGTCGACCGTTGAGTCATGTAGCGTCGCCAATCTCTCACGCCGATTGGTCGCGGGCGAAGAGTAGCGACAGGTGAGACTCGAACCCACAACCTTTCGATTGTGAGACGAGCATCTTACCCCTAGACCACTCGTCCCCATGGTATTGTACTGCTGGCTGTGCCGGTGTGTATGGTATTGTACTGCTGGCTGTGCCGGTGTGTATGGTATTGTACTGCTGGCTGTGCCGGTGTGTATGGTATTGTACCGCTGGCTGTGCCGGTGTGTATGGTATTGTACCGCTGGCTGTGCCGGTGTGTATGATATTGTACTGCTGGCTGTGCCGGTATGTATGGTATTGTACCGCTGGCTGTGCCGGTATGTATGGTATTGTACTGCTGGCTGTGCCGGTGTGTATGATATTATGCTGCTGGCTGTGCCGGTGTGTATGGTATTGTACTGCTGGCTGTGCCGGTATGCTGGCTGTGCCGGTGTGTATGGTATTGTACCGCTGGCTGTGCCGGTGTGTATGGTATTGTACCGCTGGCTGTGCCGGTGTGTATGATATTGTACTGCTGGCTGTGCCGGTGTGTATGGTATTGTACCGCTGGCTGTGCCGGTGTGTATGGTATTGCACCGCTGGCTGTGCCGGTGTGTATGGTATTGTACTGCTGGCTGTGCCGGTATGTATGGTATTGTACCGCTGGCTGTGCCGGTGTGTATGGTATTGTACCGCTGGCTGTGCCGGTATGTATGGTATTGTACTGCTGGCTGTGCCGGTGTGTATGATATTATGCTGCTGGCTGTGCCGGTGTGTATGGTATTGTACCGCTGGCTGTGCCGGTGTGTATGGTATTGTACTGCTGGCTGTGCCGGTGTGTATGGTATTGTACTGCTGGCTGTGCCGGTGTGTATGGTATTGTACCGCTGGCTGTGCCGGTGTGTATGGTATTGTACTGCTGGCTGTGCCGGTGTGTATGATATTATGCTGCTGGCTGTGCCGGTGTGTATGGTATTGTACTGCAGACAATATGGGCGCTATATGACCAATGCAGTCAGTGCGCCCCAAAGCCCAAATATCTAACTAACGTACTGCAGACGTTACGGGTAAAGTTCATTGGTGGGAAAGTTGGACGCATTTTCAGGGTGTTTTTACTTTGGTTATAACAGGCCCCGAATAGTTTCAGGGCCTCCTTCCCATAGTGTTAAATGTCAAGCGCCAGAAGTGCTGAGGTACTCCAGAAGTGAACACAATTACCCACCGCTGGTGCAGACGCTATTGCACCGCGGGTGGTGCGTGTGGATATGACAAGCCATCCGAGGAGATAGTGCGGCGGTGCAATTGTGAGGAAAATGAAAGTAGTGCGGCGGCGCAATTTGCAATTGTGAGGAAAATGAAAGTAGTGCGGCGGTGCAATTGTGAGGAAAATGAAAGTAGTTGTGTGATGGCGCGGTTTCTTCATCCCAGAATGCCCCACGGTGAAATGGACAGCCATTTGTTTTTCTTCGCCACTTTTCGTGTTCGAATGTGATAGCGCTTGGGGGAGCATTTGCGACGATAAAACCACCCAGAAGCCATATTTGACATAGCGGGCTATTTATATTCAGCTGAAAGCGGTCCTCCTGGAAACGAGGCGGGCCGCGTGCGAACAAAGGGGTTCGGCTACTGTGGTGAGGTGTAAAGGAGAGCGTCGGCCATAAATGCTGCCTGCGGATGGGAGGGTGGGTGCGGACAGGTGGTCGAAAATAAGCCTTCGACGTATGGATCAAGCCAGGCCCCTTGGAACGTGAGCTGTGGAAGTAGAGGTCGGCGGTGTGGAAAAACAGGAAACCGTGGTTGAGATTAGCCTCCTCGATTACAGAACAAGTCGAGAAATGGTGCATAGCGTGGCCGCATCGGTACTCTTTCACAGCAGAACTTCTAAGAGCGTAACATTTGGGCAAGTACTGCTCGAACCGTATGACCCGTCTGTTTCTGACCTTGGAAGACAAATGAATCGGCAGCTTTCGCCGTCCGTCTGCATTTCGGCCCTGATCTGGCTCGCGTCGTAGCTGGAGTGTGGTCGGTTAACCGAGGCTGAAGTTAACTCGACGTCTGCGAGCCGAGAGCCTGAAGCCGGAGCCGGAGCCTGGCACCACCGGCCAGGACCGCGAGGGCCGGCTTCGTTCCTGTCCGGTGCCGTAAATACTGACGGGGGGGTCCCGCTTTGATGCTGACCCCTGGTTCTGTTATCGGTGGGGTGTCTCCTCAGGATGTCGCTTCTATTCGGCCCTCTCTGTTCCGTCTCGTCCCGTCTCGTGTCGTTTCGCTTCGCTTCGCTTCGCTTCGCTTCGCTTCGCTTCGCTTCGCTTCGCTTCGCTTCGTTTCGTTTCGTTTCGTTTCGTTTCGTTTCGGTTAGTCCGCTCTGCTCTTGTCCGAACCCGTCGTACCCTGCTAGTCCTTTTTCTAGTCCTGAAGCTGATGAAGCTGAAGTTGGATCATCTTGCCGGCCAACTAGTTGCTCATCCATTCAGTGGCAGCATTGTGCACGGGTTGAGTTCGCAGGATATTTCCGATCCGGTACCATTATGATTTAGGTCACTATTTGATTCGTGGTCTCGGCACGATTCCGCGCAAAATCCCGCTGTGAATCATATAAAACCGGGTCGTTGAATTATCATACAGACCTCGACCAAATCGCCCCCTCATGGTCGCCGACCATAAATCGCCCCGTTGTGGTCGATCGGGCCCTGTTATCCTGTCGGCAGGTGGTGTGCGATCCCTCTTGCAGTGATCCCGTCAGCAGGGTATGTGTGATCCAGCTGACGCTGTGATCCCGTCGGCGGATTATGTGTGACCCACCTAATGATGTGATCCAGTCGGTAGGTTGTGTGTGATCCATCCGTGACCATGACCCCGTTGGCAGGTTGTGTGTGATCCATCTAACACCGTGATCCAGTCGGCAGGTTGTGTGTGATCCATCTGACACCTTATCCCGCTATTAGGTAGTGTGGTCCATCTAGCACTGTGATCCCCATCTAACACCGTGATCCACTCGGCAGGTTGTGTGTGATCCACCTGTGACCATGACCCCGTCGGCAAGTCGTGCGTGATCCATCCGACGCAGTGGCACCCAGTCGACAGGTAGTGTGATCCATCTGACACCATGATCCCGTCGGCAGGTTGTGCGTGATCCCGGTGACGATGCTGGTGCAGAACCACAGCTCGTGTGACCTGGTGGTGCACATGTCTGCTGGAATGTGAGTACCCCGGCTTCGTCTCACCCCTGCAGATCTCACACACCCACTGCGTCAGGCCACACTTGTCTGTACCAGGAGTGGCCCGAGGAGACGGGTGCTGACACGTCTCACGCGTACCTGCTGCGTCAGGTTGCGCCTGTCTATCAGGAGTGGCCCAAAGAGAAAGGTAAGATAGCACGTCTCTCACAAACACACTGGGTCGGGCCGCGCCTGTTTGTGCCAGGAGTGACCCACTGAGAAAGGTGCTGTCACGTATCGCACGCATCCACTAGGTCAGGCGACCCCGTGGTTGTCAACAGTAGTGGCAAAAGAGGAACTCCACCCACCCCCCACCCCCCTCCCCCTCCCACGCACGCACATAAGCTGATCGTTGTAACTGTGATGGTTTGAGCCAGGGTTCCTCAGAGGAGCCAGCCTACCGCCAGTGGCCGTCAAAGGGTAGGACGCAGTGAATGCGTCCATTGTAAGTCCATGGGAACTTGAAGAGAAGTTGGGCTCCAACTTTGTTCCCCGGGGCTCCTGTGGCTTGAGTAATGTAGTCTGGGGAATTCTTGGGGAATTCTTGGGAATGCCAGGTTGAGCCAGGGCTGCTGCGGGCTTGGCTCGGAAGTGTTGCGTGCTGTCGAGTCGATGTATGTGAACTGGGATTGACAGCGGACAGGGAGGAGTCGGGCATGCAGGTCTGCGTGCCCGACAGAGCCCAGTGTCCGGCCAGAGTGGTGTGACGGTCCGCGCCCGTCGATAACTCGTCAGTGACTCACTGAGGACGGCAGTCGGGCACGTGGACCTGCGTGCCCGACAACACTCAGTGGCTGTCCAGAGTGGCGTGGCGGAGCTGGCGACGGTCGGCGAAGCACCCGGGCCGCCGCGGCAGCTGGGGCTGGCGACAGTCTGGCCGTGCCACAGACGTCCGCCTGGCGTGCCCGTCAGCCGGCCGTCTGACTGATGGGCGTGTCAGCCGGCCGGCCTGCTGGTGGGCGTGTCAGCCGGCCGGCCGACTGGTGGGCGTGTCAGCCGGCCGGCCGACTGGTGGGCGTGTCAGCCGGCCGACTGGCGGGCGTGTCAGCCGGCCGGCTGGCTGGCGGGAGGTGTCAGTCGGCCGGCGGCTGGTGGGCGTGTCAGCCGACCGTCTGGCTGGCGGGACGTGTCAGCCGACCGTCTGGCTGGCGGGAGGTGTCAGTCGGCCGGCGGCTGGCGGGACGTGTCAGCCGGCCGTCTGGCTGGCGGGACGTGTCAGCCGGCCGACTGGTGGGCGTGTCAGCCGGCCGGCGGCTGGCGGGACGTGTCAGCCGGCCGGCGGATGGTGGGCGTGTCAGCCGGCCGGCCGGCTGGTGGGCGTGTCAGCCGACCGTCTGGCTGGCCCGTGTCGGCCCGCGGGCCGCCGCAGCGCGCCCGGCACCGCCAGGTCAGGCGCGGAGCCAGAGCCGCACTCTGCCTAATGGACTGGGCGGCGGCCGGCGTGATGAGGCCGCACCACTCTGTCGCGTCGCCGCGCTGGTCGGCAAATGACTCGGCTCATTTGGGCCCGCCTAATTGCGGAAAGTTTGCCGGCGCGTCACACAGGCGAGCAGCCTGTTGTGGTCTGTGGCCCGAAAGTCAGCCGGCGCGTCACACAGGCGAGTGGCCTGTTGTGGCCTGTGGCCCGAAAGTCAGCCGGCGCGTCACACAGGCGTGGTAGGCGCGCCTGTTGTCCCGTCGTGGTGAAGACCGAGCATGAGCCGCGACGTGTCAATTGCTCGCGAATAACATGATTGTATTTGTATAGACATTGAAAATACATACAGGAGGAATGTCAGTTTGCAACGAAAGGAAAGTCAGTGTTTGTAGACGGCGCTAAATGCACCACGTCTCTACTGCAGGCTGTTATTTGTAAGTTGGCTGGTAAGATCTTGGCAGTGAACTTAGTAGATAAAAAGAACACAATCAACTTCCGAGCATTTCACCTCGAAGCTGGTCTAGTTTTCGTCCAGCTTCTAGACCGATCAATAGCTAAAAATGAGACAATAATAACAGTATATAGCACAATAATAACACGGCATAAACAATATCAATACCACTTCCAACACATCAACTTCCGAGCATTTCGCCTCGAAGCTGGTTTGGTTTTCGTCCAGCCGATAGGCCAATCAATAGCTGATGACTGGCAACGAACACCGATTCGCACTCGAGGCCTCCGCAATAAATACAGCAGGAAAACAGTGTCGTCTGACCATCGTTACGCCGTTGCGGATGGGAGAGCACAGCAGGCGCCCGATGCGGCGGTCAATCATGGCTGACGTTGGGTAGCCGACGGTTTGCGAACTTTCAGCCGGGCTCAGTGGAGACATGGATGGTCGGCCGTTTGCCTTGTAACCGCAGAGTCTTAGGCTCAAACCTCGCTGGCTGCTCGATATTTCAGCCTCCCCGCCGCCATGTGACATGAGACAGCGGTGGGGGAGGAGGGGCGGTAGCCTAGTGGTGCGGTGCTGGTCTTCCAAGCGAAAGGTTGTGGGTTCGAGTCCCGTCTGTGGCTACTCTTCGCCTGCGACCAATCGGCATGGGAAGTTGGCGACGCAACATGACTCAACACTACGTCGTAAGACCAGTGACCACCGAGACAAGACACACGGCCTGGAGAGAGGCTCAAATGTGCGTCATTGCCGATGCGTGGGGAAAGGAGGAAAAATATTTCAAACAGCGAAAGCAGGCATGCACTACAATGGTGGTAGCTCGGCAAGCGTTGGTCAAATCGAAATGAAACCGACACACTTGTAAGCACAATCCAGCTTGCCCACGCCAATGAAGAAAAAAACTTCGTTTTGCACCCTCTTCCCTAAAGCCCTAAAGCCCTAATAACTAACTTTGCACCCTCTTGACAGCTTCCAAATGGAGCGATCATTCACCGAGTCGGTGGCATAGTTAAGCGATTGAGAGTTTGGTGTGCGTGCGCGCTACATTGTCAGGTGATGCTAGTGATATGATATGTACCGTGGGAATATGCTGATGTCGAATACGCGAAGTTAGAAAGTTGTGCTGTACAGACTGATAAACTGAAGAAGCGACCAGGTATTGATAACGGGACAGGGAAAGAGGAGCGGAGTTGGAGAACGTCATCATGCAAGGTGACTCTACCAGGGAAGGGGACCTGGGAACTCGCTGGCAGCGAGAATCGGGCTAAGGATTGGAAGCGGAACCGGGTTATATGAATGTGTTTTAGTTATGTTCAATTGTGTCCAATTCAAGGCCATAGTATTGTGTCATGGTTCATGTGTGCAACATACCGGGAAAGAATCGAACATATATATGCAAAGAGGGTGAGAGCAGAGGCTGCGGTGGTGGCGCCGGGAGAGGGTGTGGAGACCGACCTCACTTAAGCTCTGGGAACGGTGACCGGCATGCTGGGGAAGATGGTCAAGATCCACAAGGCATGCGGATCATGCTCATCACACAGATACAGGATGCAAAGACGTGTATCTGCAAACTAAGGAACTACAAGTACATTTGCGGCTCAATGTGCGACTCAACGTTGGGCATGTGCCTGCTTGGGGTGTGTTAAAGTTGTCGCAACTAAATTGGAATTCAATTGGCAAATTGATTTAGAGTGGTGTTTTGGGATTGAACATGTCGCATGCTGTGTTTCTCCAATAGGGCGCTGGCTCCTCAGACGCGAAGTGGCCACGCGGAAGGAATGATAACCTATCTTCCGCAGCAACTTGCTGCATGTGAGCGAAGTGACTCGGGTAGCTTGTAATCTCCACAAATGAACAAGGGTTTGGGGTATTAATGCAGAAGTTGCGGAGTATTTCTATGACTTAGCTGTTGCACTGAGAAAGAAATTGCGTTTTATCCTTCGCTGTTGGCTTTTAACCCTCTCGTGGATCTGCCAAATGACTGCCTTAATGGCCAAAACTTAGCCGGCAGCGCGGTGGAGACAACGCTCTCCTCTCTACTGGTTGATTGGAATTGTTACGACAGACCTGTCTGCGCCACACTTCTGAACCTCACGCTTCCGATAAACACTTGAGCCCAGCGCTGCGCCGGTGTCGTCTGAATTGGTCGCGAGAGCACTAGAGAACATCGACTGCTTGATTGTTTGGGCTTCGGGGCGCATCGACTGCTACCGGTTGTGTAGCGCCCATTGGAGAGCATTGTCGTGAGCGGGATCAATGTCATGAACACGGGAAAGCCCTCCGGGTCTGACCGCATAGCCGGCTGTGCTGTGTGAACTGGGTCAAAATCATGAACACTGGAGAACCCTCCGGGTCTGACGACACAGCCCGCTGTGCTGTGCGCTGCTCAAACAGTAAGCAAAAGGAGCATGCGACATACATGCTTTCACGTTTTAGGTGGGAAGCCGAACCTCCCCTCCCCCCCCCCCCCCCTCCTCACATCTGACACTGTCAGACGCAGCTGTACCGCGCTCACGGCGCGGTCTCTCATTACGACGGAAATTTCCTCTCCTCTACGCAATGCCGTAAATTAGCGCTGAACTCAACGGGAATATGTGGGTCGGCTTTCGGATGAGATTTGCGTGCGTGCGCTGGTGCGGAAAATTAAACCGCGCCTGTCGTCGCGGTCTAGTTTTTTCCAACCACGCTCACGCTCGCACGCTGCTGTATACAATATGCATGCTAGGTTCAGCCAGGTGAAGCCTACTGATGGGCTTTTGTCGACCGAGCCATCGATGGTTGTTCCGTTCAAAGTAATTGTTGTGGAGTAGGTCACATTACAAATTTAGAGAAGGATGAATTCAAAATTTACCAATTATTGCGATTGCGAATGAGCTTCGTGCTGTGCACTACGAAAATGTTCTCACTAATCCGACCCGACCCGACCCGATCTAACACTACCCGACCTGACCCGACCTGACCCGACCCGATCCGATCCGACCCGACCCGATCCGACCTGACCCGATCCGACCTGACCCGATCCGAACCGACACTACCCGACCTGACCCGACCCGACACGACCCGACCAGATTCGACATTACCTGAACCTACCCGACCCGACATGATTCAACCCGATCAGACACTACCTGACTCGGCCTCTCGATCCGATCCGATCCAATCCGATCCGATTCGACACGACCCCACCCGACCCCATCCATCCCCACCCGATCCGACCTGGCCTGACCTGACTCGACCAGACCTGACTCGACCAGATCCGATCTGATCCGATCCGACCCCATTCGACCCGACCCGACCCCAATTATTTGATCATTTATTATTTGTTTATGGTCAAATTTGTAGAATGAAGTATCACGTGGTGATCACATTTCTGGCCCTTTAGGGTCGCCTGACAACCGGACAGGAATGGCCCCAGCTAGTACAGCTAGCCGGACAGCTAGGCCTTTTCGTTTCCGTTCAGCGTGCCGCGCTGCTCCACCTATGTTGGCCCGACACTTATGTCTCTGCTGGTTGCCAACAGAGGGCAGTTGTGTAGGCGCACATGTTTTCCGTCAACATTGGTGTTATGCCCGAGTCTGTGCCTGCAGCACGGCATCGCTATAGCTCGTCTCGCGCCCTGACTCATCCACCGTCTGTTTCGTCGGATGCCTGTGTAAACTGCAGTATGGCCTCAGCTGTCGAGGAAACCAATGGCCTCAGTATGGCCTCAGCTGTTGTCATAGCAACCAAACTCGAGAGATAAGTTTCGACATGTTTTTCCTGTAATGATCACAAGCAAAACCGGATTAACGCACTGATCGCTGGCTCGACTGGGAAGGCGCCTATGCGCACACGCTGGGTTATGACGCGACCGCGCGTCACACCTTGTCTCTGCGCACGCTCTGAGTTGTGCTGGCGCGACTGCGCGTCACACCTGCCTCTGCGCACGCGCTGAGTTGTGCTGGAGCGACCGCACGTCACACCTGCCTCTGCGCATACGCTGAACTGTGCTGACGCGACCGCGCGGCATATCTTGCCGGAGGATGCCACTCTTCTGGACAACGTATCTGACGCTGGTAGTTTAAAGTATTGTTTTCATATCGTGGATGTATTGTATTGTATTGTAGAATCCAGACAATATTGGCTATATCACATGATCATACAGTATGTAGTAAAACATGTGCAGGTGTGCAGCTTTCAGCGTGAAACATTGCTAAAATCACAAAGACAGATGAACATAATGTATCTCCTTCATGCCGGGGGCCGCGGTAGCTCAGTTGGTAGAGCGTCGGGCTCTTGATCGGAAGATTGTGGGTTCGAATCTCACAGCCGACGGCGTTTACCGAGTTTACCCGCGACCAATCGGCGTGAGAGGTTGGCGACGCTATATGACCTAGCGGTTGAATGCGTTGTAAAAGAACCCAGGGTTCTTCTTCTTATCTCCTTCATGCCATTGTATAGCTAGTCGCATGTACATTGATGGGTTCGTCGGTCCCATTGGCCTCGCCACCGCGTGTGTTCACATTCAACCTGAATTGTCCCGCTTGTCGGCCGACCCAAGCGTCTGAAATTTAAAATTTGATGAAGTGCAATGTTTGCCGATGGAAGTAAAATGGTCATTATTTTCCGTGCTCATGACATGCGCGTCACGGTTTTCTCCTCTGACGTCACCCGTTGCTACGCGACCGCCCACGCCCGCCGCAACGTGGGCGTCGTGGCACGTCTGCGTCTGTGCACTGGTGCCTATGGCATTCGCAGCGGTGCGCGCCGTATATCACGTCTGCGCGCGTGCATTTGGCTATCGAAAATCGGGAGTGTCATATTAGCTCGGTATTACTGGCGAACTTCGGTCTTCAGACGCTGGGGCGAGTTTTGCAACGTGCTTTACACACATGTTTTCTAGTGTTCTTGATAGACATAATTTCTTATTTCCTCTGAGCTGGAAAGACACAGCTCGCCAACCCAGGGGTGGATCTAAGAATTTCCATTCGGGTGCTCGTTTGAAGGGGGCCACTGCGAAAGTCACTTGATTGGCGCTTTCGACTGAAAATCCGTTGACTGAAAATCCGTTGAGCGAGGGGATGCACTCCAGTATGCTGCAGGGGCACCAGTGAGCCCCCCCCCCCCCCCCCCCCCCCCCACCCCACACCCCCACGCACACACCCTACTGTATCCTCCCCACCCCACAACAATGTTTGAGTCTTCATCCATAGTTTGTGTTTAGTTTTAGTTTAGTTTTTTTTTAGTTTTAGTTTTAGCGGCATTGATGGACGGCCAGGCTGGGAGTCATTTCTTCGTCGCCACCGTGGCCGGTGTGGAGCCGATTATGTCTGCCGGTGATGCGCCGCGACGCCCGCCCGCCCACCCGGCCGCCGGCCGGCCGGTCCTGGCGGCCGTATCTGACGCGAGCCGCCAGATAAGTCAGCCGGTGCGTCCAGCCGCGCCGTCGGCCGTCAGCTTAGTGTCTCGTCTGACGAGCGCCGCGCCGCTCCGTCGGCCGTCAGCTCAGTGTCTCGTCTGACCAGCGTCACGCCGCTCCATTGTGTGGATCGCGGCGGCCGGGAAATGTCACGCCCCATATGCCCGGTCCGCCGCGCGCCCGTGGCGAGACGGCCGCGCTGCTGCCGTTGTGACGGCTGGTTTTCGTGTTTGGTCTCGTCACCGAGTTGCTCTTTGCGCGAGTGAGCGCGAAACCGCAGCGGGTCTGCCGCTCTGCTGTGAATGCGGGAAGGAGGTGGTGTGTGCGACTGGGTTCGAACTGGTCGGAACACGTGCAGTTCGAACTGGTCGGAACACGTGCAGTTCGACACGAGCCGACGACTCGCCCGAGCCGACCGACGCGCGGAGAGATGCTTCAGGGAAACGAGCGGTTCGTTTTGGTTTTAAGGCTGTGCTTTTGGTATTGAACGTGCTTTCCGGACAGGCTGAAAATAGCACCATGAGCGTCATGCCGCTGAAAGCAATCTTCCTCTGCTAAGGTTAGACTTCTGTAGCACAGGTGTTCCTAATAGTACAGACATCCATCGGACTGTAGGCTAGTTCACCTGGCGGTGAGAGCCTAGGGCTCGCCCCGCTTGTACGATGACTTGCTCAAAGTCCAACAGCCGTTACGTGACCTTTTATTGACCGGGCTTACCAATAGCAACACGGCGACATCTTGTGCGACAGTTCAACAGCAGAGCAAGCAAGCACCAGCACGTTCATTTGGAAGAGTATGCCTCTAAGTCTCCCCAGGCAGCAGTGATGGATGACCGTCCAAAGTGTTACCGCGCGACTGCGTCTCATCGGATCGGATCGGCCGCTCGACTTCGTCTGTGCCGAGTCGCCGCCCTGCCGCGACTGCCTGAGCAGGGCCAGTCGCGCACCGCTCGGCCACACCTGCCACTGGTCAATCACGTGCCTACCTCGGAGGGAGGCGCTCGGTCGAAGACTCCGACCGGCCCCCTGCCCTGCATGTGCAACGGCGACATGGTGCAATGGCAACACGGTGCAATGGTATCCCTTCGCCATGGTCACAACGCCTGCCGACCGGCCGTCGCGGCGCCGACACCGGATCTGACTAGAGCATAACACACCGCCGCGACAGCCGCAGTCGGGGCGCGAGTGCCGACGTCGGCGTCGGCAGGCGCCGGCCGACCGACGCCGGTTCCGACAGGTCTGAACACATGGGAGCAGCCGTGATGAGGCTGCCAAACGCATTTCGAAAGAGAGGTCCGAGGCTGACCTCGTTGCAAGACAACTTCGGGATGGCGAGGAAGTGCGGGTGCAAATGACTCACTTCAACCATTATTGCAAGCCATAAAGCCAATGTCGTTTGGATATTTCTCAACTCCCATGGCGGGGACGAGTGGTCTAGGGGTAAGATGCTCGTCTCACAATCGAAAGATTGTGGGTTCGAGTCTCACCTGTCGCTACTCTTCGCCCGCGACCAATCGGCGTGAGAGATTGGCGACGCTATGTGACTCAACGGTCGACGTGTCGTAAAACCAATAACCAACCAGCTCCCATGGCGGTGTGTGAGACACGGCGCCTGTGGCGTGTGTGCCGGCGGGCCGGCCGCGGCCGGCGTGCAGTCCCCGCCGGTGTCGTGTCGCCCGCCACGGAGCGGCACGACCACGTGGTCACGAGCGTCGCTGAAGTGCAGTCGTCCGGCTGTTGCCGGCCGACGTAAAGGTCAAAGGCTGGAGTCAGACCGCGGCCAGGTGTCACGCCTCCTATTGCGTGTCACGCCGCCTATTGCGTGTCACGCCGCCTAATGAGTGTCACGGCGCCTAATGAGTGTCACGGCGCCTAATGAGTTCACGGCGCTTAACGAGTTCACGGTGCCTAATGAGTTAACGGCGCCTAATGCGTGCCACGGCGCATAATGAGTTCACGGCGCGTAATGAGTTCACGGCGCCTAATGCGTGCCACGGCGCCCAATGCGACCAAGCGGCGGAAAATGTCGGTGCTGCTGGGTGATGATTTAATTTCCGTCGTGGAGACGCTTATTTCGCTGCGTGTTGCTTTGCGGGGTTTTCCGGAGAGACACTGTGCTGTGTGCAGCCTGTGTTGCATAATGTGCACAACATGGACTTTGTGTCTGCGACAGACACATGTGTCCTATATGTTTTGTGTGGTAAATGCGTATATGTCACCATTCTCCAAGTAGGTACGTGCCTACGAAGTAGGCCAAATAGGCGCCTGAGTGCAAATCACGGATAGTACAAAAGAAGGTATGTTACCACACATTTAGTAAAAAATGTGAAGAGAATGAATTATTCCCAGTTGTTTATATTGTTCCCGGAAACAAAGGCGCAACGAGGGAGGAAGATTTCGATTTTCAAAAGAAATTGATGCTAGCTTTTGGCGACTTGGGGAATGCGACGTCGTAACATGGATATTAACGTGCACCATATACAGTTTTGGAGTGCTATTTCGATCCTTGACAGTTTCAGTTGGATGCTTTAGGAGGATACCAGGATCAACTTGATCGGCATGTCGAGGCTAACGCAAGCTGGCGTAACTTTTGTGTGTTTAGTTTTCGCCGTGTCGCATCAAAAATTGGATGGTCTTGGAGGCAGATTTCAGGGCATGTGAACGTAGCTTTACCGTGGTTCTACGGTAAATGATAACACTTGCGCGTTCGAATCCCACCTGTCGCTGATCCTCGCCTGTGTCTGATCGGCGTGATGGATTGGCCTTGCGGCTATGTGACCATTGCACAGTGGAGCCAATTGCGATTTAGCCTGAATAAATTCCAGACATAAATGAATTCAATCAATGTTTTTCTTTATTTCTCGCCATTCTTTGGCTGCAAATTATGTAAACATGTAAATATGCACCCAATATGTAAACATTGAATGACCTTGACCAGTGACCTGATGGCGTATCTGGCTACTAGCAGCCACATCTGACCATATTGGTCAATATTGAGCCCAAGCTGACGTCAATACGGCGGACGGCAACACGAAGGCACCAACAGCACACAAACTTCCGTGCAGACTTTCGTTGTGACGTCACAGATTTGTGACTGGCCTGAAGCTTTTTCTGGCCTCAAGATGTATGCAATTGACCACTTTATTGGTTTGCAAAATGTGGGTGCGCTCCGTCCGACGGTCCGACGGTATGCCGGCTCCGACCGACGGTATGCCGGCTCCGACCGACGGTATGCCGGCTCCGACCGACGGTATGCCGGCTCTGACCGACGGTATACCGGCTCCGACCGACGGTATGCCGGCTCCGAACGACGGTATGCCGGCTCCGTCCGACGGTATATCAGCTCCGTCCGACGGTATGCCGGCTCCGTCCGACGGTATGCCGGCTCCGTCCGACGGTATGCCGTCTCCGTCCGACGGTATGTCAGCTCCGTCCGACGGTATGCCGGCTCCGTCCGACGGTATGTCAGCTCCGTCCGACGGTATGCCAGCTCCGTCCGACGGCATGACAGCTCCGACCGACGGTATGCCAGCTCCGTCCGACGGTATGCCAGCTCCGTCCGACGGTATGCCAGCTCCGTCCGACGGTATGACAGCTCCGTCCGACGGTATGACAGCTCCGACCGACGGTATGCCAGCTCCGTCCGACGGCATGACAGCTCCGTCCGACGGTATGCCAGCTCCGTCCGGCGGTATGCCAGCTCCGTCCGACGGCATGCCAGCTCCGTCCGACGGCATGACAGCTTCGTCCGACGGTATGCCGGCTCCGTCCGACGGTATGCCAGCCCCGTCCGACGGCATGAAAGCTTCGCCTGACGATATGACAGCTCCGACCGACGGTATGCCGGCTCCGTCCGACGGCATGCCAGCTAGCAATGAAGCTAAATCGCAATTTGCTGCACTGTGTATTGGCCATATGTGCGCTGCTGTTGGCGCGTCGTAAATCCAATAGCCAGCTGGCGGCTCCTGCATCGCCTGACGTTGTCGCGACGCGTCGTGACGTCACGCGACATTTCGTGACGGCAGCCGTGACTGAGCCGGAGCGGCCAGGCGGTCGGTGACGTCACCGTGCGGCCGCCGCGCCGCTCTGACGCACCGCGGCGGGTCCGACACGGCCGGACCCGCCCCTGCCGCCACGCCCACATCCGGCTGATTACCTGCCGGTGCTCAGCGGCTGGGTGTGTTCCCACGCCGGCCGACTGGTCTGTGCCGGCCTGGTGTTCAGAGGATTGGGAACGGCGTGCCGTGGCGTGGGCGTGGTCGATGGCTGTACGGTGCACAGTTGTGTAAGCTTGTGCCGGGACCATGCTTAACTCTCGCGGTGGGGGTGATTTTCTGCTTCTCGCAGTGCGGGGCCAGTTTGACCCGCCCCCTCCGAACAACTTCTGTTCTTAGCAGCATGGAAAGATGTGGGAAAGGACATAGTGTGGTTACATACTGGAACTTGAAACCTGAATTAATTGAACTCGAGCTACTTGAAACACTTCTATCTGTCTCTTTTGCTTGACGTTCAAAGTCAGTGTTGGGGTCAGTCGGTCATCTGTGACCGACGTAGTTATCGGACCCTGGTCATCCGTCACCGACGTAGTTCTCGGACCCTGGTCATCCGTCACCGACGTAGTTCTCGGACCCTGGTCATCCGTCACCGACGTAGTTCTCGGACCCTGGTCATCCGCCACCGACGTAGTTCTCGGACCCTGGTCATCCGTCACTGACGTAGTTCTCGGACCCTGGTCATCCGTCACCGACGTAGTTCTCGGACCCTGGTCGTAAAACAAATGCGATTTCCTGCTTCAATGTTGATGATTTGCAGACTGAAGACTTGTCTTACACAGGTGACATGGTCAAAGGTCAAGATCACCGATCCCGTTAAGGTTGTACACCTGGAAGTATTTGGTGAACTGTTGAAGATGATATTTTTCGAAACGGATGGTCCTGCTCGGGGAAAGGTAACCAGTATCACCGAAGCAAGGCCATATGTTTTCGACCCTCTGAGAGTTGTCGAGAAAATTCGAGTGAATTTTTTTTTAATCAAAATTTATAGAGGAAAAGAACCTATTTTGCTATCGAATTTCGGCAATTTGATCGTATTAGCAATGTGGTCCTCTTGCAAAGGTACCCTCGTTTTGCCATTTTTTGTTCTGTAATAGTTCATATTTTAGTTTCCGGAGCGAGTCAAATACATGTACCTTCAGGACGTTTCAGGTCATATCCCAGTGAACTGCCCTGATAATGACTTGAAATCTGACACGCTTATTGAGAGTATAGGTTGTCACTTCGTCAAAAAAAAAAAGTATTAATAACAGTTATACGTAAAGAACGTGTTTTCTTTCACTCACGGAGCTACCCTAAAGTCACATTTTTATATTTGTATATTTGTCTTCGGTCATTTAGCCATACACCTATGTTTCACTTTTGACTGTATCTCGTGCCTTTTTTAATGCTTCAAAGTGCATCTAAAAACGGTATTAAGACTAGGTCGGAACTTGACATAGACCCGCCATAGCACCGCAATTCTTAACCCTCTCCGTCTTTCCGGTCATTTTCTCACACCCCGTCTCGGGGGGGGGGGGTTGATACACCCTCCCCTCTAATCTCCAAACTAAGCGTCGCACGAAAACGAAAGAGGTCTCAACGGAAAGCGCTCGACGAGTAGGGCCCGACACCACCCCCAAATTTGTATCCCCCAAAAGTGACGTCAGTAAGGGGCCAAGTTTTCACGACTTACATCCTGTTTTTGGCTCTGGGGAGTTCATTTTGTGGGAAATTTGAAGAGAGAAAAAAATATATGGAATTAGAAAAGGAAGGCGAAATCGACCATGGCCCTAAAAATTTTGCCCACCCAAAAATCTTTTTATTTTCAAAGTTCAAAATTTGGAGTTCACAATTTTCTTTAATTTTTATTTTTATAATGGGTAGAGTGGTCCGAAAAACGTTGTTCGAAGTCATCTTGCACTCATACAAAAGGCTTACTTTAGCCAGAATCTTCGATTTTATCTCTAATGGGCAAATATGCAAAACTAATAAGTAATCAAGAACGGAAGAAAAATGTTTTACCAAATTCCCTGGTGCGTTTTGTTTCATCCCTAAAGATAAGCAAACGCAAAAAGTTTCATTAAAATATCTTTATCCGTTAAAGCGTGACGACTGGCTGAATTTTTTTGGAGGTGACCTCACTTGACCTTGACTAACTCGTTGACCCTAGATGATCTGACCTCAAAATCTTGACACAACATGCCAAATTGATGTGGGAAAAGGTATGCCAGATTTCGGCGCGCTCCCGCGCGCCATTCTTTCACTATCCGCGGAAAACTTGAGGGGGGAGCGCATATGAACCCCCCCGAGACGGCGCGAGTTAAGAACCTGTAACTAAATTTTTTAAACAAACTGCGCTTATCAATTGTCGAAAAAGGTGCTAAATTTCAAAGGGATAATGTGAACGCTTTCGTAGTTACTTCAGAACTTTTAAGGGTCAAATGACGACACCCCCTTCTCCGCACTGCGAGAGGTAAGGTGCCGAGGGCCGTGTAAGGTTGTGGCACGTGGCAAGGTTTTGGTGGCAGATGTTGGCACGTCGGGATAGCTCATGTGAGCATTTTGAATGTGATGGCCATGTTATATGAAGTAAGCATGCATCAATCAACGAAGCGTGTGCATTGGCCGACGAATCAACTTCGTCCTCCTCGGTACAAGTCGGCTGCAAAATGGTGGGGAATTTTCCCTGACCACGATGTCAATGTGTGTGTGTGCGTGTTTTTGGACGTCGTCGAGTGTTGCAATTCATGAATGGTCTTCGCCTTCGCTCCGTGCTTGAAGCGTTTCGGCGGCACCACGAATGGGCGCAAAATGACCCTGGCGCCCCTAAACTCCAATTCACCATCAGCGGCACCACGATTTCGGGTGATGGATATTAAAGATAGAGATGAGCTGATGAAAGATAGAGATGAGTTCGTGAAGATCATGACGGCGCGCCGGCGCCACTGTTTCGCACCGCAGGTCGTAATCCGCTGCCCATTTTAGAATCCATTCCACAATGAGGCGTACGGCACCGAGTGGTGAAATTGCCCGACCTGTTCTGAAGCGTGATCAGTGTTTGAGATTCGCGAGTTGGCACCCACGAGTCTCCGTGCCCGCTATGAAAGTCGCGAGCTCGCCGCACCCACGAGTCTCCGTGTCCGTTCTGAGTGGACACGCACTACCGGCTTTGCGACTGTCGTCGCATTGTTCGCAGTATTCCGAGTGGGCGGTCGTGAGATCATTCTCAACTGGGCGAGACTCAAAGTCGTCTTCCACTGATGTCGGCCGTCGCGTCTGCACATTATGCGTTCACAAGGGGACGAGTGGTCTAGGGGTAAGATGCTCGTCTCACAATCGAAAGGTTGTGGGTTCGAGTCTCACCTGTAGCTACTCTTCGCCCGCGACCAATCGGCGTGAGAGATTGGCGACGCTACATGACTCAACGGTCGACGTGTCGTAAAGCCAATAACCAACCAACCAACATTATGCGTTCACAAATGCGTTGTATAATGCGTTGGTTGCGTTCCGTGTCTCCAGTTGTGTATGTACGGGATGAATCCAAATGCAGAATACAATTTCGATATGGACCGTCTCCGGAAGCCTAGGGCGCGACTCAGATTGAAACGACAGACATTTTTACGCTCATCTGACATCTGACTCATCTCATCTGACATCTGATGCTTCTTGGTGCCAGTTGTAAAACTCGCAGCTGGAAAATTGACGCTTTATCGGGCATGCACATCTTGTCCCAGCCATAAACAGCGACTGCAATGGGGAACATCCGTTATATGAGCGCGAACGCTGCATGTAGTAGGTGGTGATGGCCAGTAAAAGCTTGGTTGTATTCGATTTTACGATTTCGTGATTCCGCCGTGATATGACTTTTGTAGTTTGGACAGCGGAATTCCGAGCCGAAATCCGCGGAGTGTTGCGTGTTCGTTGTCTGCCGGCGGTTTTGTTGACGTGCCAGTTGATAGGTCGGCTCCAATCGTGACAATCGCCGTTGTGGCCTGTTTCGCAGTTGATGGGTCTGCCCCCAATCGTGGCCGCCGCCATCCAATCGCCGCTGCGGCCTGTTTCGCACAGTTGCGATCCCGTTGTACGACGGCCACGCATTGCGATGGTGGGCGAGTGGGTTGGGTGGCCTTGATCGTCGTGATTACAGCTTCTGCATAGACTGAGGCGTGGTGCGGACGCGACATTGGTGCCCGGCCTCAGAGTTTGCGTGACTGAGCGGGTAATGGTCGGCGGGCCGAGTGCCGCATTCCTGGCACTCGGTGGTGATCGTTAGCGGCCACGGGGAGAGCACGAGGGGGACAGAATGACAGTGTGGAGAGAGAGACAGAGAGAGCGAGAGAAAGAGAGAGAGAGAGAGAAGAGAGAGAGAGAGAGAGAGAGAGAGAGGGGGGAGAAGAGAGATAGAGATCGAGAAAGGGAAATAGAAAGAGAGGGGAGGGAAATCTGGTGAGAAAGATGAGCTGGATATTGGTTGACGGAAAACTAGAGTGACGATAGCGGGGAAGGAAGCGAGATAGAGAGTGGGATGAGTGGGGGAGACAGATGACAAACATGCACACAGGCAGACAGACACACATACACTCAGACAGATACGGTCCGGCACACGGGCAGGCGGAGAGACGAAAACGAAACGCGGAGTTTTTCCTCGGCGACGGTAAACACGTTGGCCAGAGTGCCATTGTTATGTATGCAACGAATACCCGAGTAGATCCGTGCTATTGTTGAGAACTGCAGTGAAGTTAGCTCTCTCAATGCGTTGGTGCGGAACATTTGTCAAATCCGGCAGTGTAAGCTTATCTTGAAAATTGAGTTCTTCATTCCAACGCCGCCGCATCTTTTTATCCGGCACAAAATTCGTCTGCACCGATATGAACGACATATAGCACGCTAGCAATGGCGCTGGCACGTTACCTCGCTAAACGGAGGTCAGACACGTTCCATCTGTAAAAACTCACGGGATTCTCTCATCGAAGTGTTAACAACACTTCGGCTATGCTGTGCCGCCAATAACACTCCCTTGCTATGCTGTGCCGCCAACAACAATCCCTGGCTATGCTGTGCCGCCAACAACACACCCTGTCTATGCTGTGCCTCCAACAACACTCCCTGGCTATGCTGTGTCTCCGACAACACTCGCTCGTAATGCTACGGGGTCGCGGTAGCCTGGCCGGTAGGGTGCGCAGCCCTTGAGAGGAGGATCGTGAGTTGGAATCCCGCAACCGGCGGAATTATCCAGTCCACCGCGACCAATCGGCGTGAGATGTTGGTGACGCTATACGGCCCAGCGGTCGAATGCGTCGCAATTGAACCTCGGATCCCTCGTCTGGTGCCGGTGCACAAGAACAACCATTTTGTAGGAAAAAATTAATTTATATCTATATATATATATATACATTGCACATATATATATATATATATATGTGTGTGTGTATGTGTGTGTGTGTGTGTGTGTGTGTGTGTGTGTGTGTGTGTGTGTGTGTGTGTGTGTGTGTGTGTGTGTGTGTGTGTGTGTGTGCGTGCGTGCGTGCGTGCGTGCGTGCGTGCGTGCGTGCGTGCGTGCGTGCGTGCGTGCGTGCGTGCGTGCGTGCGTGCGTGTGTGTGTATATCAAAATTCATGTCGGACCAAGCTTTGGGTGGCACTGCTATCAGCGACACCACGTGTCGACCTCCACGCGCCATCGGTGGGTTGGCGTTAACACCGTGCGTTGTCCGACACGCGCCTGGTCGTAGTCGGACGTCGACACCGGTTGGGGAATGTGCAACACTCGCCAGCAGATGTGCTACAAGCAGTGCGCACATAGCTCACCCATCACGAACTGCTAGTAGGACACAGGACATCTGTTTACTCATCGTGGAATGCTTGGGAACTTTCAGTTAGCCGGGCCACATCACAGAGTCGCTCGCGGTTTTCTTTTGGCGGGTATCTGCTGTTCGAGAAGCGTGAACGCGAATGAAGTGTCACTGGATGCTCAGTAGCCCGTTTCAGTTAGATCAATTGCTCATGCCTCGTTAAATGAAAATCGTGACAAGCATTCGCACGTCTATCGAAGTGCTCAAGTGTATCATAAACTTGTGAAGCGTGTCTGACAGCGTGCATCATCTCCTGTTTAAGCTTAGCTCCCGAACCAGTGACTTGCTGGTTGTTATCCTTGTGTGTGTTTTATCCCTCTGCGTGTTCGCATGTGTCAGCATTGCGCCTGCTGTGCGGAGGTGTCCATTGGTGAGGGACCACTGGTGGGAGACCACTGGTGGGAGAGCATTGGTGGGAGAGCACTGGTGGGAGAGCATTGGTGGGAGAGCACTGGTGGGAGACCACTGGTGGGAGACCACTGGTGGGAGAGCATTGGTGGGAGAGCACTGCTGGGAGACCGCTGGTGGGAGAACACTGGTGGGAAAGCGCTGCTGGGAGGCCCCTGGTGGGAGACCACTGGTGGGAGACCACTGGTGGGAGACCACTGGTGGAAGACCATCCAGATCGAGTGGATCTGGAAAAGTGAATAAATTGCAGCGCCGAAATCGTGTTATGTTAAAAACAAACCGCGCATTTTCTCCTCAAACTATTGTGGCTCGGTTGCCACCAATGGCCCGCCATCCTCTACTTCCCCACCGCCCTATACTGCCTCACCGCTCTCTACTTCTTCCACCGCCCTCTACTGCCCCACCGCCCTCTACTGCCGCACCGCCCTCTACTTCCCCACCGCCCTCTACTGCCCCACTGCCCCACTGCCCTCTACTGCCCCACCGCCCTCTACTGCCGCACGACCCTCTACTGCCCCACCGCCCTCCACTGCCCAACGCCCACCAATGCTGTTGCAGACCAGACCAGTTCGTGGCCTGCCCATTAGCTGGCATGCTGGCAGCTTCCTGTCGTGTGTCCGCCGTCGGGCTTGGACGGGAGACGTGGAAGCCGCGCAACACCATCTGTCTTTCCCTGCGCTGCTGACGCTCCCAACGCCACTATCTGCCGTCAGGGGTGGGTCCTGGAATTGTCATGATGGGCACTCGTCTGGAGGGACACCATTTCATCGGAGATGCGCCACTGCGAAGATCCCTAAAGGCGCGCCTTCGGCGAAAAAAAAATCCTTTGAATGTAGTGGGGCGAGAACTCGATACTTTTCCTCTCATGGCTTTTTACCTTTGGCTGAAAACTCGGTTGAGCGAGGGGTGGGGCACACTTAAGCTTTCCCGGAGGGACTCCGGGGTTCCATGGGGGTACATGTCTCCAGTGCCCCCTCCCCTCCCCTCCCCCCCCCCGCCCTCCTGTGCCCGCCGATGTCTGCTTTGCCGGCGCCGCACACCGCCGTTGCGAACTGATTTGTGGGCATACCTTGTTGGCAAAGTGTCGAGTCAACACAATTCAGCGCGCTAAAAGTTCGACGGTCGTCATCCGCGCAATAGGTCGGCCGGCGCAGACTTTCAATTTAGCTGTCTCTCCCTGGACGACAGAAATTGCGCGCCTGTGACGTGATAAAGCACGAAATCATAGTTTCAGACTTGCCGCGCGGTATGAGTTGTTGGAGTGATTCCACTTTGCATACTTGATGAAGAATCTGTGGCCGCATTCTGTGTCGATTACGCCCAGCTGTGGGCTATAGTTCGGGGACGCCGAATATACCCCATATTCATGAATTCAGATTGGGCTCGGAGGCGTGCGGCTGAATCTCTACCACCCGATATTGGCGGCGGCCTTTGGTGTTATATAGTGGCGAGCGACAGCTGGGTGATATACAGTTACGCATGGGCAACCGGATCGATGCCAAGTCGTGGAAACTTCCGCAGGGTCGCCTTCAACCGGCAAAGCTGGTGTGGTGATGGTTTCAGTCATACGACCGTTGTTCGTGCGCCGTGAAGCACGAAGCAGCGATAAATGACTAAAGAGATGGTGGTGCCGGTCGTGGCGTGATTGATTAACTTAGCTGCGGTATCATGGGGCGAGATGTTCCAGTGTTGGTGATTTATGGAACTTCCAATTCCAATTCCAGTTCCAATTCCAATTCCACTTCCAATTCCAATTCCAACCATGGTCATGAAAATGGCCATGACGTGTGGCCTAATGGCCTAGTGACCTGTGCCGCTGACGGTAGATAATCCACTAACGATGTGACCTGCACTCCTCCACTCAGCTCCCTAAATTCGGATATTTCATCTCAACTGATACAGATTGTGTACGTCCATTTTCACTGTGGTAGTGTTGTAATAGTTTTTATCGGTATGATTTCTACAGTGTATGTTGGTCACTGGAAGTAAAAGTAGATAATATTGAGTGCATATAATTTAGATTTAGCACAGCTATTTGTTATCCATCAGCACGCGTCACACGCAGAACGGAACGAAGTCTGCGAACAGAATGAGCCGAGGGCGATTGTGCGGACCCTTCTCACTTCCTGAAACCGGACGCTCAGCCGAAAGGTCGTGGGTTCGAGTCCCACCTGTCGCTGTGCTCTTCGCCGGCGACCACTCAGCGTGGCGGGTGGTTCCAGCGCGAGCACAGCAGTCGCCGCGTCGTAAAAAGCGTCGTATGGCGTCGTAAAGCGTCGGTGCCGATGGAACCAGAGGCCTCTGAACCGTGCCGGACGTGTTCAGAGCCGCGTGGACCTGCGCTTGTCACAGGCGTACGTCACAGTCTGGAGTCGCAACCTTGTGTGTCATGGATTTACGAGCCGTGGTCGGTGTCGGTGAGCCGTGAGCCGTGGTCGGTCGTGACAATTGCCTGAGTGTGGTCGTGATGGCCCTGTTGACACAGGGCGCACGCGCACGTCATCGGGCACGCTGTCCCGGCACGGTTAAAGTCGGTTTTTTCGTTGGGTGTGAGATGTCGAAACGAGTGCATTGGGACGCCGAAAATTCACTCTGGAAACATGTGTAAAGTATCGCTGAGGCATTCAAACACAATTGTAGCCTAACATAGTATTGATAAGTGTATGATTTTTGGTTTATTTTGGGAGACACCTACTATAGGGACATGTGTGAATTATAGCGATAACTATACCATACTATTAACAAATGGTGTTGAATCACAGATCACATCATATGTGTCATCATCACTATACCTGAAATTGTACAGCGAGATGTTTGTGTATCGCAATCCGAATTGGTGACCGCAAACATGATACTTGTATACGAGATACTGTTGGAAACGAGGCATGGCAACTTCATAAACACACGTCAATAAGCACGATGTCAATACTGCGTTGGAATGGATATCCCGGATGTCTATTCAGTATCCAGGAAGTGTTATGCTCCACCTCATTTCACGAATATTTTATCACCGTGTCCCAGCCTCCTTGTTGGCGTTATTGGGCTGCCACGGACGTCATTGGACAGCTCCCCCCCCCCCCCTGTCGACGTCATTCTGCGCGCGCTTCTGAATTATTGAATTTCTGTTCATCATAGTGACTGAGTTTTCGTTTGATCTTATACGTGTTTGATGTGCTTTTTCTTTCCTGAAGTGGTGTTGGCTTTCGTCGCCGGTCAGCATCAAACGCGACGGCGAAGTCGCCACACACTGCGTGTTGCACTTCAAAAAGTCAGCTGCGCCGTGGCTTAATGCGATGCGAAGCCGATGACGTTGCTAAACCGAGAATGTTCCGAACGTGTCCTTCAGTCAATATGTGCAGCGAGCTGTCTCGTGTGCCCGCTGGCTGGGCCCGGCCGGACCGCGTATTGTCGGCGCATTCATAGCCACAATCGGCAGATGTGGCTGCCTCCCTGCGGGACTGGGGAGCCGGGTGGCGCGAACCGTGATGATTGAACGCCCAGCCCGGCCGTGCTCCCTCAACTCCGCCACGGCGTGGACGTGATGGAACATACATCCCATCCTGATATGCGCTGTGTTGCTGGTACTGGGCGCCGGCATTCCGTCCTGAGATGCGCTGTGTTGCTGCTACTGAGCGCCGGCATCCCGTCCTGAGACGTCGCCGGTGTTGGTGGTGGCAGCGACAAGAACAAACCGATTGGTACTCTCGCCGCAAGCGCAGGCATTTTCCAGACTGTCAGTTCGTCCAGAAAAAAAACGCGATTATTTCATTTTGATTGATTCCGATGCACTTCTCTGGCAGCTAACTCGGGCGGCTGGCCAACTCTCTGAACGCCTCCAAAAACCAGGTCGAGAGCAGGAAATGAAGCTGCCGATATAGCCGCTGAGCACACTATCAGTAATGGCCGTGAAGTTCGCCTGCCTCTTCCGCCAAGAGATATATATCTCCATTTTATCATATATACGATCTGAATGGAAACGAGCCTGGAACTCCAAACCTAGTAAGCTGGGAGTTATAAGGCCGGAGCTAGGAATGTAGAAGTCCTCACACCGGACCTCGCGACGAGAGGAAGTAACGCTCTGTCGATTGAAGATAGGACATGCCTTCGCGACACACAGCTGCATACTGACCGGTGATGACCGGCCGCCCACGCTGTTCTGACCTGTTCTGTTCTGATGACCGGCCGCTGTTCTGACCCGCTTGCCGTCTATCATGTTTTAGTAGGTTGTTTACTGTTGGGACCTCTACGACGCCAGCTTTTAGGACGGGTAAACACCGACGCTTTGCGTATGCTGCTAAAGGATGACTGTGGTCGTATCGTCTCGGGGCATTTTGACCTTCCTTCGACAAGCACGTTTTGATGTTGTATATCGCCGCTCCTGAAGATTATTACTTATTGACAACTGTATGAGCATGGTAGACTGCCTGTAAACACAGTTATGGGCGCAAAATGGCCTTGGCCGTCGACGCGCCCCTAAACTCCAATCCTGCATCACCTCCCTCCGGGACTGGGGAGGCGGGTGACGCGAACCGTAATAATTAAACGCCTGCTACCATCACACCTGCTACCATCACCTGCTATGGTATGGTACCATCACCTGCTACCTGCTACCATCACGCTGCTACCATCACACCCTGAGATGCAGAACACCACCGAAAAACAGCTCGAGAGCTTGCGCGTGTGTTCGATGCCAGATTCGGGTCCCCCTTGAAACCAAAATTGTTGATTCCGCATTGGTGGCCGTGCGCGAGGACAAGACCGTCTGCCACGGCTGCACAGCAATCGAACAGTGAAGGCGCTTTTCTTTGGATCAGAAGAGTCTGATTTGAAGCCGCATCAGCAGCTGGATTTCCGATTCCACCCGCGGTCAATCAGCGCGAGTGATTGACAGCACCACGTGCCCCAGCAGTGGAGTGTGTCGTCGAGAGCGGGGCTCCGTGCTCTTCCGTGTCTCCGGCAGTGTTCGGGAGACGCGTGTGTGGTGCAGCGCGGGCGACGTGAGCCGCGGTGTGGCCACAAGAAGGCGTAAGAGGGGGACGAGTGGTCTAGGGGTAAGATGCTCGTTTCACAATCGAAAGATTGTGGGTTCGAGTCTCACCTGTCGCTACTCTTCGCCCGCGACCAATCGGCGTGAGAGATTGGCGACGCTATATGACTCAACGGTCGACGTGTCGTAAAACCAAGAACCAACCAACAAGAAGGCGTAAGAAAAACAATGCGGCGGTGTCCTGACGTCACGAAGCGCGGGTTTAGCTGTGCGGGAGATTCATTGCTCATGAATTGTGTCTGTGATCGGCAGCCGAAGTATAATCGTTGCGCCGAAGCACCACAGGCATGACAAATGGACAACTTTTGAAGAACGAGAGGATTCCGAATAGCTAAAGCTGTCCTTAAAGCCGTTCGGTGTGTCGGATTTGTCGTGAGACGGCTAGTGGGAAAAACATAGGCGCAGACACAGACACAGACAGGCATAGACACAGGCACAGACGCAAACAGACACAGGCGCAGACACAGGCTCGGACGCACACACAGACAGGCACAGACGCACACACAGACAGACACAGGCACATCGCACACAGAGCAGACGCACATACAGACAGATGCAGACTCATACGCAGACACAGGCACAGACGCACACACAGCTAGATACAGACACAGGCAGACACAGGAGCAGACGCACTCACAGACAGACGCACACACAGACAGACGCACACACAGACAGACGCAGACAGATTCAGACACAGACAGACACAGACACAGATGGCGCAGTTCCTGTCTGGTAAGCTCATAGCACTGTTCCGTCGTTTGGTCAGACCCTGTTGCCGTTCGTGCTGCTGCTGTTGGTGCCGGGGGGTCTCTCAGAGGCCACCGGTCACGTCCGGGGCTCCAGAAGAAGCCACCGGTCACTTCCGGGACTCCAGAAGAAGCCACCGGTCACTTCCGGGACTCCAGCCGAGGCCACCAGTCACTTCCAGGACTCCAGCGGAGTCCGCCCCGAGCATCGGCGAACGGATGACGGCGTCGGAGAGCCGGTTGCTGCGCGGCAGTGCACACAACTCGCCGACAAACTGCCAGGAAGTGCACACGATACAAACTCGCCGACGAACTTCCAGCAAGTGCACACGGTACAAACTCGGAGAGCGCTAGCGGAGGTACTGTGCGGTCGACGCGGGCGCGCAATAAAAGTGTTCCGACATTGTCGGAGCTGCCGTTAGGTGCGCATCTGCCCGTGGTGGAAGATCTCTCCTCAGACTGGAAACAAATGCTGGTACACGCCATGACCTGGCGTTAAGTGCGCTTTGAGCATGGGCCATTGCCCCCAAACCCGGGCAGTTTCCGCCCGTGACGGTTGCTGAGCTAACCAAGTGTGGTCCGGATGATAGTCGGACGTTTGCCTCATCAGTAAGTCAGCCCGTGCGGTTTGAAATCGTGTTACGACGAGCGTCTGCGGTGGCTGGTGCCGGCGGCGAAAACTTGAGCGGTTCTGAATCCCGTCGGATGGAAAGTCGGCCGACAGCACACCGATGAGCCGGCAACCATGTGTCGGCCACGAGGCGACACGTTGCCCGTGACCAGATGTTGGCGGTGTGCTTCGTACCACCGATTTGGAGATAGGCACGGGGTAGGATGGAAGCGAATCATCCCGGGAGGAATATTGTTTGCATATTTACGACCAGGAGCATTCGGCAGACGACCTTGTAACAGCTGCTTAGGCCACGCTCGACGTTCGACGTACGCTGCCAGAAAACGCGGCACGGAGACAAGTCGTCTCCGAGTCACATGAACAACGCTAAAATGGTGAATACCCTAGGTTCGCGTCCCGTTTTTCTTTAATCCTATTGTTTCTTCTGTCATTATATGCGTGCCATTTCCCGTTTGTTATTTTGTGCGTTGCTCCAATGACATTTACCGGCAAGTTTTGTGTCGCCTGTTGAACATTGTAATAGGGGTCCCGGTAGCTCAGTTGGTAGAACATCGGACTCTTGATCGCAAGATTGTGGGTTCGAATCTCACAACCGACGGTATTTACCGAGTCCACCCGCGACCAATCGGCGTGAGAGGTTGGCGACGCTATATAACCTAGCGGTTGAATGCGTCGTAAAAGAACCCAAGGTTCTTCTTGAACATTGTAATAATGTGCCTGGTGGCTTTGGCGATCCTAGTGCTTATTTGTGCATCGCAGTTGATTATATAAAAAAAATGCAATCTGTCACATAGAATTAGCCACCATTAGCGTCTGGTGGAAATGGGTTCTCCTCTGCCGGGACCTATACGTCTTTAATTGTCGCATGTATTTATGCACGCGCGTGCTTTGATGGTGGACGGCCACCATTGTTGCGATGCTGTCGCCACCGCCGGTCTGGGCGATCGACACGCCGCTTGCCTACCGCCTGGGCCGTCGACAGTGTGCTGCCTCATTTGTCGGGCTAATGGCACCAATACAGCAGTGTGAGGGCGTCCTTCCGCCCAGGGTCGGCCGGAAAATAGGCTCGTAAGCGGCTGGCCAATCGTCCGCTCGGCCGACGGCACTTTGACGACGCTGTTGCGGCCTCGGCTTTGGTCACAGCCGCACGCGGCAACACCGGCCGACGCGTGGAATTTGCGGTTGTCGTGCGTTCTTCTGCTGCGGTCTTGTGGTTTCGTTCGCTGTTGTTGGCAGCGAATATGCAGTTTGGTGTGCTAGATTTCGGTTCTTGCGAAGCGATGCAAAAAGTAGGTGGCAATAAGCGGATAGTTTGCGTGCATGGCTGGAGATCCCGGGTGGGTTCCGGGGGATGGTCCGTGCCCCCCGATTTGATGCCCTGTCAATGGTAATTTGTTATTTTCCTCATTCAATCTGGAAATGTTCGCACCTGCACCCCCACCCCATCGCTTGGTGAGATCTCAAGCATTGTTTACGTAGCTAGTAGGCCAGACAACTGACAAGTCGGCCATTAATGTAACAATTGCCAGTGCATTTGCGCCGACAAGGTTCTGGGATTAATAATGGCTATTCATTCTGATCATTCGAGACAACTTCATTAGTGATAGGCGTATGATTCAACACGAGTTGTTAACTGCGTGAAGGCATAGCATTTCGATCACATTTGTTTCATCTGGAGACGAATTCGAGCAAAACGCGAAGCCTGCACAGTTGTCTGTGAGTGGCATTGGCCGACCGACCCGGTCCACTGTCCGATGCCTCTCATCCATCATCGGGTCCCAGTTCCTTCGACGCCCTGTGACGTTTTTCGGGTCATTAGCTGACCGCCGGTGTCGCCGCTGGCGATAGTCAATCTGAGTGGGTCATCAGGTGGTCCGATCCGTCTGGATGTCGCCTCCTCCGCACCGGACCAGTCGATCAGGATCGTCCACTGGATCTCCCATCGCCGGGTCGGTCCATCTGGATGGCCTCACCGCGTCCTCGTATTCCCCACTGGATTGTTCCATCTGGACAGTGCTCCGTCTTACCAGGCCGATTCACTTGGACTGTCACTCACTGGACCAATCCACATGGGCCGTCACTCACTGGACCAATCCATCTGGGCCGTCACTCACTGGACCAATCCATCTGGGCCGCCACTCACTGGACCAATCCATCTGGGCCGTCACTCACTGGACCGATCCATCTGGGCCGTCACTCACTGGACCGATCCACCTGGACTGTCCCTCACTGGACCAATCCATCTGGGCCGCCACTCACTGGACCAATCCATCTGGGCCGCCACTCACTGGACCAATCCATCTGGGCCGTCACTCACTGGGCCGATCCATCTGGGCCGTCACTCACTGGGCCGATCCACCTGGACTGTCCTCACTGGACGGATCCATCTGGACCAGTCCATCTTGGCCGCCACTCACTGGACCAATCCATCTGGGCCGCCACTCACTGGACCAATCCATCTGGGCCGTCACTCACTGGACCGATCCACCTGGACTGTCCCTCACTGGACCGATCCATCTGGACCAGTCCATCTGGGCCGCCACTCACTGGACCAATCCATCTGGGCCGCCACTCACTGGACCAATCCATCTGGGCCGTCACTCACTGGGCCGATCCACCTGGACTGTCCCTCACTGGACCGATCCATCTGGACCAGTCCATCTGGGCCGCCACTCACTGGACCAATCCATCTGGGCCGTCACTCACTGGACTAATCCATTTGGGCCGCCACTCACTGGACCAATCCATCTGGGCCGTCACTCACTGGACCAATCCATCTGGGCC
The DNA here is from genome assembly GCA_034440615.1 of Ashinkailepas kermadecensis. Lineage (NCBI taxonomy): Eukaryota > Metazoa > Arthropoda > Thecostraca > Neolepadidae > Ashinkailepas > Ashinkailepas kermadecensis. Next base: position 147,099 of record JAOTOM010004922.1, on the reverse strand, counting down.
GTCACTCACTGGACCAATCCATCTGGGCCATCACTCACTGAACCAATCCATCTGGGCCGTCACTCACTGGACCAATCCATCTGGGCCGTCACTCACTGGACCAATCCATCTGGGCCATCACTCACTGGACCAATCCATCTGGGCCATCACTCACTGAACCAATCCATCTGGACCGTCACTCACTGGACCGATCCACCTGGGCCGTCACTCGCTGGACCGATCCATCTGGACTGTCACTCACTGGACCGATCCATCTGGGCCGCCACTCACTGGACCAATCCATCTGGGCCGTCACTCACTGGACCAATCCATCTGGGCCGTCACTCACTGGACCGATCCATCTGGGCCATCACTCACTGAACCAATCCATCTGGGCCGTCACTCACTGGACCAATCCATCTGGACCGTCACTCACTGGACCAATCCATCTGGGCCGTCACTCACTGGACCGATCCGCCTGGACGGTGTTCCTCCCTCCTCCTCCTTCCCTAGGTCCTCCTCCAGCTCCTCCTATTCCTCTTCCTCATCCCTCTCTCCAATTGGAAAAGATGGACGGATCTTGTCCGCTTGTCGCATGCCTCCGTCTTTGCAATAGTTGTAAATTGTGTGGTTTAGTAGATGACAAAATGCATATTCGATGATGGAGAAAGTTATAACCACAAACATGACATTCAGTAACTAATCTGCTTCATTGGTCCTTGCGACAGAAGAGCTAACGGCTAAATTTACCCTTTTCCCCCTCCCTACCACCACAATATACGCGGATGGTGCCCGGGACGGGTACCTGTGGTCCGCGCGGACGGGGTACAGGACGGGTGGGTACCTGTGGTCCGCGCGGACGGGGTACAGGACGGGTGGGTACCTGTAGTCGGCGCGGACGGTGCCCGGGACGAGTACCTGTAGTCGGCGCGGACGGTGCCCGGGACGGAGGATCTAGCCCGGGGGCTTCGCAGTGCCGGAACACCGGTAGGCAAGCACAGCTCGACGAGGGCCGCGTGGGGCGGCACTCCGCGCTGCTGGGCTGACTGACCGCGCTGCTCCACAGCGAGACAGAGGAAGACGAGCTTCGGCATAGAACGACCGGCAGCGGCTGTATGGTCCGGGAAAGGCGTCGCTCTCTGGTGACGTTCGACACTGTCCGTCGTCCCCCGCGCGTGTCACCAGACTACGCGGTCCAGACGCCGTTCCCGTCCGTCCCTCCCACGAGCCCCCCCCCTCGAGATCAGGCGCCCTCGCACCCGCGTCTCATGTCCGCTCGGCTGTGCGGTCATTCGCATCGCCGTTCGAGTTTTGACTTGATTTAAGTTAAATTACATCAACTTAAATCCCTGGTTAAATTACATTTACATCTTGTTGCGGTTTCATTCCTGTCCCACTGAGCAGGATCCTCCCGCCTCGACTGAGGCCATTTGCATTTTATTAGTCCATCAGTCTTCATTAACCACATTTATTTTCATTGTCCGTTGCCCTCCATGGTTCTCTCTTTTCTTTTTCGCGGAACAAACTGTTTCAGCATCGTCGGTAAGGAAGCAGTGTTGTTATTAATGGACGGAGAACCCCGTCTAACGATGTGATACATTATTTGCGCAGCTATTTCATTTCACTGCGTGTACACTGCACAGCTAGTAGCTTTGCTTTGTTCAATTTCACTTGAATAATATCAGTTATTTGTTCCTTTGATGTACATTATCATCTCCCGCAAATGAAACCAGATGGTAAGCTAAACTTGCATACGTTGCGTGTTTGATGTGAACGGTGACGTCGTGTGTCTCTTTCCTTATCGACAGTATTTAATCACCGTGTTCGGCGAAATGGTTTTGAGGCTATTACCGCGATATTTGAGCCCTATTTTCAGCGGTAACACCACGCGTCTATTTTCATTTCATATCCACCAAATATACCATCCAATGACTGTTATGTACCAAAGGTTAATGGCATCGTGTATCCGGGATACTTAAACAAGCCATACAAGAGCACCAGGGCCTTGTTCCAGACAGTTGTAAGACAGTCGACGCTCTCCTAACAGGTGCTCCACGTGTATCGACCGACGTATTAGCACGTGTGCGAATTACCGGCGCCAGCCACAAGGCGGCCGGGTAGCACAGTGGCCTGACAAAAAGCGACACGTCAGGCGGGGGGGGGGGCTGCAACCTTGCGCAATCCTTCCCTCATCAATTTGGCACTCGGTGCAGAATTTGCGTGTCATGCCAGGCCACTGGCCCAGGCCAGGCCAGGTATCAATATCGAATGTCGGCAACTCGTCGTGTCCGAAGCCTGTCTGAGCTTAATGGAACTTCAAGCATCAACTGGATGTCATAATATGTGCGACTATATATCAAGATTTCGTAGGGAATAGTTGTGTATGTCACAGGAAATTCGAAAATGTCAAGGTGACTTGTTGTCCGGTTGTCTTTTCGCCTGTTTTGGTATGTTTCCTAAATTTGCAAATAGTCGTATTTATGCGCATCGGCTGAGAAAACAAGCATCGTAATCCTGCCCAGCGCTCCATACCCGGGATCCGGGCATGCCACAAGCTGGCCAGCTGGGCCTCGACACCGCTGCCCAATAACATCCAACTAAACGGTCAGCTGACGCTGAAAACTTTGCAGTCTCCGGAACTAAAAACGTTCACTGAATTATCATTTAGCGCACAAAATAGCGTGGGATTTCCCTAGTGTCAAAAACGTCACTTCATGTCACGCAAAGTTTCTGTTTCTCACAAGTTTCTCACACAAAGTTTCTGGCACCGGAATTGAAATATCGTCGAAAGAAGTTGCTGGGACATGCAGTTTCCGGTACTACGGAAACTGTGGTCACCGGTACCACTGTGACTGAGCCTGTGGCCCCCGGCACCACGGGATCCTAAGGTTTCCAATGCCATGGGAGCCTGTACCACCGGAGCCTGTGACGGAGCCTGTGGTCTCCAGCACCACCGGAGCCTGTGGGAACGCCCGTGGTCTCGGTACCACTCGAGCTTGTGAGGACGCCTGTGGTCTCTGTACCACTGGAGCTTGTGAGGACGCCTGTGGTCTCTGTACCACTCGAGCTTGTGAGGACGCCTGTGGTCTCGGTACCACCGGAGCCTGTGAGGACGCCTGTGGTCTCGGTACCACTGAAGTCTGTGAGGACGCCTGTGGTCTCGGTACCACTCGAGCTTGTGAGGACGCCTGTGGTCTCGGTACCACTAGAGCATGTGAGGACGCCTGTGGTCTCTGTACCACTCGAGCTTGTGAGGACGCCTGTGGTCTCGGTACCACCGGAGCCTGTGAGGACGCCTGTGGTCTCTGTACCACTGGAGCTTGTGAGGACGCCTGTGGTCTCTGTACCACTGGAGCTTGTGAGGAAGCCTGTGGTCTCGGTACCACCGGAGCCTGTGAGGACGCCTGTGGTCTCTGTACCACTCGAGCTTGTGAGGACGCCTGTGGTCTCTGTACCACTCGAGCTTGTGAGGACGCCTGTGGTCTCTGTACCACTCGAGCTTGTGAGGACGCCTGTGGTCTCGGTACCACTAGAGCATGTGAGGACGCCTGTGGTCTCCAGTACCACCGGAGCCTGTGAGGACGCCTGTGGTCTCGGTACCACCGGAGCCTGTGAGGACGCCTGTGGTCTCGGTACCACTCGAGCTTGTGAGGACGCCTGTGGTCTCGGTACCACTAGAGCATGTGAGGACGCCTGTGGTCTCTGTACCACTCGAGCTTGTGAGGACGCCTGTGGTCTCGGTACCACTGGAGCTTGTGAGGACGCCTGTGGTCTCTGTACCACTCGAGCTTGTGAGGACGCCTGTGGTCTCGGTACCACCGGAGCCTGTGAGGACGCCTGTGGTCTCTGTACCACTCGAGCTTGTGAGGACGCCTGTGGTCTCGGTACCACCGGAGCCTGTGAGGACGCCTGTGGTCTCGGTACCACTCGAGCTTGTGAGGACGCCTGTGGTCTCTGTACCACTCGAGCTTGTGAGGACGCCTGTGGTCTCTGTACCACTCGAGCTTGTGAGGACGCCTGTGGTCTCGGTACCACCGGAGCCTGTGAGGACGCCTGTGGTCTCTGTACCACTGGAGCTTGTGAGGACGCCTGTGGTCTCTGTACCACTCGAGCTTGTGAGGACGCCTGTGGTCTCGGTACCACTAGAGCATGTGAGGACGCCTGTGGTCTCTGTACCACTCGAGCTTGTGAGGACGCCTGTGGTCTCTGTACCACTGGAGCTTGTGAGGACGCCTGTGGTCTCTGTACCACTGGAGCTTGTGAGGACGCCTGTGGTCTCTGTACCACTGGAGCTTGTGAGGACGCCTGTGGTCTCTGTACCACTCGAGCTTGTGAGGACGCCTGTGGTCTCTGTACCACTGGAGCTTGTGAGGACGCCTGTGGTCTCGGTACCACTGGAGCTTGTGAGGACGCCTGTGGTCTCTGTACCACTGGAGCTTGTGAGGACGCCTGTGGTCTCTGTACCACTGGAGCTTGTGAGGACGCCTGTGGTCTCTGTACCACTGGAGCTTGTGAGGGCGCCTGTGGTCTCTGTACCACTGGAGCTTGTGAGGACGCCTGTGGTCTCTGTACCACTCGAGCTTGTGAGGACGCCTGTGGTCTCTGTACCACTCGAGCTTGTGAGGACGCCTGTGGTCTCTGTACCACTGGAGCTTGTGAGGACGCCTGTGGTCTCTGTACCACTGGAGCTTGTGAGGACGCCTGGGGCACCCGATGCCACTGAAGTCCGTGACGGTCCCTGGCCTCACGGAATGCACTCGTTTGTGTCAGTCAGTGGCCGGTGGTTTCCGTGGGTGATGGAAGCTCGAAACAAAGCTGAAACTGCTTGTGAGTGTGCGCCTATATGTTAATCTGGTGAACTTGTTATGGGCGCTATATAACCATTGCAGTCGATGCGCCCTTTAAACCCAAATAACTAGCAAACTTAATCTGGTGTACATGCGGGTCCGGTGGCCGAAGTTGAGTCATCGAGACAAGTCATGTGTGCCGGCAAAGTCAACCTCTCCGCACTAGTTCCAATTTTCTCCGTAGGTTTTACCGAACATAATTTGCTTAACTCCTCAGCTGCCAGCTTTATTCAGCTGCTAGCCTTATTCAGCTGCTGGTCGGTCTGGTTTGCTGCTCATGCTGCGGCTGTTTTTCCTTCTTCTCAGCGCCACCTCGGGCGTAGTTATTCCGGGCCGGCGCACAGGCTGTTTCCCGACGACACAACCGGCCGCCGTACTTAGCCCGCTCAGCCGACTCAGGCCGACTGCTGAGCTGGAGAGGCGCTTATGTGACCCCCGCCGCCGTCCCGGATAAGAGGAAAGATGTGTTCCTGGCGGCAGTAACGCCTCCGTTTATGTCCGACCAAATGCGCCAGTCGATGCTGGGCTGTGGCTTCTAAGAAACGAATGTGGGTTCCAGTGTGATATATACGTGTAATTTATCTAGTGTGCACGCAATTTATCCAGTGTCCAGTCGTTATGGTTCACCTGAAGGGTGATTCTAGGTGCCTGGGCTCCCATTAAGTAGTAGCATAACTAAATTCTTCAAAGCAAAATAAAATTGATGTGTTGGTTGCGGAGACGACGTGTCAGGTACTACTTTAAGGAACAGTCAGGACAGTTGAGCATTCAATTCAAATCTGTTCCTCAAATGCATTTCATTCATTCTCTTCCTCAAATTTATTCCTCAAATTGTAAGCTGGAAACCTCGCGAGATGTGCGTAGGCAGTGCGTTTTATATTTCAAGCTGCTTCCGTCCCTTCACGTGATTTTGTTTGCGTTCTCAACAATATCATCGCACTGGTTGCGAAGAGTCAAATAGATAAAGTCATAAAGTCATAAAGTGTTGAGGCTTAATAAGAGCCACAGGGGCCCATCTAGGTTAAGCCTATCTTGAAAAGATGCAAAAAATGTACATACTCTAACCCCAATCAATCCCTTATCTCAAGTTCCTAGGGAGCTATATATCCCAGCCTATCTAGCACCATTCACCTGATATTGCATAACACACTCAACGATTACAAACTCCTCCAATCGCACCCATTGTGCTACCATAGCCAATATCATCAGTATCACATCCCGAAGGAAGGTGCTGAATCCACTGCTAGGTCCAATATACGTTTGTATTTGCGAGATTTAACAAACCGATTCCATAAAATGGTTTAATATTTGGTTTGTGTCAGATTACAGTCAGATACATTTCACAAAATTGAAAGCAGCAAAACAACGGTATACAGGGAAAAACCGAACACGTGAAGTCAATTTATAAGACGTTGTTCAGCATCGCGACGAACTCGCCCCGTGTCCGAGAAGCGAAAGTGGCCGGCGGCAGTAGGTTCCAGGCCGAGGCTGCCCGGAAGGAGAAGGCTCCACGTGACATGCTGAGGCGGAAAGGCGGTGGCTCCAGTGCCCCAGCCACCGTCGCACGAGTGGAGCGCCGGGAGACATCCGACCGCCGGCGGAACAGAGAACGGATCGCCTCGGGGGCTCGCAGATCATTCAGGGCTCTAAACACGGCGATGTTGTCGCGGTGGGTGACGAGGTCACGGACACTGTGCCAGCCCAGCGTTGCCACTGTCGGCGAGATATGATCACGACGACGAGCCCCTACGACGATCCTAGCCCCGAGATTGATCGCCTTCTGCACTCTTCCAAGGTCACATTGGGCAGCCCGCCCCAAACAGTGAGGCAGTATAGGATGTATGGAAAGACGTGAGACTGAATTAGGAGTTTGCGTGCTTCGGGTGTGAGATGGTGACGGATATTGTGGAGACAGAACAAGGTGGAGCCCTGCAAACTATTGAGGTCAAACTGACTGGCCTGTAGTTCCCTACACACTTCATACTTCCCTTTTTGAAAATTGGTACTACATTTGCATTTCTCCAATCTTCAGGCACTTCAGAATATTCCACAGACCGCCTGAAAATTATACCTAGGGGAACTGCTAAAGCTTTAGCACACTCTACTAAGGCCCTAGCATATATATCATCTGGTCCAGAAGCTTTATTAGGCTTTATATTCTGCAACTGCTTTTCTACAGCTTCTGTAGTTATTGTAAGATACTCCAACCTATCACCTGTCATGGCATAAGATTCAGCTGTTTCTATTCTACCAGAATTCTCTTTAGTAAAGACTGATGAGAATTGCTTGCTTAGGGATTCCACAATATCACAATCATCAACCACTAATTTCCCATCTACCTCCAGTGGTCATACACTACACTTTTAGCCTTACATTTGTAGAAACTAAAGAATCCCTTAGCATTACCTGCTGAACATTCCCGAGCTAATTTTATTTCAGCCAGTCTTTTAGATGCCCTAACACACCTCCTAACTTTATTTCTAGCTATTTGATATGATTTGAGCTTTACCTCAGAGCTAGCATATTTTAGTTTCTTGAATGCCTGCTTCTTTGACTCCAGTAAATGCTTTACCTCCCTGGTCAGCCATGAAGGGTGCTTGACCCTGGTTAATCTAATTTAACTATTGGGAATGAACCTATCCTGACCTTGAAATAGTTTATATTTTATCATTCTCCACATTTCATAAGCATCTAAGCCGTTCAATAAGTCTGCCCAATTAATTTCATTCAGGAAGATCCTGAACTCATTGTAATTCCCTTTAGCAAAATTTGGAATCAATGTCTTATTGGTTCCTACACTTCCAACATACAATGAGAAGCGTATAATGTTGTGATCACTATTACCCAAGGTCTCTCTTATGTTCACATTTTGTACAAAATTTTCCTGATCAGTAAGCACAGGATCTAATATTTAATTTTCCCTTATAGGTTCATGTATCATTTGAAAGAAGAAATTTTCCTCAAAACAATCCATGAAACTTCTTCCTGATTTGCTTAGATCTATAGTTTTGCTTCCCAGTCCTGTTATGTTGAAATCCCCCAACAAAACAGTTCTCTCCTGCACTCTCCTACTTATCTCTTCCTGCATCAACCTGTCCATGTTTTCATTCTGGTCTGGAGGTCTATAGAATGCCCCAATCCTACATTTTGTTCCATTCTTCAGAATATCTAACCACAAGGATTCTACTTCTTCATTATGTACACTACCCTCTGTGGAATGACATTTCATTACTTGTTAGATCTATAGTTTTGCTTCCCAAACCTGTTGTGTTGAAATCCGCCAACAAAACAGTCTCTCCTGCATTCTCCTACTTATCTCTTCCTCATTCCTCAACATTCCTAGATCATCATCCTCAACCAAAGGTTTTTTTTTTATAAAGTTGTTGGAGGCTAACAACACTAGAAATGGTTTCAAGTCATCATAAATAAAAGTTATATATGAATATATATATATATATATATATATATATATATATATATATATATATATATATACATATATACATATATATATATATATATATATATATATATATATATATACATATATATTTATATATCTATCTACATATATATTTATATATATATATATATATATATATATATATATATATATATATATATATATATATATGTATGTATATATAAACATATATATGCAAAGTATCTACCATCAGCCATAGCCCTAATCCGCGTTGTCGACCGTGTGACTTGAATGATGCTACCTCCAACTTTCAAGTCTGCTCAAATGCCTTCGGGCCCATTTCCAGTTCACTACACTTCACTCGGTGTATGTTATGTGACTTTCTGGGTGGTTTGGTGGATTGACCTTGTGTCACTGACACTGGTACTGTGTCAGTGGTATTATCAGCGCCGCCTGAATCAGAGCGGTCAGGAGTTTACCCCCCCCATTCTCGCAGACAGGGCTGGTGCTGGTATGTTGCCTTGTGTCACTGACACTGGTACTGTGTCAGTGGTATTATCAGCGCCGCCTGAATCAGAGCGGTCAGGAGTTTACCCCCCCCCCATTCTCGCAGACAGGGCTGGTGCTGGTATGTTGCCTTGTGTCACTGACACTGGTACTGTGTCAGTGGTATTATCAGCGCCGCCTGAATCAGAGCGGTCAGGAGTTTACCCCCCCCATTATCGCAGACAGGGCTGGTGCTGGTATGTTGCCTTGCATAGGTGACGTTGGGACGTCAACTATGGAAGTTGCATGGGACGTTGGGCTTTTGATCGTAAGATGTAATGTATTTCGGATCCTCCCGAGCACACAAGATGGTCGGTTCGAACCCCACAGCCAGCGGGATTACCGAGTCCACCCTGGACCACTCGGCGGAGTGACGGGTTGGCGACGCTGTCTGGCCCAGCAGTCCAATGCGCCAAATGAGAGCCTGAGGGATGTATAGGACAATGACGTATAGCCGGGTGAGTTCCGACATGCGTCTGCCGCAAATCGCCGTCTGTTACCTCTCCTGATACTGTTGGCCGCCTGTGACCTGACTGTTGGCCGCAAGTGACCTGACTGTTGACCGCCAGGGACCTGGCTGTTGACCGCCAGTGACCTGACTGTTGATCGCCAGTGACTTGACTGTTGACCTGTGACGTGACCGTTGACCTGTGACCTGACTGTTGGCCGCCAGTTACCTGACTGTTGATTGATCGCCAGTGACCTGACTGTTGACCGCCAGTGACCTGACTGTTGACCGCCAGGGACCTGACTGTTGACCGTCAGTTACCTGACTGTTGGCCGCCAGTGACCTGACTGTTGATCGCCAGTGACCTGACTGTTGACATGTGACGTGACTGTTGATCAGTGACCTGACTGTTGATCGCCAGTGACCTGACTGTTTATATGTGACCTGACTGTTGACCGCCAGTGACCCGACTGTTGACCTCCAGTGACCTGATTGTTGACCCGTGTGCCGGCAGGTCGTCGCCGCGCACCACGCTGCCCTACTCGTCGCACGTGTCGGCCGACCTGGTGTGGGTGGGTCGTACGCACCCGTGCGTGACCGTGCCGGCGGCCGGCTCGGCTCGGCTCCGCCTGGCCGCCGCCGTGACCCGACCCGGCCTCTACGACCTCGGCTCGGTGGGCGTGGCCTGCCGCCGGCTGGGCGGGGCCGACTCGGAGCTGACGGAGCAGACGGCGCGCGCCGAGTCGGCCGTGGTGGTCAGCGACGTGGCCGGCGGTGGGCGTGGTCAGTGACGTCGGTGCGGTGACGTTGCCGCGGCGGGCGGCGCCGAGGACGTCAGCGGCGCCGGTTTCGCGGCCAGGTGACGTCAGCTGTGACGTCCGCGGCGGCGACGTCGACTGTAGCGGGCGAGAAACTGTTGTGACGCGTGGCAGGCGCTGGCGACCGGACGATGTCCGTGAGTCGGTCGTGAAGTCACTGTCTACCCGGCGGTGGGCGGGGTTAGCGACGATGGGGCGGAGCCAATGTGTCCTGGCAACATGAGGCATGTGATAGCGAAAGAGGAGCAACGACATCGTGTACGAAAGCCGGTTTTGACGCGACGGCGAGTACACTGGCGAGCTTGCCGGCGCATTTTTACGGGCACATCGTGGCTAGGAGCTGCCCTGTCCGCTGGTTATCCAGAGCACGAGATGGGGGCTGGCGTATGCCCCATGTCCGGCCGTTTATTCAGGGCACGAGGTGGCAGCTGTCGTGGGGCCTGTGTCGGCCGATTATTCATGGTACGCGGTGGCCACTGCCGTGGTGCCCGTGGTGGCCGCTTATCGTGGGCACGTGCGGTGGCAGTGCGCGCACATCCTATGTCCGCCGTGTATTCGGGGCACGAGGTGGCGTCTGCCTCGGGGCCTGTGCCGGCAACCTGCACGGTATCCGACCTGTGAAGGCCGCAGCTGCAGAGCCGGCCGGCCGTGTGTGGTTATCGCTGGGTCGCCGGCCGTCCCGGTTATATAGCGCACCGTGTGGGACCGCCGACGCCGGCCGTGGAGGCGCCGGTATGGGCGTGCCTGCCGGCGGGTGTCGAGCGGAAAAGCGCGCCGAGTGGCGCCCCGGGCGGAGTCGCGGGTACCGCCCGGGGTTGCAGGTGTCCAGTCGGCACTCCGACTGCCGTTCTGCAGTGTTGTTTCGCCATTTGACCGTACCGACGTCGTTTGTTAAAACCGGACCGCATGTTTAACGTTACAATAAACATATAGCGAGGAGGCCGAGACCACGATATGCTGACGTCATCTCACGCCTTGCGTCGTCTGGTCACCTGTCCTTGGTTGATGGCTTTTGAGAAGAAAAAAAAATCTAAGAACATGTCAACTGGAGGGCAAATGGCCCTCCTCCTCCCCAAGGATCTTAATTGCCTTAACTCCTAGCGGCAACATCAGTTAAATTGACAAAATACATTTTACCGCCTGTTTCTGGAGCACACGTCAAAATTTGTCAACGGTCACTGTCCCGTACCCAAAGTCCGTGGAGTCGCCGACTATGACGGCGACAAAATGGGAACGAAGATGAAGAATTCGGTCGGAATCATGGAATTCGCACCTAAAAATGACGACATTTGTGGCAGGAAGTTCCCCTCCCAGTGCAGGATCTCGACCCACTGGAGTGGTTAACTTCCCATGCCTTCGGGGGCACTTCTCCACCCCTCCCTCGTTTTGCTGTGTTTTAGCATCGGACCACGGCCGTTACCTGGAAAAATGGCATGAAGCCCCATGTGCTTATATTATGCCCCATCATTTTGGAACCGTTCAACAACTGACTGCCCCAGTTAGTTGGTTAAAGTAGGCTCTGCACCCGTTTCATGACATGCTCACTCATGTACAATGCTCAGGTCACCGAGCCACTGGTAAAAGAAGAATAGTTAGGGTGATTGATACAAACTTAGTGGTGTTCAAAAACGTTGCGGGTGCTCGAGGAGGAGCGGATCAGGCCTAAGGGGCCATGTCCCCTCCCCAACGGGCCTATTTTGCAGATATTTTGCACTAAAATTGTTCTTTCTCGAAATTTAATAAATGTTATTTGCTAATCATTGTCTTAAATAGACACGACGATTGTTACCTGTTCAAATATGATTAGTTCTTTTCTCGAAATTTGATGTTTCCCCCAAAGCCAGGCCTCTGGATCCGTCCCTGTGCTCAACCACCCCCACCCAAACAGGTGCGAAGTTCCGCCACTGCACGACATGTGAGGCTATGCCGGTGTTGCTAACCTCCGCAAGGCATGCAACGGGCGCGGCCATGACACCCGATGACGTCACGTGGTTCTTTTGCCGTCAGTTTTGTCAGCCATTTGACCACACTGCTTGCGTTCTTTCGTCTGAATTTAACTTATTCGAAGCCAATTGACATCTCTACCGTCAGCAGGAGGCGGTAACGCTGTCAGTGCCAATTGAACAACCCATGCTGCGACGTACCCACAACAGTTTTATATTGGATAATTGGAACCATAACAGTTTTATATTATATTCTATATACTGGCTTTGTGATAAGCAATATTTTCCTATTTCTAAGCTTGTATTGGTGCTGATGAAATATGTGATGAGTGACCGAACGTCCTAATAACTTGAATACATTCGTCCAAAATCAAAAGGTTCGCCTGGATAAAATGACTTGATGAACTACGTATACATTCACGTTCCCGCTGCATTTATAGGTCGGTTAAACAACGGGCGCGGTCATGACACCTGACCTTGCAGTTGGTCGTTTGCCGTCAATACGCAAGCGCCACCGAATCCAGGGTATGCTGCCCTGGATTGTTGCCGTGCCCAATGCTCCGAAACTACTGGACGGAATTTCATGAAACCTTCACCAATCGATGCAACAGTGTCGATTTAATTGGGACTTTTGAATGTGGCGACTCTCACCAGGGGCGTCGCCACCGGGGGGGGCAGAGGGGACAGTCGCCCCTCCTGCCGTGAGACTGGGGGGGAAGGCATGACAGACCCATGGCACTCACATTTTTGCTGGTCGGCTGGCCTCTTCGGTCGTCTCGACTCTGTCTGAGCTCCGTCCGTGAGTGAGAGACTGCCCGAGTGAGTGTCTCCGAGCGGTAGAGTCCGCGAGAGAGAGAGAGAGAGAGAGCCTTTTCTGTCTGGATGTAAGTTTTCTTCGATTTACTGTAGTCTCGCCTCCTCCACCCTTTTGGCCACTCCCATGGCTCCGGATTGCATTCTTCCTCTTGATTGGTGGGAGTGTTTTTTTTCCTTCCCCTTAGGCCGTGTGTATGGTGAAGCCCCTGGGGCTGTCAGGACGGTCTGTCGGGGTATAGAATCTTCACCGAGGTCACCAATCTCACAGCTGGCCGGCCTTTCTTCTTATGTTGATCGGGACCGGCTTGTCATGAAAACATTCTTGTTGTTGACTGGGTGGGACGGGGTAGCGGGCGAGAACGAGGTAATTAACCTGGTTTCGGCGCTTAATTGCTCCAGAGTTTTCGCTCCCGCCGTTGACGCACACAGGTGCGCGCTGGTCAGGTCCAGCTGGGCGGATTAAAGAAAAACACGCAATGAGAAGAGACATCTGGTGGCTGGGATCTGACCGGGCGTCTTGCGGCCTGGTCGGATATGGAAATATTTAAAATTTCATACCGAAAGAATGTAAGCTTCCTTACAGAATCATAGGAGATATTTATCCGGACGCAAGAAGGAGCCCCAAGATGGGTAAGAAGGTCTCCGCAGGTATGAGAGAAGGCCACTGAGACCAGCCAGATGAGGCCCATATTTTGGAAGAGTAGAACCCCAGAAGAGAAGATTTGGGACTATGACACAAAAGCACCCTGCTAAGAGGATAATGGGGCTCCAAACACAGGTGAGGAGGCCTCCAAGACGTGAGAGGAGGCCCCTAATTTGACGAAAAAAGAGTCACCTAGGAGAGGACAGGAGGCCCCAGAAATCACGAGAGTGCCAACAATTGGCACGGAGGCCCCCATGATTACAAAGGTGCCCCCCCCCATGATTGCAAAGGGGCCCCCCATGATTGCAAAGGAGGCCCCCATGATTGCAAAGGAGGCCCCCAGGATTACAAAGGAGGCCCCCAGGATTGCAAAGGAGGCCCCCAGGATTGCAAAGAAGACCCCCCAGGATTGCAAAAGAGGTCCCAATACGGGAAGGGAGGCTCCAGAAAATGAGAGGAGGCCCTAAGACGGAAGAGAAAACCAGTGGATATGAAATGAGGTTTCGGAGACGCAAAAACAGGCCCCAAAACGGGTAAGGTGATGTCCAAAAAGTTCACACCGAGACTCGATCGAATCGACCCCAGCACCGGCAAATTAAGAACAGGTCCGGAAAATAATACCCGGAGGGCTTTTACACTCCGAAAGGTGCCATCGGCTGAAAAAAAATATCCTTCGGTGGCCGCAGTGGCATATAAAATGGGCAAATGCCCCCTCCCTCCTTAGAGGGATAAGCTCCCAAGAATTGTGCCGGGGCCCCAAAAAGTCGCGCTGGGGCCAACAAAATTCGCGTCGGTCCACCAGAATTTGTGCAGGGGGCTCCAAATAAATACGGCGGACCCAGAAAACTCGCTCTGAGGCCCGAAAATATGTAACAGAACTGCCAAGATCGTGTTGGGGTCACGGCTAAGTACAGCGCGCCCCACAAACTCCAACCGGTTCCCCCAAATATCGCGCTCGGGACCCACAATTACCATCGGTAGTCAAAAAAGTTTTGTCTGGGTTTCAAACATTCACGTCGGGGCTCCCAAAAATTGGCGTCTAGGGCCCCACATTAGCACAGTGTGACCCCAAAAATCACATCGGTATCCCAAAAAAGTCAAGCTGGAGCCTTCCAAAATAAGGAGGGATTCCAAAAAATAACTGTCCGGATCAGAAAAATTGCTCTGGAGCACCGAACATATCAGATGCCTTCACAAATCGCGTACGGCCCCGAAAAACATACCGGAGCTCGACAAAAATGGAGGTGAGATACAAAAACATGGCACCATGGGCTCGAAAAATAAGACCGGGATTCGGACTTTAAAGAAAACTCAGAAGAGATCCACAAAATCGCGTTGGGCCCAGGAAACTGGTATTGGGTCCCCGGAACCACGCGCATGGGCGCGATAAGTCGTGCTGGGACCCAGAAAAATCGCACCGAAGCCCCAAAATTGTACTGGGGCCCCAAAAATGTGCGTCAGAAGTCCCAAATAAACACAGCGGGACCCTAAGAGCACAATGGGGGCCGAAAGTGCAACTGGCCCTCCAAAGCGCACAGTCTCGCAAAAAGCGGCACGGCCTTAAAACATGCGTTGCAGCCTTAAATAAACATACCGGGAGCTATAAAAAAATACATCGGAAGCTCTCAAGGCACCCAGGGGCCATGCGACCGCACAAGGACCTGAAAAAGGGGCTTGAGCCGCAAAAAGCAACATGGTTCCAAAACGAACAAAAAGACCGAGCACTAAATAAACACATCGGGATCATTGAAAACGTCCCGATACACCTAAAACAAATCGTCGGTACACAAAAAAAAAACAACAAAACCCTAAAACGAGCAGGGGTTTCGAAAATATGCTGGGTCCGTAACAAAAATGGATTGGAGCCGAACGACACATCCGTAGACGAAGAGAGACGAAACGGGTAAAAAAAAGAACACTGAGGCCGGGCCTTGGTTCGGTAGCCAATCTGGGAGCATATTTAATAAAAGATAGGATTGGAAGATTGGAAGTAGGGAAATATTGATCGAATTTCATTAATCGAATTTTTGCAGCGAACGTCCATACGAAGCATTCCATCACGTCAAATATAGCGCAAGTATATCGTGTGGCAGCAATTAGCAAAACATAGGAGGCCTAGCAGAAACCGTAGCATCGCACTAAGTGTGGCGAATGCGCCGAATGCGCAAGATGGGTGTGCATGTGCACGAACGTTGGCGTCATGGCGACCGGGCGTTGTGAACTGGAATATCTGAAATTGGGACATTTTACATTTTAAAGTGATTTGTCTAGGTGTAATTTCAGCAGTGTGAGGTGACTTATCAAGGGATACCAAAATAAAATATTCGAACAGGGTGGGGGAGTTATGGTTGAAATCCGATGAATCAGAAACGATACTGGTAGATTAAGCCCCTCCATAGGACAGTTCAGTTGGTCACTAATTATTTTAATTGAAAGGTGTCCCCTTTGACCAAATAGTGGTCGAAATCCGAAGACGTTTTTAATGGGGACCCCTAAGTGGACCCCCTCCAAATACGTGTCCCGACCCCTTCCCCTTGACGCAAATATAGGTACGCCACTGGTCTCCCAATAATTTTCAGAAACATACGCCAATGGGGCAAAGCCAACATTGCGGGGGCAAATCCCCCCTCACAGGTATACAAAACAACACCGATGCCCGATACAAAGTGAGAGAAATGATGTTTTTAAATGCATTTTCTTCCTACAAAGTTCTGTGATTACAGCCTACATGATTAGAGCTTCCCAGCTTCAACACCTTCTCAGCAACGTCATTTACAAAACGGTATAACACAGCGAAAACCATGGGCGTGACGGCGCGGAATTTGAGGGTTTTGCATTATTTATGCATTGCCATTGTTGCATTGTTGCATTGCCATTTATGCACTGTTGTTCAACAATGCTTGTTATTGCCGTGAATTTATTCGCTGAGGATTTATTATGTTAGCTTGTGTGCCAGGTGCCTTGCAGCAAGCACCAAATGTTATTAAAAACCAATAAGTCCTAAGATAGCGATCAGAAAACCAATTCAATCCATTTATCGTTGTAACCTTCGCGAAATTGACGTCCTAGGACTGAGAAATGATCGTTTAAGCCTGCTTATGACATCAAGCTGGTGGGAATGACTAACAGTAGTGATGAATCTAGCTATATTCAGTTGGACTTGGTGGACATAGAAGTGGGTTGACCAATGGGAGATATCTTTAAGATACGCTTAGCACCAGCCCCGCCAGCTGGCTGCAATCTAGAAGTCAGCGGGAAGATTCTTCTGGTCGAGAAAGCATTAAGACATTGGTTTGTTTTGGCCCTTATGTATTTATCCACATATTACTTATTTATGCCCTGGTATGACTCAGTTTTCAGCGAACAAAAAAAATTGCGATTGCGTTTTGCGTAAATGATGACCATGCCAAGAACAAACAAAACTGTTGAATTTGTTGAATTTGTTGAATGTGTTGAATTTGGCCAGCCTGCCACCGTGCGGTGATATCGGCTGTTTCCGTTTGTTATGTTGTTGTGTTAGCGTTAAGAGGTATAAAGGGGTGAAGGGCATGGTAGGAGTCGAGGGGTGGAAGAGGGTGTTGATTTGCTGAGCAGTGCCGAAGTAGATTTGTAGGCGTCTTGAAGCTTGGAGTGTGCTGAGGGTTCGTGTAGTGCCGGATGTTTGTCGTTGAGGAGAGTGGCGAGGTTTAGTGGGATGTTGTGTGTGGCGCAGTAGTTGGTGATAGGTTGTCTTTGGCGGTTGTATTTGGTGCAGTAAATGAGTATGTGTTTGATTGTAAGTGTTCGGTGACATGTTGTGCATTGTGGTCTCGGTTGTCGTAGGATGAGGTATGAATGTGTGAGTGCTGTGTGTCCTGTTTGTATTCGTGTTGGTGTACGTTCTTTGAATCTGGTGTGTTGGTTGATGGAGTGCCATTGTTCGTGTTTGGGGTGTATTTCGTGGAGTTGTGTTATTGCTGTGTCCCAGGTTTGTTGTATGTGTTTGTTGAGGGCTTGGCGTATTGTGGGGTAGTAGTCTGATTGTGAGTATGGGCATTGCGTTGTTTGCTGTAGTGCTGTGGCTAGGTTTGCTTCTGTGTCTGCGTGTTCATTACCATGTATGTTTGTGTGGCCATAGTATTAGCCTAAATATACCATAAGTATACCATAGCCTAAGTATACCATAATAAGTATACAATAGCCTAAGTATGCCATAGTAAGAGCCAGTAGCGCAACCAGGGGGTGGCCAAGGGGCCATGCCCCCCCCGAAATTTTGTGGGGGCCCGCTCCGAGCCAGGGGGCCGCGAAGCGGGCCCCTGGCTCGGAGTGGGCCACTCTACTCAGAGCCCTGGCTAGGGGCCCGCGAAGCGGATCTGTGGCTCGAATCAGGGGCCCTTTGAACCAACTGAAAATCTGGGGGCCCGTTTTAACCAGGGCCCGCCTCGAACCGGGGCCATTTTGATTCAGGGGCCCGCATTGAACCAATAGCCCGCTTAAAACCAGGGGCCCGCTTCAACCTGGGGCCCTGTCTTGAACCAGGGGCTCTCTGGAACCAGGGGCCCGCTTCTAAAAGTGCTTTTATTTCTGCGAAGTTTTACAAACATAGGGGCCCGCTCAAAAGTAAGTGCATGTTTTCCGCATACTTTTTAAAAACATGAGGGGGCCCGCTCTCCAACCCTGCCCCCCCCGAACTGAAATCCTGGTTGCGCCACTGGTAAGAGCCTAACAAACAATAGGAGGTCCTAACGCAGCGGAGGCCCCTTTCGGGGAGCAGGAGGCCCCCTTTCAACATTGCCCCTCCTGGAAGAATTTTGTGGCGACGTCACTGACTCTCACCGTTATGTAAAGCTATTAAATTATCCCTTAAATTGGGGGCGACAATTTTGACAATGTTGCGGTGTCAATGCTCTAAACGGCTGGACTGAATTCCATGAAACCTTCACCAATCGATGCAGCATAGTCGATTTACTTGGAACTTTACAATACGGTGACCTTGACCTTGACCTAAGGTCGCAAAATAAGTATATTTTAATTTTGAATTGTTGCGATGCCCATGCTCCTAAACTACTGAACCGAATTTCATGAAACCTTCACCAATCGACGTGACATGGTCGATATACTTGGGCCTTTTGAATATGGTTACCTTGTCTTTAGGTCAAGGTCAACAAAAAGGCACAAAACCATTTTTATGACTTTACCACGCCCATTCTCCGAAACACTGAATACAATTTCATGAAATCCTCGCCAATCGACGTGACGTGGTCGACATACGTGAGGCTTTGAACATGGTGACTTGGCTTTAGGTCAAGATCACCAAAATACACAAAATCCTTTTGGAGGCTATTTGCCACGCTCATACTCCGAAAGTATCGAATTTAATTTCATGAAACATTCACCAATCGACGTGGAATGGCCCATATACGCCGGACGTTTAATTATGGTGACCTTGGCTTTAGGTCAAGGTCATCAAAAATGCACAAAACTCTGTTTAAGGGTTGTTGCGCCGCCCATGCTGCGAAAGTACTGAACCGAATATCATGAAACCTTCATCAATCGACGTAACGTGGTCGATATACTTGGGGATTTTCAATATGTTGATCTTGGCCTTAGGTCAAGGTCATCA
This sequence comes from Ashinkailepas kermadecensis, assembly GCA_034440615.1. Lineage (NCBI taxonomy): Eukaryota > Metazoa > Arthropoda > Thecostraca > Neolepadidae > Ashinkailepas > Ashinkailepas kermadecensis. The sequence continues at coordinate 128,033 of JAOTOM010004922.1, read as the reverse complement.
AAAATGCTTGAAACTCATTTGAAGGGTTGTTGCGGCGCACATGCTCTGAAAGTACTGAACCAAATTTCATGAAACCTTCACCGATCGACGCGACGTGGTCGATATACCTGGGACCTTTTAATATGGTGACCTTAGGCTTGGGTTAAGGTCATCAGAAATGCATAAAACTCATTTTAAGGGTTGTTGCGGCGACCGTGCTCCAAAAGTACTGAACCGAATTTCATGAAATATTCACCAATCAACGTAACGTGGTCGATATACTCGGATATTTTTAATATGGTGACCTTAGCCTCAAGTTAAGGTCATCAAAATGCATAAAACTCTTTTTAATGGTTATTGCACCGCCCATGCTCAAAAAGTACTGAACCGAATTTCAAGAAACCTTCACCAATCGACGTGACGTCGATATACTTCCGAATTTTCAATATGATGACCTTGGCCTCAGGTCAAGGTCACCAAAAATGCATAAAACTCTTTAAGAGCTGTTAAGCGCCGCCCATGTCCGAAAGTATTGGACCGAAATTCACGAAACCTTGACCAATCGACGTCACGTGACCGATATACTTGGGGCTTTTCAATATGGTGGCCTTGGCCTTAGGTCAAGGTCACTGATCAACCCACCCCACCTGATCAGCCCTCGTGGTATTGGTTCCGACTTTGCACCCTGATCCAAGTTGCACATGTTCATATTGGTCGCTACTCGCTGTTCAATACTTTTATTTGCGCGGAAGATTGGACGAGGTTCACGTCTTGCGGTGTAAAGGAAAGCAGCATCAATTTACAGGTGAGGAGATGAAATGACTGGGTTAAGGAGACGTAGTACCTACGTCAAGATTACTGTAACTCGTCCCATTTAATGTTCAAGCAAAAGCTGATATATACGATGGAGAGCCAGAAATCATGTTTATGATTGAGTTTTGCTGTCACATGCAGGATTAAGTTTGAGCTCAAGCCTAGGCTGATTTGCTAGGGTTTTCACATCCGGAATATTTTCATCCAGAAAGTTATTCCTCCATTTATATTTTGTTTCAATCTAGATGTTAAATTCATTTGATTTTTGTTTACAATGGGCTGCTGTATGGTAGAGTGCTTGAGATACACTGAGAAGTGCAAAATGAAGTATTTATATGTAAGAAGCCCCTGAGCACAAATTGAAGAAAACGACATGGACTGTACGGTTAATGCTTACCTAGCAATTTTCATAAATTTGTGTTCTAAGGTGTTACATGATGTCTTGGTAGGTATTTATATGTCCAACATAATGCTTATAAATGTGTCTATCAATATAATGTGGCTGTTCATTTTCTGTGCAAATGCTTTCTTTTTGGTTTGTGAGCAAAATGACACCAAAACTGGGCTTTGAGTTAGGTAACAGCATAAAAAGCATGTTAAAAATATGATCAAAGTGCAACATAGCCTTACCTAACCTAACCCAGCCCTGGGCAATAGCAATCAGCTGCTGGGGTGTCATTTAGCTACATACCTACCTATATGACACTGGTGGCAATTGTGATCTATATTGGTTTTTATCTGTGTGTGCACCAAGTTCACCAATACAGTGCAGAATTGGTCTGACAATAAAAACATAGCTTTCATGAAACGCTGTACCACACAGCTGTATTTATATACACATCAAATCCCTCCCATGGGAGCTTGGCTTGCATGGCAGCATGTGTGCTCTAGATCATTTTTAACCTGTGAATTTGCCTGAAGCAAACTTGCTGATTGATTGATGGACTCCGAAGGCACTTGGGCAAAAATTATTTAGCTTTTGTCACAAAAATGCTGCACTGTAATTGGTTCAATTGGCCTCTGGAGTACACAAATCAAAACAAAATAACTGAACTTGATCTTCTTAAAATTTGAAAAATTAAAAGCCAACCCAGCCTAATGTTTATGAATGTGACTAAGAAGATGGGACCACTAATTTTCTGTGCAAATGCTTATTATTCAGTTTGTGAACAAAATAACACAGAAAAGGAGCTTTGAGTTGGTGGCATAGCATAAAAAGTAGTGTTAGACAATAAATAAAATGCAACATCATCTAGCCTAGCCTGACCTCCATTTGGAGAAAAACAAACAATACAAAACTGACATGTGAAAATTTCAAACAATGCATGTTCTTAAAATTTGCCCAATTAATTACAAACTAACAAAGCCTAACATAACATCACCTGCTTTTAAATACCAATATTTTCCTGTGTTCAAACTGGAAGTTGTTTTAAAATTTTGCAACTGGAAAAACCTGAACTAACCAAACCTAACCAAACCTAACCAATTTGTCAAGCTTTATGGAAGCGAAATGCGTGCAAGCTTGCCTTGTGAACACCTTAAAGTGCAATATTACCTATATTTACCATTTCAAATCATGCCACCTCGTATTGACACAGTGGATGATGCAGACTCCTTTGATGACATAATGATATTGCATGAACACGTATCAGTAGGTTTTAGGGGATCCAACATTAGTAAGCTATAGGTGATTCAACATCATTCGGTTCTAAGCGATGAAACATCAGTAGGTTAGGTTACATCTTTTCATTGTTCATTATATATGTACATATTGTGTACCCCATCTAAGAGCCACCCATATTCTGCCCCACAGTTTTCCCATATTTTATTGGAGAAAGCAATGGCATATATCTTCATTGTTAAAAAGTATTTTATGTGGTTTTTTAAACCATTTGAATGGATTTGATGTCATTTTCTTGGTGAACCAACTATTGAGGGGGCTGCAGTAACTTGGAAGGCTGGGAGTTTGACTCTTGATGGTAAGGTTGTGGGTTTGAATCCCACCACCAGTGGGATTACCAAGTCCACATGTTGATCAACTGGCATGAGAGGTTGGCTATGCTATATGGCCCAGAAGTTGGATGTGTTATAAAAAAAAACCAAGTACTGCTACTACTATGGCAATTTATTGAGATAAGTACTTCAATGTGACCTACTTATATCTTGAAAGGTTGTCATTTCCCAAATAAATGAATACCAAATTCATTCAAATCACATTAGAAAGCACCAAAAGAACATTTTGGACAAATATTGGCCTGTGGGCTTCTATGTATTTACAGCAGGTGGCACCATATGACCTTAGCTGCTGAGTGCATTGCAAAGCCACAACCAGCCAACTGAAACCAATAATGAAATATTTTATATCAATAAGGACCTTCAGGAACATGGTGGGAATCAAATTTCTGCTATAGATTCACCTGATGCCTTTCTGCTCCAGATATTTTAGGATTTCTGATGTGAAAGGCAGAATTTGACTACACCACAAATAGGCTTATCTGATTATCTGTGGGGACAGTTCCCATGACCTTGGATGGGGGGGGGGGTATTTTGTATACTTTTGAGGGGGCAAGTGCACCTCAAAGTCGCCCCCCCTCCAATAATTTAACTTTTAATATGGGACCCTGTAGTGTGTGCCCTACATCCATTATTTGGGTTTGCATATTGCTTTCATGTCTTGTGCCCCTCCCTCTCCATTAATTTCCATTAATCAACACCTATGACTGGATGGGTAGCATTGACCCTGTTTGTGTTGCATGGAAAGAGACTTCACTGACCGAACTGAAAACTGACTTCAAAATGGCTCTTTCCTCTCCAACTTTGGGACGGTTCCCATACCACCGGATCAAATGCATCCATGTTTGCCAACAATAGTTTGCTTGTAACTAGTACTGAGGTACTCCAGATGTGATGAATGAGATGAATGATGCCATTTCTTAGCTTGTTTCGATTGCAATTGCAATTGTTCACAAATATGGGCTTCAAAATTAGCAATTTATTGTAAGAAAAATAAATATTTTGAGTCGGGTTCCGAAGGTCAAATTTAGCCATCCTTTTTATCACAAATGGGTTTATAAGACTGTGTCACAGTGGAAGTGACAAACCAGAAGTGACTCATGGATGATCCAAAACCCTGCCTTGCTCATTGCCATCTTCTGATTGTCTTGCTACCCTGTCCTGCATTATTCAGTTGCTGGGGTCTTGTGGAATGACAAAATAATCTCCGCAGCCACCAATACAATCATTCCGTCCTGGCTAATGAGTTAAATGGAGGGAGAAGGTCTTCCCGCTTTGGCCGCAGATTATCCATACCTAAGTCTGGCACCAGCCGTCCTTCAGAACACCTCCATGCTATCGTGACAGCCAATGTCGCTGCCGGAGATTTAGCGGTTGCGGCGGCGATGATGGGCCTCTCGACTATTGGCTGAGCTGCAGTGCAGTGTTCTGGGTCGTAATTGGTGGACGGTCGTCGCGTGACCTTGCACGGGTCGGGTCAGAGGACGCTGAGCCGGGATATAGTTTTTTTCTGCAGAGGGTTGCGAGCGGTGGCCGACTGTGGTCGTGCGTCTCGGTTGTCTTGAAACGAGTGTACCCAGAAGACTGCAGATACATGTCCGGTCATCTTGATCACGAGCCGTTGCAGAGAGACCAGTGCCGTAAGAGTCGCTGTGTCACGGACTTCCCTCGCGTGAGGTCTCGTCGGGCTTGACTCGTTCTTTCGTCTGAAGGCTCGTCGGCGCACTGGATCAGTGTCGGCTGCAGATTGCGGCCGATAAGCATCGCAGTTTCACAGACGCCCTGCTTACAGCCCTCGGAACACTTGGCCAGGAGCAATAATCAGGAGGGTTTCGTCATTGCGTCCCCTCCATTTCGGGGAATGTAGGTCAAGGACGACTCACGATTGGCGCCCGGGGAGATATCGCCCATAGGAGAGCAGCTAGCAAACTATCTTTCTCGCCTCATCGGTGTTACTTCCTTTGCTTGTTCCGCCCGACCAATCGCACGAGTCGTCCCGTCGCTGCCAAGCAGGGACAGCGAATTTAGGACGGTAACCTGTTGTGCGGGATGGTGGCCTTCGCGCGGCAACCTCTCAAGCATGTCTTACACCGTCCGGAGGTAAGCCTTATCCTTCCGTAATTTTACCGTAGTTGAGGCACAGTGGGAATAGGCGACAGCAGAGGTCGGTTGGTTGGTAAAGGGGAAAAGAAGGGGGCTGGGTCGTAATGTGCGAATTAGCTGTTTGCAATGCGCCATTTATAGTGCTCGAGTCGCCCCGAATGCTAGATTGGTGAAGCCGCCCCGAGTTTTCTCCAGGTAGCGGGGTATCCTCATGACTCCGTCGTTAGGCAAAAAGGCGGTGAATGGAGGAAAGGAAAATGGAGTAAGAAAGACAAACAACTACATAGACCGAGCAGAATGGTGTAGGTTTTGATGTTTTGATTCGGTGGCGCCACTCGTCAGTCAATGCTTTGTTTGCGGCTCCGCTGCGTCATGTTGTGTGGCCGCGTTGCCCTTGCTCACATGCCGGCCCGGTCGGCAGTGGCTGCCCCTGCTGCCACTGTCAGTGGCTGCCCCTGCTGCCACTGTCAGTGGCTGCCCCTGCTGCCACTGTCAGTGGCTGCCCCTGCTGCCACTGTCAATGGCTGCCCCTGCTGCCACTGCCAGTGGCTGCCCCTGCTATGACGCGTGTCGCCCGGGACGTGTTGTGTGGCCTGTCCGGTGGCTGGTTGTGAGATGGTGCGGCCCCAGATGGCTCGGCTTCAGGATCCTGTTTGTGTCGGCCGATCTTGTTTGGCTTGTCGGGCTGCACTGCATTCAGCCAGTCGGATCGGGTAATTGGTCAGACCGGCCGCCGGAGAACGTTCAACAAGCGGGAATGTAAGGCATCTTGCGGGTCACAAACATAGCAGTTCAAATGCCGCCTCGGGGTTGGATTTGTACTTCGTAATCGTGGATGATGAGAGGAAAATTGTTTTGACCGGATACGGAGAGGGTGTTTTCTTCAAATTTGCGACATCAAGCTGTATATTACAGATGGCATGCTTGGTGCTGATCCTACTGAGCTATGTGTATTACAGGTGGCATGCTTGGTGCTGATTGAGCTATGTGTATTACCGATGGCATGATTGGTGCTGACTGAGCTATTTGTATTACAGATGATATGCTTGATACTGATCCTACTGAGCTATGTGTATTACAAGTGGCATGCTTGGTGCTAACATGCTTGGTGCTGACTGGGCTATGTGTATTACAGGTGGCAAGCTTGGTGCTGACTGAATGTGTATTACAGGTGGCATGCTTGGTGCTGACTGAGCTATGTGTATTTGGTTCTTGGATTTGTGGGGGGGATTTCTGGAGGAGGACTGAAATGCTTGCATTAGATGGGTTACATTTGAGCAAGAGAGGAGTTGAATTGCTCAGCACTAGGTACGAGGAGGCTCTCAATAGGAAACAGGGAAACTAGGCAGGTCATGACTCATGGGGGGATGTAGCTGATAAAGAGAGAAGTCTTGCAAGCAAGAGAAGGAATAGTTTATCATGTTTTATGTCAATACCAGAAGTGTTAGGACCAAAATTGGGGAACTGCATGCATATATGTTGTCTGAAAAGCTAGATTTGGTATGCATAACAGAGGCATGGGTTAATGAAAGCATTTTTGGAGACAACTTGCAAGAATTTGAATTGACAGGCTACAACATGCATGGTTATCAATGGAAGACAAGGACAGGAGGAGGTATACTCTTGTATGTCAGACAAGTAATGCAATGTTATTCCATAGAGGATAGTGTACATACTGAAGGAGTAGAATCATTGTGGTTAGATATCATTCTGAAGAATGGAACAAAATGTAGGATTGGGGCATTCTATAGACTTTCAGACCAGAATGAAAACATGGACAGGTTGATGCAGGAAGATATATGTAGGAGAGAACTGTTTTGTTGGGGGATTTCAACATAACAGGATTGGGAAGCAAAACTATAGGTCTAAACAAACCAGGAAGAAGTTTCATGGATTGTTTTGAGGAAAATGTATTATTTCAAATGATACATGAAACCTACAAGGGAAAATGAAATATTAGATCTTGTATGTACTAATCAGGATTTTTTTTTACAAAATGTGAACATAGAGACCTTGAGTAATAGTGATCACAACATTATACGCTTCTCATTGTATGTTGGAAGTGTAGGAACCAATAAGACATTGATTCCAAATTTTGCTAAAAGGAATTACAATGAGTTCAGGATCTTCCTGAATTAAATTAATTGGGCAGACTTATTGAAGGGCTTAGATGTTTATGAAATGTGGAGAATGATAAAATATAAACTATTTCAAGGTTAGGATAGGTTCATTCCCAATAGGCAACTTAGATTAACCAGGGTCAAGCACACTTCATGGCTGACCAGGGAAGTACAGCATTTACTGGAGTCAAAGAAATAGGCATTCAAGAAACTAAAATATGCTAGCTCCGCGGTAAACCTCAAATCATATAAAATAGCTAGAAATAAAGTTAGGAGGTGTGTTGGGACATCTAAAAGACCGGCTGAAATAAAATTAGCTCGGGAATGTTCAGCAGGTAATGCTAAGAGATACTTTAGTTTCTACAAATTTAATGCTAAAAAGTGTAGTGTAGGACCACTGGAGGTAGATGGGGAATTAGCGGTTGATGATTGTGATATTGTGGAATCCCTAAGCAAGCAATTCTCATCAGTCTTCACTAAAGATAATTTTGGTAGAATAGAAACAACTGAATCTTATGCCATGACAGGTGATAGGTTGGAGTATCTTACAATAACTACAGAAGCTGTAGAAAAGCAGTTGCAGAATATAACACCTAATAAAGCTTCTGGACCGGATGATATATATGCTAGGGCCTTAGTAGAATGTGCTAAAGCTTTAGCAGTTCCACTAAGTATAATTTTCAGGCGGTCTATGGAATATTCTGAAGTGCCTGAAGATTGGTGAAATGCAAATATAGTACCAATTTTCAAAAAGGGAAGTATGAAGTGTGTAGGGAACTACAGGCCAGTCAGTTTGACCTCAATAGTTTACAAGGTGCTAGAAAATCTGGTTAAACAGAATGTTCGGATTCATCTTGATAGGCACAATCTTTTAAGGGATACTCAACATGGATTTCGATCTCGAAGGTCTTGTTTAACTAACCTTTTGGAGTTCATGGAGTATGCTACTAAAGAAGTAGACAATCAAAGCAGGACGGATGTTGTGTACTTGGATTTTAGTAAAGCTTTTGATAAAGTTCCACATGGGGGGCTGATACATCAACTACAGCAACATGGGATTGCTGGAAAAGTTATAGGTTGGATTGAAGCATGGTTGAGGGGAAGGAAACAAAGGGTAATGTTAAATGGGTGTGGATCTGATTGGAAGGATGTTCTGAGTGGAGTACCACAGGGCTCTGTTCTAGGGCCACTTCTCTTTATCATCTTTGTGAATAACCTTGAGGTAGGGCTGAGAAATAGTGTTCAAATTTGCTGATGACATCAAGCTGGTAGGAGTTGCAAACAGTTATGATCAATCTAGAAATATTCAACTAGACTTGGAGGACCTAAAAGGGTGGGCTGATCAATGGGAGATGTCTTTCAACTATGACAAGTGTAAGGTTATGCATCTGGGGTCTGGAGGTGAGACTTTAAGATATACAATTGGAGGGAGGGAACTGGATGTTATTGAAGAGGAAAGGGTCTTAGGTGTGTTGGTTTCAAGAGACCTTAAAGCACAAAAACAATGTAGCTCAGCTAGGAACAGGGCACTCAGAATGCTGGGACTCATTAATAGAAGTGTGATATATAAGAGCAAGGAAGTCATGAACAAACTGTACTTAGCATATGTGCGACCTCACTTGAAATATTATGTACAAGCATGGAGCCCCTATCTAGAAAAGATATAGACATGTTAGACAGAGTGCAGCTCAAAGCAACTAGACTCATCAGTGGAATAGGTAACTTAGAATATGGAGAAAGGCTTGTGGCATTGGATATGTACTGACTCAAGTATAGGAGATTAAGGGGGGACATGATTGAAATGTACAAAATTGTTAAAGGACTATATCAGGTCAATTTGAATGGTGCTCTTCAGTTTAGAGTATCACATAGGGGTAATCAATTCAGGTTAGACAAGTTGAGGTGTAGGACAGTTAAGCGACAACAGGTCTTCAGTCAAAGGGTTGTTGATCAGTGGAATGGGCTGCCTGCTGCTGTTGTGGGGAGTTCCTCATTGAATGTATTTAAAAGTAGAGTGGACAAATTTTTTAGACAGGAAAATCTTGTTTTTGAGTTCTAATTGGTGATGGATGGGGTGAGATTTATGTTAAGTAAGTGTGCACGGCACAGACCCCTTTAAGCAGGCATGGATGCAATTTGAAAATTATTGATAAGGCATTCAATCCACATGTGTTAAGAGGGATCAAGGGAATATGGCTGGATAGCTAGGGTATATAGGCATTGGTAGGTGTGTGGGATATTGGAGGACTGGTTTCTTCAGGATGTGGGATGGTTGGGGTGGGTCTTTCTACCAGGCTTATGGTATCTTCCATTTACAGACTTAACTGGATGGGCCTTTGGGTCTCTTATTAAGTCTAAATGCTTTATAACTTTATATAGGGTGTACCTAGCAATGGATTCAGCACCTTCCTTCGGGATGTGATACTGATGAGATTGTCTATGGTAGCACAATGGGTATGATGGGAGGAGTTTGTAATTGTTGAGTGTGTTATGCAATAGCAAGTGAATGGTGCTAAATAGGCTGGGATATATATGTAGAGAAGTCTTTTCTCCACCCCTGAAGGGAGCAACTTCTCTAGCACGTTGATAGTACTAGTGTTTGACCTCGACGTTGGACGATATTAAGATCCCGGGAGTATTCATCCAATGGCTCTGAGCCTTCATCTCAGAGCTCTGATCTCACATCTTAACACGCACCTCCAAAGCCAGCACTTCTATATTGTGCTAATTAGTCAACAGACAAATGGCCACGAAGATCAGACATTAATGGCACAGCGTGATATAGGCGTTATTACTACAGTTTTTCATCTTCACAGAGACAGGCGCAATTGCTTCACATACGATTCACACGGCCATCTTACATCTCCATACCTCTCGACAGTCATCTTGATACAGCATCTGTCTCTCATCTCCCGTCACAAGGTTAGGTATTCCAAGCGGTAGCAGTGGCAACAGATTCACATACGATCTCCAACGTACATTCTGACCGGTCTTCATTCGCGTTGTTCTCCCAAGTATTCCAGCGGCTACATCCCAACAGTCACGCACAGCGATTTCCTATCAGCCTCACATACCTCCAGTGGTGAAGCAGCGGCTGGCCAGCTGCCAGGCCACCCGCGGTGACGTCCGCTCGCCACGACCGTTCGTCGACAAGAGCCCTCCTGCCTCGCGGTACCGTCGCTAGATACTCGCAGACAACGCCCATACCACGTGATCAACCCGCAACACGTCACTACTGCGTCGCGTGGCCAGTGGGGTTACTCATCCCCGGCCAGAGAACAAAGGCTCGCTCTGAACTGGCGTCTAGAGAGCGCAATGGCTCTCTCTGAACTCCGTGCACTGTACTGCAGGCGGGCGCGACATCTCTCTGAGACATCAGTGACAGACTCTGATCTCAGCATCTCGGTCCCCATCCGTGGGAACTGGTGCTGAGAGTGCACTTCGGCAGCCTCGATCGGCCTGGCATCGACACGCGAGCAGCCCCATACAATGCCAGCTCGGCAACTCTCGCGCTGCATGCAAGCAGCCGACAGGTTCGGGGCGCTGCAGCCCAACATCTGACGATCACATCATCCCAGACAACCACATTCACATCACATTACTGGCATTCCTACCACCTGACGACGGCGGCGGTCGCTCAGGGTACTGGGGTCACAGCGGCGGCGGGGTGCTGGAGAGGGAGGGGTAGGTGCACTCGGTATCGGTAGGATGTTCGGGGGTACCCTTGTCTATGGCTGCCCCCTAGGAACGTAGGCTGTGCTGCTCCACACTAATAATTACTGGTAGACTGCGCCGCTTCACAGTTATGCGTTGCGTGACAGTCCGCAAGTTTCACCACCGGTCAGCCGTAGGTATTCGTTTGTGCGGTCGTCGGGTGGTCATTTGCCCTGCAGCCATGCAGTGAGAAACACGGGTCTACGTTGTTCCCGCCTTGCATTCCTCAGTCGGCCAAACAACATTGGCAGTTCAGCGATCGGTCCACCACTCGACCTCTGTAGACAAGCAGAGTTTGATCGCTGTGAATTTCGGACTTCGGCAACACAGAATGAGCTGGAAGTGTTGGAAGGAGCTCGGTTGGAAAGGATGTAGCGAAAGGAGGGGGGAATTTTATGATGTCAACGGAGGATTCTCCTACCCTACTAATAACATAATTTCTAATTTTTACACTTTTTAGAACTTTAGTTCGAATTCTTGCTGGGGTGGCTTTATAAACCAGGATCCAATTGCTAAACAGACCTTGCTTGAGCCCTAGCCGCATCACCCGATCCATTGATTGCAGTTCTACAGTAGATTGTTGGCAAAATGCTTCACTTGCCGCTAATGCATTCACACGGCCACCCCGGAAGCTCGCTTTTCCACATTATCGTGCCAGTTGCCAATTGACCCTGCTAGCCAGTGGCTAAAAGCAAGCGCGTGAAGCGGCTCGAACCCAGCCTTTCAAGGACAGGAGAGACCAGCGCAGGCCAGTGCCCATGCCAACTGAGCTACCGGGGCGTCGGATCCCAAGGCGGCACTTGCTTGCTGAATTCAGATTCATTGATGTATCGATTAACTACTTGCTTACATTACATCTGTTTCATTGATATTCACGCGTTGTTGAGCATGCGGCATATGTTGTATGATATGAATTATTTATTGTATATATTGTACGCTATATTGCAACCGACATATTCAGATGATCTATGCGCAAATATAATATTTCTTCAAACGGATACCATCTAATTAGTTTACCATAATACATTTTAAGTTTATATTGCTTCAGCAGGAAATGTAATCGGGTCGCCCGTTCTTCTTATTTATCCAATAAGATAAAGTATTTCTCTCCGTTCTTATATATTCTTATAATTATATGTCTCGGTTCTTCTTATTCTTATTTATTTATAGGTCAGGATTCACAACAAGCTCTGCTTAGCAATTGGATCCTGGTCCATAAAGCCACCCCAGCAAGTGTTCGAGAAGAGTGCCAGAAATATTGCCTCATAAAAAGTAAGATCTTTGTATGGTAAAATAGTTGGATGGTGTCTGAGTGAAGAAATACTTTATCCCCACGGAATTCTGAATATGTCGCTTGCAGTACAGTGCACAACATATGCAATAAATAATATGATATCATGCAACACATTCATTGCGCCCTAAAACATGTGATTCTCAATGAAGTAGATGCAATTTAATCAAGTAACTAGTTGTCTTGTCAATGAATCTGAATTAAGCAAGCAAGTGCCTCCCTGTGACTTGCCGCCTCGGTAGCTTAGTTGGCTAGAGCGCTGTCGTGCACCCGTCTCCGCTGTCCTGGCAATGCTGGGTTCGAGTCGCTTCGCGTGCTCGCTTTTAGTCCCCGGCTGGGAGGGTCAGTTGGCAATTGGCACGATGAGGTCGAGAGCGAGCTGCCGTGGTCGCCGTGTCGGTGTATTGACGGCACGTGAAGCGCTTTGCCAAATTTAAACTAAAACTGTAAGTCATGGAATCATGGCCGGGGTTCACGAAACCAGCTCTTCTTAGCAATTGGATCCTGGTTCATAAAGCCACCCCAGCAAGAGTTCGAACTACATTTCTAAAACGTATAAATGTTGGACATTCTATTATTATTTTTGGGTCCAGAGAATACTTCATTGACATCATAAACCTCCCATCTCCTTTCGCTACATCGTTGCAACTGAGCTTTTTCCAACCTTTCCTGCTCATTCTGTGTTGCTGGAGTTAAAAATCCGCAGCTATCAATTGTTGCTTATCGACAGAAGTCCAGTAACCTGCTCGTTTAACTGCCAATGTTGTTTCGCCGACAGAGGAATGCAAGGCGGGAACAGGGAAGGCCCGTGTTTACCACTGCATGGCTGCAGGGCAAATGGTCGCGTGACGACCTCACACGCGAATCATATGGCTCGGACACTGGCCGGTGGCGAAGCTGGCAGACTGTCACGCAACTCATAACTGTGAAATGGCGCAGCCTACCAGTATTTTTTGGTGTGCAGCGTCACAGCCTACGTTCCTAGTGAGCCAGCCATGCTAAGGGTACCCCCGAACATCCTACCGATACCGAGTGTACAGCGGTCGGCTCTCGAGGTCACATCTGCAGAGGCGACGGCCGGACGCGCCGGTCGGATATGGGGAGGGGGACAGGGCAATGTCCAATGATCGACCTCGACTGGAGCGGTGGCTTGCTTACGTAGGCACCAGACAGGCAGGCGCCAGGTAGGTGCCGGAAACTTGTCGCGCCAGTCGAACTGTGGGGAGGGGGCTGAATTTATGGAATTAAGATGCAGCGAAAACCAACTTTGTTACATATAGCTCCCTAGGAACTTGAGATAAGGGATTGATTGGGGTGAGAGTGTGTACATTTCTAGTACCTTTTCTAGATAGGCTTAACCCAGATGGGCCCCAGTGGCTCTTATTCAGCCTTAACACTTTATGACTTTCTGACTGTATTACAGATGACATGCTTGGTGCTGACTGAGCTATGTGTATTACAGATGTCGTGATCAGTGGTGGCGGCCGTACCGAGCCCGCCGGTAGCCACCGCCGGCATGGACGCGCTGGACGAGTTCCAGGTGCGCTCGGCGCCCGCCACCGTCCACTACATCCCCGACTTCATCTCGGCCGACGAGGAGCGCCGACTGCTGCGGCGCGTGTACGAGGCGCCGCGGCCGCGCTGGACGCAGCTGGCGCACCGGCGGCTGCAGAACTGGGGCGGCGTGCCGCACGCGCGCGGCATGCTGGCCGAGCCGCTGCCCGGCTGGCTGCGGCCCACCGTCGACGCCGTCGGCCGGCTCGGCTGCTTCGGCCGGCTGGCGCCCAACCACGTGCTGGTGAACGAGTACACGGCCGGTCAGGGCATCATGCCGCACACGGACGGGCCTCTGTTCGCGCCCGTCGTCGCCACCGTCACGCTCGGCTCGCACGCGCTGCTCGACCTGTACACGCCGCGCCGCCGCGGCCGGCCGGTCGGGCGTGGCGGCGACCGGCCGCCGGGCGGCTCGGCCACGCCGCCGGGCGTGCGCCGCGCCCGCAGCGGCGGCGAGGAGGTCCTCGGTACCGGCGGCGAGGAGGTTCTCGGTAAGGACGGCGAGGAGATCGTCGGCAAGGGCGGCGAGAACGTCCGCGATAAGGACGGCGAAGACGTCCGCGATAAGCACGGCGAGGTCGCCGTCCCGGAAGAGGAGAAGAACGACGACGGCCCGCCACGGCCGCTCGGCTCGGTGCTGCTGGAGCGGCGCAGCCTGGTGGTGCTGCAGCACGCGGCGTACCACGACACGCTGCACGGCATCGCCGCCGTGCACGCGGACGTGCTGTCGCCGGACGTGCTGAACGCCCCGGACCGGCCGGCCGGCGCCGTGCTGCCGCGGGACACGCGCGTCTCGGTCACCGTCCGACACGTGCCCAAGGTGCTCAAGGTGCAGCTGCGCTTGTGACGGCGCGGATCCCACGGGTGGTAGCGTGGCGTTCGACGTGGTTATCGGTCTGTGATGATCCGATGCCATGTTCTGACTATTATTTGTGATATGTTCGAACGGGTAACCACCCGTTGAGGCGCGTTCATAATCGATGTACCACGGTACGCGTCATAAATACAGCATCGGTGTGGCATGGATTTTTCGACAGACGTCGCTCGCACATGTTCGGAATGTCAGTGAACCTCACTGGCAGCAAACTTGATGTTTGGAGTCTTCAGTCAATTTCCTCCAGTCGTATGCCTCACATGGTACGTATCAGTCTCAACGGAAGCGCTTCATTCACATACTTCCCCGTCGATGACGTCATTATGGCGCAGGCGATCGCCGAAGGTTCATCTTCGCGGCTGCTCCTATAACGACAGATTCTGAATGGGGGTGGGGGGGGGGGGAGGGCCGCGTCCTACCACGCTGGTCCTGGGGTCACCGAACATGGAGCGCGAGGTGCACAGGCTGATAGTATTGGCCATCTCACAGGATGTATACTCGGGTGGACGGGATGTACTCTACTCACAGGATGTATACTCTACCTTCGGGTGAAGCCTTGGAAGACTGCTGGAGGCTTGCAATCTTAAAGCAGGTCGCTTCAAAGGATGGGTTGGCCTGCGCCACAGAGTATCATGCCAGGTTCTAAAATGGTTCCGAGGGTGACACAAACATTTTGAGCGCCTCCACACCCTCCAAGGAGGTGGAGAATTGTGATTGCTGTCCATCGTTAGTTAATTTATATACCCATTGTTGATACTCCTACCATTTTCCTTTGCTTTTACGAGTATTGTTATTGCTGCTACTGCAAATTATTACCACCATTTTTACTGTTGCTGATTGCCACTTATTCTTGTTACTTGCTGGTTGTTCATCAGGGAACCTGATCGTTCAATATGATCTTCCCCCGGTACCCCCATGTCCTCCCGAGGTGTGAGCATGACCATCCGTTCTCGGTATGGCTTGGTTGGTAGGAGACTGGGCGCTATCAAGAATACGACGTACGCTCGTCACTGATCTGCTATGACTGAGTCTTATTCCGATTGATGTTCCTTAAATCACTATGTTTAGCATGGCGGTCCGTTTCTTCCAGCTTTACCAATCTGCAGCCAGACTATTATTGGGCAACGACGTTAGCGTAGTAGCCGGCCAGCGTGGAGAAATTTAGCTTTGAAGGACATAGTTAATAGTCATTCTGTATGGCCAAGTTATACTGCAGGACGGTCAAGGCTTTCAATGCAGCGCCCGCGGACCCAGACCAAGGCAGAAATCACTGCCAACCATGATGCCACTACCACCACTTAGGACATGGTGGAGACGCCAGCCACCACACACTTTTTAATCCACCAGCCAAAACGCACTTATGCACAGCGAAATTCAACAGTTATCTCAGAATACAGAGCGTGATACCCAGATCACGGCGCCACATGCGCCGACACGTGATACGCACCGTATGCACCGACGCGTGAGATGCACCATATGTATCGGCGCATGATATGCACCGTATGCACCGATGCGTGATATGCACCATATGTATCGACGCGTGAAATGCACCATATGCACTGACGTGTGAGATGCACCATATACACCGACGCGTGAGATGCACCATATGTATCGACACGTGAAGTGCACCACATGCACCGCTGCGTAATATGCACCATATATATCGGCGCATGATATGCACCATATATATCGGCGCATGATGTGCACCTTACGTATCGACACGTGAAGTGCACCATATGCACCGATGCGTGAGATGCACCATATGTATCGGCGCATGACATGCACCGACGCGTGAGATGCACCATATGTGTCGACACGTGAAATGCACCATATGCGCTGACGTGTGAGATTCACCATATGAACCGACACGTGAGATTCACCATATGAACCGACGCGTGAGCTGCACCATACGCACCGACGCGTGAGATGCACCATTTGCACTGACGCGTGAAATGCACCATATGTATTGACGCGTGAGATGCACCATATGCACCGACGAGTTAGATGCACCATATGCACCGACGTGTGATATGAGACCGTCACGACGGTTCCATATCACACCCAAGAGGGGTCGTAGTGTCCCCGCTGTTTGGTGACCCTGGCAGTGTGCCACTTGTTACGCATGCACCAACACTGCGCAAAAGCGCAGGTTGTTTCTTTTATGGATATCATATGCGCCAATTGACATGTGAAAACATTATCGGAAATAATTTAAAACTCGTCTATTCTGGAAACTTATTCCATTACCATTTGGCGACACAATTTCAGCCAGCGTACACGCCATGCAATAGCTTCCCTCTGACGATGAAGTACTGCGATAAAAGTTCTGGGCGATCATTGTCATGCAACTTCGATCGCGGCGCTTTTAAACCGGAATAACTAACTAAATAGCGAACTTTTCTCACACAGTTGTTCTTGAAACAAAAAAAAGGAAGTGAATGTTTCAAGGAACCTTGGCGCATCTGTAATTGGTGAAGAAACAGATCAGCAAAACCTGGATATCTGAACTACCAGATCAAAAAGTAGAAGAACTTTGGGTTCTTTAACCACGCATTCTATGGCTGGGCCGCTAGCGTCGCCAGCCTCTCACGTCGGTCGGTCACGGGTGGACTCGATGACCGCGCCGGCTGTGGAATTCGACCCTATGATCTTGCGATCAAGATGATAACGCCCTTCCAACTGGGCTCCCGCGATCCCCGACTGTCAGCTCAAGGATCCCCGCATGGGGTGCAGTCATTCACGGGAGCGAAACGAAGGGATGACACAACTACCGTGAGCCGCATTATCGTCGTGAACCACGCTGTGGGTGAGGCGAACAATGCCCGATGTGTCGAAGTAGTGTGTGATCGATAACTTCTGCATCGGATGTCGCAATCGCGGCGCAAATAAAAAGATACTGTCTTTCGGTGTAGCGCCATGAGCATAATTGGTTTCCAGACGTCTTGAAAGTCGGGAAGCAAATCCCGTTACGGACTCGTTAGAAAAGATGAAAATGCGAAAGACGTGCTTTCTTTTCGGAGCAATCGAGGTATATGTGCTTCGTCCACCAGACCCCGCAGTTGTTGCACCCATAATCGACTTTATGACAAAGTTGAGCAATCCGGGATGGATGTGTCGACCTCGTCGCCCTCGGTGGAGCTCCCAACGGTGGCAGATGTTCCGCTGCGATGTTGGGTCCAGCCGACGAACGTCCAATTTGTCGAGTCCTTCCGCCTCTGATATTTTCAGTTTTATTGTCAACAGCTTTGCTCCGAAAGTGCAGCGGCATTGTGTTTTTGTTCCTCTTATGACGGCAGCTCAGACAGGCGTCACCTCGGCTGTGGACGCTGGCCGACAGGGACACTATCCCGTTCCGGCCACTGTGAGATTACTTGTAGTTTATCGACTGTGCCCCTACGAACGGCGATTTTCTGAACACGATTCCTACCCGGATAAATTTTTTGTCTACGCCCCATCTACAAGACAATTGTGTTACTTCCTAAATATACAAATTGATAATAGCCTGACGGTAATGGCACATGTGCAGTCATCAATTGGTGGCTCGCTGTGTGGGTACGAAGTGACCTCGCACGGCTGCACACACATCAGGCTGCCGTCGTCTGTGTTGGTGCGCAGGGGGCGAGTAGCCCGCGGGTTAGGTGTCCGCTCTCATCCGAGAGGCTGTGGGTTCGAGTCCCACGTGTCGCTGCTCTTCGTCCGCGACCAATCGTCGTGAGAGATAGACGACGTTATGTGGACCCAGACAGCCGACGCGTCACAAGGCCGACAACCGCCGCCACCACCGCTGGCGGTGCAGCCTCGTCCCTACGAGGTGCTGCGATGGGCACGATAGTCGTGACGAGGCTCGCCTGGCCGTCGAGTTAACGTCGCTCGCCGACGGGCCGGCCGAGATGGATCGCGCTGGCGCCGCGGGCCTGACGGTTATGACGTGTTTCGGCGACGCGACCATCGACCAATCGGCCTCGTGATGGCGGCACGGTGCTGTCGAGTCTCACGCCGGGCGCCAGATAACCGCCCGCGCTGGTAGCTCATGTGCCCTCAAATTCAAGTTGTCAAATATGCGCTTCGCGCTAGAACTTCGCATTTTGTAGGCAGGACTTTTGTGTCAGAAGTTTAAACGCGGAACAAAATGACAATCCTTTGAGGCGTGTCAACGATGCAGATCGGGCCCAGATCTCGACTAGGAAGACTGCCAGTGAATAGGGGAGGGACGCTCTCTGGAAATTGACCTGGCAGTTATATTAAAATAAGCCCTCTTGATGAAAGAACACTGCAGATTAACTGTGTGCATTTCCCTCCCTTCGATTTATCCACGCTCGCGCAAAGAAAACTTCCAACCATTCATTGCGATAGATCCGCAGCACTCAACTCCTGAGGAGCAATGGCGAGCCAAGGCGATAGCCAAGGGTGTTACATCGCCTCTCGAAAGTCCTGACCTTCCGGGTATGAACTTGTATTCTTTAAAATTACTTCGGATATGCATCGTGTGTTGTGGACCAGTTGAAATCATACCATGAGAACCATTCCAATGGGAACATTCATAGCTGGCTGAAATTATGCTTCGAAGTGCCTCAAAATATAGTTGTCCACAGGAATATCGTAGGTGTGATAGAGCAAGTACATGAGCCGTCGGCCATTCAATCATTATTACAAATCTCCTGTATTAGTGCATGCTAACTCATCGTAATGCTGTACTGCTCTGCGTGTACGAACACAGGCGTAGAGGAGCGTCTAAGTCGAATTGTTATCACGCGATCTCGAGAAATTCCTCTTCTTAGCTAAAGTAATCAAATAAAAACCTTCTGCCCTCAATGGAAGTGCAATTCTTATCGGTGCAATGGATGCAATGGATGCTCGACAAAACAAGTCTGTTCTCGGTGAACAGCCGTTAGTTTAATACAACGAAGAATGGCTCTTAGATGCTCCTGGATTTTAAACATTGCGTGTAAAGAAAATATACGACCTCCAATATACCAGGAGGTGCTGAGTTGACATCAAAAGTATCGGTAAAGATTATACTTTGTTACTCAACGTTTCGGCCAGGGGCCATCGTCAGGAGTGTAAAGTAAATAAAGTAATAAAGTATAATCTTTACCGATACTTTTGATGTCAACTCAGCACCTCCTGGTATATTGAAGGTAGTATATTTTCTTTACACGCAACAGCCGTTAGCGTACTATAAACATGTTACGCTTCATAACGTACAATTGTGGTTGGATTTTTATCGGCTGTCATTGATTTCAGTGCCCTTGCCATTTCTGATATGCATGAGCAATTGTGCGGGTGCGCCTCCTCAGAGGGGAATGCATATCTAGAAACATCGCCCATATCCAATAAATAGCAATAACGCAGTTGCGCAGCGATAAATGTCACAGCACGTCGCTGTAAATAACGTTAACTCTCGAAAACATATATTTTCTTTGTATGCAGCCAAAATCAGATGATAATATTCCGTTCGTCACACAGTCCAACTTGCACTAGCACACTATTTTACGTTCCAAAATTGGATGGAAGCATAAGGCTCCCAGCGAACAACCCGGCATGATCGACATCATTACCACGTACTTACCGCGAGAGCTGGATGGTAAATGCTCAGGAATATGCTTCTCGCTTTAGTCGCCTTGAAACTTCAAACGTCGGTTTACCTTTGCGTTGGCTCTTCAAATGTCTGCAGAGACGACACAACGAAACATCATCTCAGCTCTCGTGTCTGGAGAGTGCTTTCGCAGGCGGGAAAACCATCTCCGGGAAACTCGGTGACATGTCCACAGACAGGATCAAGGTGATAAGGCACCTTCGCCTTGCTGTTTTACTGCGTTCCCCCGAAAACGCACACCTCCCCAAAATTAGGAAACGCCCTAGATCTTTCTCGAAGTAGTGGAAGGTCCTCCTGCATTTTCAAAGACAATTATTTTTTGAGGTGAGCGATCTTTTCATTGTAATTTTAATTTATTTTTCCGTCAGGAATACCAGCATCTTTATGGTTCTTGAGGTGAAAGACCGAGTTTTGTTTCATACAAATGGGTTGATAAGCTGTACCATACATGGAAGATGATATATATTGATCAAATGCGCCCATACCTATTTGCTAAAATGGCGTAATTTGTTGTTGACTGCTAATGGGCCAGTGGGAACGAATATGAGGGTTACTATTACTATGCTGTCAGCGGTGGCACTAGGCACATGCCATGGGCGGCTCTCTGTGTATAAGTTTTGGTTGTGAGGTGAATATTCTAGAATTGGCAGGGAGCGCAATGGTATGGTGTATGTTGGACTGCTTTATCAGCATGCGGCGTTCGATGGGATTCGAGTCGTTATTTGAATTTAATGACTGCTTAATGTCGGCGATACTGCAAAATGTGGTGCTTGCCACATGTAGTGGGTGGCTCTCTGCATAGAAGCTATGCTTGTCAGGTAAATATTCTACAAATGGCAGGGTAGGGAAGGGTAAGGCGTATGTTGGTGTGTTAAATGCCTAGGGTACGTTGTGATGTGTTTTTTTTTAAATCCATTTTCGCATCTAGCCGGCAAGGGGTTAAGTGTGGCAAACAAGTGCGTTCAGATGTCTGTTCCTTCCTCGGAAATGTTTCTGTCCAAGTTTGTCCCAATTCTGAGGGTACGCGAAGTATATTTGAATGCGAATACGAATGCGTTGGTAACATCATGGGCAACTTGATCCAATGTGTTGTTAACATCACGGACAATTGGATCCAATGCGTTGTTAACATCACCGACAATTGGACCCAATACCTTGTCAACATCACGAACAATTGGATCAAATTCGTTGTCGAGAGAGCCACATATCTCAATGCTTCATGTTTTAAAGCTTTCACCTTGACCTGTGACCTGAATACGTATGTATAACATAATTTACTAAGTGCTCTGAGATCGTGCGCCGCGGCACTATCGATTGCCGTTTGAATGTTCTAATCGGCAAAGCCGTTCTGAAGGTAAACAGGGGGTGAGTTTGCCTCTCCCCGGTAAATAGTGTGCGGCTGAGGAGTTCGGTCAACGCCGGGTTAATGATGCGCCCCTAAGCCCAAATAACCAACCAACCAACGCCGGGTTAATATTCTTTCTCACTGTGCCGATGATCTGAGATGGATCTGATCTGATCTGAGATGATCTGATCTGAGACAATCAATGCAATCAGAACTTGTATTTGGTTGCAACGATTGGAGGCGGGCCGTCTCCTTGTTGCCCCCATGTCTAACTTGGATTCGCCAGTAGTTTCCTATGTCCACATGACAACAAAGGATGCTCCTTTGTGCCGTCTACTGCGATGCCGTCGTATTGACGGAATGGACGCATCCTTTTGTCACGCTCGTGTCCATACGGACGTTGTCCGATTATGGCTGGGTTTGGCCGCGGTCTATCATCATCCAGTATCGAACCACCGGGATTGTTCGATGGTCGCTGTTGTGCGCCAGCCCTGACGTCACGAGTGTTGTGGCTCTGTCAGCTAACGGTATGGCTATTGTAGCTCTGTCAGCTAACGTCACGACTGTTGTAGCTCCGTCAGCTAACGTCACGACTGTTGTAGCTCTGTCAGCTAACGTCACGGCTATTGTAGCTCCGTCAGCTAACGTCACGACTGTTGTAGTTCCGTCAGCTAACGGCACGGCTATTGTTGATCTGTCAGCTAACGTCACGGCTATTGTAGCTCCGTCAGCTAACGCTACGGCTATTGTAGCTCCGTCAGCTAACGTCACGGCTATTGTAGATCCGTTAGCTAACGTCACGGCTATTGTAACTCCGTCAGCTAACTTCACGACTATTGTTACTCCGTCAGCTAACGTTACGGCTATTGTAGCTCCGTCAGCTAACGTCACGGCTATTGTAGCTCCGTCAGCTAACGTCACGGCTATTGTAGCTCCGTCAGCTAACATCACGGCTATTGTAGCACCGTCAGCTAACGTGACGGCTGTTGTAGCTCCGTCAGCTAACGTCACGACTGTTGTAGCTCTGTCAGCTAACGTCACGGCTATTGTAGCTCCGTCAGCTAACGTCACGACTGTTGTAGTTCCGTCAGCTAACGCCATGACTGTTGTAGCTCCGTCTGAGGACGTCACGACTCTTTTAGCTCCGTCATCCGATGCGTCACAACTATTGTAGCTCCGTCACACAAAGTCACAACCGTTGCTGCTCGTAAATTGAGCACGGCGCCGTGTTTTCTCGGTTGAGCGTGCATTAGCGCCGATTGTGATGTTCGACAGGCATTTTCCCCCGCGATGTTGGGAATTCTGATTGGTTCTGCGAAAACCCAGCATCGAACATCGAACCTGGGAACACAGATTTTGTTTTTATTTTGGTGTAGTCAAGATAAATCGTGCCAATTACCGGACAGTTTTATCGGGTAATGCACACATATGGAAGGTCACCAGGGATTTCGCTGTTGCAAATTACGAATTGCGAAGTTACTGCCAAGCAAAAGCGGTGGTATCAAGTGTTCAGCAACGCACTACACAATTCTGGACGTTGGTGTTGTGGGAGCCGAGGCTGTAATTCCTGAAATAGCGTATCCTCCACGTACGGCGACGTAAATGTGTGTTCAAATGTATTCAATTTCTTCGGTCCCTTCAGCCGGAACTGTCTAGATGGGAAAGCTGCCAATGGGATGGCTTGCGTCAGCCTGGGGCTCGGTCGCTCCGACGATTCCCAGTAAACAGCCTGCATCAGCTTTGAATAGTCCAATAGATTCGAATGCAGCCATTTCGTATGCGGCTCGCTACTATTGCCCTTGCGAGCAGCAAACATGCCAGTCGTCCGTGCGCCAATGCGTCGACGTCGTCCCCACTGGACAAACGCGGTCTGTTTGCCGGCCGCCGTAACGTCTCCGGCCGCACGCGCTCGCGGCAATTTCTGGGATGGACCGCCGGCACGTGACCCTTCGTGACCCTGCCAAGGGAAAATAACGAGAAATGGCCGTGGTGGGCTCACACGGGACCGCTCGCAGGACTTGGCCGAGCGGCTTGCACGAAGTGAACGGCTGCCTTGCAACTGTAGGAATGAAACACTGTCTGCGCCACACGCGTACGCTATGGTGTCCCACACGCGTACGCTATGGTGTACCACACGCGTACGCTATGGTGTACCACACGCGTACGCTATGGTGTACCACACGCGTACGCTATGGTGTACCACACGCGTACGCTATGGTGTACCACACGCGTACGCTATGGTGTCCCACACGCGTACGCTATGGTGTACCACACGCGTACGCTATGGTGTACCACACGCGTACGCTATGGTGTCCCACACGCGTACGCTATGGTGTACCACACGCGTACGCTATGGTGTCCCACACGCGTACGCTATGGTGTACCACACGCGTACGCTATGGTGTCCCACACGCGTACGCTATGGTGTCCCACACGCGTACGCGCAGATTTGTGTTCAGATAAATGACCCGAGAGGAGAAATTTGTGAAGCTGATGTTAAAATCTGCTGGCAGATCTTGGAAGAAAGTCCCTTTCCACCAGGTTACATGTGGACAGATATGCTTCGAAGAAATACATATGCCTTGGTTGATGGTGGCTTGGAAGTGATCGTGGGAAATAGACAAACATTTGTGCTTTGCAATACGGGTGGAGAAGAATAAATATTGTCTCCTTCTGCATACCCTATAATCATAACAACAATCTATTTGGCTGTGTATGTGGGCAATAATCTGGAACGGAAGGACAATTCTTATGTGCAATTCATTGTGAATTATTGTCAACAAGCCTATTGGTATGGTCCATGGACCATCGAGCAATGAATGAACCGAGACGATATTCGATGCAGACCTGGTTGACTGGCAGTTTGCCAGCGGCTCATCCGGGGCTTCGGCCTGGGGAAGAGCGCATTGCTCATCCACGCCTTTGCCTCCCGTCTGAGCACATCGCTGGTAACGTCGCTGGTTGCACCATGTATGTGGCCAGCGACACCACACCATACCTATCAATAGCTTCCTGTATGTCTAGTACTTTCGATGACGCGTGGCGCGTGAAGAAGCCCCGATTCAATGACGCCATTTTCTTAACTGAATCCTATTGCAGATGTGTTAACAATATCCTTCTTCAATCTTCTGGATGGTTCTTAAATCAGAAGTTTGCAAGTGATAATTTAGATGTGCTAGCGCTTAGGCTATGCTCGAGGTGTTCAATGAAGATATTATCTGCTCTCGTGTTCCACTTCCCCAATATTTTAACCCGCACCATAGTGGGTCTGGATGGTGTCCTCCATCGTCCGCAGTCTTTTTTCCATGAGGGAAATGGAACAGCTGATGAACGAAAAGGTGCACGAAGCTGAAATTGGCATTGATTTGCATGCATGCCTTCTTTTTTAAAATAAGAATGCTGACTCTTTATATCTGATCATTGGCCTGAGTCAAGTCGAACGTGACTAACTCCAAAAAGTGCGACTGCTCATAGCATGCGGATATTTCTGAAGCCCACAATGCAGTGTATTCTTCTTTCACGCCTATCAAAAGGCGTGATATGCAGTTGCATATCACAGTAGTATGTGCTATAGTATACGCCATCCGTGCCGGCAGCACCCGCTGCCACTACGGTGGTCCGCATGATTTTACACCAGCGTTGATGCGACGCAACCGCAATACACCGGTAGCTATGTAACCCTCAGCAGATATCTTAATTCTATCGATGCCGATGCCTTTAATGTCATCTTGAACAATACTGACTGGAGGAGTGTCCATGCTAGTGGGACGCCAACTGAGTCACAGGACGCTTTCCCGCACACACTCCTCCGGCTGCTTGATGCGGTGGCTCCTGCTCGGCGTGTGAGAATCTCACCACCGGAGGCGCCACCGTCGACAGCTTCTGCACGTGACCTGTTCGCCAGGCGTAGGTATGCCCCGGCCGATACATCAGTAGCCGGCGGAGCGCTTTACAAACGGCTGAACCTCCAGAGCCGCGCTGCTGTCGGACGAGATACCGTCCATCGTCTGCAGCGCGAGTGCGGGAAAGCGGATTCGTCTCAGACGTGGCGAGTGTTGCGGCCAATAACAGGTGGCAGTGAGGCCACACATAGTGATGGCACGTAGGTCACACGCATGTCAATGTAACACCTGAGGCACTGGACATGCATTTTTATCAGATAGGACTCACAACAGCTAACGGTGTACCCGCTCCTGCACTGACTGTTCCAGCGATATTACCCCGGCTACACACTTATAGGTTTGAAGTTTGATAGGTTGAAGAATACTCAGCGGACTGGCGCACATTGCTGGAAGCATGTAATTGTTCCACCACTGCCTTGTAAGAGCATTCCACTCAGAATCGCCGACTGATCACCGCCCAATATCGATCCTGTCCTCAATTGCAAAGGCACTACAGTGGAGTTGGGGAGGGTGATTTTTAAAAATTACTATGATCACCAGGGACGATGAGCGCCGCGCCATCCCTGAATGTACCCATTATTATGGGTGCGATAATGACCACGATGATGTCCAAATGCTAAGTTACGTGATGGTGTCCCGAATGGTAATGTATTCGGCGATTTTCCATCCTGTCTTCACACCTGCGTATAATTTTGGCTCGTAGGTTGACTTCACTTGGAGCGTTTTCGGTGTGTATCTATGTAGTGTACACCTAAAGGTGGCGTAAAATTTCGACTTGTACCATGCCGCAGATGCTCGTTGTATCTCATTCGCACTGGGTGAGTTAATGTCAAACCCTGAGCTTTGACTGAGTCCTCCCCCCCCCTGAGTTTCCCCCGCATATTGTCGTCGGTCATGCCGGTCTGAAGGGCAAATGCCACACGAAAAACATGGTGTGTGAACTAAGTTGTGAGCTCTGTGGAGACAAATTTACATTACGATACATTTGACTGTAATTCACAATTAATGCAATTCACCAAGCTGACGCAGCCCTGTCCCATGTCTTCATACTTTTGAAAATTGGAACTCATTAATGCATCTGCCCAACCACTTGGTCAGTTTCCAAAACTCCGTTCGTGCCGTGAGATTCCCATGCTAATTCCTTTGCGCCATCTCATCACACATCGCGAGCACTTTTGGCGATTTCGTCCCAGTGAAGGCGGTTAGTGAGCCATAGGGTATGCAACTCTATCAAGGCTAGACGCTTACTTCACTTGATGGGCGGATAAAAGCTTAAAATTGAACCTTCGGCGACACCGTTTCGCTTTATGTCTCAAAGCCCAGACCTTCGTGACTTAGATAAAAACAGTTCGCTGATGAGTTCTGAAGTCATTTTTGCGAAACCAAAATGAACAAATAGTCGATTGCACTGTCTGTGGGAGATATAGCAAGCTTATGTGTCTTACCAGGGAAAGCTACGCAGAGGTGGATAAGGGGTGGAACGTTTGTCAAAATGATTGCGGCTCAAGTGGCTTCGAGCTTAATTTAACCTCGTGAACTGAATCATTCCAACATGCCTGGCGACTAATGATGCGAATCATTGGAGGCCGAGAGCTGCAGTCCCACATAGAAGCCCAAATCCATGTGATACATTTTCAGTTTGAAACACCCGCCCCTGATTGCTCGAGTAATCTAACTGTCCGGTGGCGTTCAACTACACTAATCTAACGCGACTGCTTCAAAGCCGAGCATGTGTCAGCCGGTTGGCTGTTGGCTACATGTCCATATCGAGTTCATAGCTGATCAATACGTTTGGAAATGCTCTGTGCACAGTCTTAGCTTCAAATCATTACATGGGCAGGGCGATCAGAACACCTGTGCATTTGAAGGTGAAGAAGGTAGCGTGAGAGAGAGAGAGAGAGAGAGAGAGAGAGAGAGAGAGAGAGAGAGAGAGAGAGAGAGAGAGAAAGAAAAAAAAAAAAAAAAAAAAAAAAAAAAAAAAAAAAAAAAAAAAAAAAAAAAAAAAAAAATATGACGAAGTGAGGAAATGCAATTTGGGCACGAAGCATGGTTGTTCCTTTGTTGAGAATCTAATAAGCCACTCCAGACAGTTTTTCAGTAGATCTCCGGGGATATTAGCTGGCATGCGACTACTCAAAGCAGCCCACTGCACCCAGACAATGGCAGCGGCACAGTCGACGCTGTCTCAGCGGGGGACCTGGGCAGTGGGCCCGAGCCACTTCCATCGGCAGTCCTGACGAGCTGTCCGATCCGACCGGTGGCAATGGGTCCCAGTAAAGCCGAACAAACATGCCTGCGATACACGGAGCCAGACTGCACTGAGCTCCTCAGTGGTTTCTTGTATTTGTGCTAGCGGTGCGATGAAGGAAACGTAATCGGCCAAGCGGGTTGGACATTTATTTGGCCCGTTGTTCGACCGTACGCAGAATGGTTTAGCTGGCAAATTATCACCGGGTCCCAGGCATTCACGACAGACAGGGTCGCCCATGCGGTAGGAGCAATCATCGGCGGCTTTGCGAGGGCTCAGACATCCGAAGGATGGGAATCCGCACACCTCGCGATTGCTCAATATTTGGCACGTAGAGCAGACTAAAACTGACATCAGTCAACGTCATCAACAGTCAACGTCAAGCATCGTCATCAGTCAACACCATGGCTCGGTCTGTGGGAGGGAGGCCCATGTCGGAGACCGTGACAGGCCGTCACAGAAGGGAGGCTGTTTCGTCCGGGAACTGTTCCGAATCAAAGTCAGTTGAGATAACCTTGTATTCACAACAGTTCCAATACTTGTCCTAAAGAAGATACTTGTCCGCCAAGCCTTCATGTAATGCGGTACAGCCTACCAGTACAGCAGACTCTGAGCTCGGATGCAACGCGGTGCAGTATCCCACTGTGGCGCGGTGAGCGCAACGTGAAAAAGGCATCAAACTCGTTAGCGCGGGCAAGGTTGTTAGTTAGTTATTAGGGCTTTAGGGCGCATCGACTACATCGGTCATTTCCCCCTTTTGGCGGGGGGGAGGGCTTCGCCACATGATTTTGATTGAAAAGATAACTAGAAGACCTGGAGATTGCATACCCGGAGTCAGTAAGGGGCTTTTTCACGTCGAAAAGTCGAAAAAATATCCCCCATTACATGGTAAACGAAGCTGGGCGAGGTTATCAATGACGTAATCACATGTAATGTGGATTCCTTCCATCACCACCCCCGGAATACTTCCATCACCACCTTCAGAAAATACTTCGATGCATTGAATTGATCCAGTGAACCATTAATCCAGTTCAAATGCTGCACTCTGCCTTGGCATAACCGTAAATACCATGAAATTCCCAGTGGCGCTGATGTGTTTATATTAGCTGAATGCATACCATTATGAGATATATGTGACTTGATTCAATCTCACTCTCCCTATGCACGCGCCTCCAACCACGTATGTCAGTACCCCATGCTAATATTTGTACTTCAATGCCATCAAAGGCAATTCAGGCCGCACAGCTTGAGGCGGTCGCGAACTCTGCTTTGACCACGACCCCAGCATTGAGGAGCGCCCAAGTACTCTAGTCGAGCTACGCAATTCCACACAACTTCAATACGCTCCTCGGATTTGGAACAACGTGGTAATAGGAATGACCAAATAGCAGTACTATCTCAAGAACGAATAATGTCGCACTGCGACTCATTAAGATCAAGTGAAAGTGACTAACCAATGTTCTCAATTCTGCCTTTTAAAATCTTGTTGAAGCTGGAAAAATGCAGAAATGTTAAAGCATTGAGTTTCATGCCTTGCCACCAATGTGAAACACCGACATTCCAGTGTAGTTACTTCCACTTTCCACTGTGGGTGGAGAAGCGTTTGAGATTGTGAGAGGGTGCAGGTTCGTATCGTGTCGACATGATCTGACCCAGATCGCTTTTGTTCAGCAGGGAGACGAGGTCCGAAAATGAAATTGTGCCCGCTGATTAAGCTGTAATTACGATTAATTTGGGAATGTAAGGCCTATTGGTCAACACTGTTCTGGTTCGGCATTGTAATGTTATTTGAATAGAAAGGAGATTGGTCTCACTTCTCCTCGACTTCGTGGTGCGCTCATCAAGGTTGTGAATATTTTATTCATTGCATATATTTGCCGCGTGCAGATGTCATCAAACCCTGAGTTCAATGAAGAGATTTGATCGATGATGTCAAACATTGCATACTTGTTGCTATTTCATGGAGCGAGTCAGGAATCGTAACGGATTGTTCTGCATTGATATTTGTGACCAATTGTGACAAATGGGGGAGGTGTTTCATATATAATTCGTTTGCCACGACTCCCGCCTTACAGCTGGCTAAGCGGGCGCCATCTTGTTCTCTGTTGACGGTGGTGAGCTGGCAGGGTGTGCAGAACGGAGGTCCGCGTGTCTGGTTTCTCGAGTGTAATATACCGCGCGTGTAGAGTGCCGGACCGTGAGTTCCAGTGGCGAATACGTTCAGGACACGAATAAACACAACAACCAACAAAAGTCATCAAAATTTCAAGCCGTTGGGACGAACAAGCACAATTTCGATTACATAAAATCAACTCAAGGATATCTCTTCATATGCTCCACAAAACTGTGTATGTTGTGAAGCTTTGCACTCACAATTATAATTGAGAGGCGTGATCAAACTTGGTGGTAAATCATCAGTTAATCACGATTTCAGTGTAGCAAATGGCCTAAGACGTGCTTCGCGATACGCTTGACACGTCTTAGCATATCGCACAGTCTTGTGTTTATCTTTGTGTTGAACAGTGGTCATCAGAATAAAGTCCATAAATATGCAGCCAGTTATGGGCGCTACATAACCAGTAGCAGTTGATGCGCCCCTAAGCCCAAGCAATCAAATCAAATCAATAAATATGCAGATGATCACGATATCGCGAAGACATGCTCAAGTAACCAGACCCTTCTCAAAACGTTTATTTCTTACACGTTTTGGGGAAAGTAATGTTAAATTGCTGCTCCATGCATCGCGTCAATATTGAAGAGGATGGGATTCTTGGATTACTTGATAAATTGAGGCGACTGTGCCGAATGTGAGGACATGCTGTAGTTGCTCCTCCAGATCGTCCGGGTCGGCCGTCACTCTGTCCGGCCTTCTAATCGGTGGTCGATACAGTGAGCAGATCCTCGCTGGTCGTGCTCCGGCGCGTTCCTGAACTCAGAGCGACTGGATTTCGCAGAAGGTGATGGGTTGTTCGGGCAGTTCTACGGTAGTAATGCTGAGTGTTCGCTCGCGTGCGACTATGGCGACACCACCGCGGCCCCGCCCGTCAGGCAGGTCCAGTCGGATGCTTTTGTCACCAGATGCGGGCATGCACAGGCTTTGGCAAGTCTGTATATGTCCAAAAGATTTGTAGCTCTGGATATTGGTAACCAGGAGGGGTCATCAAAGAATATTAAGAGATCGATGCGAACATCAAGAGCAAGCGGAAACTAGCTCGCCAAAACACCTTAATTAGCATTGTTGATGTGCTTGACGGAGTGAATGCATCCGCAACGTTGCTTTCATATTTGTGACGTACGGGATTGATCACAATTATAGGTAAGTTAGCGGTAGATATCAACCTTGCAGAAAATGTACTCAGTTGTGTATACCTCTCGATGCACTTGACGACACCACATGTGCCACATAGCTTTGCATTTTCCGATTTAGTTGCAACGGTGTGCATGGCGTCCGACACTGGTCATCAGTGTTAAATTATTCGTGAAATAGGGTGGAATATACCACTTATTGAACACTCGATCGACATCCTTCTCTAAGAAGTATCGACATCCTGCTCCTTGATGCATACTTATGAAGTCTTCATGTCACCTTACTAATAGTATCTTGCTTACAAGTATCATGTCCATGCTCTCGATAAGGAATGGTAATACACGAATAATTTGCAACGCAATTTCAGGCAAAGGGATTATCTAAAATGTGATATGGCATACACTGCCAGTTTATAGCATAGGATTATTCTCCCTATCCCGAATATAGCTCTTCCTAAATTATGAATCTCAAAGCAAGTAATAAAGGTGCAGTCATAAGTACCTACACCATTGGCTTAAATATGAGTCTGAAAGACATTAAAAGCATTTTAAATGACACTAATTCCATGGAAAATTTCGGCATCCTACTGTGCTCGTTTCGACATCTCACACCGAACGAAAAACCATTATTTTAACTCTACTGGTCATCCAACGTCAAATGCTCCCAAGAAATGACGTGCTATGACGAGAAGAACGATGTCAAGAAACAGACATCCATGATGTGGCTCAAGTTGATCAAATTGTGCTACTTTGTTCGTTGAATCAGACAACGGAGTTAGCTGAATACGCGATTTTGCTGAATGTCGCTCACACAGATCTCACATCAGGCAATCATTGCATCACGAAGGATATGACAGAAATCATACCTACTCCACGCTATTCGAGCTTGCCTTTTCCGGGCATCTCCAAAATTCGGGGGTATCGCATCCGGTTAGGCTTAAAAAGGTGTGTGATCTGCGACCGATCAGTTGGTGTTCCTATGTAGGCGTCTATGAATAAGAAACTCAAGTTGACAAAATGCTACTCACTTTTGCGGGCGTCAAGTTGGTGCAAGTCAAGCCACCTAAGCTTCAGCAACTATTAAGCAAACAGACATCCGATGTCCAGAGTGACGAAAAGATGCCGATGGAATCAATACCACGCCGTCGTTCTCTATTTTGCGAGAGGTATGCATTTTCGCCTGCGGTAAATATGTTCTTCTGCGTGACCATCGACCCCATGATCATGTGGAGGCTAGTCTGTCATCTTGCTCGGACTTCCCATTGCTGGCTGCCAACAGCTGCGGCGTTGTTTTGCACGGCCTTCCTCCGCACGGTGGAGCGCCCGCAATGTGGCCAGCACGTGAGTAATGAACGCCTGAGCTAACAGTGGCCGCAGTATCGAGGAGGAGTTTTGTCTGGTGCGGCTCGGGGAGCGATCTGGAAGACCGAAAACAACGGCTGGGTGCTGATGGCAACACAATATGACCCGACGGGCCGTGGGTGATATACGGCGGCAACATTCTGGGAGCGTATTACAGTAGGTCGTCCTAACAACCCGTTTACGGGCGCTATAATTTCCGGTGTCTGAAGCTGGAGTACTTCGTTTCAATTTTTACATTCGCGTCGACAGCATTCACAAATTCTCACCTCCCTGGGATCAATTCGGCTGACAAGTTTCTGAAGGTCCTGGATGAATCAAATACTTCGGTATACATTTGTACATCAATTATGCAGACTGTGAAAAGGTGGTGATCAATTATCTTAGCCAGCTGTCATGCGACTTATTACTTGATTCCAGTTGACAAGGAGTATGATAAAATCGATAAATCCAGGTGAATGCAATGCATCGTTGAATACCTCCCTACGATTTGTAGGTACCTCGATTATTTCAGGTGTTGAAAATTCCAGTATGTTCCTTTGCTACTTCTGGGTCTGTGGTATTTGTAGATGAAAATGTGTTTGATGTCTGACTGAATTTACAATGGTTATCTTATGGTTCTCCGATGATCAGGCTCAGAGGCGCAGTGAAGGCAGGGCCTGGAGTTCTCTGCCCCTTTTGCAAACAAAATGCACTAGATGTACCAACACCTTTTTGGATTTGCACCACGTCACCACGTTGCGGCGGTCGGGCGGCGGTCGGGCGGCGGTCTGACGGCGGTCTGACGGCGGTCGGGCGGCGGTCGGGCGGCGGTCTGACGGCGGTCGGGCGGCGGTCTGACGGCGGTCGGGCGGCGGTCTGACGGCGGTCGGGCGGCGGTCTGGCGGCGGTCGGGCGGCGGTCTGACGGCGGTCGGGCGGCGGTCGGGCGGCGGTCGGGCGGCGGTCGGGCGGCGGTCTGACGGCGGTCTGACGGCGGTCGGGCGGCGGTCTGACGGCGGTCTGACGGCGGTCTGACGGCGGTCGGGCGGCGGTCTGACGGCGGTCGGGCGGCGGTCGGGCGGCGGTCGGGCGGCGGTCTGACGGCAGTCGGGCGGCGGTCGGACGGCGGTCGGGCGGCGGTCGGGCGGCGGTCTGACGGCAGTCTGACGGCGGTCGGGCGGCGGTCTGACGGCGGTCGGGCGGCGGTCGGGCGGCGGTCGGGCGGCGGTCTGACGGCGGTCGGGCGGCGGTCGGGCGGCGGTCTGACGGCAGTCTGACGGCGGTCGGGCGGCGGTCTGACGGCGGTCGGGCGGCGGTCTGACGGCGGTCGGGCGGCGGTCGGGCGGCGGTCTGAGCGGCGGTCGGGCGGCGGTCTGACGGCAGTCTGACGGCGGTCGGGCGGCGGTCTGACGGCGGTCGGGCGGCGGTCTGACGGCGGTCGGGCGGCGGTCGGGCGGCGGTCGGGCGGCGGTCGGGCGGCGGTCTGACGGCGGTCTGACGGCGGTCTGACGGCGGTCGGGCGGCGGTCGGGCGGCGGTCTGACGGCAGTCTGACGGCGGTCGGGCGGCGGTCTGACGGCGGTCGGGCGGCGGCGCTCGGATGGTCGGCCGACCCACGTCGAAGAGACGGCTCGCCGCCTTACGCTTAGGCGCAAGCCATTCCGCAAATGGTTCGCAGAGCTGAAACGGTCTGAAATGAGCTCTGCACAATCAAAAATTGGCCAACTAAACGTGCCTGGTGCACTTTAGCTTGATGAAATCACATCATATATTGTGCACATTCTCTCTGGCGTCTATTTTCCAATTTGGAAAGTGGTCACCATTTTGCATGGTGGGCTATCCACGGTGTTGTAGACCGCTACACACGGCGGACCCCTCGGCCTGAACGAGCGGTAGCTCTTTGCATACTTCATTATTCTAGCAGCCGGCCAGAAGCGTTTGGTGGGCGTGGCGGCTGTTCGGTCGATGTCTTTTCTGATGTAAATTAACTTCATTCCTGGGAAAGAACAGATGCGCTAGCTCATTTTAACAATCCCAACTATGGTCCAGAAACATATATAGTAAAGGGTCCTAATTAGTGCGATATTTCACGTAAATAGCAAAATGTACTACTTTTTTATTTCTAAACTTCTGCTTTCAATGGTGAAAAGGGGAAGTAGCTGCAACAGTTGGCCCACTCTATCCCGTGTGCTGGTTGCAAGGATGGAACTTCCCAAACTTTTGGGGAGGCGGTTGGTCACGCCGCTTGAATGTTGCATAAATTTAGCATGGAGTCATGACATTGACTGGAAATACTCGAATCACCATGACCCCCACCCCCCACCCACCTTCACTCATTTTGAGAAATTTCAATTCCTGGCTGGTGGGAAAGCTTATCACGTTAGCCTTGCAAAGAGATGTATCAGTTATCAAAGAATACCTGTCATAGTTTTATCTGCTATGAAATAATGCTAATGTATTATCACAGTAACCTTGTAAGCAGATGTAAAAATTGACTATCAAAGATCACCTGCAGCAGTTATATCTGCTGGTGTACAGCGAAGTGTAGTAAATACTCCAAGCAGCATAACGTTTTCAGGAAAGTATGTAGCTAGAGTATTTCTCATGACTTACGAATGCATCAGTATAAAATTATCATCTCAGTCTTATGATCAGGTATCTTCGATACGCATCCTCCGCTTCTTGGCAAAATAACACATTGCGTGTAAAGAAAATATACGACCTTCAATATACCAGGAGGTGCTGAGTTGACATCAAAAGTAACGTTAAGGATTATACTTTATTACTCAACGTTTCGGCCAGGGGCATCGTCAGGAGTGATATAAAAATGTCAAGCTTAACAATTGAAGAAAAAAAAGCACGCGGGAAAAAACGTGCTGCTTTTTTCTTTTTTTTCAATTGTTAAGCTTGACATTTTTATATCACTCCTGACGATGGCCCCTGGCCGAAACGTTGAGTAATAAAGTATAATCCTTAACGTTACTTTTGATGTCAACTCAGCACCTCCTGGTATATTGAAGGTCGTATATTTTCTTTACACGCAATGTCTAAAACCCAGGAGCATCTAAGAGCCATTCTTCGTTGTATTAAAAATAACACATGTTTAGTCATTAATGTAATCAACAGCGCGTTTTTGCACACATCAGGTATGGACGTCGCGCAGAACTCAGACATTGCCGTGGCGTTGCGATTTGGCTCGATTTGGCGGTTTTCCGCTGCACTGTATCGCCTATCTCGTCGCAATGTCCTGTGTCGTGATAGGTCGCGAAGAAATGCCACGCGCAATGCAAGTTGGCATTTTCCGCATAATGACAGATGTTTCTATGTGTTTGTTTTAGCACTGGGCAGCTCACCGTCTGCAAAATAGTGCACCGTTTTATGTTGAGTCTCGGTATTTAACGCGCTATACCACCTCGGCCTGAAAGGTGTGTAATGTACATTTGCTGAGCCCATTCGGTGTTGGGTGCTGTTGCTAGTAACAGTAACTTTTGGCAGTAGCTGCTTCATCGGCAGCTGGGGCAAAGCCACGAATGGGTGAACAGGCGCCTGTGTGCTCTCCCATTGGTACCCTTGCACGGCACCCTGAGCCACGAAGGAATAGTTTCTGGAAAAGTCCACCATGATAATCACCGGATCTGGTGGAAGCCCGGACTTCAGGCTATTGAGTTAGCTGTTCTGGCCGTGCCCCGTGCAGTGATGCCTTGTCAGATTGACAACGAATCTAGTTACACAAGCAATACATTCGTCAACGCTCTGACGCATGAACAAAATTGTGATTCGGTCCCCTGGTATCGCAGGTAACTGAGGCTCAGGGGAGGGGCGACAGACCGTCTCTCCGACGTGGCTCGGCCGCCGCGACGCGCCGCCCAACCGCTCACGTGCCACCCAACCGCCCACGCGCCGCCCAACCGCCCACGCGCCGCCCAACCGCCCACGCGCCACCTAACCGCCCACGCGCCGCCCAACCGCCCACGCGCCGCCCAACCGCCCACGCGCCGCCCAACCGCCCACGCGCCGCCTAACCGCCCACGCGCCGCCCAACCGCTCACGCGCCGCCCAACCGCTCACGCGCCGCCCAACCGTCCACGCGCTTCGCACACCCGCGGATTGTTTTCTTGCAGTATATGCGGATTTTTTTTTGCACACTTCGAATTGAGATCCCACTCCATTTGTAGATAACATTAGTGTAAAATCGAGCGTAGAATTACAAAATCGATGCTTTAAAAAATCGAGACAGGATGCTTTTCACAAATGGAACTTTTTCAAATAATACTTTGACCAAAAATAGTTCGTGAAAATCGTGAAACATACCCTGGTACATTTATGCTGAAGCATTGCATTTCACCACCCCGCAAGCGTTTCGTAACTGATAAATCTGTCCCAGTTCCAGGGATGCGTCAGCATAAAAAGATCAGATCGTAGCAGGACGTCATACTTATACGTCACCGTACAGGACAAACTGTTGATTAGCGAGACACCAAGCTCGAAGAATCGTGTTCAGAGCCGAAAACAACTCCCTGGCAGCTTGAGCGAAGTCTGATGGGGGCGGGGCGTTATCGACTGGCTGAGCTGGCGTGGAGCGAACGGTCGGCGATGTATGCTAATCTAATGCGGCGCGCCAGCGGTTCAGTCGTCCGCGTCACAATCGTATCAACCGCCGCCGGTCAGGCGGGTAGGCACCTGCGCCCGCAGCACATTCAGAGGCGACACAATTTTCCGCGGCGAGTGTTCCCCCCCCCCCCCCCCCTCGAGCGGCGGCTGCCAACTGGAAGTGCCGTCGTCTGGTGGGGCGACTGAAGCCCTGGCGGCACCGCCGCATCTCGGCGTGTTGTTGTGCTGCTGCCACCTGAATAGTGTACGTTTTTTTTATATAAGGAAACCTGTTGCCGACTAGAGATATCATTGAAATGAGCGACTTGTTTTCAACTGTTGCCTTATACTATGTAAAAGTGCATGGATTGTTGATGTTCGGTTGGCTTTTATTTGTTTTAATTTGCATTGTAGCTAACATTCGATGTTAAGGAACCCCTCGGGATTAATCAATGTTGAAAGACTGGCCTGGAACTAGCTGGCTTTAATGAGAACTGACATGTTGACACGTTGTCTACCGCAATGCCATCTGGAATGATTAGACAGTTAGTCAGTTAGACGCTTTGGGAAAATTAGACTTTAATTCAAATGCCCAAGTTTCTTTATTGCGTTCATCATTTCAGCTGTTCGAATTAATGAGTCTCTATTATTTACGAGCGAGAGCTTAAGGATAATTGTATCCCAATATTCCTCATGAAATTCTGTTAATACTTGCTTCAATAAAGAGGTTTGCGTTAGCATTTCCGCTGGCGAGCACCTCGAGGCAGAGCATTACGCTGTTATGCAACCTTTTAAACTCGAATTTTCCCACTCAGAGCCAAATCCGCTGCTCTCAGTTTGAAACGTACCAACTTCCATTGACAATATTTATACCAAAGTACTTTTAATCTCTGTGTTCAAAGAACGGATCTGGGGCGGCATTTTCCGCTCGAACAGCTGGCAGCACATATCGCGCCACAGACGCCGGACGTCGCCCGTCCCTTGTGTCCAGCCACGGCCGGCTGACCTTTCCCTGCGGCACTGTTTCGTACGAGTAGACCAGCTGTCTTTCTGCTTCGATGATATATACTAAGCTTGACCTCGTCGTTTTGTTTAACACATGTTTCCGAGCTATCTCCCTAATTACTTTTTCACCTGCTTGATATGACGAGCTCATTTGATTACAGTAATGCAAGGTATGATGTGCCTTGCCCGTTGACACCTCGTGATGCTGGCTGTTTGTGTGTCTATGCATGTTATTTTTAGTTTCTACACACACACACACACACACACATGCATAGACAAATTAACTTGATACCACAACAAACCGACTATCAGTACGTTCAGCACATTCAGTGGACCGACCACTCGACTGCCCCGCACCTATATATATATATATATATATATATATATATATATATATATATATATATATATAATATATAGATATATATTATATATATATATAAAATATATATATATATATATATATATATGTATAAATTATATATATAAATATATATATGTGTATATATATATATATATATATATATATACACATATATATATATATATATATATATATGTGTATATATATATATATATATATATATATATATATATATATATATATATATATATATATATATATATATATATATATATATATATATATATATATATATATATATATATATATATATATATATATATATATATATATATATATATATATATATATATATATATATATATATATATATATATATATATATATATATATATACTACCAGGTACTCATATAGATGAGAGATCACTCTAAAGCGAGGTTTTTGCGCGTTTATTCGGCTGACCAGTTACGACATGGTGTAGCCAGCCACCCACCGCCAAGTGGTGGATAAAGTCACCCCTCTTAAACCATATGGGTAACCAACCGAACATAACATTTTAACGCCATTGGAGAGACCTTAGAGATATGCTAATACCTTGAAGTATTTATTGCGAACTATTACGTTATATTGAGTTACGGTGACGTAGCTCAATGTGACGTAGCTCTATGTCACGTTACAATCACATAACACATTGCGCCAAACGCTGAAAGCTCTACCCAAACTTTGGATGATTAGTTTGCTCACATGATGGTTTGACACAGGCATTAAGCACTTTTCAGACTCAGCGATGTATTCCTTTCATGCCCAGGTGTCAAATGTTAAGCAATAGGTCAGGTGGATGAAAATGAATTATGAGATCAAACTTGCTCTTTTGTGTAGCTTGTAGCGTAGAATCGGGCAATGTGGACGAAGGCGATATTACATCAAGTGTCTTATGTGTAGTGACAATGCGATCAGGCACCGTTTAAAGGCATAGCCTTCACGAAGAGACATTTATTGTGCTGAAGTGAATATCGTTGCTTGACCTGACCTTGTAGCCAGTCGTGTAGCTACATTTACATGGCATGATCTAGGCATCTGTTGAAATGTGTTCCAGCAGCAAAGTCGACTTTATTTACGTCGTCTTAATTTTTCGGCTTGACCAAACAAAACCCGAGAAGCCTTTTGCCACAAGATATCAAATTAATCGCTCTTTTGGTGTCAGGTCTTGTGTGGTTACGGTAGGTGGTTCACAAGTTATCGACAAAAGCCCCGGAGAGTAACAATCAACGATCATGCAAGCAACCATGTGGTGTGTCTAGATAATTTCTTCAGGCAGGAATTTCTTTCGTTCTGTTGTATACCTGTAGTCAATTATTACTTAGTCCCAGCGGTGTAATCAGGGGGTGTTCAATGTGGGTAGCTGGGTTCTCTTTAACTGTGAAATGAGGGTATAATTGTGTTCAATCTGAAAATGGTCACAGATATCCTTGGAAGTGTTTTCTCGAATAATGCGCAGGCAGAAACCAATGCATTCTCAATTTTGAAACATCAAGCCCAATATTTTCCAACATATTGAAGCAGAACACTACTATTTAAAGAAAAGGCAGATACCTCCTCCTGATTTGGTGGTGAGCATCTGCCCAACACATACACCTCGAAGTTAAATTTCGAAAAGATTACGTCATTCTTTTGGACCAATTAATTGGTTCTCTGTGGAACAAGGTCTGCAGCATTGTTTGCAATCATTAGCTTTTCATGGAATGTCTCGTGTATTTCTTTTCTCTGTTCCGCGCTGTTATTTAGCTGAATTTATGTGCCAGACTTTCTCGTGTATTTCTAAGCTGCGCTTTTCCCCGATGCTCCAAATTTACCTTCCATCTGCATCCTGAAATTAAAAAAAACTGTCTAGAAGATTTGGAGCAGAAGAACAACTTCCTGAACTAACTATTTAACTACCTAACTAACTAGCTAGCGAACTAACTAACCACTAGCTAACTAAATAAATAACTTACTGACTTACTAAACTAAGTAGTCCAAGAAAAAGTGTGCGGTCAATGACCGGACAGTCGACAAGTCATCAAGCCAATAACCACCATCAAGAAAAAGAGTAGCTAGATAATCTAAAGTCAATGTTCCCTTATTATAGTTGCAATATAATGCACACTCCTTTGAATATATATTATTAAGTACGTAACTTCCATACAAGAACAAAAACATAACCATGACGCCCCAGAAACGTCACTAGTCTTCTGAAGCATAATGTGTTCAATTACAAAGTGTCAATAACGAATCAACGGCAACTTACGGATAAAGCAACGCGTGTCGTGACACTGACAGAAGTGACCCACATGATACAATTCCAAACCCGCTTCTAAAGCCCCGGCTCCCACCTGAAGCTGGCATGCAGTCGGCGCCGCTCAAACGCAGCACCTGCACCAGCAGGCTCACAGCATTGCCCACACACGCTGCTGTGGTTAGCCGCACTCGATTGGCGCGGGCACCGTGTCGAATCACGCGCTCCGGGTGTGCCGCACTCGTCAGCCGAGGTTGAACACGGCGGCAATCGAGACGGATCGATGGTAATCAGCCGTGTGCTCGGCTGCGGTCCTCCTGCCTGGCCCGCTGGCGATTGGATGGCTTACTTCGCAAACCACTTGCACCCAGCGGGAAGCCCACTATTACCGGCGTTGGCGTATGACTCCAAGGCATGGCTGTAGAAGAGCGCCAGTCTCCCGTTGATGGCAGGGAGACATTCCGAGCTGTTCAAAGCAAGCGGCTTTTATTGGAATGGACAACTGGCTTCGCACGGGATCGGAGAAGTCTCGCAGAATCAATGAAGGCAAAAGGACTCGAAAGGTTGGACGTGGTGGTGGATCAAAATGTTTATGCTAGGCTATCATGAACTTGACATTAATTCACCTGTCGTGAAGTCTTCAGTTCATGTGAAGTATGTTGTTCAAAGGAATATAATAGACTATGAAACTTCGTGCGCTCGGGAACTCGGATAAAATTACATAATTTCAACTGAGTTGAACAATCCAACAGCCATTGTGTCTAGCACCATCGGGTAACACAACGTTCGATGTGTCGTTGGTAAGTTTTCGCGTCTGGTGAAAGGAGTAGTGTGCGATGTATAGTACACAATAAATGTCGAAGCTGTGGTGTGCATCGAATAGCAAATAGATCGCGCCATACGTATGGGCTCCACCACTGGGGGGGACGCGGGAATGATACCACTGATCTTCCTTAGTTTGACATTTTGCCCATCAGCGCTAGATGGCAAAAAAAACATCCACATGCCGTGATGGCCCAGGAGCTTCCTTCCGGTGGTAATTCTCCTGACCGTGCATTATAGAAGATTTCCTTGCAATACAAAATGTCAAGTTAATTACATTCATTTATGCTCCTGGTCAATTACGTCCTAAATCGGCATGTTAATTAGCTTCCTTCCGACCGAGTGAAACTACTTTTCAGATGTTATCGGGCAGGCTAGCGTCTAGGAAATGACAGACTGAACCGAAAGAGGTCCAACACTAAGGCTTAATTCGCTTTCTTTGTTGTCCTGAGCTTATGCAATTTGCTAAGTGAAGCAGCCATCCAGATGTCGATATCCACGCATCTCACATCACGAATATAACCCTTCCAGTGGGGGTGACTGCATACCTCTTGCAGTGCGAGGCGGAGGGTCCAAGTGCCCCCCACCCCCCACACACTAACTTTTTCTTTCAGTGCGATAGAGGTATGCGATCAACGGCATGGTGTGCCTACCTCCTTGAACATTTTGAATTACTTGAAACATTTATCTGTATTTGTCTTGGCTAGCCTTTCAGACCGGGCAAAACTAGTGCAGTCGGTCATCCACAATCGGCGTAATTTTCAGAACCTTGCTCCTAAAGCAAACGCGATTTCGTGCTTCAATACTGTTGAT
Source organism: Ashinkailepas kermadecensis (assembly GCA_034440615.1). Classification (NCBI taxonomy): domain Eukaryota; kingdom Metazoa; phylum Arthropoda; class Thecostraca; family Neolepadidae; genus Ashinkailepas; species Ashinkailepas kermadecensis. The sequence goes on along the minus strand of JAOTOM010004922.1, from coordinate 85,966 downwards.
ATGCAAGAAGATGATTTAGTCTAGCACAGGTAATCCGTGCAAAGGTTAAAGTCAAATACTTGGAAATATGTGATGCGCTGTTGAAGATGACAATTTTCGAAACAGGTGGCAAACAGGAAAAAGAAACGGATGCCACCAAGCTAAAGCCATATGCTAACCGTCCGTCTTGATAATATTGGAGAAAAAAGAATAAAACAAACATCCTTCCCCGAATGGAGGAAAATGCCACATATTCTAAACGAATCTCTGGATACCAATCGCATCAGAAATGAACTCGGCGTGATAAATTTATCTAGTGTTGCTATTTGTACTTATTTGCACTTGTATTTGTCTTTGTACTGCGACAGTCTCTGTATTAGTCGGTAATACTCCTGAAAATCATGTTCGTTCGCGAGGTTTCAAGTCATCTCTCAGTGACCAGACCTGATATCGACTTAAAGCCTCGCACACTTTTAAGGAACATAATTTTCCACTACCTAAATTCCGGGTTTTACAACATATTGATTAGTACCTAAAATATACGCAGATAAACATTTCTGTACTTTAATCCTTGGTTTCACCTACCCGACCTACGATACCTAATGTGAGGACAGATATCTAAGTTTTCATTTTCCTTTCATCATTTGTCTGTGCACTCATACTTCTCTCAAACGCCAACCTTGCCTTGTGTGGTTCGTTGCGAAGCATGCTTCAATGCACATCCAGAGTCTGCATTGAGACGAGATGGTGGCCTGACATCGACCCGCCTCAGCTGAACTATTCTGAGAGCCCAGAGCACAATGTTCACACAACGTACACAAATGATGAGACTGACGGTATGCGAAATCTGAAAGCGATGGCATGAACGGTCCAGATGCTGCCTCAGAAAATACCATGGTGGGTAAAAATGGCTCCCACCGCTTAATGCGAGGCTTAAAATCCCAGACGAGTGAAGCCGATGAACACAATCTGTGACGATGATCATGGCAAAATTGAGCTAGAGCTTGAACCGATCAATGCACTGAAGAAGGTAATGGAAATTATTTTCATGGAATTTTAAGGAACTGACATAGTTTCATTTTCAAGGACTTGGCTCTTAAAAGATCCTAGAAAATGTGCACCGCTCTTCAGTGTATATTTTCTTGTTTTCCCTGGACGAACGGTCGTAACATCCTTGTCTCGTTTTACAGCTGCTCGCTACTTTTCTTGTGCTCGTGCTAAAAGCATTCCAAATCAAATTTGCTGTCGTATTGCAACGTCTAGCTGCTCTGTCAGATCTTATTTTCTTCTTTTTTTCTTTTCGTTCCTTTTGGCTGAGACACGCCCTCCCCATGCATAAATTGGAGCTGGGAACAACCTGACCACTATTTTTCAGAGCAGGTTTGTTTGCATTTAATTACTTCACGGCATTGAGCGAGACCATTCCTGATTAGGCTGCGGACTGCATTCAAATTTCGACTCGTCTCGACGTCCCCAACTCAATGGCGCTTATTGTGGATGAAGTTAAGGAGAGAGAGAGAGAGAGAGAGAGAGAGAGAGAGAGAGAGAGAGAGAGAGAGAGAGAGAGAGAGAGAGAGAGAGAGAGAGAGAGAGAGAGAGAGAGAGAGAGAGAGAGAGAGAGAGAAGAGAGCGAGAGAGCGAGAGAGCGAGAGAGCGAGAGAGCGAGAGAGCGAGAGAGCGAGAGAGCGAGAGAGCGAGAGAGCGAGAGAGCGAGAGAGCGAGAGAGCGAGAGAGCGAGAGAGCGAGAGAGCGAGAGAGCGAGAGAGCAGGAGAGCGAGAGAGCGAGAGAGCGAGATTGCGAGAGAGCTGGGGAGCGGGAGAACAGAATCTCCTGGGTATCATTGTGCATAGCTGTCAAATCACCTTCTTTGTATCATTCAAAGTATTCCGTTTTGATCCTCCAAAATATCCCGTTTTTATCCTGCAAAATATTCCGTTTTTATCCTCCAACGCATGCAGCTCCGCTGGTGCGACAAAAATGTAGTGCAGAATCGAGCAACCGATCTTCCGTAGTGGTGCGGACAGTCTCACACGGCCAACGATGATGCGCCGTCATTGAAGCCTTGTTAGGACAGCCTAACGGGGGCTAAACTTAGCTCTGCAGCTGCTAAACTCCAGACGGCGCTGCAGCATAGACAGCAGAGGCGATGTTTCGCTTGGTGCATTAGGCTACTAAAATGCAGTTAAGTTGTGTAATTGCTCAGAGAACGGCAGTTTGCCGTGACAAATAGGCCAGTAGGAAATTCATGCCGACATCGAGATGATGCCAGATGATTTGTGGTAGTTGGGTTGAGCTGCTCAGTGAAATCGATGCATTGCAGACGCTACAAAATACGCAGGATGGTATCGGTTTTGTGTTTGTCATTCGGGTTATTTGCTAACGGGATGCACTACATATTTATTGCTGTTTGCGAAAATGAAGTCTATAGGAGGCTTGTGCACGGGAGAGGACTTCACTTCACAACTCACCTTATTCACTTTTTGTCTCACCTCGAACCCCTGAAGTTTTTTTGTTGTAATTTGCCCATGTGGTCATAGGCGTTCATGCCCTATGGAATGACGTTCCCATAGGAGCATCGGACCACGAGGTTGCATGCCCTGACTTCGCAGGGGCTATGACCTCCCAAAGAGATCATTCAAGGACATTGCATTGGACAGATGGCTTTAAAAGCCCTTTAATTTTTTTTTCGGAGGTTTCTATGCCCAGCACGGTCATAATTTTCGTACACTAATGTCGACTTCAGTTATATCAGAATCTTGACCTTTCCTGGGATGAGCTGGAGCTCTTGTTAATTGCGCCATATTAGCATACATATATACATCAACATAACAAAGTCCAGAAAAGTGCATGCACATGCACATGAATGTGCATACATGTACATGCACTTGTCTAGAACATGTATATGGATATGCATTTCCCGCCCCTACAGCTCAGTTCCTCGGAGCATGGACCTGCATTGGTCTTCCCTGTCTTGGCGAGACAGGGTTCGGGTCGCTTCACGCGCTCGCATTTAGTCCCAGGCCGGGAAGCTCAGTGGGAAACTGGCTCGATACGTCCGGGGACTGTAAGCTACTCGGACCGTCGTGTTGGCGCATTGTCGGTCCAAATCAACTGACAGTCTCGTTAAGCTCTCGGCCAAAATCCTGCCGTTGAACTGGGATTCACTGATTGGGTGGAGGGCCAGGGTTCACGTAACAGGCTCTTGCTTAGCAATGGGGCCGGTCCACAAAACCATTCCAGCTACCTTTCGGGCTAGCTTTTATAGAATAAATTACAGGCATATATATATATATATATATATATATATATATATATATATATATATATATATATATATATATATATATATATTCCTTGTTTCGACCACTATTCCTGCGAAAAATTGGTAAGGATTACACAACATTTAGATGTCGCTAAGGATTGATCTGTTTATCCCTACTAGTATATGGGGGTCACATTCATTTACTTCACCTAACTTAACAAGAGAAGGCATGTTCGGGGGCAAAAAGGATACAGACTGAGTTATTTCTCGAAGCCACGCGCTCGGATGTACCGAAATTTATCGGCTAGAAGGTAAATGTTATTCCCCAAAAATAATTAAATCACACCTATCACAGGTGGAACTGTGCTTTAAGCATCAATGTAGCCTGTAATCCAGAATCACATGTGTAAAATGTGATGCTGTTTTGCACCCTAATCTGCAGTTCAATTGGCATTAGTTTCCTCTCGAGACGAACGTAAGGTCGAATGAACCTACCGTCGAAGGTTAGATAGGTATGGATGAACTAAAGTTTTCCCCACGTTTGCTAGGGAAAGTCTCCCCTATTGCTCTGACGTTTCGCGATGCTCATGGGCCAGCAGAAGCGGGAACTGTTTCCGATCCTCGTCATTCGTGGTTGTGGCATTGAATATTTTTACGAACCCACTAGACCTATTTGCACAGTCATTAGCGACTCTGAGGGATTTGGCCAAAGCTTTCAGCTCGAGATGTGACGAGTCGCTTTCCCATTCAGCCGGCTCCTATTGAGGGAATGATGCATCCGGTCCCAGGGCCACAGCACCGAAGAGCTGCATGGGCCCCTGGGTGACGGACGTCTCGAGACTGTCGGTAGCATGGACCCCTGGGTGACGGACGTCTCGAGACTGTCGGTAGCATGGACCGCTGGGTGACGGACGTCTCGTGACTGTCGGTAGCATGGGCCCCTGGGTGACGGACGTCTCGAGACTGTCGGTAGCATGGGCCCCTGGGTGGCGGACGTCTCGAGACTGTCGGTAGCATGGACCCCTGGGTGACGGACGTCTCGAGACTGTCGGTAGCATGGGCCCCTGGGTGACGGACGTCTCGAGACTGTCGGTAGCATGGGCCGCTGGGTGACGGACGTCTCGAGACTGTCGGTAGCATGGGCCGCTGGGTGACGGACGTCTCGAGACTGTCGGTAGCATGGGTCCCTGGGTGACGGATGTCTCGAGACTGTCGGTAGCATGGGCCCCTGGGTGACGGACATCTCGAGACTGTCGATAGCATGGACCGAACGAACGTCTCGAGACTGCCGGAAGCATGGACCTTAACCACTATGTGCTCCGCAGGTTGGCGTTTGGGCAGTGTAATGAAATACCTGAGAATGCTTTCATTCAGACATGAAGTATGGCTCCTCGGAATACCTACCTCGGAGCTCCGAGATAGATATTCCGAGCAGACATATTTCGCCGCTGCACTGCGTGATTTTGGAGCCATGTAGCATAAAACTGATCAATGGACATCTGAGACAAAGTGAAATAGTGTCAACGAGAACACGAAAGGAACGTGTGACAGACAAGAAAGGAAAGATCAAGGGCAAAGTAGTACTATATTCTGAACAAGGTACGCTACACTTTTTCTGTGAGCAGCCCTCGCTTGTGCCTTGATGTCTGCCACGAAGGGCTTTGGTGCGACCCTCCCTTAGTTTCCAGAGGTTCTGATTTTCCATCTTATTGAACCTAAATTGTTTAGAAATCATGGGGCTTTGCTCGTGGTTAAATCCTTGAGGTCCAAGAGCCATGGCTCGCTATGAGTCTGAAATCCGGGCTGACATGGCATCATTTGACCTCACTTGTGACATCATTGTTTGACCGAACAAGGTCAGCGCTAGTATTGCTGTATTTTGAAGGGACCGGGCTGCGTGCTGGTTTTGTCTTGAAGCTCTATTTCATCAAATTTCGAAACAACGGATGGACTTGAACCAACGCCATTCCCCTGCCTAGTTCAACATGGTAAAATAGAGAAACCGGCGAGACCAACCCATAATTACTAGCGCCTTCTAAATGTTCATCTAGAAATCTAAATTTGATAGACAGATTACCACCTTCCTGGTGCAAAACAATTGGGGAGTTGTGGAGTAAGAATGCAACTAATCATAGCTTCTCTATATATGTGTGAATAACCCTACTATATATATATATATATATATATATATATATATATATATATATATATATATATATATATATATATATATATATATATATATATATTAGTTCCAAAGGATAACACGTAATCCTATAGATGAGCTCAAGAAGAAAGCTAACAGGCGATTATGCCCATGGGTATTTGTATGGGAATACAAAGATCCACAAAACCGGCTATCCCCTACGACCGATAATCTCGCAGATCCCACTCCTCACTTATCACTTGGCGAAGTACTTAAACCAGGTACTCGCACCGTTTGTGCCCCACACGTTCTCTTTACGATCTCCCGCCGAATTCATTGACCGGATCAAAAGCAAGGACAAACGCGGTCAACTGGCTTCCCTGAACGTTTGCAGTCTTTTTACTAACGTGCCAACAGAACGGACAATCAAGATAATGACAGATTTTGCATACCGAAACTCAGCACTTGCACCACCCGCCATACCGGAGCCCATTACGTGCAGCATGCTACGCCAATGCACTATGAAAGCACCCTTCAGATGTCCGAGTGGTGCGCTTTGCTATCAGATAGATGGCATTGCCATGGGATCACCGTTAGGCGTGCTCTTTGCTCAGGCTCTCCATGACCCATGTTGAGTAGGTAGTGCTGCAGGCGCCTGGCGGAGAGAGCCCCGCACTCTACGGTCGATATGTTGACGATATTTTGCTAGATGTGCGGGACACACAGCACTTGTCAGAGGTCAAGTCAAGGCTAGAAGAAGTTTCGGGTCTAGACTTCACTATGGAGTTGAGAATTGAAGACAAGATAAGTTTTTTGGATGTGTCCATCGACGGTAGTAGTGGATTATTTGCAACTAGTGTCCATTGTAAGCCCACAGACGTCGGACGTTGCCTTAACGGTAAAAGCCACTGCCCTGATGGATATAAAGACAGCATCATCAGCGCGTATGTGAACAGGGCGATTAGACACTGTAGTACCTGGCAACTAGCGCACACAGAACTACGCAGAGTAAAACAAATGCTCGTCAACAACAACTATTCGGTGTCTGATATGCTTGTCGATGTTACCATCGACAAGCATATCAGAGACGCCGTCACTAAGCACGCCACAGCACAGTCACGTCCCCCAACACAGGGCACCATATACAAGCTGTTGTACAAAAATAGTATGTCCCCTGCTTACCGAACCGACGATAAGGTGCTTCGAAACATTGTGAAGAGTCACTGTAAGCCTATTGTCCCCGAGGATGAACTAAAACTAGTCATTTTCTATAACAACCCCACCACTCGATCCCTCGTTATGCAAAATAACCCATCTGGTGACAAATCACCGCTGAAACAGTCCAATGTAATCTATTAATACAAATGCACTATTGGAGATTGTGCGCTCCGTTCAGATAGCAATTACATTGGAATGACAACTTCACTCAACAAGCGTATCACCATGCACTTGCAGAGCGGCGGCCCACAAACGCATACGAACATACACCACGACACACGCCTCACGAGACAACAAATGGTTGACAATACCACTATCATAGCCAGATCACACGAGCCAGATCACACGAGCCAAGACGCCTTCACATACTAGAGGTCATATACATACGCGAAAGAGACCCGGCTATAAACCGGCAAGTTAATGCGCGAGGTACTCTGTCGCTGTATGACGGATCACCCCTGGGGCCAAGGTGATCGATTGCGACCCTAAAGCCAAAATAGGGAGTGTTCTTGGCGTGGCCTTGTGAATAGCAACCAACATTGTGGTTATTTGTTCTGCTGTGTGATGTCACCCAAATATGTTTCGCACGCGCATTTTTTCAGTGTGTTGGAAAATGAACCGACCGATATGTACTGCATGGTGCTGCATGGTAACCTAATTATTGCGAGTGAACGCTTACGCATACTAGACGATATTCGCATTCGATTTCTATATACGCGACTTCGACTCTTGTACCTTCACTATGATTGGTGTAACTTAAACGTATTACCTGTGTGATTTCGTTAACAATCTGCGCTTGTTCCTGATTATGTCATGTGAAATGACGAAACGTCGACATGAAGGACATAAACAATGCGTTCTTTAAGCCAGATATCCTTACTGATTATGAGCTTCGGCACCATTTTGAGTCCGCACGAATGCCAACACAAAACCATTATAAGAAGAATCGAAGCCACATCAAAGAAACTAATCAACAGCAAAGCCGCAGTGACCTTTAACCAGCAATGCATATATATATATATATATATATATATATATATATATATATATATATATATATATATGTATATATATATATATCTCGCGTCACAGAAAACCCTGACGTTTGTCCGACCGTACGATGATCCTGCCTGGTTGATGCCTCTAATGCCTTCCCCGTTAAGTACATTCATAACCAAATTCCTGATTTTTCGGATATCTATAGAATTCCATGCATTGAAAAAAGTACGCTCCATAACGAAGTCTCCCTGGCGATGATTTCCAGGTTAAACTCATTTACACTTAGATACAAATGGAGTTTGCTTACACACAGCACATGGCAATGACCACTTCTTGGCGACATGCCCAGCCATGCTGTCATTCTCATATGGGCGATATTTGGTCCACCAACAAGTCCCCCCACTTCTAACTGGCAATCATCCAGCTTGACTGTCCGATGTTTAGCATTGTTCAAGCGTAATTCCACCTGCTGTATTCGCCTCAACAACCGTTTTCAGAACATTGTACCGCCCTGTACGTCGTTTGATCTCCCTGGTACACGGCACCACTTTATGTAATTCAGCTTTATATTCTGCTCAGCTTGGCGGCAGATTAGTATGTCTCATGAGGTCGCTTGCAGCCGAGCATGTCGTATGCAGCTCACCGCCCTGCTGATCTGTTCCGACACTGAACACCACTTACACCCGGTGATGGAGTGGTTGATGCCGAGAAGTTCTGCCGACACCCAAGGGCGACATAACGACGGAGCTCCGAAGGGCAACATTGGTGCCATCAGCTTGGCTGAAGTTACTAGGTATGCAGGGGCGTCGCCACGAATTTTGAATAGGAGAACGGATTCCGGTTCGCAAGCGTGGATTAAGCACTCACAAATGACACGCACGTACGCGGGATGTTTGTGCGGGGTCTAATGCTGTTTTAAAAGGCCAAACGGAGCTGTATGTCGATTTATTCAGCACATGTATGACAATATATCTGGAAATCCAGAAAGAAATCATCTCGAAGTGAGAATGGAATTGGAAGTACCTCGCTCAACAGCCTGGGACCTGCTCATTTTGTGGTCCTAAATTCCGTTAGACAATACAGTGCATTGTCTCTTGCCACACCCTCCTGTTTGTGGACGGAAAACGAAGAACGAGAATCATTTCACGTTCAAATATCAGCCGTGATTGTGCAACACCAAAAAAATATCCCCACCTGTACGCCCTAACACATGGCGCATTGCGCTAATGTGCGCTTTTTCCATGTGAAGAGGCAGGAGGGGCACATTGCGTTAGTTCGATGGTATTATATTTCCCTTTCTTGTACATAGGGTATAGGTGGCGAATGCAAGGACGGAAAGTCAAGTAAAAAAGCCCGGTCAGAACCGGCGGGCTTCTTGTTCTGATGTATTTGAACCTATGCTAATTGTTTTGTACCCATCATGTTGTTGCTATCAATGCCTACCAATACAATAAGGAAATCTTGATAAGAGGTGTATTTTCAATCCATGTTCTGGGAATGAACACCAAATCACCTTTCCAAGATGATGTGAACTGCCTATTTGATCCTAATGAAACATAAAGAAAGAAATGATACTACATTTCATGCCAAAAAAAACATGTACTAAAAACGGGTCTTTTGATCAGCCTTCAATTCATTTGGACGGGGTCCCAACTGGGCTTGGTCACGTCAGACTGGCCGGTCCAGGGCTTAGGCCCCAACATTCTTCATATTTGCCACCTCTGGTATAGAAATTATGGTATCATCCTTAAAACGTTTTCGGAGCGCACCATGCTGTACAGAAATATTACACAGCTTAATGAGAGTCGCAACCAGCTCTTCGCGGCACCACTTGACGACACGGCCACTGTCATTGTCAGGCCCGCACACCTTATTCGGCTGCACCGTCTTCAACGTCTTATTCGGCTGGACGCTTCAGCTTCTTCAGCGGCCTCTCGACAACATCAGCGGAGAGCACAAGGTCAGATAAAGCATCAGCTGAGTGCTGCGGCGCAGCAGGAAACCGACCGCTAACGGTGGATCGGACAATTCCGCGGCGATTGCGTCGTTAAAAACAGCGGCTCGCCGGCGCCGTCGGAGGTAGAGAGTCACCACTTGCGTCACGCCGACTCGGTGGTGTGGATGATTTTGTGTGACACATCTTCAACGCGACCAGAATCGTGTTGGATTGGTTTTAAAATCATCGGCTAGTCCATGAAGATGTTCGGCATGCTTCGAGCGCGCCACTGTTTTCCGTTCCGCCTCTCCAATTGCTGAACTCTCTTCTGGCCCCCAGGGAACGGTCGAGTCACTGTCGACGGAAGGCAGTTGCTCGCATCCTCAGTGCCGCACGCACAGACCCGACCAACCATGGCGGCAGCTTGCGCCGGAGCACTCAAGTGATGGTATATATATATTTATATAGGTATATATATTTATATATATATATATATATATATATATATATATATATATATATATATATATATATCACAAGCTGTCCTATTCACTTTGCCCGCACAGCGCTGACCGAGCTCATCAGCGTATCTCACAAGATAAGCTTATCTCACACCATTGTTCTGAATTTCCAGGACCCTCGGCATCATTATTCTCCCGGTTGCCTGGCCGCCAGTTGGCAGCTGATTATGTAGGGGCGTCCGGGCCACGTCGGGCTGGGCGGTGTCGGAGCGGGCTCTGGGGGCATTGGGCGCACAGCCGGCTGGGTGGGTCGCTGTGCGGGCGACTGCGGCCGGCCGCCGCCGGCGGGCCGGCTGGATGGTTGGTGATGTGCTTCCCCCTCTCTCACCGCTTCTTCAACCGCTCCGACGTCCTTCCAACCTGGCTGCGGCCCGTCGCCACCACTACACGAATTTCTTTTAGCGAGGCCACGCTCCTATCCACACCACATACGCCCGTGAGTGCGCCCGGCTGGTCATGTAGCGAGGAGGGGTTATGGGCTTCGGTTGTGATGTGACTGATGGATGGCTATGATAGAGGTACACGACATGGGTACTGTCACCGCCGCTGGCACTCGTCCATTTACAGGACCCACCCGTGTACCACCAGACGACAACACATCCACCATCCACTCACCCCCCCCCCCCCACACACACACAACATCGACGTTCTCGGGGCAGCCAGATGCAAGAGTGGCCCGGGTAATATCCAGTAAAATTTTGGCAGTGATGTTTCTGACAGCTGAATACTTGCGTTGAAATCGAACCAATTCCACTGGTCCTTAAAACTACCCCTTTAAACATGTATGCAACAGTCACTCGCTCCTTTCATTCCCCAAGATCATTCGGTCCCTAATAATACGAAAACGAGTTCGCCCACAATTTCCCCTCCAGTGTTACGTAAGCATTTAGCGAGTCGTACTCCCTTTCACTGGGGACTTGGTTAGTCCCGAATGCATATTAATTACCCGCTCCGAGGCCTACTTGTAAACGGCTGACGCGACTTCCCTCCATCCGATAGCTCAGCCATCTTGCACGGATTTCCCTGAGTGTGTCGGTCCGGCGTCCACCGCCGCGCGTCTGATTTCCCTGCGTCTCTCTGTCCGTTCTGCCCTGTTCTCCCGTTCTCCGTGGCGCGCCCATGAGGTTTCCTCTCCCTTCATCGCCTCCGGTTTTGGGTACTTTCTCTCTCTCTCTCTCTTCCATTTTTTTCGCGAATGTTCCAGAAGGTTCTGGAGGTCCGGCTGCTGCTCCCGCTTCCGCCGCGGGCCGGTCACTCTCTACCCTTCCCACGTGTCAGGCAGATGCTCGTGACGTGCCTGGCCGCCTCTCGGTTGGCCTTCAAAGCTGCCTGCAGGCCTGCCTGTGTTGTTGTGTTGTTTTCGGCTGACACGCTGTGCTGGGGGAGGGCGCCAGGCCATGCGGCGGCGCGAAAGCTGGTTTCTGGCCGTCCGAACCTCTTGGACGAAAATGTAAAACGCCTTACATTTCATCAGCTGATTCTTCGCCACGTCACATGGCTGCTCACAACATCGAGACTGAGATAGGCTCATCTTTTGTCGGCACAACGCTCCTTCCCTTGATATTGTTCCATTTAATGCAAATACATAACGAACAACATACCTACGGCGCCAATCGGCGCATGGTAACCTGTGCCTTTTTAAATCCCAGTATGAATTAAGCAAACAGGGAGTCAAACAACTGTCTCTTGCCATCTCTTCATATTCAAACATTCTATTCCTCCTTTTCCCGAAATAATTGCTATTCACGTTACCTATGCGATTTTGAAATAACTGGTCCGGTTCTGATCAACATATAACATCGAAATATTAATAATTATATCAATTTAGTACTAGTTGTTCAAGACGAAATAGGACAGGTCAGGGCGTCATCAAGTTCTGAGAGGACGGGGGACTGATGGTTGCGAGTGTAAGTAAAAGCAATGACCGCTGTGCTATAAACACGCAAGCACCTCTGTTGAAGCATAATCTAAGCTCAGGTTTGGACCTCACACCTATCATGTGAGCCCCATAATTGGAGACACTATCTCTGTTGCTGATACCCAAACAGTGCTTAATAGGTGACACTCCAAACGCATCCTCCACCCTAACGGTGGACTCCCACACGCAAATCTTGTCTACCGGAGATGGAGGAGTGCACTTAGATGACTCGCTGTAGCCTCTTCAAAATCTAGCATTGGTACAGTCGGATGTCTGATGGAACTTCCTGCAGCCAAACGTCCTTCTTCCAGGAGGCAGGAGGTCCACCTTCTGTCTCCATTGGGGATGAATATCCCCCTCAGCTCCCTGACTGTGCCTCTTGCTCTCGGTGAGAAACACGGGGAACATCATCGACACCACTTTCGTGTGGTGTCGCGGCTTTCGCTGTTATCGGCAAGCATTTTGTAGCCGAAGCTGCCACTATCATGACATTTTGCCAGGTTCATAAGTCTTAAGCATGGCATAGATAGCGCACTAGCGCGCGGGTGGTGGTCTTACGACATTTCATTCTATTCTTGACCCAAACATCGGACGATAACTACCGAGCGCCGACGTTGTAGCGGCGTTGTTACATCGAAGGACGTAGTTAGATCAGCGGCGAAGTGCTCACAAACTTCCCAACGTTATTTGTGGGATTACCGACTCGATAGGCCTTGGGATTACCAAGCAAGATGGGTGGATGCAATTTGCGCAGAACGGTAGATACGGAGTTTAGCTACACTCACATTGGTCATTTACCAACATTATGTTCTTACCTATGCCTATGGCTGATGATCCGTGACGTGAAAGGAGGGCACTTCGCACCAAAAGAGTAATTGAACGATGCGGTCAATTTTGTTTTCTTGAAATCGCATTTGTGTATACTGTAAGAGAGTTAGTTTTTGAGCGTCTTGATCCCATATAATTCAGCAATACCCCTTCGTTCATGGCGCGACAAGTACCCGGCTCCGAGACTGGCGTCGGCCTGTCTGCTGTCTACGTCAGCAGCCACCGCCCGAACGGAGACGTACATTGGACCTTGTACCTTCCCCTCCCTCCTTCCGGCCGACACCCCGCCAGCCAGGCGCTAGAGACGTGACCTTTATTCGACCGGCGCGTACCGCCGCCGTCGTTAATGCTAGATGTAACTGTGTTCACATAAAGTTATACGTTTGGCTGTCCCGTAACCGTAATTGATATAATCCCGTAAGCCTTGCGATTGTAAAAGTGTACCGTAAACGTAACACATCGTCACCGCCACTAGAAACAGACTATTTCCCCTTCTAGAAGGCCGTCGACATGGATATGACGTCAAGGAGGCTTCTGCGCCCTCGACCAATCCGCGACCGGGGGTCTCCCGAAGTCACTAGCGGCCGTGCGGGCCCCAGCCAGTCCGGCTTGAATACTCTGAGCGAGCGGACCGCTGCTACGCGTGCGCGCTTCCCAACTAAATTCGGCTTCTAAATTCATAGGAAAGGCAGTATCACGGCTTACCTTCCGAGGAGAACGTACTGTACGGTGTCTGTAGTTCTCGTGTGATCGTGGAGTGCTGCAGTGCAATACAGGGCAGCAAAAGGTACTGGTACTTTCGTGACTGGAGTTATCGCGAACGAAGAGGTTGCTAGACTTTCGCGTGCCAATAAGGACTTTCCTACAATACCATATATGGAATGAGTACACAAGCATGCAGCAAAAACAAACACTGGAGCAGACATTTTCAAGAAAAGTTTAAAATGGGTCACCCTGATGCACAACTCCCAAAAGCTCCACTCCACAAACTAAACACTGACATTTGCTGATCCAACTTTATGCCTCCCTTCCCACTGGAAAATGATTCAAATGAACTCACTGAAACCAAAATATGTATTCAACACATGGGAAGTAAAGCATCCTTACATACGTAGTGACTCGGATATACATCCATTCTTAGGTACTATGGGCCCACTCAATATTTTGCTATGAGTGTTCCCCAAGCTACCACATTAGTCCGTTTTCGTTTCTTTTTGTAATCAGCGAGTTCGTCTGCCAACGTTTTTCCAAACAAATCATCGAATGACCATGTCAATGCCGAGGTCACACGCTCCTTCATCCACGGGAATTCAAGACTATCTTACTGCAAATTGAAATGAAAGTCTAAATTTACGGTTATACAAAGGACCTTGTGGAAGTACCCCGTGCGGCGAACCTATGATCTGAGCAGTGCTATGGGGCTATATGTGGAAACAATGGATCACGTTTCCAAATAGCTTACAACAATACCTGTACGTGGTTTGGAGGAACGACCTCAGAATACCGAAACGTCATAATGTCCAATAGCCATGCAGACTGAGGTGCGACAGAACGTTCAAGGCCCAGAATACGTAACGAGACAGAATGTTTAAAATCTACGTAGGGTCCCATGTCAATTCTAGATCCGACTTGCACTGGAACCTTCTGACGCTTGTACATTTTATATATACAAATGACGCTGTAACATATATATATATATATATATATATATATATATATATATATATATATATATATATATATGGCTCATTTCTTCAGGAATGTATCTCACGGGTAAGCATTGGCATGCCAAATATGAATTTCTGAGATTCTCAATAGGTAAAAATAGCACATATTTTTGTACGTACATGTTTGTGCTCTGAATGCTGGTACTTTGTATTTTTAGCAATGGGGATGTTGAATGTCATTGTCGATAAGTCGATAAAATCCTTTGATGTGGGAAGGAAGCGAATTTTGGACATTCTGACACGTGGGCATTGCGACGCTTGGTCACTCTGTTGCGTTGTGCTATTACACCACAATATCCAACAGCCAAGGATGCTGTTGTGCAACAGTGTCCAAGGGTCAGAATATATCAGTGCAAAGCGGCTCCAGAATAGCCATTGCAGTCTATGGAGGTTTTCTCATTCTGTCGCAACGAACATTCTGCAGGACATTTCGTCGTACCTCAGTGTTCATGGATGTGGACATACTGACGAGTGGACATTCTGACTATGTGCCGTTTCAGAACGCACATTATAATTACGTTCCTATTTGTACCTCATGCATCGAAAATATGAAATGACGTAAAAACACGTTGTCAAATTGCAACCATGATACTCTGTAGCGGTGGACCGGAACCATCGCGATGGTGTCCAAGTCGGTCGGAGAGCGACGAACGCTGAAGTATAGTCTGAGAACGTATTTTCTTGGGATGCTATCTGCTCCCAATAGGGGGCGGGGGGACGGTCATCCACTGTCGGAGAACAGGGGTGACGCGTTCCCCCGCCGTCCCGCACCGTTGCGACGCCCATGAAGGTCGCCAGCTCGGACGGACGCATCGGGGCCAAGGCAGCGGTCGGACTCCCCGCGGATCGGTCGCTGATTGCCTCGCCATGGTGGCCGGGCGGCCGATGGCGGCCCGACGCCACGGCTGGAAGTTCCGGCGGCCCGACCGGGACCTTGGAGACGTGACCTTTTGAAGAGGCCTCGGCACTTAATCGAATTTGGTAGCGCCAGGCACGACTGGCGCGGCGAAAGACGTGCGCGAGAACACAATGTGACGCAGGTGGCGGAGACGCTGAACACCAGCTGCCGCCAGCTGCTTGACCCCGCCAATGTGCGTAGATGTCATGGGTTGAGTTGTGCAGTGTACTTGGGCCATGTAAACACCCTGACATTAAACCATGGTGGTCCTGCCATTAAACAATAATGCACTTCGTGCTTTCGGGATTTTCTTCTGAAGTGTTTCGACACATGGCACCGCCTTGGTGTTTGTCATTGAATTGAATTTTGAATCTCCGAATGTCATATGTTATGCGTTAAGTCTTCACGTTTCGAGTCTCTTAGTTCATTTCAACTGCTACATATTATACACACCGGTTATAGCATTCGCAATATAGAAGTATTCTTCCATTTGCATTACAGTAAAAAAAATGCATGCCGCGCTTGTGCTCTCGGTACTATCCTCATATTTTCAAGTCGCACCTATTCATCGCACTACATCATGAGCCTATTTCCTATCATCACATCATATCACATTTAGTCTATTTCTAACACACATTGCATCATGTCCATCCAGGAACGTTCATAGGAGAAGAATACTAGGTCTCAAAAGCACGCCATACATTAACGTTCAAGAACATATTGCTCAGAATATATATATACGAAAATGTGCGATTATCCAAAGATAAGCGCTCACGACTTTTTGAACGAATGCTTTCCAATTTCCCATCCATCAGTCACGATTAGAATATTTGCCCGGAAACTCCAAATCGAGATATATGACATTGCCACGAAGCACAGCTGACCTGGGAAAACGATACCAACAACGTCGTGATCATCACTTCATGCTCTGATCGACCACGCTGTGTGGTAGTCCGAGTCATTTTGATTCGCGGACGGACACATTCATCTGGTGTGCCGTGTCGCTCTCAAAACGAACGCTTTAATCTTAGTACGGTGCTCAATATCACTATCACTAATATGCGGAAAATCTATGCAAGCACATCCATTAAGATGATCCACTCATCCACTCATCCACGGTGAGGCTTTGATCGTATCCAGGTGAAATAGCAGAGTATTTATGGGACTTGGCCTAAAGGCACCCGGCTACTTTGTGTTGCAGATTTATAAGTGAAAATGCATGGCTCGCCGTCCCTCAAAGGTTGTGTATTTTTAGCGCGACAGGCAGTCTCCATTTGTGGCGCGCTAGCAACGAGCCGTTAACACCGCGAACACGTCTGCAGCGTTCGTCCGTATATCGGAATCCAGTGCCGATTCATGAGGGATTGGAATATTTGTATCCATAAACATAAAACGATGACAACAATGCAATAGCAAGACAGTGCCAAATAACAGGGCATTGTGCTTTCATGAGCATGTAGAGAAAGGAGGGAAATATGGGTATACCCAAATGGCAAGCATTACATTTCCTGTGTTGGCCAGTTGAAAGCGACACCAGACGTTAATTGCTGTGCTGCCGCTATGCAAACAAGTTCGTTATCTGTCATTCAGGTACGTTGCCAGCTTTACGACTACATGAAGTCATAGTCCTGCCTTCAATGGGATGTTGCTGCATGACCTTTGCAGTCGATGCGCCCCTAGACTCCAATCAGTGGGATGTTGGCATAGTTTGCCTGACTCATTTCGAGCAAACATGGCCACGACGGCTCCTGTCCTACCACTACCATAGCCACGACGGCCCTCCTAGGCTTCTGTCCTATCACTACCATGGCCACGACGGCCCTCCTAGGCTCCTGTCCTACCACTGCCACACGGCCCTAGGCCCCTGTCCTGCCACTACCATAGCCACGACGGCCCTCCTAGGCTTCTGTCCTACCTCTACCATGGCCACGACGGCCCTCCCAGGCCCCTGTCCTACCACTACCATGGCCACGACGGCCCTCCTAGGCTCCTGTCCTACCACTACCATGGCCTCTACGGCCCTCCTAGGCTTCTGTCCTACCTCTACCATGGCCATGACGGCCCTTCCAGGCCCCTGTCCTACCACTACCATGGCCACGACGGCCCTCCCAGGCCCCTGTCCTACCACTACCATGGCCACGACAGCCCTCCTAGGCTCCTGTCCTACCACTACCATGGCCACGACGGCCCTCCCAGGCCCCTGTCCTACCACTACCATGGCCACGACGGCCCTCCTAGGCTCCTGTCCTACCACTACCATGGCCACGACGGCCCTCCCAGGCCCCTGTCCTACCACTACCATGGCCACGACGGCCCTCCTAGGCTCCTGTCCTACCACTACCATGGCCTCTACGGCTATCCTGTAGACCAGGTACTAGTGTTGAGCAAGCACCATACCATAGTTCTTCGATTGGCCAATTCAGCACACAGTACCAGCATAAAGAAACATCCAGTTTCTTTTTGTTTGAGCATGGCTATGGACGAATAGTACCATGCACATTCCTGACTTGTGCGTTAAAGAATAACAGCATATAATCAAATAATTTTGGAAGCGAAAGCTAGTCATGAAGTACATCTTAATGCAAACTACACGATATCCTAGAGCTGTGAATATTCTAGCTCTTCCATCTGTTAAGGCTTTTCTGGCACTGGCACATGATGAACGAGTGTATCTCGATAATGATGTAATGCATTGACCGATTGATTGGTTGATCAGTGAGGGCTCTGAAGTGAGCTATTTCTACCATTCCATGAACACCGTGTAGTTTTGCTCATTGAAATTCACTGCTAACAGCTTAGAAGATAGTGCATCCAACTTCTGCCCCTGAAGCCCATTTTGTCGGATCGATCGACAGCTTGTTTGGCGAGTTTGTGCATTAGTGTCTGATGCCATGGCCATCCAATGCGATTCCGCTCGCGCCCAGCAGCTGTAATTACGGTAGCGTCCAACACCTGGCGGCTTCACAATGTCTCGCAAGGCAGCGGTTTGGTGGCTCAAAAACTGTGCGCCACGGTACAGGTTCTTTGTCTCCGTGCACTCGCCACACGCTACCTGGAAGCTCACGGCCGTGTCGTCACCAACAACACATCGAGCCAGAGCCTACAGGGCGTCGGTTGCAGAGCTCATGCGGACATGTGCATGGCCGCGATAACCGAGCAGCTTGTACCGGCCACCGTGCCACGTGCACGCGCCCAATTTTCATTTGCGCGTGGGTAGGTTGGTGATTTCGGCAACGAGACAAAGCAGACAGCTGAGGCATTGCTACTGGACTAGTGGGTCATTTCCAATCGTGTTGGCTATAAATATCCCTCATGCCGCATGAATTGGTACTGTTTAATGTTTTTACTCTTCGTTTTCTGCTTCTATCTTCAGGGACATATTCCACAGTCCGACATGGGATATTTTGTTGCCATGTTTAATATGTCTTCCCTGAACACGAGACCATATGCCTCCCTCCGAAGGCGATCCGACCACTTCCTTGTTATTCGTATTGTTTCTGGATTTTTGTTCGCTTCAATCGTCTTCCTTATATGATTTTCTCACGGGCTTGTTTTGTTCTCTTCCGTAATGTCACCCATAATGTCATCCACTAAAGAAAAGTCGGGTTTCTTATTAGAGCCATCCATTTTCAATCGGGCTAGGAAGCATAAGAATGCGTTTGCTAAACGATATCGGGAAGAGCAGCTCGGTCGGGGGCTAAAGATTTCTTCAGCACGAGACCAAATGCGAAGATTTCACGTCCATTTTCCAGCTATGAGAAGTGGGAACGTGGGTACCTTCTAAGCATATAGTTCAACCCGCTACGAATCTGTGTGGCCTCTGGATCTCGAATACTTCTATGCGGAAAGTACAAATTATATTGGCGAAGAATGGAAGCAGCGATTTACTCCTGATAAGCCTTGGGTCACGTGTTTGTGTTTGTGTTCTGCGTACACAAACACATCAAGGCTATGGACGGTACTCCCGAATAACAACAATTTCTGAGAGCCTTCGGCTGTTTCGCTTTCCCGAACCATCCATGCAAAGGAAAGAACAGACGAAGACCGACCGATTTATGTGGCACACTCCGAAAGTTTGGAGCACTACGGCTGCCGAATCTGCGACTCAGGTTCGACGTATTGCCATGGCTGTTTGTGGTGCAACTAAAACCCTGTTATAACATTGTTTAATATAACGAAGAATGGCTCTTGGATGCTCCTGGGTTTTAGACATTGAGCAATAAAGTACAACCCTTATCGTTACTTTTGATGTCAACTCAGCACCTCCTGGTATATTGAAGGTCGTATATATATTTTATTTACACACAACAACTAAAACCCTTCACGTTTTAGTTTTTCGCACGAACGACTCTGATCGACTCGACATAAACAGTTTTGAATGCATCCGATGTGTCCTTCGGAAAGTCGATGGCATGCTTCCAACTGAGGTGTCCTCTTCCCAAACCACGTACGGCCGTCAGCGAAATCGAAACGCCGCATCGCTAAACGCACATCTCCACGAGCATTCGCCCCTGCCAACACCCATTGTCCGGCCAAACCCGCCGGTGTCCCGGAACGTGGAACAGAACTCGGCTGTCGGCTTCCCGGAAACCAGCCAACTTCCGCGCGACTCAATGTGGCGCGCTCTGATTGGCGCCCTGCGAATGTAGATTCAGCCAGCTGCGCTGGTTAATGAGCTCGCCGGCAAACTCACCGGCGGCCGGCCGGCTTATCGAACGGCTCAGACTGAGAAATGGAAACAATACAGGGGAGGTGGGCAAGGCAGGTGCACCAGCTGACTGAGGAATGGGAGCTCTGCGAGGGCGAAAGGAGATCGGTACACCGGCTGGATGAGACAGGCACACTGGGGACGATGGAGAAGGTTGGTGCACCAACTGAGGCAAAGGAGCAGTAAGAATGGTCGGGGAGATAGCTAATCTAACTGATTGATGAATATGTACAAAAGATGAATGGAGCTTCTGATCTCTTTCGTGAGACTCGAGTCTCCATAATATTCGATTGGGTCCCTACAATAGTGGCAGATTTTGACATGGAACCACATGAACCAACCGTTTCGCATAAATCATCAGTTTTGGCATTGCTGAAATCTCCCAATAGTTAACCCGCCAGTCACTGAAATATTATCTCTCGATTAAAGTTATGGGACAATCAAATGCCGCTTGAATCGGCGTAACCGGTTCATTGGTTCTAAAGCTACAAGGGTTCCAAAAGCACCCCCTCAGTGACTCGTGTAAGTCACATTCTCCAGCGACAGCCGGGTTAAATTAAAGCCAGTCTCAGCTACGAGGAGGGCAGGATAAGTGCATCAACACCACACTACACTACATACACTATGCACAACACCAGATGTACATGCACTATGCACTACGCTAACTGTGAGACCGGCATGGAAGACAAGAACTGACACCAACGCCAAACTGATACCAGCTGCAAGTCATGACAGCACGGCACCAAACGCAGTTTATTTTTCCAAACCCGTAACGCATCTGCAGTCGGCACTGCAATAGCTATTGTACCATGTAAACTGAACATCGCATGACCGTTGGATATTGTTTTAAGTGCAAATCATTAAATGCATCATTCCCGGTCCAGTGGCCCAGTGTATTTGCGGTCCTAGTTTCGCACACTGTGTGGTCGCTGTATCCGGGACATCGGTTTGATACACCGCGTTTTGTTGCTGTATCTGGGCATCGGTTTGACACACCGTGTGTGGTCGCTGTATCCGGGACATCAGTTTGGCACACCATGTGTGGTCGCTGTATCCGGGACGTCGGTTTGGCACACCGTGTGTGGTCGCTGTATCCGGGACGTCGGTTTGGTACACCGTGTTTTGTTGCTGTATCTGGGACATCGGCTTGGCTCACCGTGTGGTCGCTGTATATGGGACGTCAGTTTGGCACACCGTGTGGTCGCTGTATATGGGACGTCAGTTTGGCACACCGTGTGGTCGCTGTATCCGGGACGATACGACCGGCCGTCGGGTCACTTCAGCTCGTTTTAGACTGGCAATGTGGGCATAACGGTTGACGCCCATCACAAATCGTCTGCAAAGCCAGAACGCTGTACTCGAAAACGTTAATCTACAGACACACTGCAAAAAAAGAAAAGAAACTTAGTCGTTGCTGGGAAGGCTCAATGGAATCAGAGCACAAGCGCGGGATCTTTTGCATCGATCCCGAACCCACCTTCCGAGCAGAAACTTCCAATCCTGTAGCATGATTTAAGCCGAGAGCTTCACGCACCCACGTGACGGGCACGGTCCTTGGCTGGCCAGTTGCCATTTGGACATCCCAGCCGGAGGCGTTAATGGCGGCGATCACGTGAACCAGTTTGACCCGCCATGTCAAGACTGAGAGACCTTCACATTCCAGCGCTTGACCCGCTGAGCAAACCGGGCGGCCGAAGCTGACGATTCTGACGGCTACACCTACGTACCACGCATTGCCAGGTGCCTGAAGAAAGCAAGATAGCGGACAAGTCGACTCTTTTCGAAGGTAAAATATGGTCGACGACGTGTTGTTGGACCACTTTTTCACCTCTGTGACGTCATACCACGGCGCACTCTCACAGCGGAGCCGAGGAGGCTGTTTGGGGCCTGACCTTCTCGATGCGAAACAGCACCGGCTTTTGCCGTCTGCTATGTAGGAAGTAGCTACCTGTAGGTATCACGTGCTCGACAGCTCATGTTCGTTCACTTCGTGTGGATACCACATTATTTATTGTTGATTACACCCCACTGCATGACCGCATAACGTAGGCGCTCGCGTAGTTGATCGGCTACGTACCACCCACGATCTGACACAGAGTTTTGAATCACGCGTGCTCGCGTTGGTGACCGACTTGACGCCAACGCCAACGGAACGGTGCTTGAAGCTGCAACCACCACCACCACCGCATCCATCACAACCACTACCGTATCCGTTGCGTAAGTTGATGACCGACCAGAAACGCTCTCGTACGATGCCCCTCCCCCACCCCACACACCACGCACACACATGAACATGCCTATACTGAGTCATCTGATCTTGTCACAAAGTGGGCGAGACATTGATGTGCTGCACAGCCTGGCAATTGTAGCATGTTGACTGGGTGGGAATTTCGCAGCAATCACTTTGCTCAGCCGCTCCCTGAATGCCCTGTTCGTCCCAGCTTTCTCATTATTCTTCATAAAGGTGTCCTTGTCCTCAACAGGACAATTAACAAATCAAGTTGCCCACCCCGTGATTATTCACTTTTAATAATGACTTACCTCATAGCGTACGCTTCGATAGCTAGTCATGAAATTGCAAGGCTTATGACGCCATAACCTACCCTTTGATTTGCCAAAGTTAGCATCACATTCCAGGTCTGCATACATCACTGGCTTGCCGTTTGGCGGAAGTTCTTCTGGCAGACAATGATCATTGAGTGTCAGGGTGTGCCTTGCAACAGTGTTGTCAGGTGATTGCCTGCTATGCATTCAATCATGAGTCGAGAAGCTTGGAAATTATTGGCGGGACCCAATGCATAGAGTTTTGTGTTAAGAGAGCGAGAAGCTGGTGGAGCCGAGACAAAGATGATGGAGCCCAGGCATCACAAAACAGCATAGGGCGCACCACCACTGCTTTCATGCATGTGTTGCCGGCACGTATGTGAAAGAGACATTATCTGATGCGAAGCAATCCCAAGCATGTCATACCAAGCAAGACTTATTGAGAATGTCGATGCATCCTTCTCACCTTCATCTGCACATTCACACACACACACACACACACACACACACACACACACCTACACACACACACACACACACACACACACACACACACACACACACACATATATATATATATATATATATATATATATATATATATATATATATATATATATATATATATATATAAATAAATATATATATATATATATATATATATATATATATATATATATATATATATATATATATATATGTATATACAACACTGAAGGCTTCCCAACCACCTACAGAGCTTGATACTAGTAGACCTCACTTTCACGGTTTACATCCATGAGAGAGGCATAAAATAACCTCCGGAGCTTACAGTATTCACACATTCAAAACATCCGCCCGCCCAAAACACAACGCAACAAATAACCCGACAGCATTCAAACTCATAGTTCGCAACCTGGACAGACTCAGCATAAGTCGTAGAGGTTGTGCGCTGTGGAGTGTGTGAGCTGTGGAGGTTATGATACAAGGGTACGCTGTTTGTCGGATGAGGTGGGGGATTTGAGGCAATGACAAAGTGCTGAAGAGATGAAGCATCCGTTGCTGGATATCTCAGATATTTATGTGGTCTAAATCTTGGTGGAACGCACTTCTGACAGTTGCAATTAAGGTAATCTGACAGACATCAAACGGTGCAGAAGGCACCGGAGCAGCGGAGGGCGACACAACTTTAACTACTTTGCTGTAGTTGTCTTCGTCCTACCAACATTTCCTTCTGGAGGTAGATTGAACAACATACTGAAGTAGAAGTTCTCTTTAAGAAATCGGAAAGTTACTGCAGCATAAGATGAAAATCGCTCCATCAAAAAATTTGGAAGCCACCACTTCGCGTTCCTTTGTTAAACTTGTTGGATTTGTTCGGGTTGGGAAGCATAAACGACTGGGAAGTGAAAGGCGTATTTGTTGAGTAAAAATAGCATAAAGCGGAAGCTTCCGGACAGAGAATAACAATTCCCATCATTTTCATTTCATCCGCACATTGTAAAATATAACAAGACACCACACAAGGATACGCAATGATCAAAGTCCCTAGTGTACATAGCTGCCCAGAAATGTAATCATCATACTCAACGACACTCCCAAGTGAATATGTTACACATATTCGATGTCAACACTGCACACATCTTGATTAGAATCAGGTTGACTCAAAACGTATACGGAGAAAGATTTCACGACTTGCTGATATTTCCACAGCCACTCAGTCACTGTTTGCCGGCGCGTTGACTCTTGCTATCTGGGAGACAGGTTCACGTGAGAATGTCAGGGTGCATTATTAACTCACACCCAACTCAAATACACCTGTACATTGTCATTCACAGAGGCCGTCCCATGCATTCCAGGATGCTCAACAAAATAAACAAGCTGGTCTGGTCTTGGAGAAGCCATGCAAAAGTGGTTCTCCAGAAAACATAACTTTTTAAGTGGTAAATATGACTTGTATACACACACACACACACACAAACACACACACATATATATATATATATATATATATATATATATATATATATATATATATATGTGTGTGTGTGTGTGTGTGTCTTAATCAACATGAACATCAACATCTAAATCCAACCACACTGAACAGTGAACAGCAAACAGAGCACAGTTCCGCGTCTGTCGGGAGCAGAGCAGAAATGCTTGCGCCTATGCACTGGTGCGTAACTCCTCATATTGCACTACTCGAGTTGACAGTGTTCTGAATTGAATGCCGATGTTCTGACTTAGCAGTCGACAATTCCTCCTCGGGAACTGCTCCGTGGAGCTGGTTGATTTGCACGCCCATCCGGTGACGTTTCTCATTCGGCTGTGATTGTGCTGCCTGGCCCAGCCCGCTCAGCGTGCTGCGGCGCGCTGAGAGGACCAGTCCCAGTCTGGCGTGGCTCCCTCCAAGTCGGGTTTCGCCGCCCTTTTGCTGCATATGCCCACATTGACGGCCGAGGCACTGTTCACGTCAGAACCGCCGTCGGCGACACAGGCTGACGTGGTCAGACGGCACTGGGCTGTAACCCCTCCCCTTCCCTGCCCCCACTCCCGCCCCCTCCTACTCTCTCCAACAAACATCCCAGTGGCTAAGCTGTGACGAGGTCAATAATTTTCCGACTGACTCGGATCCAAGTGTGGATGAATTGTTTTCGTTTCCTTCGTTTGAAACAAGAAAGCGTGTATTTATTGCGCCTCTTTAAACCACAACACCGACATACATATTGTGACTTCGCGGGGCTACAACCGCACGCCCACACTCGAACTGATCCTGACTCACGGTGCTCCCTCACGTCAAGGATAGGTGCTCCTCTCTCCCCACATAGTGGGCGCGACTGCTCTGAACCGAACTGCGACAGTCGGCTCTCTGGATCACACCATCATCTGGTTGTGGATCACATCATCAGCTGATTATGGATGACATCATCAGCTGGTTATGGATGACATCATTAGCTGGTTATGGATCACATCACCAGCTGGTTCTCTGGATCACATCATCAGCTGGTTATGGACCACAGCACCAGCTGGTTCTCTGGATCACATCATCAGCTGGTTATTGATCATATCATCAGCTGGTTATGGATCACATCATCAGCTGGTTATGGATCATATCATCAGCTGATTGTGGATCACATCATCAGCTGGTTATGGATCACATCATCAGATGGTTCTCTGGATCACATCATCAGCTGGTTATGGATCACATCACCAGCTGGTTCTCTGGATCACATCATCAGCTGGTTATGGATCACATATTCAGCTGGTACTCTGGATCACATCATCAGCTGGTTATGGATCACATCACCCGCTGGTTCCCTGGATCACATCATCAGCTGGTTATGGATCAAGTCACCATCAGTAACAACGTCAGGCTTCACGTTCATAGCTCGTGCGGGATAATTCCTAGATCAGAAGATGTATAACAAGCGGGTATATGCATCGCGGGATGTTCGAACCGGTGGATCTCAAATCAGCAGTTGTCCTGATCTGTGGGTGTGCATAGAAATAGCTAGTGATATGGTTACGTGCTTGGAACAGTGGATTTGGAGATCGGTGTCAGCAGGTGCGACAGTCCTGGTCCACAGTTGATAGTGCAGTGGGCCCAGAGTGGCGCGTGACACACCATCTTCTGTTGAAAATCACGGATGTTTAACATTGTTGCATCATTCAGCTGTGTTCTTGGGCCCGTGACGTACACCGGACCGTGACCGTGACTGGTGACCGTGACCGTGACGGACCGTGACGAACCGTGACCTACACCGGCTCTCTCGTGATCCACCACCAGTAAGCAGGTCGCTTGTGTCCGGATCAGATAACGCCGGATCAGCCGGGTGTGGATCAGTGACGGCTCACGCCGGAGATCTCGGCTCCGGCCGGCTGAAGGACGTCGGTGGTGGCCGTGCTGATGCCGCTCACCTCCCGCCTCGGACGGCCGCGCGCCGCCGGGTCAGGTCGGGTCAGGTCAGGCGGCCGCCGCCGGAACGACCGGTGGAGGTAGCGGCCGTGGGGCGACGAGTCGTGTACGAACTCGTACGTGAATCCGCCCAGGATGCCGCCAAACACCGGCCCCACCCAGTACACCTGCAACAGGAAGGACGGTAGCTCGTGAATCCGCCCAGGATACCACCAAACACCGGCCCCACCTTGAACACCCGTAATGTAAATAGTAGCATCTACACCCACACAGTTTTTCAGCACCAAGAAAACAGTTCTTCAACACCAGTAGAAGGTTAAGCATCTTGTAAATACTGCAAGGCATGGGCACCGCTATCGCTGGGGTTCCCATGGTTCGGATCACACATGATTTTTTTAGGTGGGTTCCAACCCCAACTGAAAAACTGGTAAGCTTCCAGAAAATGCGACATCTTCCTGAAGTTTTCCAGTTTCTGCTCAGGCATCATCTGAATGGGGCGGATGGACTCGCCCGGCGGGACCGCCTCGGGTCCTCCGGGCGGGTCTCCGTCGCGGTCAATACTGCCATGGCCCGCGGCGTGCCCGACGAGCCTGCCTGCCTCTCTGACATTTTCTTGAAGATGTGCTACCTTAGGAAGGGTTGTGCAGCTATTGCATAACATCGTGTATTGCAAACAGCAAACATGATTTTTATCTTCCTCCATACTATTGCTGGAGCGATCATTTTCATTGGGACTTTGGTTACCGGCTGCTGAATAAATTGCTTTCAGCAATATAGCAATATTTCGCGATATATAGAAAACATATCGTAATAATGCTTATATAGCGAAAGCCACCAGTATCCGGCTACGCCTGGAAGTCGAACTCCGTTTTTCATCATTTTGTTTTCCAGGGTCTATCAGTTTCGCATCATTTTTCACGGCAATTCGTGTCACGTTTGTTTCCCATGAAACCTTTTCCACTCATCCAGAGATATGGCAGCTACGGCTGCTACTGAGCAGCCCTGTTGCATCACCTGGCCGATCGGCCATGCATGTCGGTGTCGGTCGATGCAACTTAATTCATTATTTGCATCTTTAGTGCAATTGAGCGCGCCAGGCAACCAGTACAGTCCTTTTGCTGAATTGCTGTGTTATTGGATCTTACGGAATTTGTTCCTGTCCACCCTGCTTTCAGAATGACTTCTTCTACTGTGAGCAGTCCACCTACGCACTTACACGAAGTTCTGAAATCATTTGTTGGGCCTGGACTTATTTTTCCGATTATTGGTTCAGCTTGATGCAGTGTTGTTGCATCAAGCTAAGCATAACACGACGCTTGATGCTTGATGTCGATGATCTTTCTTTTGAAGCAAGCTTCATTACACCGTACTGTGAATCATTGAGGAAACTATATTGAAAAGTACGAGGATATACCCGCGAGGGTATACCCTCGTGCACAGGTTGCAGTGGCCGTGCGAACAAGACTGTTGCTGTTGTGGGAGAACTCGCGAACACCTGTTCACGTTGTCCTGTGACGCGTATACAACCAGCCCACGTCGATGTTATCTGGCAGTGCCACGTCACAATACAACCAGCCCTCGTCGATATTATCTCGCAGCGCCACGTCACAACACAACCAGTCCTCGTCGATGTTATCTGGCAGTGCCACGTCACAACACAACCAGTCATCGTCGATGTTATCTGGCAGCGCCACGTCACAATACAACCAGCCCTCGTCGATATTATCTGGCAGCGCCACGTCACAACACAACCAGTCCTCGTCGATGTTATCTGGCAGCGCCACGTCACAATACAACCAGCCCTCGTCGATGTTATCTGGCAGCGCCACGTCACAACACAACCAGCACTCGTCGATATTATCTGGCAGCGCCACGTCACAATACAACCAGTCATCGTCGATGTTATCTGGCAGCGCCACGTCACTATACAACCAGTCCTCGTCGATGTTATCTGGCAGCGCCACGTCACAATACAACCAGCCCTCGTCGATGTTATCTGGCAGCGCCACGTCACAACACAACCAGCACTCGTCGATATTATCTGGCAGCGCCACGTCACAATACAACCAGTCATCGTCGATGTTATCTGGCAGCGCCACGTCACTATACAACCAGTCCTCGTCGATGTTATCTGACAACGCCACGTCACAATACAGCCAGTCATCGTCGGTGTTATATGGCAGCGCCACGTCACAATACAACCAGCCCTCGTCGATGTGATCTGGGAGCGCCACGTCACAATACAACCAATCCTCGTCGATATTATCTGGCAGCGCCACGTCACAATACAACCAGCACTCGTCGATGTTATCTGACAACGCCACGTCACAATACAGCCAGTCATCGTCGGTGTTATATGGCAGCGCCACGTCACAATACAACCAGCCCTCGTCGATGTGATCTGGGAGCGCCACGTCACAATACAACCAATCCTCGTCGATATTATCTGGCAGCGCCACGTCACAATACAACCAGCCCTCGTCGATGTTATCTGGCAGCGCCACGTCACAACACAACCAGCACTCGTCGGTGTTATCTGGCAGCTCCACGTCACATGGTCCGTGCCGTACGACATTTCCATAACCGACCATGCAAATGTCTTTGATTTCTCTGGGACATTTCTACTTCACTGCGGCTAAGCTCAATGGGAAGTTCAAACAAGTATTCGGATATTTTGCTCATGCCGGTTTATGCGATCATGTAACCACAGCTATGCCCTGGTTGAAGCCTCTCTCCTATTATTTTCTTGATGGACGTCCCTATATCTGATGTCGTAGCGTGTCTTATTGGCTGACACGCACTTTCATAGGATCTGGTCATGTGGGGCTTCCCTTGGTTAGCTGCCCATCAATCGGGACAACCAACAAAAGGATGCCCCAGGAGGAGAACACGAACGTCATATGAAGATGTAAGAAGACAGCCAGTACACTTTTGCATCTTTTTGTTTGATTTTTGCTGAGCGGCCATCACCAGCTAGGTCACCACCGGTGAATTTTGCATTGGCCAAAGATCACCGATGCCTGGAAAGACATCTCTCTGGAGTCTCGGTTGCTGGGCGCATTCAAGCTCTCTGGAGGAGCGCCTTTGGCTGAAAGAAAGCATGGGGTGCAGTTGAGCCTTCCCGACGGTGCACCGTTTCCAGCCGGGGGAGGGACACTGCTCTCCGATCTGGGCGGCCCCCAGTGCCCCTGCCACCCCTCCTGGGTCCGCCAGTGCATTGGTGCTCACGTATTGCGTACAAGTCCGACGTACGGGGGTGATTGCATGTGTCATTGTTTTTCCGCCAGGGGTAATCCGTGTTGCAATGCTTTTTCGGGTTGTAACGTGTCTACGCGTCTCGTACGGTATGCTTATTGGCATGATTATCATATTGTATTACTTTAAATGGCGTGTGTGATGCAATCTGAGTTGTCCCTTGAGTGACTGATTGTCGGCGCCGTCTTTGGAGCTCAAGATCGGTAGGTAATACCGTGAAAAAGAACGTCAATTACGGGAGTGTTTAATATTTCGTGTAATGTTCACAGATTTGCCAAATGTCGCTCGAAGGAAAAGCAAAGCTGGGCCTGTGACTGTCAGATATGATTGTTTCTCACATACGCATTGCTTCATCAAATCCCGGAGCCCCGGCGCGTCTAATAATCTTTTCACCTCTACACTGCGGATGCCTGGTCAAGTATACGTACCATGCTGAGAGGTGGCGTGCGTGTCAAGAATAGCACGACCACCTAGCGCAGCAGTCATTAGCGTATACTGAGTAGGACTAGATTAACCTACCCACCCACACGGCGCGCAGCAGCCATTGCTCAACTGGCACATACCACCAAGAGGCAGCTGAAGTGACTGGCGCACGCAGTGTCGTGCCGTACCCATAGATGGCGCTAGGTACACCAGGTAATTGATAATTACATCCTGTTGTAACTAGGATCGTAGCAGCCCATTCGGAGTACAAAATCGATAAACCAATCCAGCTAGCCGCATTCCCACGTGCACATCCTGCATAATGGACGTATGTGGCGAACGTTACATAACATCATATTCCTAGCAACTGGCAACACTGGATGATGATGCCAACACCAGTCTACTGACGTCTCGTGGTGATGAGCGGCACTCGCGTCTATCGGTGCTTCCTCGCGGCCCAACGCGCTCCGGCCTGCCCGCTCCGGTTCGCCTCGCCAGCTCCATGGGTGCAGAACACGCCGCCTCGCGGTGCCTCCGGCTCTCGGCGTGTGACCTCTCATTCCAGGCGTGCTGCACGTGTGCCGACTCCCTCCCTGCTGTCGTCACGGCAGGCACACAGTGATCGTGTGGCCTCAAGTGTTCGCTGCAGGCGTCATCTTCTTCGCGACCCCTCTTTGTCACTTCATGCTTCGTGGGCAGGGAGCTTGCTTCGTGGGCAGGGAGCTGGCTTCGCGGGCAGGAAGCTGGCTTCGCGGGCAGGAAGCTGGCTTCGCGGGCAGGGAGCTGGCTTCGCGGGCAGGGAGCTGGCTTCGCTTCGTTTGGGGATGGTCGAGCCACGCCCAAGCGTCTTTATTCGCCTAATTGCTTTTCAAACTGTGAGGTGTGTGGGTGGCGCTAAGCCCCCTCCCCCGCCCCCTCAAACACTTCCAGACATGGTTTTTTTCGGTAGCATAGTAGCTGAATTTTCCGGTAGTTTATTGTCACTCATAAGACAAATATTGTTTTCTCGGGGGTTAGTGAGCTGGGAATTTTTACTCCCGGTCGCAAATCAATGCCACGGACACGGATCGGGGGAGACGGCCTAAGGTCGAGTGTTTTTGTGCAAGGCCATAGTGCTAGTATGGAATTTCTGAAATCCGATGACATTGGTCTTTAAGGAAGCCACATTTTAACGGCTTCCAATATTCGTTGGTGCAAAAAAGGAAGTGCCCTCTGGTTTTTGTTGGCGACAAATATCAGCATGTATTGACTGCCCGCGGCGCTGCTGGGTCCGTGCCAAGATATCGACCTCTCACGTCGCGATCTGCCGTGATCTCCTGCGACATCCGGCGACATCCGGCACTCATGTCTGTGGCCGGCGGCCGACCAGTCTGGACGTGCCGCGCCTCCTCAGCTCTGTCGCTGATGCCACCGACGACACCGAGACCTGGTCGTCCCCGCTGGCACATTCGCCTGCCAGTGACACCGCCGACGACTCTGAGGCCTCGTCGTCTCCACTGGCACACTCGTCTCACAGTGACACCGCCACGGCTTTCCGTCTGGCCAGCCGTCGACGACGTCGACTTCGCCACCATGCGTCACGTGCCCATTCGCTCGCTGCAACCGCCGCCACCCCGCCACCGCACGCTTCCAACTGCGAGACCTCACCCGCTGAAAGCATCGCTCGTCGAGACCGCGTGGCTGCGGTAGGGGACGTGCTGTACGCCCAGTTTCAACTACCACGCCCCCGACAAAGCTCGGGCACCTTGCCCTTGCCCTCCCCTTCCCTTTCCTTGGCCCCTTTCTCTTCCCTTCCCCTTCCCCTTTCCCTGCCCCGCCGACTGCCTGCGTGGTGTCCGGCCCTCACGACTACCGCACGTATTTTCCCCTCCCTCGGCGTCCAATGAATGGTGTGCTACAAGCTACAAGGTCAGGCAGACGGGGCCGGCACTGCTCACATCAAGGATATCGACATCCGAGCGCGAACTCATCTGTCACCGGATCCCGGGGAGTGATTCAGGACGCTCCACCCCTCTCCGACACCGCAGCTTTCCTCCCGCACTCTAGCCGCCAATCAGCGCCACCCAGGACGGCTCCTCTGCATCCGCGGGCCTCGTATGTATTATGCCCAGGGGTACATACCACGGGTAGGTAGTTCCGGGCCGCTAAATTCCTCCGGCCTGGTGATCCAGAGAGGACGGGAAACCCGACGCGGTCAATGGAGAAGATTCCAGGTAATCGGCGCACAGCGCATGGCTCTCATCCTCACCAGTGATCGAGCACGCCCCACCGGCCGGCCACGCCCACCGGCGGCGGCAGCGGCGACAGCAGGTCACCGGTCGCACGAGCCGCGCCCCATAGCACGGCGGCCGGGCCGATCCCGCCCGCCACGAGCACGCCCACCCTCAGTTCCTGACCCCGACGGCCATCCTGCCTACCCCGGCCCGGACCCGCTATAATATCGTGGTGTTCGGCTTTTTTCATCGAAAATAAATCAAAAAGAAAAATCCATCTTGCGGATGGCAACACTAAAACCATTTCGACATCCGGGAGATGCCCTCTACCCAGCCCCAGCCTTCAGCACCCAAAACGTCACACACACACTAGAACGTAAAACTCCCGTAACGTAAATGTACACTTGCCTTAGTTTTGCTTGCAAAACACACTCCCTTGAAAGGCGGCGCAAAGGACCTTCATGGTCCGGCACGCCTCAACTGAACCGCATGGTCCGGCACGGTGAACATGTACCGCATTAGACGAATAAGTGCATTACAATGAAGCAATCTGTGCAGATACTAACCAGCCAAATACTTCAGCCTATAATTCATTGAGAAGTGTTCTATTTTCTAGCTATAGGCTCCTTGATTGACACTGTGAGATGTATGCGGGGAATGACACTTACCTGAGACAAACTACTAACTTTAGTTTTGTGCATGTTTCATAACTGAAATGAAATGGTTGCAAATCTGGTATGACAAAGTATGCTATGTTGTGCACAGCCTGAAAGCTCTATCTAGGCTGATGGATTGATTGAGGTAATCACCTATATTGAAGAAAAAAATATTGGCCGTAATTTTATCTGAATGGCCTTTATCGGTCCAAATATTTTAGTTTGAAGTTGATGCTGGTACCTATTTCTTCTTTTATTCCTTGGTAGTACTCCTGTTTCTTGTATGCTTTGTTCAGACTTTGCACAATAAACTAAGCAGAGTATAAAAGCATGGGTGCAGTTTTGTATGTTTTTGATGGGCAAGTGCCCCCTCAATGTTGGCTCCCCCCCTCCCCTCCCCGAATAATTTCAAGTTTTAGTATGGGACCATATGGAGTGTGGCCTTCATTCATTTTGTCCCGTCCATTTCCTCCATGCATTGTGCCCCCCCCCCCCACAAAAAATGGGGGGAAAATCAACGTCCAGAGGAATGCATGAAATGAAAGCATATGTTCCTGTAAGCTATGGCGATGTTGATGGAAATTGTTGTGCACATTTTGCACAAGATATTGCTTTGCCTGTTCGCCTTGTCTTGCTAGGTAAAATATTGCTTCTTCTTGATGGTCTAGTTACCGTTTACTACGGCAGCCAATCAGGGTTTAGGCATATTACATGTTTGGGAATTGATTGGTTAACGGATGGATATCACAATTCGATGATGGCATGGGTGTGAAGTGGATTGGCTCACACGAATACGAATTGGACCCGATTTGAAAGCTTCAATCTGTGCCATGCTCTACCATGTTGTGCATGCATGGCAAAGCACATGCATGCACAGGCAAAGCAAAGTACACCACACGACCAGAATTGCACCGCTGTGTGGTGAAGAGTAGCTGTCACCACGACAGGCTTGACATCCAGATGCAGACTGCCGCATCATGAGGCACACGCTGATGCGGTTCGATTGGCCGTGCTGTATCATCGCCCATGTGTCGTCAGCCATGCGACTTTACTGCTCACGCTTTATTGCGGCTGTTGTATGGCCCCGGTCGCGCTGCTGCGGCTGTGGATTGTGAGCCGACGTGGCGTGGCAGTTCGGGATGCCATATTTCAGACGTGAACACACATTTCAGACGTGAACACACATTTCAGACGTGAACACACATGCTGCTGCCGAACTGCGCGGCGGCGAGAAGCGCTGGATCGGTGATGGTGCTGTGTGAACAGCTGCGGTCGGTTTTGTGAAACAATAGGAGCGACATCGGTCTGCTGGTGATAATCGACACGGGCTGTCGGCGACCCAACAGACAGACGGGAGATTCTGTTTGCTTGTTTGTCCTGGTGTCAGCTTTTCCAACAGCTCCCAGACGGTCGGGAGATTTTACCCCATCCCAAAATGGTTACGTTATGACGGCTGTTCTTTCCATGACGAAGCGCTCTCATCAGTTATCCGAATGGAATTAGCGTTGCTGACGATTGCCTCCCTACAGTCGGTTGTATTCAGCATTGTTGTATTGCTTATTGTCATCAGTTGTATTGTTTATCAGCCTCTCGACTGTCGCCGCTCCTTTCCCCCAGCACTCAGCTGGTGATCATCAGTGTTGCAATCGCAGTGGGCAAATCATCGTTGGCTGTTCCGCGTTCATGTGGGTCAAAGATCAGTCACAGCTGCCCCGCCGAGCCCGCGCACCAGACGGAGAGAGTTCATGTCATGCAGCAGCGAGAGCAGCGCCCCTGGCGGACACCTCGCCAGCGTCCCGCACCGTGACCGAGAGGCTGCGGTCTGGCCAGCAGACTGGTGACGATAGCGCCGCGCACCTGGGCAGACGTTGGAGTCGATATTTGTGCGACGGCGGTGGTAATCGTGCGCATCAATCGCCGCACACGATGTGGAAACGTTCCTTCGTGCGCAGTGTCTCGCCGCAGCTGGAATTCCATCGCGCCACGATTGAACCTTTATGGCCCGTCCTGGTTCATCAGCGCGCCACGGCTTATGGGGGAGGCGCCGTTATTGCGCCTGGGCATCGGGCTGCGCCCAATACCAGTCGCGGCCAACTAAGGCTGGCTAACTAGTGCTGCCAAACTGCTACTGATACTGATACTTGAATCAATTATCAAGGATAAAATAGTTAGTTTTCTGGAAGGAAACAGAGTGATTCAAGATACTCAACATGGATTTAGAAAAGGGCGATCGTGTCTCACAAATCTCTTGGACTTTTTGAATTTTGCTACAGAACAATTTGATAAGGGAAATCAGGTTGATGTAGCATATCTTGACTTTAGCAAGGCCTTTGACAAGGTACCTCATAAACGGTTCATGATGCAGCTTCAGGCCCATGGTATTGTGGGTAACATCCTAAAATGGATAGGGTTGTGGCTTTCAGATAGACAGCAGAGAGTGATGCTAAATGGTACAAAATCATCATGGCAAAATGTTCTTAGTGGAGTCTCCCAAGGGTCAGTACTGGGACCACTATTGTTCATTATGTTTGTAAATAATATTGAAAGTGGCCTAAGCAGTAAGATTTTGAAATTTGCAGATGATTTGAAGGTCTTTAGGGCAATAACAGGGCACAATGAGCAGGTCTTGCTGCAGAAAGACTTAGACGAGCTTGTGAAGTGGTCCGAAAAATGGCAAATGAAATTTCATTTTGATAAGTGCAAAATAATGCATGTAGGTAGGCAGCATATCAAGGCTCCATACTTGATGGGTGGCCAAGTACTATCTGTGACTCAGCAGGAGAAGGACTTAGGTGTTATTTTTAACACAAAATTGGGGGCATCAGAACAGACCAAAGAAGCCAGGAAGAAGGCACTAAGAATGATTGGGGCAATACATAGGAATGTATCATACAAAAGTGAGGAAGTCATCAGGAAGCTTTATTGTGCATATGTCAGGCCACATCTGGAATATTGTGTCCAAGCTTCGTCCCCTAGTTATGCAAAAGATTGTTGGCTTTTAGAGAGAGTACAAAAGACGGCAACAAAAATGGTGAATGGTATGGGCGACCTGGCATAAGAGGAAAGATTGAAGAAATTGAATATGTTTTCGCTTAGATATAGAAGGCTTAGAGGAGATCTCATCGAGGTCTTTAAATTTGTTCATGGTCAGGAATAGGGTTATCTCAGGGAACTGTTTGAATTTAACAGAAATGATGCAATTAGAGGTCATCAATTCAAAATTAAAGTTAATCACAGCAGGACAAGGTTAAGACAGTCCTTCTTCACCAACAGGGTAGTAGAACACTGGAACCAGCTGCCAAAAACCATTGTCAGTAGCAACACACTGAACATCTTTAAGAACAGCATAGACAATCATTATAAGAATAGGGGGCTTGTTTTTCTTTATTCCAGGGAGAGTTGATCAACACATTTGATGGACAACTGGTTCAGTGTACAGAGTGCAACCAAGAAGGGCCCTTGTGGCTCATAGTTGCACTGATCTTTTATGTCTTTTATGTCTTTATGCTAATTTTAGAACTGTGTTAGCGGGTGATGCAACATCGCACTGACTCTTGGTGAGTCGAGAGAGCCTACCGGTGGTCTATAAGCTGTGATGGTGCTTGGCCACATGATTATTGTTAGGATAATGGCTTTTGCTCACAGTCCCACCGACTGTAGTTGCTATACACGAATACGTCGCTTACCACTGCTTGCGCTCGTTCACAGTGATTACAATATTCCTACGCAATTTTGACAACAATTATTCAGCATAGAATGTCCTCTAAATGTTCAATCCTTCATCGCCGGCTGAATTGTCATCCAATTGGAGGCCCTCCGCTTGGTCGAATCCTACCCACTCGGAGCTCCTCCATCCGCCAAATTCCACCCACTCGGAACTCCTGCACCTGCAGAATCCCACCCACTCGGAACTCCTCTACCCGCCAGATCCCACCCGCTCAGAGATCCTCCATCCGCCAAATTTCACCCACTCGGAACTCCTCCACCCGCCGAATTTCACCCACTTGGAGTTCCTACATCCGTCAAATCTCACCCACTCGGAACTCCTCCACCCGCCAAATCCCACCCGATCGGAACTCCTCCACCCGCCAAATCCCACCCACTCGGAACTCCTCCACCCGCCAGATCCCACCTACTCGGAGCTCCTCCATCCGCCAAATTCCACCCACTCGGAACTCCTCCACCTACCGAATTCAACCCACTCGGAACTCCTCCTCCGGCAGAAGTGCGATGCCGCGCGTTCCTCCCAAAACCGCCCAGCTCGGGTGAGATCAGAGTGGCGGTTCGGACAGCCTTAATCAGCCGACTGGCCACACCGCAATCGGGGCGAGGCCCATCGTTCCGCCGGCAGCGTCGCTATGGGCAGGTGGGTGTCGACAACGCCCTCGGGCGCTGTCAGGGGTCGATGACGTGGTCAGAAATAGGCTGTGGGTGGGGCGTGAGAGGCACTCGACAGGAACGATCGATGTCGACCAGGCAGATGCACTGCTGCTGGGCTATTATGCTCGATGCAGTTATATGTCTGGCTTCTCTGCTACGGTTATTTTTAATGAGAGCATGCTAGACATCACTGAGGCATGTGGTGTTGACCTTGAGTGTGCAGCCAAGCGGTACAGTTCTCGCGCAGTGTTCGTTTCGGTGAGCACTCGTACTGTGAATAATCGTGGAGCGAAGCCGATCGAAGCGAAGCGAATCGTGAGTCGAAGCCGTCTCCTTCGGTCTGGTCGTTGTGAAAAGGTGTAAGAATATCTAAATATATTACACATTTCATTCTTGATGCTTGGTCAAGAGGTGCTTCTGATGCTATAATTGATACTAGAAGGTGCTCATTTTCTACTGCGCCTATTTCAGATAAATACTTACTGATGGACGACTTCTGGTTTGGATAACAAAATTTGCCGGAATTTCGCTGGGCTTAGAGCGTTTAAGGACGTGGATTTGCTGTCGGTCACGAACCTGAGCACCGTTTCCAAATGTATGCACAAGTCAACGGTGTTACTATTGAAAATATACTGCTAAGAGTGAATGCAAGAACCAAACTGCAGTTTTGCAATAGTATGTAGCAAAATTTCCCAAACCACTTTCGAACAAGAAGGTTTTCATACATATCATACATAAATGTATGCATCTTACCATTATTATATTCCATCTCGTAATGCAGCTTATCCATCGATCTTCTATATAAATGTAAGACGAAAATGATACGCTAGACCCGAGAATCAATTTTAAATTTGTTTCATTTCGTTGCCCTGATGAGGCAGAGTAATTTAGCCTGTACTAAGCCGCCATACACACTTATAATGTTACGTTGCATTATTTTGTATCCACTATTGCTATTTTTGTAGCTTCATGGCGGCCAGCGAAAGCACCATTAAAATTCGCAGCTACCACCAAGCAGCGGGGATCATTGAATTGCTGTTCATATGTCCTAAAATTGTGGTCTTCTGCAATGATTCTGGAGATATGTCTACCTTGAAGAACTGAAACATTGCAGCGCAAGGTATTGCTTCTCTTAACGCATACTCGGTGGACGTGAAGTATATCAGGGTGAAGTGCAAGCCGATTAAGCCACAAATAAAACAAGGCGGTTGATTTGTGCATTGGGGGACGAGGAAAGGAGTGGAAGTAAATGCTGGGGAAAAACATTGCGCAATGCGCACTCGTGATTATTTTTTGCTTGCATTACACGATTCATGTTCCAAATTTACTTTATTGAGCGTGAGTCAGTCCTAAGTTGGTTGGACCATTAGTATTATGGTCTCTCTGTCTCTCTGTCTTTCTGTCTCTCTGTCTCTCTGTCTCTCTGTCTCTCTGTCTCTCCGTCTCTCCGTCTCTCCGTCTCTCCGTCTCTCCGTCTCTCGGTCTCTCGGTCTCTCGGTCTCTCCGTCTCTCCGTCTCTCCGTCTCTCCGTCTCTCCGTCTCTCCGTCTCTCCGTCTCTCCGTCTCTCCGTCTCTCCGTCTCTCCGTCTCTCCGTCTCTCCGTCTCTCCGTCTCTCCGTCTCTCCGTCTCTCCGTCTCTCCGTCTCTCCGTCTCTCCGTCTCTCCGTCTCTCCGTCTCTCCGTCTCTCCGTCTCTCCGTCTCTCCGTCTCTCCGTCTCTCCGTCTCTCCGTCTCTCCGTCTCTCCGTCTCTCCGTCTCTCCGTCTCTCCGTCTCTCCGTCTCTCCGTCTCTCCGTCTCTCCGTCTCTCCGTCTCTCCGTCTCTCCGTCTCTCCGTCTCTCCGTCTCTCTGTCTCTCTCCGTCTCTCCGTCTCTCCGTCTCTCTCGTCTCTCCGTCTCTCCGTCTCTCCGTCTCTCCGTCTCTCCGTCTCTCTCTCTCTCTCTCTCTCTCTCTCTCTCTCTCTCTCTCTCTCTCTCTCTCTCTATATATATATATATATATATATATATATATATATATATATATATATATATATATATATATATATATATATATATATATATATATATATATATATATATATATATATATATATATATATATATATATATATATATATATATATATATATATATATATATATATATATATATATATATATATATATATATATATATATATATATATATATATATATATATATATATATATATATATATATAT
Source organism: Ashinkailepas kermadecensis (assembly GCA_034440615.1). Classification (NCBI taxonomy): domain Eukaryota; kingdom Metazoa; phylum Arthropoda; class Thecostraca; family Neolepadidae; genus Ashinkailepas; species Ashinkailepas kermadecensis. The sequence continues at coordinate 46,237 of JAOTOM010004922.1, read as the reverse complement.
ATATATATATATATATATATATATATATATATATATATATATATATATATATATATATATATATATATATATATATATATATATATATATATATATATATATATATATATATATATATATATATATATATATATATATATATATATATATATATATATATATATATATATATATATATATATATATATATATATATATATATATATATATATATATATATATATATATATATATATATCTCTCTCTCTCTCTCTCTCTCTCTCTCTCTCTCTCTCTCTCTCTCTCTCTCTCTCTCTCTCTCTCTCTCTCTCTGACCCTCTCTCTATCTCTTTCCCTTTCTCCTGCGACGATCGACCAAAGTGCGTTATTTTCAGCTTCAGCTAACTGGTCGGTGGAGAACTGACCAGACGTTGCTGTTTTTCTCGCGTAGACACCGAACAGTTTCGAACTCGTTCAGCCAGTTTACCAGTCTCAGCACTTTAGCAGCTGTTTTGAGCACAAGGCTGCAAAAATACGTCGACCTTCAGAGGCAGTCGAAATTGCCCTCGACTAGAACGGCAGCCGGAATTTTTAGCCGACGCAGTCACTCAAGACTAACTTGCTCTTATGAGCGCAGTTGGTGGAAATTAACCCCTAAGGCCCAGTGGCTAAAGCTTTTCTTCGCGTTCACAAGGCGTGTGGTCGAAACCTGCGTGCGGTAACATCGCTCTTGCTCTTCCGATTGGCCGGAAGCCGAAGCAGCCATGGATTCATCTCCATTTCCACTGACCAATATCGACCAACCGGTGTGTTGTCGGGACATTGGACATGCCTCTGCAATGACATCCACCTCGAATTCGGTATTGACGGACAGGTAATTTGCTCCATGGTCGCAGTATTGGCGATGGCTTTTGGCTGATCTACAGTAGTAGCAATTAGTGACCATCATCCTCCACCCCCATCACCGCCTTGTTATTGGTGACTATCACCCCACACCTCCACCACCGTCTTGTTATTGTCAACTATCATCCCCCACCCCCAACACCGTTTTGTTATTGGTGACTATCATCTCCCACCTCCGCCACCGTCATGCTACTGGTGACTAGCGTCCCCCACCACCGGCTGTAGTTGGTGACTATCATCCCCCCCCACCCACCGTCTTGTAATTGGTGACTATCATCCCCCACCCCACCACCGGCTTGTAGTTGGTGACTATCATCCCCCTCCCCACCACCGTCTTGTAATTGGTGACTATCATCCCCCTCCCCACCACCGTCTTGTAATTGGTGACTATCATCCGCCTCCCCACCACCGTCTTGTAATTGGTGACTATCATCCCCCTCCCCACCACCGTCTTGTAATTGGTGACTATCATCCCCCACCCCACCACCGGCTTGTAGTTGGTGACTATCATCCCCCTCCACCACCGTCTTGTAATTGGTGACTATCATCCCCCTCCCCACCACCGTCTTGTAATTGGTGACTATCATCCCCCTCCCCACCACCGTCTTGTAATTGGTGACTATCATCCCCCCCTCCACTACCGTCTTGTAATTGGTGACTATCATCCCCCACCCCACCACCGTCTTGTAATTGGTGACTATCATCGCCTCCCCACCACCGTCTTGTAATTGGTGACTATCATCCGCCTCCCCACCACCGTCTTGTAATTGGTGACTATCATCCCCCACCCCACCACCGTCTTGTAATTGGTGACTATCATCCCCCACCCCACCACCGTCTTGTAATTGGTGACTATCATCCCCCACCCCACCACCGTCTTGTAATTGGTGACTATCATCCGCCTCCCCACCACCGTCTTGTAATTGGTGACTATCATCCGCCTCCCCACCACCGTCTTGTAATTGGTGACTATCATCCCCCACCCCACCACCGTCCTGTAATGGGTGACTATCATCCCCTACCCCACCACCGTCTTGTAATTGGTGACTATCATCCCCCACCCCACCACCGTCTTGTAATTGGTGACTATCATCCCCCTCCCCACCACCGTCTTGTAATTGGTGACTATCATCCCCTCCCCACCATCGTCTTGTAGTTGGTGACTATCATCCCCTCCCCACCATCGTCTTGTAATTGGTGACTACCATCCCCCACCCCCACCACCGTCTTTTTGCTCTGCTGCATTGATCCGCTTGAAATTGTTTGTGTTAAACGTTTTTGAAATAAGTGGATATTAATTTTTGGTGTTAAACGTGTTTGAAATGAGTGAATATGAACCGTCGGTTTTCTTACGCTCCGCTTTCCACTAAATATTTTTTACAATCCGGTTTGGGGAACAAAAGGCCATGCCGCCCCCTCCCCCCCCTTCGGATTTTTGTGTCACCATAGTCTAATTGCCCCCCCTGAAACCGTGGCTTTGCCGAGAAGCGGCCAGACGGGGAATGACCAGCCAGTAATCTAACGGCCCGACCGCCGAAGAGGTCGGGCACCAGGTGCAGCAGCATGGAGCTCGATGTGCCGTCAAGCTCTTCGCCCGATATTCAATTATCCGGATACACTGACGACCTGACCTGATAATTATAACCCACGTTAGAGGGTAATTCTGGTAAACCCACGTGAGGGTGCATTCCGGCCGGCAACCCAGTCCATTCTGCTCGGCAGGTCAGTGTGGTACGGCCAGTGGAAGGCAATGCCGTCTGTCACAAAGTGGATCTCCACCACGGTTGCCTTGGACCCTCACGAAGCCGGTCGAAACGTCCACCTCATTCTCAAGTGCCAGCGACCGACCCGAGAATCCAAACCAGCTTTATTGGCTTGGAGCTTGACGGATCCCTGACGCTGGATCCCCCTCCCCCAGCGGCGACAGAAGCTAGGGTGAGACCAGGCGGGGCAGACATGTGTAGAATAGCCGGCCGCCAGGGGCGATAGAAGCTCGGGTGTGACCTGCCGAGGTCCGAGAGAAGGCGGACCAGGCGGGGCAGACATGTGTAGTGTAACGATGTTAAAGTTAATACGAACGAGCCAGCCTCTGGAATGTACTGTATGTGTCACCGCGATGGGGCCGCATGAGGCACCCACACACCTGTCACAACAAGTGCGTCAGGCATGCGGCCCACCCGATCTATCACAGATAAGGCCAAGTGCCGCTCGCATTGTTCGATTATTAGCCACCGCGATGAGATCACCTTACGAGGTTATAACTGATAAGAACCGGAGCTCGTGTCGATGAGTTCGCATACCACAAGGCTACTGGCGCCACCAGTCGGGTACGTCCACAAATCATCGCTGGTTGCCACGCGACCGAGCAGCCAGGCTGCCGTGCAAAACTGCAATCTCAGCGTGCGAGAAGTGCATTAGAACTGAACCCATGACCTGCGGCGAATCAACAGTCAGCAACGTCCAGCGAGGGCAATGGCCGCTGGCGTGTCGGGCCAATCACGGCCCGGTTCACTTGCGGGTTGGCGTGTTATGTAGAACCAGCCAATAGCAGTGCGGGTTGCATGCCGTCAATGTACTTACGTGGGCGGACTCGTGTGTATATATATGAGTGCAAATGAAAATAAACGAGAGAGCTCGAGACGGAGCTCGAGACGGGGGCTCGAGACTCGACTCGAGACTCGACCTAGACTCGGACTACGAGGTAGAACCATCACGTCTTTGCGATTTCGGAGCGGACTGGCGTTCGCCTGTCGCGACTCAACGTAGTTGGCGGCCCGAGGAAGCATTCAGCCCGGGAAGTCACTCATCACGGAGTTTTAACGAGTGAACTTTTTTTCTTCTTTTTTTTGGGGAAAAAAAAGGGGGGGGGATTGGTTTTTTCCTTATTTTCCCCCGGCAGGGGAAAACTACCCTATAGTAGAATAGCCGGCCGCCAGGGGCGATAGAAGCTCGGGTGTGACCTGCCGAGGTCCGAGAGAAGGCGGACCAGGCGGGGCAGACATGTGTAGAATAGCCGGCCGCCAGGGGCGATAGAAGCTCGGGTGTGACCTGCCGAGGTCCGAGAGAAGGCGGACCAGGCGGGGCAGACATGTGTAGAATAACCGGCCGCCAGGGACGACGAAATCCCCGGTGAGACCTGCCGAGGCCCGGAAGAAGTACGTGTGTCGAGATCGAGATGGGACGGCGTGATCTGTCGAGCACGTGTGTGTACAAGAGTGTGTGTGTGTGTGTTTAATGGGCAATGGCCTATGCCCTTCGTGGTGGGTCTGAGGATTAATCTAATCGCATAACAAACAAAAATAGACATAAAGAGTGACTCTCACTCACACACTTGTTGAAGCTTCCCATGCCCCTGTTTCAAACCATAGCAGTGTGTACGTGCAATCGCTAGGTGCATACATGCCTCCAAAATCCCTAAAGCACTTATGAAGACATCAAGAGCCTCATCTTATTTGCTGAACACTCACGTACCCGATGATGACATCAAACAATGTTGCTCTGATGCAATTTGGAACGTGAAAACGAGCTTTTATGGATAACGAACTCTCCCATTGCCCGATGGGAAGTGATGTCCATTTCGATGCGGGACTTCAGCCTGTCCGTTACTTGGCTTGAAGAACGAATTGCAAGTAACAAGTGATTATAATGATAGTCACTGCCGGATACAGGGAGAGAGGTGAATAGGGTCACGCTTGCATGCAGTCTTTTTCCTTAATCAAGGTGAATACGAAATTCTGCCAACTTGTGATGAGTTGGTGGGGATGTCCTGGCTTAACGACCTAGATATTTAGTACCCGCAAGTTTGTGGTGAGAGCACCAATAATAATTGTAGGAAAATAACAGGCCAGTAAGAGTTCAGAAACGTCGGAGAATCTTCCAGAACTGAAAGATTCACTTGGATAGAATTACTTGTAAAAACTGCATGACGGAAGAACAGAACAGAATAAGAACAATACCAATGCAATATTATTATGATTATTAATATGAAGCCAGGAAATAATCATATACGCTTAGGTAGCTACGACAACGCCACGTGAAGAACAATAACAGGTAGTTGACAACAGTCCAGCTTCACGTGTGCGTAAGAGGCACATGCTATGTGCCGGTCGCGAGTTGGCTTGTCTATCTTAGCTTTATCTTCTAAAATACAGGGATCGAACTGGCAGCGGCGTGTCCAGGAAGTTTGATCGGACAGAGGGCAGTTGCCGGCGGGATCGCCACTAAGGTTGGAACTTGCTAGGCGGGGGAGGATGGTGCACACGTGCGCTCTGTAGGGCCACCTTTTGTACTCTGAGGGGCGCCATGGGTTGAAAAAAAAACTCGCTGAGCACAGGGAGGGTGCACTCTGGCTTGCTGAAGTCTGAAGGAGTCTTTTCAGAAGGGGGAGCGACACATCTCCACAGTCGGGGTGGAGGGGGGGAAACATGCCCGCAGTTCACCCTCCCTCGATCCTGGATGCGCCAGTGCGAACTGGTGGACCGATTTTCACGTGGAAAAATCAACTGAAAAGGCACAGAGAGTGAGACGGATCCTGACAAGATTCGAGTCCTTGTGGTACACATATGACGCGTGGCGAGCGATGGAAGGGTTTTCTCGTGCATTGGTACCGGCACCGGAGTGGCACCATTTGAAATTGCCTATGGAATTGCATGGATTCTGATTTTGTGGATTGCGCACGCCAGTTGCAAAGAGGAGATGCCAGAGTTGAAGGAAATGTTTTTCACCCGTTTTGCACGCTTTTGCTCGGGGCACAAAAACCACCACGCGCGCGCACTGGGACGGCAACCATTGCTGTTTTGTCGCCACATGTGTTCGCTTTGTTTCACGCCCAGGCACCTGAGGCGCCAGGCAGCCGCTTCGGTGTGGTGACTCACTTGAGAGAGGTACTTTTGTGCAACAGCAAACTTTGCAACTATGCCGAGAAGGCAAAACGTGAAAGTCCAAATTTGGTAAGAACGAGTGTACTGACGTGCGGCCCAACACGTTCTGATTGCACCCATGTGCAATCACTTCCAAAATCGCTGCAAACATCACGCCGCCAATCCTACCACAACGATTTCTGCGAGCGACTGAAGAATGTTTCCGGACCCGTATCTTTCCAGGTTTACTAACCAATCCAGAGGATATTTCATGATCAACGCAGATATAGAAAATCACGAACAGTTGCGGTAGGTATTTGCAATGGTGCATGCAGTTTTGTACTTGGCAACATTATAGGTGACAGTCTTCGAATCCTGGGAGAAATTCACGATAAAAATATTAGTATTAAATACGTAAGGACCCCATTTGTAACCTAGGTCAAGTACTTCATTTTTTTCTCGCTGAGAAGTGAAGCTTAATAACACGCTTTTCCTTTTTATAATTGGTTTAATATTTCTTCCCACACCAAACCTTAGTTCCACGTAACCTCCTTTTGAAAACAATAAGCACGCTTGCATAATAACCTGCGCAACAATTTTGCAGCAACAGCAACAATTTCCCAAATCACGTTGACTTGCTTCTTCAGACGCTGCCCACTCGCCGTACCCGTGCGTGGTGGTGACAGCTTTGTTGCTTCAGCCTTGTCTCATGAGAGCGGCTCGTGAGACAGACTCGTTGCGATGTAAGCAGTGCAAATCGAACCTGACGATGAAACGTTCGTTTCGCTATTTTGTGGCGTGATACCAATAAAATAATTCGTTAATTGTATGTCTTGAAATGAGAATAACACATCTTGTGTGCTTGTGTGCACCACATTATTACATTGAAGAGGGGATTCAGCATTTTTCCATGGAATGGAGACATATTCGAAACAAAGTTCAAATGAGACTGTGGAGACAACTTCAAATCGTGTAGGTGACATATTTGACAGTTTGTGTACCCCTGGTACCTGGTGAGTCGTCCTTTTAACATCGATGTCATAAGGATACTTCCTGGGACGTTTGACAATGGGCTAGCGCAGCAGACATTACAGACCTGCCACGTCTGTTTCGCCGGTTCGTCTGCTTTGGAACCTAACCACTACTGATGGTGCAGATTCACTTCGGATTAAATCATATCGTATCTGTTATTTATAACTTGCGAATCAAGTAAAGCTGCGATAAATGTGCAAAGTGCATTATTTGGAACACTTGGCGAAGCAAATGTCTCAGGCACTTGTTTGCTAATTGTCGCAGGCACTTGCTTTACTAAGTGTCGCAGGTATTTGCTTCGCTTAGCATCGCAGACACTCGCATAATACTAATAATCATGCATGTGTCGCATGCACTTGCATACTACTAATAAGCATGTAAATGTGAACCGTAGTTCACTGCCTATTTTGCACATATGCTCATCCTTTCATCTGGGGATGCATACGACTTGATTTATTTATGTTTTGATACAAATTTCCCTTCAGTTTAATTACTTGCCCGTCGGGTGTTTGGTCGCCGGCAGCAAACACGGGTAACCAATCACTCAGCAGATAATCTCGATCGATAGGAACCACTCTCTTGTCACGCACTTTCTGCTCTCCGTCCGATTTGTGCTAATAGATCGGCTCAATCGACTCCGACTGATGACGTTACACGCCGGACGTGGTGGAGTGGTGGAGTGGTGGAGTGGTGGAGTGGTGAAATGGTGGAGTGGTGGAATGGTGAAGTGGTGGAGTGGTGGAGTGGTATAATTGTGGAGTGGTGGAGTGCTGGAATGCTGGAGTGGTATAATTGTTGGAGTGGTGGAGTGGTGGAGTGGTGCGGCGCCGAGTGACTCGCCACGTGCTGGAGTGGTGGAGTGGTGGAGTGGTGGAATGGTGGAATGGTGGAGTGGTTGAGTGGTATAATTGTGGAGTGGTGGAGTGGTGGAGTGGTGCGGCGCCGAGTGCCGCGTCGGGTCGGGCCCGAGGCGCCGAGTGACTCGCCACGTGCTGGAGTGGTGGAGTTGTGCGGTTGCGCCCCGGAAGGGATTTGCTCTTTCGATGAGGCGTCGGTTTTGGTCGTCCTTATAGTAACTCTCGACTGTGGCTCAGGTCATAGGTGGCGCCAACCTCTCGAAATTCCAGGGGAGGGGGTCCAGCAGCAAAAATTTATCTCTCACAGGCAAACAATCCCATTAAGGATGAAAGAAACATCGACTTTGGGATGCCCCACCCCTTCCATGGGTTGCCTTGCATTTATATTTAATCTTCTTGCGAAGTAAATTTTTTTTCAGGGAGGCACCAGGTATGGTTCGAACCCTATCCATACACCCTTCCCGAATTTCCACCCATGGCTTAGGCTCCTTTCCGTAAATTCCGTACTTCGAATTCCTCTCTTCGCGTGCTTAACTCAAACATTCCGAAGCATACGGGTCAATTTGGCGGCAAAATGCTGAGTAGTGAATTTTTAGCGCGTCTATTCCACTTACCATCTGCAGAAGACAGGCTTGCAACGTGCGATCTAAAAATCGCCTTTAAGCGTCTCAAATAGTAGCAAACTGTAAACCACCACTGCACTATCCATGGGGGAAACATTTGGTCCTGACGTGAAATGTTGCCTATCCTTTGCGTAGCTGCCAATGCTCGTAGGGCAACTGTGTGGTGTCAGAAGAGCCGGCCCGCCATCCCACCGCCGGCGGTCGCAGACTCGCCTTTGAGCCGAGCTCATGCCATGTTGGCGCCACGTCTCTGCGGGTGACGCGCCAATTTCCATTTGCGGCCGTTCCGCCCGTGATGAAAATTCCACCTACATTTGTAGACGGAAATATGCACTCGGCAGACAAAAACACCACGATATTGAAACTGACAAGGTGTCAGACGCAGACGGAGACATCGGCCGAGATGCATTGGGTAGATAGAGGTGGAAACGGAGACCGAGACGAATGCCAAGATATAGATAAATACAAAGTGTGTATACACACACATAAACACACGTGTACACATATATATATATATATATATATATATATATATATATATATATATATATATATATATATATATATATATATATATATATATGTATATATATATATATATATATATATATATACATTTATGTACATCTAGAAACAATGAAAGCATGTCTGTGTATGTGCATGCGGAAATAAATACGCCGAAACAAGGTGAGAAAAGCAAAGAGAGAGAGAGAGAGAGAGAGAGAGAGAGAGAGAGAGAGAGAGAGAGAGAGAGAGAGAGAGAGAGAGAGAGAGAGAGAGAGAGAGAGAGAGAGAGAGAAAGAGGGCGAGAGAGAGAGAGAGAGAGAGAGATATATATATATATATATATATATATATATATATATATATATATATATATATATATATATATATATATATGTATATATATATATAGGGGAGAGGGAGGGGAAGAGATAGATAAAGACAATACGCAGAGCAGTGGATGCTGAGAGAGACGTACCCAGTGGTTGGTCCAGACGTTGTTGACCACGGCGGGCCCCAGGGCTCTCACTGGGTTGAGACACGCTCCGGTCATCTGAAACTGACGCACGAGATCCCTGTCAGACAGATTGGCCATTCCTATCACGAAGGACGGCGGCGCCGAACATGGCATGCCGGTAACTATGACGGACGGACGGGTGTTCCACCTGTACTGTGGACCGGCTGTATTTGTTTACATCTGCAGTGTAGGCCGGCACCCGTCTGTGGCTCAGGTGACCGTGTCGCCGTTCAGCTTGATGAGTCCCTGGTCATAAACAATGCAACATATTTATACGGTAGCTATTTAACATTGGGGACATTGAAGCGGTTTAAGCGATTGTATCTGCTCCACTGATTAGCTCTCGTAACGTTGTGGATTGTTTGCATTAACCCTGTTGCGAGATGGGGAAGGGGAAAAGTGCACCCCCACCCCACCCCCTGTGGTTTTGGTCTACAGCTCCAGAACACTTGGAGCGATTAATTTGAAGGTTGGTGGCAGTCCCTATCTATCGCTCCGACGTAGGGTGCATTTTTATCCTTCTAGATCACTCAGGGAAGCTTCAGCGACAAGTTTTCATATAGCATGTTCAGAACACTTTGTCAGTTCTTGTCACATTGTAACACGCTTGGCTTTTACCATTCATTTCTTTGACAGCATTTGACCGTTCTTCGCCAACTCGAAAGACAATGTTGAAAGGACATTGGCTAGATTACTTGAAAGTCTGTAGTACTTATGCTTACCGAAGACGCGTTCAGATTGGGTAAGAAATTGGAGAATATGTTTGCTGCCGAAGGCTGCACAGTTGTGATATTGAGGAAGCATAGAGATCCATAAACGATTTTGGGAGACGCGGGAACATACTGGAGTATCTCGAAAGTACATTTTAATCAAGAGGGTCTCCAGACAATCTTTGGGGAGGAGGTTATAGGAAGACAGTCGTTTTCCTTTTGATTCCTTCAATATACTTGAGCTATTGCCGGAATCTGTGTGGCACCCACATAAGGGCATTGCGCAGATTAATATGAAAGCTTACAACTTGCATGCTAACGAGGGTCAGATGCATGGTAGGTGAGGTGGTGACTGAGCATGATTTTGCACGAGCAAATCGTGATTAAAATCAAGGTCTTTTATTCTGAGGCTCAAGGAGGATATTTGGTAGACGTCCTGAAAATTCAGGAACTAGCATTTTGGTCAGAGGCAACTCCAGACGAGTAGCTCGCCGGACATGCTTTCAACGAAGTGGGTCCACTCGCACACTTTTCATCAGGTACGTCGACAATAGTTAAACATTGAGTACATATACTTGAATATCACCGCAGCTAATTCGCGGGTACCGTCGATTTTGTGCAAAGCTAGTCTTATGCATGTATAAGATTATCTTTCCACAAAATTGAATTGAAAATTCCATAAACAGTTCATTTCATGCGATTGAATTCATCCTGCATTTGATAAAATCAAATGTGCTGCAGTCGGAAGTGCCTGCAGGGGTGCAAGAACACGTTGCATACGGCTCGTAAACAGGAACGCCCATTGCAGTATATCATCTTTTGTTGCGAATTGCATTGTCCTAGGCTACTGGACTCAAAATTACATGCTGAACTCAGCGCGATGTCCAGGCTAACCGATGGCTTAACTTTTTTGCTAGACGAAAAAGACTGATCCGACCTTTCGCCTCGCTCGTAATAACATCAGCAACAGGTCTTCGGTTCTTCGAGTTGTTGCTAAGCTTAGAAATTGGCGAAGAAAAAAGCAGCCGTAGATTGTAACCAGATTCCCATGCCCGAGATGGATGCGGAATCGGAAATCTCCGTGGTTGTCTCTTGCTCCGCATGTTGGAAGGTCGCGGCAGCGGACAACGAGAGCAGGCTCGGCTTCGCAGGTATCCCGATACTGTCCCGCCGTGTTTTGCTGCACTGCGGCACAGTTACCACGTTTACATGAGTCTTCCGATTAGGTTTGACAGTAAACCTAATTCCGTTCCAGCTAAAATCCCAACGGCTCGAAAGCGTTTACATGAGCAAACGTGAGTTTTCCGTTAACTTTGCGGAATTATCATGCTGCCAAACTAACGGAAGTTTAAACGGAATTTACATTGATGGCGCAGCGCGGCAAATATTTATAATTTAATGCGCCAGTGCTGATAGGCATATTGCCGTGGCGTGTCGTATTACGTCGATTTCAATCTTTTTACCAAGCAGTCAGATCTTGGGTCCAAAAAGGTCCTATAGTGTTATCAGCTACTGTTTCTCTTTATCAAGCTGAGGGGCGATTTCATCAGTTATTCTGGTTGCTAACACATAATTCGCTTCATATAAGTGGATTAGACTCGGGGCGAATTTGTGCTGTCAATTGCCCTGCTGACCGTAACATTTGCATATATACAGGTAAAAGCAGCGAGAGAAGCATTGTTTAAGAGTGTTGAGATGTTGAGACGTTCAATAAGGATCAGGGAGTTACGTCGCCAAATCCGAAGGAGAAAGGCTTTACTGCTGGCTCAGTTTCTCCAACTAAATTGTAGACCAAATGCGAGAACAGTGTGGATGCTGCCTCGTAGAAAGCTGTGGTTCAGGAGGAAGTTTTTAAGATGTGGGATGATAGTAGATGGCTGGAAAACTTCAGAATGACAAAGACCTCATTCATGAAGCTTGTGAATTTACTGCAAGGAAAGCTTGAACCATGTCAAGATGCAACCAGAGCCCATTCCACTTGAACAGAGGATTGCGATGGCATTGTATAGTCTTGGAAGCAGCGTGGAATACAGGGTCACTGCAAACCAGTTTGGCTGCCATAAATCAACAGTATGTATGGACTGTGGAATGCTTGAAAAGATGGGATCTTTCTGGATTGGTGGGATCCATAACATCACCCTCTCCAGAAAATTATCCTATCATTTCCCATCACCTGGATCCCTTGACCTGGAATTGCATTACAGTATATTCATTATCACGATCCATGATCTGTCATGGTAAGCAAAAGCATTATCTACGAAGAAAAAAGTTATGTGGGAGAAGAGGGGGGGGTCCAAACACTTCAGACATCATGCAACAAACAGCTCTACTACTGCTTCTGTATGGCCGAACCAGTAATTGTACTGTGTTTACTGAACACAGAAATGAACAAGCTATCCATATTGAAACAGTTCCTTTTGATGAAAATCCTCTAACCACTTGCAAAGAGCAACTTTAAAATGGATAATTATTTCATAATAGTGTGCTGTATTCTTAACACAAAAATTTAGTTGTGCAGGATTACTCCACTGTGGCTGTTGTGGTGCAAGTTGTTAGCAACTCCTAAAAAAAATAATGTTATAATTGTTTTTATTTTTTTAAAATCAAGTAACTTCATTATCGTTTTCTTAAGCGAACTGCTCTCGGAAGCATAAAATGGCACCTGCAAACTTCCCTAGCTCCATACACAAAGAATTGGTAGAACCATGTGACTGGATCTTTGTATTTTGGAAGAAAAAGGTCCATTGTTTATGAATACCACCATCTTTTCGTTATCTATGTGCTGAAAGTGATGCAGATGTCGAAAGGTAGGTGTTCAGGAAATGGAACATGTTCGGATACCCCCACCTCCCCACCTACTTTAAGTTAGTCCAATCTCCAAATATGCCATGTATCCAGATGCACATTTTCCACAATTCCTTCATATTCACATCCACTGGAAGTTTACAGGTAGGTTGGTAGTACCTGCCTTGGTAGCTAGGTCAGTAGGACCTAGGTAATTATGGGAAGCAGGGGTATCTGACCACCTCTCCATTTCCCAAATACATAATTTTGTATGTGTCCTGCATCACATTCAGCACATACATACAAAAGACGTAGTATTCATAAACAATGGATCTTTCTCTACCAATATATGAAGGTCTGATCACATAGTCCTACCAATTATTTTTGTACAGAGCTAGCAAAGTCCATGGGCACCATTTTTTGGCTTCCAAGAGCAGTCTGCTTGATAATACCATAAGGAAGCAACCTCCAATATTTTTTTGCCATTACACCAGTATTTTTAGTGGCTAATAACTTGTACCACAACAGCTCCAGTGAAGTAGTACTGCACAACCACATTTTCATGTTCGAAATATGGCACACTACTGCGAAATAATTATGTTTATGGTTGCTGTTTGCAAGTGGTTAGAGGCTTTTCATCGAAATGAACTGTTTGTAGTGTGTTTACACTACAATTACTGGTTTAGCCATACATAAGCAGCAGTAGAGCTATTTATTGCATGATATCTTAAGAGTTCAGAACCCCTATGTCAATGTAGGTAAATACGTACCCGAGCGTTTCGTTGCCTTTTTCCGTCAATGGCAGCGTACATCTGAAGGTCCAGCAGCACTCCCAACATAACTGCAATTTCGGTATCATCCCATTGTTTGGGCATTACTCGTGCTCAAGGTCAAATACAGCCAATCTAATGCCTGTATTAAATTACCTTAAGACGCGCTTCCCGTCCTGGCCTTGACTGGCCTTGGCCGACTTGACAGCAGCGCCAGAACCGATAGTGTAGCGCTGACGTATGTAAGTTGGATATGAAATACATCCGAGTTATATTTATTATATAATGGCGTAAAACATGTTCAAACGTAAGTACCTAATATATTTACTGGTATTGTAGTTACTAATTAGCTTTAAGTCGTAAACAACTTCACGTTAGTGATGAAAATGACCGCGAAGATTGCGTTATTTTGAAACTGCAAACTTCCTAAAAGTGATTTTACGATAAAACTTACGTTAGTTTGGTAGCACTTCCTGCCCGGCTACATGAGCCAACTTTCGCGTGAAAGCGAAAATAACGCAACCGTTCCGTTATTTTATGCTCATGTAAACGGGGTAAGTGGTAACTGCACCGCGCGTTCTCGACGGTGTTCTTAAGACGCTTGAGTGTCTGTGACATGCTGTTTTCCCCGCTTCATTGGTGGAAAAAAGTCCAATTTGCTCAATCAATTGTCCAGCAGCATCAGTTCTCATCCCACGGGAAAGTATGTCCCGGCGCTAACATTCCAGAGTCCACAATATTGTCTCTGTACAAACAAGGTGTTTTACCTAATTGTCAGCTAGATGAAACAATAGTGACGCTCATCTGATTCGACCAGCTTCCGGCCATCGATGTCACATCATTGGCTCTCAGAAGTCTGCTCTAGGTAAGCCATATAAGGAATGTTCTTTGTGGTTGCATTTCAACAGAGCTTCATCTTCCGAGTTCACCCGGCGAAATGTTAGTTCATTTAAAATGAATGGAAAAATATATCTTTCAATAAATACTCTATCGCTTTTTCCTGTTTCGCTGATGCATTCGGGAGTTCAATACAGAGCTGGTTAACTTTTTTTGGTTTAAGAAGAAGCCATTCTTGGCCTGGTGAGTGCGGCCGCTTTGCTGTTATAATTCGTGTTCGTTGGCCGATCCTGTATGTATGCCAATGCTCTCGCATGCATCGGGAGATGATCGATGTTGTAGGTAAGCCTGCCATATAGAGAACAATTGGTGTTGCTGACGAAATTGGGTTGCTTAGTTCGTGTCGGCCTGCCGCCTCTCGGTGGTTTCGCTCGTAGTGTTGACGAAGTTAGTGGTTTTGGTAGGTAAGATGCTACCTTTGAACAATAACATGCGATTTGTTTATCGCTGGTTTGTTGTGTACTAAAAGGATAAGATCAAAACTGACACAGCAGCATGGTTTTTCTTAAATATGTAGCAGCGACAAAATGTCCTACGCTAAAGACGAGCAACGTTAGAAAAAGTTACGTTAAACCGGCTTATGTGCATCCGGTATCGGGCAAGCACGATAGAAAAGGTGAGAGACACCGGCAATCAAAGAAAGTGGCGTAGAGGGCAGATACACACATGGCATGCAGATGTACATACATACAGACATTGTTTAATACAACGAAGAATGGCTCTTAGATGCTCCTGGGTTTTAGACATTGCGTGTAAAGAAAGCATACGACCTTCAATATACCAGGAGGTGCTGAGTTGACATCAAAAGTAACGTTAAGGATTATACTTTATTACTCAACGTTTCGGCCAGGGGCCATCGTCAGGAGTGATATAAAAATGTCAAGTTTAGCAATTGAAAAAAAAAAAGCACGCGAGAAAAAAAGCGTGCAAAAGACACGTGGAATGCAGAAAAGCCTCCTCAGTGGTGCAGACACTTAAAGAAACTCCAAACCAGAAACAAACTATGTCAAAATAGAATCCTCTGAGGAAGCCCGAGCCGATGGTCCACATACATATCGATACATACACTCACGCACATATATAGACATAGATCCAATATAACGCGTAATACATAAAATATAATTTATGTTTATGTAATTTAAGTGATATACCAAGACGTCGTTTGCGTGTTTAGTTGCGGCCGTAGATTACGTATGTGTAGAGATTCGAGGACCTTTAGATCAGCGTTGTCCCTGGCTGTTGCTAGAATTTCTACTTTGAAGTTTGTGTTAGTGTCGCTGTGTTCCATGTTAGAATGTTTGTCGATCATGTGTTCGCCTAAAGGTGTGTATGCTCTTCGAAGTCTGGCATCTCCCAAGTGCTCATTGTACCTATCCCTGATACTACGTTTGGTTTCACCGACATAAAATATCCCAAGACAGCGGCTGCACGTTATTTTATAAACTACGTTTTTCCGCGTGCATCTACCTTTGAGCCCGTTGATACAGGTGTGGCACGTTCTTCTACCAGCAGGGCATGGCGGAATTTCCAGGGCTGAGCGGACCAGGTAAGATTTCAGCGTAGGTCCGCTAGTCCAGGCTACCCTAACATGGTTTAGATGAGACGAACGGATGGCTGCGTTTACCTGTCGACATAGTTGGTCATCGACAAATGGAAGTCTCATGTAAACATAGTTGGGATTACTACCCGCTCGATGCCGACGTTGCCCACTTATCCTACTCCTGTTGTGAGGGTGAACAGCACGAGCGGCGGAGTGTACCCGATGTGCTGGGTACTCCTGACGATGGCCCCTGGCCGAAACGTTGAGTAATAAAGTATAATCCTTAACGTTACTTTTGATGTCAACTCAGCACCTCCTGGTATATTGAAGGTCGTATGCTTTCTTTACACGCAATACATACAGACAGGCATGACACGCGATAGCAAATTTGGAGGGTGGCCGGCATCACAGCTTCCGGAGAAGCTCCGTTGACCACCCGCGAAGCAGAGGTACGGCGCCCAGTGCGAGCAGTCGACGTCCGATCCCAACCTTGGATATGTAGATAAATGTTCAAGCTAAAGCCAGGAAAAATCCGAAGGAAGAAAGGCCAAGTTGCTTGCGAAACCTGAAGGTAAACAACCAAGCGCGTTTTATGGGGCAGCCGTCCGTTTTCGCCAAGTTGGATTGGTTCCTGCCTACCTATTGGGAGATAACCGGTATGTGTGTGTCATGTGAGAGAGGAGAGGATGGTAGCGTCTCACTTCAAACAAATTGTTCCAGTTTGGTGCTACGTAGAAAAAATGAAAAGTAGCTCGAGGAGATACGGGTGCTCATCTCCGAGAAGTATGAGCAACGACAGTGGAATGTGATGTTTTGCGATGTAAGCGGAAATGGGGCGACGTTGTTAATTATTCGTGGAGCAGATAAGTAGAAAATGTTTAATGGAATGGCGCACGTCACACACGCGGCAAAGCTGCTCTCGGTGATTTCAACGGAAGAGGTAGTCGTGTGTGAAGATGGTGTGGCCTAGCCGTATTTTCTAAACAAGATGCTCGCCAGGGACAGGAGGTCATCGGGGTGGGGGGGGGCTGGAAGGTGCTTTAGCTTGCAACTCATAACGTAAAACGGCTACCCAGAGGTACAGCGGACGTAGATGAGCCGAATTGCAAAACACCGTACTAGCCCAACTGACGACCCTGCATGGCATGCTTAGACTAACCCGATACTAACAACTAACCCGTGACGGCCGTGCCCCACGAGCACGTCTGCCCGCTCGTTCCCCGGTATGCCCATGTGACCGGGGATCCAGAGCAGTGTAAGTTGGAGGTGTGCGTGACTTGCGTGTTAGAGGAGTTGGATAACGTGGAGTGTGTGATGGGTGGTGTTGTGCATGGCTGCGAGGGTGTCAATGGAGGAGCATGAATCAGTGCAGATGATGGCGGGTGTGGTGATGTGGTGTTCAGTGATGTGCTGCAGGCAGGTTAGTGTCGCTACTAACTCTGCTGTGCACGCCGAATGGTGAGGTGTTGATTTCGTTTGGCCAGCGTTGGGCCCACCGCGCCAGGCGGCTCCGGTACCGTCGTTGGCAAGGGAGTCGTCAGTTAGTTATTTTGGTTTTAGGGCGCATCGACTACCGAGGTCATTTTGCGCCCAAGCAAGGGAGCCATCAGTGTAGAAGTATGTGTGTTGTGGGTGGCCCTCTTGACGTTCGTAAAATGTTCGTTGAGTTTCGATCGGAGAAAGCGGTTTTTTGTTTTGTCTAAATTGATACCCGAGCTTGCTCGGGGTGTTTCATGTGTCAAAATGTGGACAGGAGGGATTTTGCCAGGGGTTGCACCCGGGAATTTTAATGTGAGTGTAAGGACCTGTTACAAATGAAGAGCAATGCTGTATTTATTTCTACTATAGGTACGCCGAACGGAGGATTAGATAAGACAAGGTTAGCAGGATGATTGTCTGTGTTGTAGTCCTGAGGTGGTATCTAGCGAGTTGGAGTGTTCTGCGGCAGAGGCACAGCCACGGAGGGGGACAGGGAACAACCAAAACTGCACTTGATCGAACAAGAAATTTTGAGGTCTGCACCACGCAAAACCAGAAATTTTCCGCAAGCGAAGCGCGCCGAAACGGTCTGTGTTTCATTGCAATTTTTTGGTGGGGAGTCGGATTTCCTCTTCGGTTTCGCTTGGGGAGTTGGTTTCTTAGCAAAAACCTGGCTGCGCCCCTGTTCTGCGATGTTGAAGGCCAAGTAGGCTGTCACCGGCTCGGAGACTGGTGATATGTGTGGTGCGGTGTGTGATGTATGGGGGGATATGTGATCGAAAATGAACGCGTTGCATTCCAGGATTGAACGAATCAGTGCAATGCACATTTTGTTTAGAGTTGCCAGGCTGCACCCCAGTCTCTACAGGAGAAGCAACTCTGCAGGAAATTCAGGAGCTTATCGCAGAGCTGTTTAATATAGTCAATATGCATGCAGAAATAGGGCCATTGTCTAGGAGGATTGCACGATATGCAAACGTGGTTTGGTAGGGAATAACTTAGTCACGACAGCGTGGTGGTAGGAGGGGTGGAATACATGTGGCAAGCCGAGAGAAAAACATTGTGACGGATTTCGTGGGGAGATTTGCAGCCCCAATAGGGAGCACCAGGAATCAGTATGATTCCTGGCAGGCCGCGTGAAGTAATTCGCTTGTTCTGTCGATGGATGAGTGCACCAAATGGCCAAATCGTCGGCGTAAATAACATATCTTAGGCAGGGGAATTTATGAAGTTGATCGAGAGTGTCGTTGGTCATGAAGATGGAAAGGGTGGGTGGGGTATTAAGCATTGACTTGTGGGGCGCCTTGATCTAGATTGATCCTATAGGGGTTCAGGGGATTTGTTTTACTAACACAGAATGGGTTTATAGGGTTTATTCAACTGTTGTGGTCACTGGCACAGCTTTCTAAAGAAAATGCGATGGTGATTTTTTTATACGCTGTTGCGAGGCATGTATGAAAAATATAATATGCCTAACTGCAGTGTATCGTCTTCCATCAGTCATCAGAAATTGTTCTTGAATTTCATCTGGTCACTGGTATTTTTTTTTAATGCGTATTGGGAAATGGACATATCCACCCTTTTGTGAGGCAGACATGGAAAATATCAGACGAATAAATTGAATTTGTCGCTTGCCATTCCTCAGTGTCTTCTTATTTCTTCCTCAGTTCTGGTGTCTTTTTATTTCATGAATAGTTTCGATTTAGTGGACAGAATATACAATATATTTAATGTATTCAAGCTTTCAACTTAAGGGATATTTTGCAGATTGACTTCTGATGCCAGGTTCCTAAATGTGAAGCCACTTACTGATACTGATGTAATGTTATGTTATCAGATACTGATGCTATGACTTAATTTTTTCTTTAAAAATAATTAGGAGCTGGATTGTAATTCCTTTTTCGATATGTGGTGGAGGTGGAGAGTACTCGGAATTATAGTACTCGGAAAGAGTACTCGGAATTGTAATCACTCCTTTTGCTAAGAATAGTGGTTAGAATTGAGTCCTTCGTTTCAACCTTACCCAATTCCAATACACTAGTTCCAGGGATAGAATGGATATAAGCGTCCCGTCCTTCGTTTATATTTTTACGTTCCTGTGGGCTTCGACGAAAAATCTGGTTCGAAGTTATTGTAACGAAATTCCTCTTGAAATCATTCCTTTTCGTGCAACGCCATGGTAATAGGCCTAGCGTACATTATGCTTCATGGTTTTGATGCCTAAGCTAGTGTTAATTTAGCCGTCCTACCTGTCCTGTCGGTTGCTACATGCAATGGTAGCGAAACATCCAGATATGAAGCGACATGAGGAGGCGCAGGTCTAATTTGAAACAGTTTCTGAACAGTCAATTTCATGGGACTTTTTCGTGGGACAATTTCAGACACACAATGTGTAGTTTATGGGAGCAGTAGCACCTCAGCGTCTCATAGGTGTCATCGTCCTGTCTACTGGCATGTTCCACAACTTATCTAAAACTTTAACCCAGGTGGTCTCGGGTGCTCTGTGTACACCTCCTAAGATTTTTTTCTGCGATAGAGAAAAACCGGCGGTGCGCAACAGCGTGAAATTTTCAGTAGCTTTTCTTTCATCTTTTGTGCGTCTGAGGTAGATGTTTCAACCTCGGGTCATGGTAGGTCATTGACCTAGCTCAGGTTAA
This sequence comes from Ashinkailepas kermadecensis, assembly GCA_034440615.1. NCBI lineage: Eukaryota > Metazoa > Arthropoda > Thecostraca > Neolepadidae > Ashinkailepas > Ashinkailepas kermadecensis. Next base: position 26,126 of record JAOTOM010004922.1, on the reverse strand, counting down.
AAAGGACCACCTCCAGAAATGCTTCAGGATCGATAACTCATCTTAATTTAATCATATTGAAATGGAACTTGGTACGCAAGTACAATTGGGCAGTGCCTACAAAACGTTTGTCACAGATTTCCGTTTGAGGTCACAGCCAATTGTGGTCTAATTGTCCTATTTTGTAACATACATCTTCTTCTAACCGGATTTTTCCTTCGTATGCATGCATACATATGAGAAGTTCCTTTTCCAATTTAATTGACCTCCGTCGAGCGACCTGAGGCCAGGTCAAGATCAAGTGCTCTAAGTGTGCTAAACATAGTTGGACACTTCTGTTTGTATGGTTCATTTCGAGTTTTCATGGTCTAAACCTTGTACTTGCACTTACATTGCACGACCTGAGTTACCCAATGGAACCAAAACAATGAATGATAGTCAAGGTCAAGATCAGCCTAGGCCATTATCCTGTAGCAATTTTGGATTTAGTTTAGGTTCATACACGTGAAAATATATTGTAATGAAGCTTACCACACGATTACAATTTGGCAGTGCTTACGACACTTAGGTATTGGACATGAGTTTGAGATCCGGTCAGTGGCCTAAGGTCACTGCGGATGTTGGCCCATCATGACCAAGTATCTATGTTGTAACATTCGCTGTGTAGTGACTCTCAAATGGTGTGCGTTTTAACTCTAAGTCATTTCTATAAATTGAGATATAACATGTTTTTGAGAAGTCCGTTTTTTCTTTAAAACTGCCATTTTGATTCTGAAAATTATCTTAAACTAAACAATGAGGTCATTATCGGGCTCTACTCATCGAAGGATTTCCAATGATATCCGGTTCGAGCTCATGCACCGCTTAGCTATGCATTCAGAGGGGTATTTAATAGCATCACCCCCATCCCACCCCACCCCCACCCCCGAAACTGGGTGTGAGGATCTGACCGGAGAGAAGGGGCGGGTAAAAAACGGACAGCTATGGACACACGGTGCCTGCATCTTCCATTGACAGAATGTTCGCTGACAGAACGTATCATTGTGGCTAGAAATAACCACAGTAAATTGAAGTAGAATGCAGTAGAGCGAAGGCATACCGGATGGTATATTCTTTGAGCTTTAAGCTAGTTTCACCCTTGAGTTGAGCATAAATGAGGACGTCATTGCAATGTGTAAATGGTCAAACGCTAGGGTTTGATCCATGGTCACGGGAATACTTCTAACGCTGCCCCATCTGAATCAGTACTGGAATTACAATGACTTTCAATTGCTCGTGCTCATATATTTGACATTCTCTTTGTTTCAAAATTGTATCATAATGTCCAATATTTTCATATTTTTTGCACTTATAGCTTGGTATTTTAAGTTCCGAGCACTACTTAAGCTGACTCGTTTGGGTCGCTTAATGCCAAAATATCAGTAGCATGAATCAGAGTAAAATAGCATGGCAAAACAATTGCATCCATAGATGTAACGAAGTCAACTTTGGACCCGTCTTTCGAATGAGTTAGGCAACCGAATCGCGGCTGCTCCCACGTATCGTGGGACCCGGACTCCGAGCGGATCCCAGTCCGTCGGCCGGCCCCTGCCGCTGCCGGCGTCAACATGTTGCCTCGATCCTCGGCTGTGGCCGGATGTTGTGCCAAGTCAGTTTCCGTTATCACAGGCGGCGGCCGACCGACCGCCACATATATCATATAGCCATATACCATGTGACCGCAGTACATGTGAGGCGTGTCTGGAATGCGACGACCGTACCCCTCCCTTCGCGTTGTGTTACAAAAGGTGATGCAGGCCAGTGACAGGCCAGGGCGTTGGGCGGGTGAGCCCCCTCTCCACGAGCAACCGGTCCTCTCTCGCGCGTGCGGTTTTCTCAGACGGAGTTGAGCGGTCCACGTAGCAAAATATAGCCCTGGAGTAAGGTGTGGCCAAGCGGTTCGCGACTGGCCCTGGCCACGACTATTAGTCGCGGCAGGACAGCGAGCGTGGTGAGACGGAGTTCAGCGGCCGGCCCGATGAGACGCAGCTGCGCGGTAGGACGTTGGACGGCTGTCCGTCACTTGTGCCCAGGGAGACTTAGAGGCATGCGCTTACTTCCTTCACAGGAACGCGCTGGTGCTTGCTTTCTCTGCTGTTGAACTGTTGCACAAGTTGTTGCCGCATTGCTAATTATCAACCCGGTCAATACAACAACATTAACGGCAGTTGGATTTGAGAACTTGATGAATTTGGGAACAAGTTACCGTACAAGCCAGGAAAATCATGGAATATCCCTGCCAGAAGAAAAGAACTTGCCAGCATAGAGCGCATCTGGGAATAATCTTCCCGATTCGCGAGCGTCCTGAAGTGAGGAAACCAGAAAGCCTCACCAAGGAAGAGAGCGTTTATAAGAAACAAACGAGCCTACCCGAAAGGGAACATCACGAAGAAGGGAGCTCCGTGAAAACAGCGAAAAGAGAAGATAGAATGAGCCTCACCGAGAAGAGGGTGCCGACGCCGTAGGCCAGGCCGATGGAGAGCGCCTTGCAGCCGACGTCCTCGCGAGCCGGATCCAGCGCAGCCAGTGTGGTCACCACGGCCAGGAACGTGGCCAGGAACTCCATGCCAAACGCCTGGGTCAGCGCCACGCCGTCTCCCACAGTCAACACCTGCGGTCAGGTTATAAGGGTCACGCCACAGCGGTCAGATCACAGGGTGATGATGCGGCACTATGCCAAAAGTGCAGAGTAGCATAAAGTAGTTCATTGGAGAGACAAGCCCTTGAGAAAATAAAATATGGCCATCGAAGGCTGACAGAAATTACTCCGTTTCTCTCGGTTCGGTTGGATAGATATCCATGTCGAGCTCAATTGGTGGTCGAGTTGTTGGTGACGTCACCTACTCACCTGCTGTTCTGGCGGCCAGTCGCGTGGCGTTAGTCCAAACACGATGAGCGCGCCGGCCAGCGCACCGACCATCTGGACGGTGACGTAGCCGGCGGCGCGCAGCGGCGAGATGCGGCGCGTCACCAGCAATCCCACCGTCACGGCCGGGTTCGTCTGTGCGCCGCTCACGTTACCGAAGCACTGCACCAGCGTGGCGGTGGTCAGACAATAGGCGAGCGCCAGTCTGAATGTACTGCTGCCGTTGTCAGCGATGGTGCCGTTGACGTGGCCACCCGACGACGACGGCGACGCCGTCGACGACAGGGAGCTGCAGCCGCTGACGAAGATGACGAGCAGGAGTGTCGCCAGGAACTCGGCCCGCAGCGCCTTCCAGAACTTCGACGAGCGCACCTCCTCGCGGAAGCTGAACTCTTGCGGCAGCGAGTCGAGGTAGCGCATCATCAGCTCGACGAGGCTCAGTGCCGCGTCTCCTCCCCGCTCCAGCCCGCCTGCCATCTAGCGGACGTGCGCCGAACGAACGCCAGCGATCAGGCCAGCCTGCCGTTGTGTCCCTGGTAGTTGCTGCAAGACCCTGTGAAATGCAAATTACAAGAATCTGTAGTGATTGCTAAAATAAGTTATAAGTTAGCGCTGTGATTGACAATTTGTGACTGACTGGACCTTGACCGCTCCAGCGACATTTGTGAAGACGGCTCCGAATTGGCACTCGATGTTCGATACAGGATCCCGCTGCGAGTGAATTCTGCACAAGTATGGGCATTGATAACCCCTGCAGTGTTGGTCATGTGACTGTGGGAGAGGGAGAGGAGGGTGTTCAACTTGGTCCCTAACCCTGATGTTATCTGCGATTCCTCATCAACCGCTTAAAATAGGTCCTTGAATTTTGACATACTTTGCAACAATTGATAAGCCCACGTTGTGCCGCAAAATTGGAGATCAGGCCTATTATGATCCTGGAGCTAGGCCAGCTCCAAGTCAGGTCACGATCTCATCTCAATCAGGGCCGGATCCAGGAATTGCCATGGCGGCACTTTGTCTCTGGAAGGGCGTCATTCTTTCGGAGGGGCGCCTCTGACTGAGAAATTCGGAGGGGATGCACGCGAGCACACTGAAGAAGCGCCTTCTCCTTCCAGGGGGTGCCCTGGCTGAAAAATTCGAAAGGGGTGCAGTCTTCCCGGAAAGGCACCTTTTTCCAGCCGGAGAAACACCAATTTCTATGGGGGCACAGTGCCCCCCCCCCCCCCCCACCCCCACTCTATCCACCCCTGATCTCAATGTGGTTTTCAGATGCACATTGAAACATGTATCATGAACGAACCGTTAACAGTGAACAAACTACAGTCAAAAGTTCAGTACGCGTGTACAGATAAATTTGTAAATGAAGTAAAAAAGCAAATAAGAGGCCTAAGAAATAAGAAGACCGAAAATCAAAGTCGCCAGGTCAAACTGAGATATGATCTAGAAAGCTTTGTTGTGCATGACTTGGTAATTGACCCTGACCAGACCCGTGACCTTGACCTTTGTATGTATCATTGTCACACATATTATAATACAGTGTATATATTTCCACACATGTAGTTTAAGTATTTAAGTTCAACTATTGCACTTCCGATATCTAAGTTGTTTCGAACGGCCGTGCTTCTATAGCATATACGGACCAAACGTTATTGAGCAATTTGGAGAGATCAGTGAAGGTAAGCGATTCTTGGACCGCTAACAATCCGTTGTATCAGCAGTCTGCAACTATGTTGACGGAATTGACTTCAGCATGACATTTAATTATGCAATATTCCGACGCAAACACAAACCTCAGGTATAAAATAGTGGAACCCACGGGCATACAAATTCCTGTTTTTCACTGCCGCGATTTCATGAGAAGAGGAATCTGAATGATATGCGCGTCGCTGCATATAAGCTCTGTTGTCTTGGACATTTTGAACACAGGAATCTACGTAGAAATCCATGGATGACGGAGTCATAGATGTCCACTCCATTTACAATGGCGGACTGAAACTACGAAGCACCTTAGTAGGTCACATAAAGTAGGCCACATGAAGTAGGTCATAGCCGATGATCGATGTATTTTCTGAGGCAGTTGTCTGTTTGCTAAACTGGCTAGAATTCAGCAACTTCCAACGTACAGCGTTCTGGTGCTGTCTACAAGTCCGCACAATCGCAAACTGAGCACCGGAATACACTGCAGCCGAAAAGTTTCCGTGAAGGGCTGATTATAACTGGAGGTAAAGATCAGCTGCCCGACAAGTGGGAGGACAAGCAGTGCAGCCGATGCTTTTCATGTTCAAGCCGGTGTGTCCCTCATTAGTTCCCTCCTTTCGTAAACCGCCCATTAAAATTGCACGGCCGTTCTGAAATCGAAGTGAGCGCGCTGCAATACTTCCGCAGGCTGAACATTCGTCACCAAATTGGTCGTTTCCTGAAATCGAAGCTCCGGAGTGTGGCTAGCGCTTGCTCAGCACGATTGCTGATCCAGAAATCATTCCTAGATCACTCCACTCCCTCAGCCATCTAAATGGTACACGCAATTGTGAGGCTTGTTGAATCCAAGAATGTTGTTGAATCAATTTCATCCAATTATGCGATTGCATGACATGCATTCTACAGTGAGACGTGAACAACACGCTGCTACCACCAAATGGCACGATGTTAGACAGTGGGCTACCTGCATGTATGTAATAATCCAAAGGTATTGAAAGCGGAGCCATAAACATTGATTAAGATGTCGCGGTTCGTGGCGTATTTGCCCTGGTACGAGGAACGTTAAAGTCCCAGCAAAGCCTAAAGGCTGGTAGATGAGGAAAGTTGCCGGTCGTAAAGTCCACTTTGATTCGCAGTGAGCCCGCCAAATTGCATGACCAGCTTATGCTATGTTGGGGCTGCCAATACAGCCGGGATGCAAATCCCCAGCGCCATGCGGCGCGCCAACAGATGCTCCTCCGTGCTGCGCCAATGCCGATAGTTCGGGAGTGCTCGTCGTGCCGACCGACACCCACGCCGCCTCGTCCGTCTCGGCCCGCCCGGAATCGTCCGTCTCGGCCCGCCCGGAGCCGGCCGACTCGCCATCTGCGCTACACCTTGCACGCCGGTGTGTGTCTTCCTCTCGGCCGAGTGCGTTCGCCGGCGACTGGCTGCCGACCGACAGACGCGCATTGCGTCGGCGGCCAGCGCGTGCACTGGCGGCTGCGGCTGCCATACGTAAGCCAGTCGGCCGGCTTTGAAGACAGAGCCACACAACTCGGCGGCGATGTCGCCGGTTTTCCGTGCGATTGCCACAGTCGAAGCAACGCTTCAAAGGGAGTACAACTTGTTTTCCGTGTATGTGTTCCGCGTAGACATCAAAGGGCAGCTTTTTAGACGTGGAAGATATTAGGCATTCGTTCTGACAGCGTGTTTGTAGGCGGTTTTACAGCGACAATTTGCTCGTGCTTGGTATATCTGGTATAATAGCTTCGTAGATGGTACAAAAGTTAATGTTTAGCATATCATCAAGCAAGATTGTTTATTACGGACATTGTATGTTGATAATTATCGTAAAGAAGTAGTCGTTACTTCGTGTATGAACTTTTATTGCACCTACAACTTAATTTTTATTTCACATTGTTTTCATGGTATTATTTTGCTGCTTTCTGTTATAGAAACTGGCATGTTCCATTTGTTCCTCTTTATTCAGCGTTTCCACTATGGTACGATCGTGGCAGATAAAATAACTCTGGTACGCAGGCGAGAAATCGACTTCCGGCCGTGCGCCTATTGAAGTTCGGGGCACGCAATTCGTGTTTGCCTTTTTCCAGTTGATTCGACAAATGCGTATTGTTTGCATTGGCATTTCACGACACGGAATTGATCAACGAGCCTCATCGTTCGTCCTTTATCGGTTTTTGATGCTCCGTCCAGTAATTGTGGCGCGCAGTGAAGCCATTCGGGACAGAGTCGGGCCACGAATAAAAGGTCGAACGACTGGCGAGCGGCAGCGGCATCACGTAGCGAGTCGACTAGAGGTATAGTAGGGTCGCCAACAGGGATGGAGATCTATCATGGAGCCAGGGGGTCCAAGTTCTCATTTTCAAGACATATTTTCAGATTGAATATGGAAAATGACAAATTAGCATTAGCATGGTATCAAGCCATGGGTTCAGAACCTTACCCTCACCTTAACCTAACCAAGATCTCCATCCATGGTCGCCAGAGCGGGTAGGGAGCAAAGGCGGGTCCAATTGGGAGGGGGCGAAGATGACCCTCCATAGAACTGAAAAGACACCGTTCTGGGAGGTCCGAGTATGCCCGTACCCCTCGAAGTTTTCAGCGGAAGTACGCTGACTGGAAACGGCACCTTCAGTCGGCCCTGGGCCGTCCGAGCGCGCCCTCATTTTTTTTTCAGCAAAGGGGACCCCTCCGACCGAAAATAGTGCCCCTCCAAAACATTGGGCGAGTGCACCTCGTCGAATATCCCCTAAAGGCACCCCTTCAGGGACAGGTGGGTATCCAAGGGGAGGGGCGAAGGAGGCAGCCGCCGACCATAGAGGATCCGAGGAGGTCCTTCAGGCGACCGCCTGAAGTCGTAGGCACAGGGGTCCGCAAGGGCCCCTAGGCCGACATGAGGGACCCGTGGACCGACGAAAGGGGCCCTGGATGAAGAAGAGGGTCCCGCGCCGATGAAGTGGGCCCCTGAGTCAATGGAGAGTGGCCACGGGCAGATGATGAGGGCCCGTGGCTTGGGTAACGTGAAGGGCAGCTCGGTCGACAGAGGGGCCCCGGATCGTTGGAGTGGTCCGGAGCTAACTGAGTGCCCCGAGCCAATATGCAAGGCTCCTGTGCTGACGGCAGTGCCCAAGCCGAAGAAAGGGCCCATGACCTGATGGAGGGCCCAAGCTTTTGAAAGTGGGCTAGGAGCAAAGATATCTTTGAGAGCCATAAATGTTGCCAAGGACTGGGGGTGTCTCCTAAAAGCCAAAGAGGGCCATGAGGGATGAAGGGAGCCAGAGTGCCAGAGAGGTCTGCCTGAAAACGGAAACTCTCAATACGGAGAAACAAAGCAGACGAGGTTCGCCTGAGCTTTCTCATTATGATGCACATTCATCCTGAAAAAGTGTCGTCACCTGCTGCTACACTAAAACGTCTATGTAGGGCAAACAAACACCGTTGCTAGGCCTGCTAAGGGAAAAAGGAAAAAAGACTCCCCAACGCTAATGACGGTTTCCCAGCGGTGACGGCTGTCCCAGTGGCCACGGCAGCCACAGCGGCGAAGACCATTCGAGCGGTGAAGGTTATTTGAGCGGCGGTGGTCGTTCCAGCTGCGATAATACCATAGTTTGTTAGATTGGCCATGCATGTAAGACCAAAAAAATATGCTTTGAGAACTTTGGTAACCTTTTATCTAATCCAGGGTCCCAAAAGTCAAAATCACACATTTGCCATTCATTTGACATATACCTAAAAGAAATTGTGATGGCTTCATGGTGCTACATAAAGATTGGTCATATCTGCAAACGAGAAGTTCAGTTCTAACAATTGCAACTATGGGCTTGACAAAAACACAAAAGTCAAAACCTAATATGTGCATATATGCCACCTGCCGAATTGTCCGGTGAAGTTTCATCTTCACTTTCGGGCTTCATCAAAAAATTTGTAGAAGTAAGAAGTTAGTTTGTTAATATGGTAAACTTTGACATTGCACAGGATCACAAAATCAAAACCTGATACATGTATGACATGTTCGATCATTTGGTGGAGGTTTCATGATGACCAGATGAGTAGCTTCTAAGATTAGCCATGTTTGCAAGCAAAAAAAAGAACTTTAAAAACGGAATTGCGCATTTATAGCTAACCAAAGTCACCCAAAATAAAATTACATGCACTTGACACACTTGGTAAACTGTGCATCTTTCACACATGTCTAATCCCTTGATTAAGCATAATGGCCCTTCTTATCTGTTTACCTGCCCCATTACAATTAGATACAGAGCAGAAGCAGGCCATATCAAAAACTGTACAAGCCATTTCTAAAAGATAAGTCACGGATCACAAAAAAAATCATCTACAGCAGTTGAAAAAGCATAACACACATCTTCCTACCGAGATATTTCGTTAAAACAACTATCAACGAAATTTAAAAGTTCCATATATATTTCGCTGTAGCAAGGGCCTCCTTCATCTGCCAGAAATCTAAATATTGTGTGTAATAAAATATATATATACACGACCTTCAATATACCAGGAGGTGCTGAGTTGACATCAAAAGTAACGATAAGGGTTGTACTTTATTGCTCAACGTTTCGGCCAGGGGCCATCGTCAGGAGTGATATAAAAATGTCAAGCTTAACAATTGAAAAAAAGAAAGAAAAAAAAAAAGCACGCGAGAAAAAAAAGCGTGCAAAAGACACGTGGAATGCAGAAAAGCCTCCTCAGTGGTGCAGACACTTAAAGAAATTCCAAACCAGAAACAAACTATGTCAAGATAGAATCCTTTGAGGAAGCCCGAGCCGATGGTTCATATACATATCGATACATACACTGACGCACACATATATACATATATCCAATATAACGCGTAATACATAAAATATAATTTCTGTTTTAGGTAATTTTATGTGATATACCAAGACGTCGTTTGCGTGTTTAGTTGCGGCCGTAGATTACGTATGTGTAGAGATTCGAGGACCTTCAGATCAGCGTTGTCCCTGGCTGTTGCTAGAATTTCTACTTGGAAGTTTGTGTTAGTGTCGCTGTGTTCCATGTTAGAATGTTTTGTCGATCATGTGTTCGCCTAAAGGTGTGTATGCTCTCCGAAGTCTGGCATCTCCCAAGTGCTCATTGTACCTATCCCTGATACTACGTTTGGTTTCACCGACATAAAATATTCCAAGACAGCGGTTGCACGTTATTTTATAAACTACGTTTTTCGCGTGCATCTACCTTTGAGCCCGTTGATACAGGTGTGGCACGTTCTTCTACCAGCAGGGCATGGCGGCATTTCCAGGGCTGAGCGGACCAGGTAAGATTTCAGCGTAGGTCCGCTAGTCCAGGCTACCCTAACATGGTTTAGATGAGACGAACGGATGGCTGCGTTTACCTGTCGACATAGTTGGTCATCGACAAATGGAAGTATCATGTAAACATAGTTGGGATTACTACCCGCTCGATGCCGACGTTGCCCACTTATCCTACTCCTGTTGTGAGGGTGAACGGCACGAGCGGCGGAGTGTACCCGATGTGCTGGGTATCCGTTTTCCAGGAAAAGAGTTGTCATCTTCGCAAGGCTCCGCTCGCATGAAATAGTATCGGAGGAGACTCGTGCTGCTTTCCTCATTTGGGATGTTAAAGCGGCCTTTTTAGTGGCCATCGGGTGGGCCGAATCATAGTGCAAGATGATGGGGGCTGCCATTGGTTTAAAGTACAGTTCGGTGGTGTAGCTCCCATCAGCCTGAACTACAAACAACGTATCAAGGAAAGGAATCGAACTCCTATGACCAGTGTGTTCTAAGGTGAACTTGATGCTGGAGTGTTGTTGGTTAATTTCTGCAAAGAAGTCGAGCAGAGAGGCCAAGCCATGTGTCCAAACACCAAAAATATCGTCTATATACCTCATGTAGAGAGCTGGTTTCAAATAATACGAAGCTAAGAAGATCGACTCAAGGCGGTGCATAAAAGCAATCGCTAAAGGAGGTGCACATCGGTTACCCATAGCCACTCCTTTTGTTTGCTTGTACATGGAGTTACCGAAACGTATGAGGTTATTGCTGAAAATATGTGTTAGTAATTTCACACAGTCCTGTACCCCAATCCCGAAAAGACAAATATCATCCAGATTGTCCTCGATTAGACGAATCACAGCATCTATTCCATCCTTTATCGGAATGCTGCCATATAAATTTGTCACGTCCATGGTGAAAACAATACTGCCTTCCGGAAGTTTTGGTAGGAAACGTTTCTTTCACCCTCGGTAGGTCCGACTCCGAGTTTGTCAGATGGGCGGGAACCAACGCTAGTATCTGGACAAGACTCTTGCTCCAGAGCCAAGATAACTTGTCTTGGGGGTCACCACTCGCCGACACTATAGGGCGCAGTGGAACCTCTAGTTTGTGGTTTTTGGGGAGACCGTATAATTCCGCTGTGCGGCTGGAATGAGGAAGGAGAGATAACACTGTGTCTTTATGTAACTTCCCTGATAAAGTTTCCTTGATGATAGTACATGTTTCGATTTCGAGACGTTTGGTAGGGTTTGGTTGGGAAGGAATGCTCTTACAATCGTCCGTTATTTTCCTGGCCTTTTCAATGTAATCCGTTTTGTTTAGCACGACGAATCCTTTGCATTTATCTGACGGCTTTACTATTACATTATCGTTGTTTTTCATTTCCCGAAGTACTTCCCTCTGTTTCGCATAATTGTCCGACCTTTTGTTCGTTGCTTTGTTGTGATATTTATATGGTTTTAGAACTTTTGTTTTTAAATCTTTCAACTCAGATTCTAATTGAGTTGTGGCTCTCGGTGGTTGGTATGCAGGAGTGTCGGGAAACATGGGGCGAAGCTTTGGATGACCTGTGCTAGAGGTGCTTTGTGATAAGCCTGCCTGCGGTACCTGAGGTACAGTTTGCTGTTTTGTCTCCCTCACATTCCTCCACCGCAAACCATAGATCGCCCTTTCTACGCCTATGAATATCAGCTATGAACATAACATATAACATCAGCATATCAGCTGTGAACATCCTAAAAATATCAGCACAGCTTCAGTGCGAGCAATTTCGCCCTCAGAAAATGTAGAAATAGTTTTCAAATATATATATATATATATAATCCTCTTCCACCCTCCCTGACCAAACGCAAGCGTGAGTGCACGGGAGACGAGACGCAGATTTGCGCACACCTCAAAACAGGAAATTCAACCAATCAGCGGCTAGAGATAAGAACATATGCCGTAATTTATGGCATAAACGGACTTTAGTGGCCATTTGGCAAGCGACGATCGTCTGGTCGAAGTCGCGGCCAGATTGCTGCCAGTTGCACTAGAGATGAGTGCAGCTGCCGTTTGGTAGCGTAGGTTGGACGTTAGTTGTAGTTTCTGCAACTAATTATTTTTCCTTTGTGAGTTTTCCTTCCGTTCAGTCAGATCAAACATTTCCTATCTGAAACTGACATCATCATTGGAACTACTATTCGTTTCTATTTTCTATTTTACATTATTTTATGTCGCCTCGCTCTATCTCGGAGGACAAGGTATCGGGGAAAAAGGGCACAAAATCCACTGTAAAACCGCCTTCTGACGTCTATTCTTCTGCGGTATTAATTAAGTCAAGGCGATAACTAGCTGGCTTATCAGATCAACGATGCTCTGAGAATCTGTTCTCACGCTTTCGTTTCAGAACATTTTCATATTGCCGATGCAGTTAGCTGCCAATAGACAAAATGCGGGAGTGTGATATACTCGCCCATGGCTGAGCTGGCAATTCAATTGCATTCGCTTTATTTATGAACAATTGCAAAGAGAATCATTGCAGCAATCAATCATAATTAGCAGCATGCAGCTGGGTCTCAATTCGGCTAGCGGATGACTAATTGACATTGGGGCCCACATAAATTAAATATAAACGCCCAGTACTTCAACAGAGCGGAGGTAGCTACGCTCGTGCGGAGATGGAAGCCAATCAATCCTGGCACAAGGCAGAGCCCCGGCGTTTAAGACGCGCAAGCCTTTAGCCATTCGTTCAAGCAGCGTCTGCCTCTGATATTTATTCTTATGCGATATGAGCTGGTGCATATGAATAAATAGCTGGCTAATAAGACAGTATGTTCTGAAAATATGTTCCCGTGCTTTCATTGCAGAATGTTTTTTGTTTTGCCAATGACGTTAACTGCCGATAGACAACGTGTGGAAATGTTATATGCTCGCTCGTGGCCGACCTGGCAATTCAATAACTATATAACTGTATTGATAAACAATTGTAAAGGGAATAACTTCATCAATCAATCATTTGTTATTGATGATCAGAAATAGCAGCTCAGAGCTGAGTCTCAATCCCGCTAATGAATGTCTAATTGACGCTGGTGCATATATAAAAACATAAAAATGTGCAGTTCTTCAGCCGAGCGGAGACGTGCTAAGATCCAGCGACGATGAGAAGCACTCTATCCCGGCACAGGGCAGAGCCCCAGTGCCCTGTGGCGGATATACGATTCGGCCAAAGGATACGAGATGTAGGTCGGAGCTATGCCGTATCGATCCCCACGTTAAAAATGTCCAGCTTACACCGTACAATTTAAAAATAATTTAGTCCGAATTCTCCTGCAATGGCTTTGAGTCAGGGTTCAATTGTTAAGCAGAGCTGACGTGAACCCTGGTCCAACACCCGATCCGTGAATTCTAGTTCAACGGCAGAATTTGACCGGGAGTTTAGCGTGCCGTCGGTGCACCAGCACGGCCGTGCGTGGCTCGTTCCCGGCCTACTCGGGCCGGTTGCCAACTGACCGTTCCAGCCGGGCGCTGAACGCGAACGCGTGAAGCGACCCGAACGTTGCCTTGCCGGACGGGGGAGACCAATGCAGGCCAGCGCTCTAACCAACTGAGCCACCGAGGCGACAAGCGTCGTCTCACCCTGCTGAATTGGCATCTCAGGCGGACCAAGAGAGCTATGACGTAGTCAGATCGCCTGGATCGGTCGCTGCCAGTATCTGATTAGCCTACTTGCTCACTGCGTGCGTCATCGCCGACGGTTGTTTGCCCTGGGTGGCATCACTGGTTCGTGTCCGCACCAGTACGCGTGGTGCGAGTGCACCAGAAGCATAATATCTTGATATTCAGCCGAGAAGTACCATATATACAACGCGAAGGTTTCTCCTTCGATGTGTGAATCCCGTACGTGGTTGGCCGACGTGTGAAGCCCGTACGTGGTTGACCGATGCGTACGACAGTTGAGCTGAGCTAAGGGCAGTAATCGAACACCTGCTCTTTAAGTCGTGTCTACTGGAACGCGGCCGCAAAGCGAATGAACTGAGCCTGTTCCGAGTGTCGACAGACACCAGGGCGGCCTGTGTCGGCAAACATCAAGGCGGTCTGTGTCGACAGACGTCAAGGCGGCCTGTGTCGACAGACATCAAAGCTGTCTGTGTCGACAGACGTAAAGGTGGTCTGTGTCGACAGACGTCAGTGCTGCCTGTGTCGACAGATATCAAGGCTGCCTGTGTTGATAGATATCTGTGTGTATAAGATAAGCGCCTAATCCAACAAAACAGGAAACTGATAGATATCAAGGCGGCCTGTGTCGACAGACATCAAGGCGGTCTGTGTCGACAGACGTCAGGGAGGCCTGTGTCGACAAACGTCAGGGGGGCACAGCAAGGCCGGTCTGTGTCGACAGACGTCAGGAGGCCTGTGTCGACAAACATCAATGCCGGTCTGTGTCGACAGACACCAAGGCCGGTCTGTGTCGACAGACGTCAGGGAGGCCTGTGTCGACAAACATCAATGCCGGTCTGTCACAGACACCAACCGGCGACAGACGTCAGAGCCTGTGTCGACAAACATCAATGCCGGTCTGTGTCGACAGACACCAAGGCCGGTCTGACATGACGTGACACTGCATGCTTGCGTCACGTTCACTGAGTGTATCCTAAAGCCTGTCTTCAATTGTTTGGGGGAGGGAACCGAGCTGCAAATAAGCGCCAACCTTAAATCTCGTTCGATTTGGATACCTTCGTCTGTGCGAAATATTTCAATGGAACATATTCTGGATAAAGCAAGACTAAATTTCGAGAGATTTGCTGAATATGCAAGGGGACGAGTGGTCTAGGGGTAAGATGCTCGTCTCACAATCGAAATATTGTGGGCTCGAGTCTCACCTGTCGCTACTCTTCGCCCGCGACCAACCGGCGTGAGAGATTGGCGACGCTATATGACTCAACGCTCGACGTGTCGTAAAACCAATAACCAACCAACTGAATATGCAAATCTTGCTAAAAAGTTGACAATTTTGGAGAGAAATGGCCTGAATGCATCCCGGGATTTGCCAGCGGGTGATGTGAGAGCACGTGATCGCGTGGTGTGCGTGCCTTGTCCGGGGTGTACAAGCGCGGAACATTTGACCCAGTCACGCAAGGACCAGGTATTTCCTTGAGCCGACCGTGTGTACACATCCCACCAGAGCGGCACCCCACTGTTAGCTCAGGCCCAACATCGGGCGACACCAAATATCGCCCGACGATTGTCGCGCTGTCTGCGCCGTCCGCGCCCATTCAGAGCCACAGCCGAGGTCGACAGGCGGTGCAGGTGGCATGAGTGGTGACCGACAACGGTGGCTTACGGTGGCTACGGTGGTGAATAGCGACCGCAGTCACCATTCACCTCGCATCGCCTATTGTTGCCTGGGGAATTCATACGGAACCAGCCTACCTGCTTCCACATCGAAGTGCTAGGTCATGGGAGATTTAAACGGTTCAAAGCAGACATCGGCACCGAATACACAGCGCTACAGCGAACGACTTACCTCCCTGCCTGCCTGTCAGACTCCCGGTTTGCTTGCCATATCAGCAAGGTTGCAGTAAAGCCTGTGCGAAAAATGACGTTATGTGAAGCAACTGACAGTTTCACTGTGATCGAGGCATGGAAACTGACGCAAGCTCACCGACAGTCGGTGGTGCATCGGTGTCGATGATATTCGATTGTGCAGCCACACCAGTTGGTGCTCAGTGTGTGCTCTGGTCACGATCGGCGCCAAAGGGTGGTGGACGCGGGAGGATGTGTCCCGCAAACATCGACAACCTTGACATCGCGCCTATGGGCGTTGCGCGGAAATAATGAACCCGAAAACAATCCTGCCCCCCCCCCCCCTCTCCCCCAAAATCGACGTCCGTGGCGACATCGGTGGCTGTGTGCAGTACAGCGTTCACCGTTCTTGTTAGCTAGTGTAGGTGCAGCATCGACAGCGAAGCCGGACCCACCTGCAGCTTGGTGCCGCATCGACAACGAAGACGGACCCACCTGCAGCTTGGCTCAGCATCGGCAGCGAAGCCGGACCCACCTGCATCTTGGTGCAGCATCGTCAGCGAAGTCGGACCCACCTGCAGCTGGTGCAGCATCGTCAGAGAAGCCGGACCCACCTGCAGCTTGGTGCAGCATCGACAGCGACGCCCGACCCACCTGCAGCTTGGTGCCGCTGGTGTACCCCGGCAGCACCTCGGGCGCCGTGCACTCTGGCAGCACTCGGCCGGCACTCGGCCGGCACTCGGACACCAGCAGCCGGCGCGACCGTTCAGTCCAGCCGACGGCCCCGACAGCGTCCAGTCGTCCAGTCCTGGCAGCGTCCAGTCCGCCGGCCTCACGGCGGCCGACTGACGTGCAGCCGACGGCGGCGGCCGCCACTATCCGTCTGCACCAGCGACGCGTCGGCGACGACGAGACTTTGGGCACCGTCGGGGCGGGGCAAGGGGCGATGGGCTGCTCGGTAACGCCTGGGCTACGGAAGAGCTGTAATGTTTTAGGTGTGTGGATATATACATACATACATATATATATATATATATATATATATATATATATATATATATATATATATATATATATATATATATATATATATATATATATATCTATGTATATGTATGTATGTATATATCCACACACCTAAAACATTACAGCTATACATACATACATATATATATATATATATATGTGTGTGTGTGTGTGTGTGTATGTGTGTGTGTGTGTATGCCTTATTCGTTGAGCACGACAGCTTTCTCCCTAGGCTTTCGACATGTTTCACCCGATGTCCATGATGGTTATGTTCGAAAATGAGTCTTCCAAGGGGCACCATTAATATCCAAATTAATTCCGTCATGTATTTTAGATTACAACGTTTCGGTTATCGTAGGCTATCTTCAGGTCAGGTTTAAGTCTGTGAGTACAATCACAATCATCAGTTCATGTAAGTAAAATGTAGGGCATACATAGAGACACACATTCAATGCAAATATTGCTGATGCATCAGTCGGCAAGTAAAAACACGTCATACACACAGGTATTGGCGTACATCATTGCGCTGCATAGTAGAGTGTCAACGCGCTCACCATTTTGTGTTGCACGTCGATCGCTGGAGAGCTTTTCAGAATGTAGATGTACGATTTCCAGCGTAGCAAGGCGCTTTTTGTGCGCGCATTTCGCTACCCGACTCCCATTATCCTCCCTTACACCTCTGCACACTCAACTCCCATTACCCTCCCCTACACCTCTGAACACTCGATTCATGCTAAACGGCCAGTGTTCTATGCATATATGCTAAGACGGCTGGGTTAGGACGAACCAGTGCAGAACGGAGGGATGTATAAAATAAAAACACTTCTTGGAAAATCGCTATCTACACAAACAAATAATCGAACCTGATCATAAATTAAAGGTAACAAAAGGATACATCTGATGTGTTTCAGTCCGGCTGCAAGGAGCATGACACATATTACAATGACATTGAATAATACCTTCTCCTTGAATTTTTTTTTTTTTTAAATATTATAAAAATACTATACTTTGGAGCGATTATGCTATCGTGCACGGCACATCATCAGAATCCTGATGAAGTGCCGTGCACGATGGCTGACAGCTTAAGCGTTGAGCGCCGGCCAGGACACTTGGAGAGGTCGGCACGACCGGACAGCGCAGCCGCCGCGGCATCGATGCACGGCAACACACTGCACTACCTTCAGTGATTGGCCTCCCCACACTCCCGACGCCGCCTTATACCCCAGGCCGCACGGTGGGAGCGAGCCAAGGGATGGACCAGACTGCAGATCCAGGCTCCAGAGTCCGCCACCACCACCCCGTCCCAAAGATATCGGAAACTACTGATGTTAAAAGCACATAATTTGGAGGGTATATTATGGCTGTAGTGAATTCACTTCAGCATTGCCCTAGATTCAAATGAGGCCTTCAGGGTCAAATGATAAATTCAGGGTCAAATGAGGTCGCATCCGACTGCTGGGTCACATAGAGTCGCCAACCTCTCACGTCGGTTGGTCGCGGGTGAACTCGGTAATTCCGCCCGTTGTGGGTTTCGGGCCCACGATCTTACCACCAAGAGTCCAACTCCCTACCGACTGAGCTACCGAGGCCCAGCCAAATTAGGTCCAGATCGGCCTCCACACCGCGCTGCCGCACCACCGCACCGATGAAACCTTTGTGACAGATACATTGTTTTATATAATTTTGAGGTGACAAATGCCCCTCAATGTTGGCTCCCTCCCCCCCCTCCCCCGATGATTTTCAGAAATAAACACCTGTGCTTTGTGAACTACGCTCGGCGGCCGGGCGGCCGGCCGGCGGTCGGGCGGTTGACTGCACCTCCGCAGTTCATATATTTGCCAATGGACTTCACAGTTTTGATATACATGAGATGCGACGATCAATAAAAAAATTAACGAGATTTCATTAAAACATCCCCGCCCGTCCGATTCTAGGACAAATGTACGTAAGGACAAATGTACGTATGGCAGATGTACGTAAGCAAATGCACGTAAGCAAATATACGTAAGCGCATATGTACGTATGGTAATTGTACGTAGGCGCAGATGTACGTATGGCTAATGAACGTAAGCGCAAATTTAGGTATGGCAAATGTACGTATGCGCAAATGTACGTAAGCGCAAATGTACGTAAGCGCAAAAGTACGAATGCACAAGTGTACGTAAGCGCAAATGTACGCTGCGCAAAAGTACGTAAGCGCAGAAGTACGTAAGCGCAAAAGTACGTAAGCGCAAATGCGCGTATGCACAAAAGTACGTATGCGCAAAAGTACGTATGCGCAAATGCACGTAAGCGCAAATGTACGTATGCGCAAATGTACGTAAGCGTAAATGTACGTAAGCGCAAATGTACATATGCGCAAAAGTATGCATGCGCAAATATACGTAAGCACAAATGTACGTAAGCGCAAATGTACGTAAGCGCAAAAGTGCGTATGCGCAAATGTACGTATGTGCAATTGTGCGTATGCGCAAATGTACGTACATTTACGAATGCGTGCCTTTGCGTTTACGCACATTTGGTTAGGTAAATATCCCATACGTACATTTACGCTTACATACATTCGCTTACGTACCTTTGCCATACGCACATTTGCTCTTACGTATATCTGCCCTCAGTATATTTGCCATGGGTACTTTTGCGCTTTCGTATATCTGAGCTTACATACATCTGCCATGCGTACTTTTGCGGTTACTTCCATATCTGCATACGTACATTTGCGCTTACGTACTTTTGCGCCTACGCACATTTGCACTTACGTACATTTGCGCATACGTACATTTGCGTTTACGTACATTTGCGCTTGCGTACTTTTGCGCTTACGTACATTTGCGCATACGTACATTTGCGCTTACCTACATTTGCGCATATGTACTTTTGCGCTTACGTACATTTGCGCTTACGTACATTTGCGCTTGCGTACATTAGCGCTTACGTACATTTGCGCATACGTACATTTGTCATACGTACATTTGCGCTTACGTACATCAGCCATACATCATCTGCGTACATCTGCGCTAACGTACAATGGGGTCTGAAAGTTGATAAAGATGTAGATGGCGCTGAGAGTCAATGGTCACCCAGCCTTCTTTGGCGAACCTAAAGCGCTATGTTTTGTGGGTTAGGGAGGGCAGAATCTTTATATCTAAAAAGCCTATTGTACATTTTGTAAGCAGCGTATGTTGTTTGCGCGTATTTAATCATGTTGAATGTACTTCAGACACGTCTAGTTTGCTGGAATATTTACCATTAGTGCGCTAGAAATTAGGAGAAGCAAGCCAGAAGTATGGGTGTATGTGCGGTTCCCGGCTGCCATAAACGTGATCCATCTATCAGGTTTCCAGCAGACTGCAAGGTAAGAAGGCAGAAAATTGATTTGAAAAACAACTATTGTTTGACTGCCTTTCTGTAAAAGACGTAGTGGGAACCATTTAGGAAAGCACTGGTAAGGTACCTAGGCACATTAGGTACCAAGGTAAGTACCTATCTATTGTCCAGACTGTAAAGTATGGCACAAGGTTCACTGGGGCACATCAGCCCACAGTTAAAATATGCACCAATCCACACCAAGGGTGAGAAATTGACTACAATCTGCACCCCCCCCACCCCCAATCCATAGCCAGGAATTTGTCATGACTAATACCTAACATGCTAAGATTGGATTGTTAGCCTACTTAATTTGAAACTAATAATTTGAGTTCCACCCATAAGTTATGTTCAGTCAAATTAATTTCACCAAAATTGCATTGCAGGTTAGGTTGGGCAGTGGGTATCTGGTCACCTAGAGCTAGGTACCTTACCAAGGTAGTTGTTCATATGGGCCCCATTAGGGTCCCACACCCACCTCTCAGGGAGCCTGCACTGCTTGGGGCACTGACTCCCAGGGCCCACATCTCTTGTGGGTCCCACATGCTGCTTACCTTACCTTACCTTAAGTACCTATTGTCGGGTAAAAATTACGCCAAAAAGTTGGTCCTGATTATAACAAAACATTACCCTTTCCTTTTCTCAGTCCTGTTGATTCAGATCAGAGTCGTTAGTAAAAAGAGAATAAGGAAAATCACCCACACAAACACACACACAGATGCACATACCACATGCACCCATGCATACACAACACCCACACCCCACACTCACCCAACAAATCTCACCAAAAGCCAGCACATGCATTTTTAACAGTAGGTGGGTAGAAATCTCTTACCTCTGGACCAGCTCTTCCTTCCTGCCCTTTGTGGATGCATGCCTTTCCCTTAATAAGCTTGAAAGTTGAGGTGTTGTGAAACTCCCATAAAAAATCCCTATCACTATTCAAGTCCATAATTGCGCCTAGTAGCTGCCACCGTAACGTGCAGTCAATAGCAAAGCACTTGCCAGCTCAGACGCGTATGTTCTACCCAAGCTAGTGGCCAGAGTCCGATAATTGGCGAGTTCCTGGCACACTGTAACCCATGAACAACCTGTCTTCAACACAATATTTCCGAAATCCTTGGCCTAAATAACTTGCAACCCTAATAAAAGCCACATGCCAACACCGACTCCCGGCAACCCCACGCAAAATGCACAGCAAAGATGGCCGACGCCTCCTCGTCGGGTGACCATTGCGTACAGCGCCGCCCTGGTGGCCAAATCGTAGCTTTCAGACCCCATTGCCATACGTATATCTGCGCTTACGTACATTTGCTTACGTACATTTGCGTATGTACATCTGCAATACGTACATTTGCTTTACGTACATTTGTCCGGTTACCCGCCCGTTCATGAGATATCGTCGAAGAACAGGAAGGAGGGGGCGAATCTGCCCCATCCGCTGTGCGTGTTAACACCTGCACTGGAGGGGGGCGAAATCCGCCTACCCCTCCGGGTTTTCGTACATAACTGCAGATTTTACCGGTCGATATATGCGATTTGCGTCGATCTGCGTACCCGCTTAGAAATGACCGGCACGTCGTTTAAAGCAGAAAAAATGAAATCGGCCAAACAAATTCGAATTAGGGGCCGTTAAAGTCAAACAAATTTCGTAGCGCCAGACCGCAAAAATCGGCGCTGATGCGCTTCCCGTATATCCGCAAAAGGGAAGTGTTCTTGGCAACACTAGCGACTTGTTCGATGTATATTGATATTATATATAGTTTCAACGTCATGTTAGGTAACCGAGGTCAGGTCAGGTCAAGTTCATGACAGGTTAATGGAACCAAACTTGGTCAACCTGAATGTTGTCATAAATGCACTACTGTTTGTCATTTGTACTGTTTGTCATTGCGTTTCCATACTTTATTCATGTACTTCACTCCTTTCTTCGCGAAACCGATTGCGCCGAGCTGCCCGACGGAGCAGTCGGGCGGACGGCCCGGTTCCGGTAACTGGAACAGGTAACTGATCTGATAAAGTGCTGCTATATAGGTGACCTGAGGTCAAAATGTCGGGTCTGGCATCTGTATTGCATCATTAGTAATGTCCAAAACATAATTGATGCCCATTTTGGAGCATTTAAACACAATCACAGCGATCCATAACAATGACAAGCCAAGCCACGCAAAACAAGACAATTTTGACAAATGTGACCTCATTTGACCTTGAAGATATTAACCTAAGGTCATTAAATTTGCACACAATAGAGTTCACTACCGTACCCATCCACCCTGCGATTTCGTTCATCCAACTTTAATAGGAGCGGAGATCTTAGGGGGGTCGGAATGGCCCCCCTTCCAGTGCGCGTAATTTCCAGAGGCCCTCCAGGGCGCGTGTTAATTAAGGAATCCGGCGCCTAATGTAATTTCTTGGTGCGCCCCTGAGGAAAAAATGAAGCCGCAACCCCAAGGACTAGAGCGATACACAAGGCTGAGTCCAGGAGGGTCAAGATTTCGGCCGTGAGTCAGTGCTTTTGCAACAAGAATAGGATTAGGGTCATTGAAAGCGGGGAGAGTGGGTGATTGGATCGATCACCACTATCGTTCTCTTGAGTCTGTCCTTGATGAGGTGTTGCGCTTATCTTAGCACAGTTCTGTGCTAAGATAGGTGTAGCTTTGGCGGCGCCCATGACTAAGTAACCAAGGGCGTCGTCAAAAGAGGGCACGAGGCACCAGTCCCCGAAGCTTCGCAAAGTTTTTACCTTAGACCGAAGGCATTTTGGACCGAAAAAATCAAATCAAAACCATTTCGTCTCCTAACTCAAATGCAAAACTAATGACAATACCAATGGCAATAATCTTCGGCTTTATCTTCACAAATCTTAACTATGCTGAGAAAGATAGTTTGGATCAATGGGTTTGCATGAACGCTTCCATAAATTTGAAATTGCTCGCGTTTTCTTTCTCGTGGTACTACAGCCATAGCGCTATTGTGACAAACACGACATAATTTGCGCTTAGGAAATTCACGTGAGTGATGTGTCGGTGTTTAAGATGCCGTGGAAGTGCGTAGCATCACAATTTGCCTGATTGCTGCTGCTAAGATCGTCGGTATTGCCCGGTTATATTTTGCGCAATGCAAGGCAAATTACAGGGTGAAGAAATATAGTTTTTTTTAAACGATTACCCTTGGATTTGTTAAATATAGCTTGAGCTGTTTTCTGAACCTGTTGCTACTTGCAGTTGCAGTTGCAGCTGCTTCTGTTAGACATTGTCATGGGAGTAAGGAGGTCTCTCTACATTTGTCTATAAACATCGGGACAGATTCCTCAGCTCTCATCAGCTGCATGATGAAGTTGTGGTTATTGATGGGGATAATTTAATGTACAAATTGAGCAGTACATGCCATGGCTTCAACCATGCATTTGGTGGAGACTATGCAAAATATGCTTCTTGGTCAGAAACATTCTTCAACAATTTATTGAAGTAAGTTGAATTATTATTGTTTTGAATTTGGTTCAAATTGTGAATGTGATACCTAGATAGGATGTATGTTTCACTAGCTTTCAAGTAATAATAGTTGATACACTCTGATAATCCCAGCCACTTCATTGTTAAATTATTTTTTTCATTAGGTCAGATGTTGAAAAGAGTACAGTAGGGTGTCAAAATTATCCATGGAAACTAGGTACCTGTGTCCCTCAACAAAGCTTATAAGTTTGTCCAATCTTAATCTTCGTTCTCACGGCGTACCTATACGCACACCTTTTTTCAAGATACCTAATTTAGGGGGTAAATATCGAAACCTAGGTAAAATGCGATTTTGTTATTTTTTCTAATTCAAGGTATTTTAACGTAAAATGTCGATGTGACCACTCATTTTCTCCGCAAATGATTACTTTTCAGTTGGCAAACAAATACACAGATCATAATCTTCACTGCAATATAGCACATTGCATATAATTATCAGTACCTGGTGTGTCACAGACATGCTAAAGAAGATATTCAACACTTCATGCACTCTATTTAATACTCTGACATTGAAAACATTATGTTTCTGCCTTAATTCCACATTATCTCCGAGAATGAATACCTACTCAACATGCAGCGCCAGCAACCGTCAATAAGGGCCGGAAATTCCTTGCGATGCCATATTATTTTACTTGTAATTTATTAGATGACATCATGGGCAAAAAATTTGTTTCCGACGATTCCTGTTTTCCCGTTAAGTTAGGTTAGGTTAGATTATATTATGATGTAATATATTTGGTATTTTTTTCTTAAAAGGTGTTTTTGGAATCATAGGATTTTTTTGGTGGAATACCATGTTTATGAACGTGATTCGGAAGATGTGATCATTCGTTTTCTCCGTAAATGCTTACGTCTCGGTTAATCTTAGCGACAATATCTATAATGTGCCATATATGCCACACTGCTGTTATTTGTTCCATAATTTATCCATCCCTCACCTGGCACTTCTCAGACGTGATTAAAGGGACATTCAACACTTCACGCAGTTGATTCAACACTTTTTCACGTCGAAAATGCTTCATTTCTGCCTCTTTGCCACATAGATAACATGCTGATACTACTCACCAGAATGCCAAAAAAACTAAGAAGAGCACGGCTCGAGGCCGTGTGTATGGATGAACGTCACAATAAATATTATGCTTGTGTTTTTAAATTATTATATATGAGTTTATATTGGTTTAGATAAGAGTAGATTGTATTATGTTAGGTTAGGTTAGGTTAAGTTTTCCTATTTAATTATGAATTATCATACTATTTGTTGGAAGTCGTGGAGGAAAGATGAGACCGAGCAGAAGCCGGCTGCTCTCTGAGCCGTGCTGCATGTTTATATATCGCCTTGGCCGTGCTGTATGTTTAGTTTTTTTGGCATTGTGGTGGAATAGTAGGGTGTCATCTATGTGGCAAAGAGCCAGAAACCAAGCATTTTCGACGTGAAAAAGTGTTGAATCAACTGCGTGAAGTGTTGAATGTCCCTTTAATCACGTCTGAGAGGTGCCAGGTGAGGGATGGATAAATTATGCAACAAAGAGCAGCAGTGTGGCATATATGGCGCATTGTAGATATTATCGCTAAGATTAACCGAGACGTAAGCATTTGCAGAGAAAACCAATGATCAAATCTTCCGAATCACGTTCATAAACATGGTATTCTGAAGAAAAAATCCAAAAATTCCAAGAACACCTTTTAAGAAAAATTTGCTATATATTTTATATATTATGCTACGTTATCATAGTCTAGGTTAGGTTATAAAAATTTTATAATAAAATAAATAAAAATGAAATAACCTAACCTAACACCATGCTGCCTGGCAAAGGTGGAATTGCTGGCTAGCCTGACGAGGGAAGGCTATGCACAAAACATGTCTTTATAATTGACATACACACACATGCAACACACACACATTGTGGTAAGGCTGAAATCATTCTTCCAAATAGGCTAAGTTATGAAACTTAAAATATGGCAGTCCTCCTGGGATAGTAGCTCCCGACCAGAAGCATTCTGCCACCCACAATCTCAGCATGAGAGTTCTATGGTTAAGGGCATTCTGAATTTTGTTTAGTTTCTGTGTGCTCAGCCATGGTGTCACAGCTGAAGCAGCCATAGGTTCGTTCCCTCAATTTTCATCAAAGTATCTCAACAAGTTGCATACCAGTGGCTACATTAGCATGTCATCTGAACAGCTAGTAAGGATTATTCAATTTACTCACCATAATTACAATACAATATCCCCAGAATCATGACATTTCCCCCCTGAGCTGAGCTTTCTTGGTGGATGGATATTGCTGCTTTGGCACTACACAATTGTAAGTTGTGGTCATTGGTTGATGCATCAAAGTTCTAGGAGTGTAAAGGCATGATGTTTATGGGAACACATTAGTTGTGTCCAATGGCAGATCCAGGGAGGGCCATTCCGGCCATTCCCCTCCCTGAAGTGCTTAAAGGGGGGGCATAGTGTCTTGCCCCCTCGAAACCAACATAAAGACATAAAGACATAAAAGATCAGTGCAACTATGAGCCACAAGGGCCCTTCTTGGTTGCATTTCGTGGTTGCATCCAACAGAAGTCAACTGAATTAAATGCAGTAACCTTTGCCAAGGTAAAAAAATAGAGTGGATGAAAGAATCTCCAATTTTAAAGGATTTTTTTAAAAGTTAAAAATAATTGTTTGTAAGCCAGTATGGTAGCATAGTAGATTCTGACACACATCGAGGGTTCCATGCTGCTCAAGTTCTGCTTACAGCAAGAGTTGACAAAATCGGATCCGCCAGTGTGTACACGTGCACGAACATTGATGTGGTACAAGACGTTGAACGTGAACGTGAACGTTTTGGCAAACAAGAACAAAAATCCGGTAACAGAAACGGT